>JBBDGP010000985.1:1682500-2882500 GCA_037952835.1 Lithobates septentrionalis
TAATCAAGTCCAATCAGTATAAACAAACACAGCTGGACTCAAATGAAGGTGTAGAACCATCTCAAGGATGATCAGAAGAAATGGACAGCACCTGAGTTAAATATATGAGTGTCACAGCAAAGGGTCTGAATACTTAGGACCATGTGATATTTCAGTTTTTCTTTTTTAATAAATCTGCAAAAATGTCAACAATTATGTGTTTTCTGTCAATATGTGGTGCTGTGTGTACATTAATGAGGAAAAAAATGAACTTAAATGATTTTAGCAAATGGCTGCAATATAACAAAGAGTGAAAAATTTAAGGGGGTCTGAAGGTCTGAATACTTTCCGTCCCCACTGTAGATAGCCTCATATATATATATATATATATATATATATATATATATATATATATATATATATATATATATATATATATATATATATATATATATATATATATATATATATATATATATATATATACTCTGCATCCAGTGTAGCCTATATCTACAGTTCATTTGGAGGTGAACTATTTCTAATACACTTCAGGCGGTGTATTAATATTATATATATATATATACCATTTGAGGAGGCCACAAGGATGGTGAACAGCGATAATGCATGCATTAGTGACACCGTCCCTCTAGTCTTCCTGCTGGAGCACACGCTTCGTGAAATCATGGACAAGGCACTTGAGGCAGAACAGTGGGAGGAAGAGGACGACTTCCTTTCTTCGCAAGGCCCCCTTTATCCCGATAGAATTCCTGCGGGGCCACCAAACACACAGGAAGAAGAGGAAGAGGAGGATTGTGTCAGCATGGATATAGAGGATAACACACAGCAGTCTTCAAGGGATGGTTTTCAGTCCCCAGAAACCCAAGGAGTTGTACGTGACTGGCAGGAGGTAGTTACGGATAATGTGATCCTTAGTGACCCAGAGGACTCAGAATCAAATGCCTCTGCAAACTTACGCTGCATGGCCTCCCTGATTCTGCAAAGCCTGAGAAAGGACCCTAGGATCTGTGGTATCAAGGAGAGGGATCATTACTGGCTGGCAACACTTCTTGATCCACCTTACAAGGGTAAAGTTGCAGAACTCATCCTGCCTTCACAGAGGGAGCAGAGGATGAAACATCTTCCGGAGGCCTTGAAGAAAGGTTTGTGTAATGCATTTCCAGACCCTGGGAGGTTATAATTTCCTGGTGCTGGACAACGTGTTGCTGAGGCTTTGTTCAGTCAGAGGAAGAGCAGTGGAGAAGATGGCTGGCTGACTGATGCCTTTAAACTATTTTTCAGTCCTCAGTACCAAGGTCTGATCGGTTCAAGCAACCATCGTCAACATCTGCATTATGTGGTGCAGAAATATCTAGGGGCAAGAGCAGACTTGGAGACCTTTCCAACAGAGCATCCACTGGGTTACTGGGTCTTGAGGATGGACCACTGGCGAGAACTTGCTCAATATGCAATTGGGCTACTGACCTGTCCTGCATCCAGTGTGCTTTCTGAATGCACATTCAGTGCTGCTGGAGGGTTTGTAACGGATCAAAGACTGTCCACAGACTCCACTGATGGACTCACATTCAAAAAAATGAATCAGCCTTGGATCAGCAGCTATCAAGCACCTGATGCTGTTGTAACTGATTGAATTTGCTATGGATCTGGGATCCCTTGAAGACTGCCTATGCTGACTAGCCGACTCCTCCTCTGTCTTGAAGATGCTAGCTTCCAACAATATTTTTGTTTTAGGGCACCACCACCACCCAAGGCCCAATTTTTCTGCCCCTGTTTAACAGAGGCATGTAATTACAATTTTTGATATAATATTTCACAGCAGGGCCCATTCCTGTGACCAACAAGAGTAAATGTGAGGGCTTACAATGTTCTGGCGCCACTAAAACCAAAGGCCCAATTTTTCTAACCCTGTTTAACAGGGACATGTAATTACAATTATTGATATAATATTTCACAGCAGGGCCAATTTCTGTGCCCAACAAGAGTATCTGTGAGGGGTTACATTATTTCAGTTACTAATTTTGAAATAATAGTTAAGCAGGGCCCGTTCCTGCGCCCAACAAGAAAGGTTACAGTGTGCTGGTGCCACCAAAACCAAAGGCCCAATTTTTCTGCCCCTGTATAACAGGACCATGTAATTACAATTATTGATATAATATTTCACAGCAGGGCCCATTTCAAGAGCATCTGTGAGGGGTTACAGTGTTCTGGTACCACCAACCCGGCCCAGTTTTTCTGCAGAGTATATAGGGCAGGCCGTATAGTATATATACTACTGTTTAGAGTATATAGTGCCTAGGGGCCTGGGGGACCCCCATGCCATTTAAAAAAAAAATTGGTGCGGGGTTCCTCTTAATATCCATACCAGACCTGAAGGGCCTGGTATGGATTTTGGGGGGGACATCAATGTCATTTTTTTTTTGGTATTTTTATCTATATTGCCGGGATCTGACAATAAATTACAGCTATGAGCAGCCCCGAAGATTTGGCTGCTCAATGACTAGGCCATTTTTTGTGAAACGGCACTGCTTCGCTTTAACTGACTGGTCGTGCGATGCTGTACCCAAACAAAATTTATGTCCTTTTTATCCCACAAATAGAGCTTTCTTTTGGTGGTATTTGATCATCTCTGCAGTTTTTATTTTTTGTGCTATAATTAATAAAAGAGTGTCAATTTTGAAAAAAAAACAAATTTTGTACTTTTTGCTAAAATAAATATCCCCAATTTTTTTTTAAAAAAAGCTAATTTTTTTCTTCAGTTAAGGCCGATATGTATTCTTCTACATATTTTTGGTAATAAAAATCTCAATAAGCGTATATTGATTGGTTTACGCAAAAGTTATAGCGTCTACAAAATAGGGGAAAGATTTATGGCATTTTTATTATTATTATTATTATTTTTTTTTTACTAGTAATGGCAGTGATCTGTGATTTTTATTGGGACTGTGTCATTATGGTGGACAGATCGGACACTTTTGATACATTTTTGGGACCATTGACAATTATACAGTGATCAGTGCTATAAAAATGCACTGATTACTTTGTAAATGTCACTGGCATGGAAGGGGTTAACACTAGGGGCGATCAAGGGGTTAACTGTGTTCCCTAATGTGTGTTCTAACTGTAGGGGGATGGGACTGATTAGAGGAGATGACAGATCATTGTTCCTAGCTAGTAGGAACTCATGATCTGCCTCTACTCTCCTCACAGAACAGGGATTTGTGTGTTTACACACACACGTCCCTGTTCTGGCTCTCATGCGAGCGATCGCGCATGGCTGGCGGTCATCCCGATCGTCGGCCACGGGCACCAGTACCCCCGCAGTGCAGCTATCCCACTTAAAGGAGCCAACTTACATCTATGACGGTTCGCAGGATCGTGCCAACCTGCCGCAGTATAATGATGGCAGCTGGTCGGCAAGTGGTTAAATGACAGTTTTTATGGCAATAACTTACAAGTAAGCCTTTAAAATTAGCACTTTTGATTTTTCACGTTCGCGTCCCATAGACTTTAATGGTGTTCACACAAATTTTTTGCCTGTTCGCATGTTCTGCTGTGAACCGAACCTAGGGACACATAGCATGCACATACCAAGAATTACACCCCAAAATACATTCTGCTGAGCAAAAGGGTAAACAAAAGATTACCTGTAGTTTTAGTAGTGCAGTTGTCCACAGGAGGATAGCATTAGTGTAGGCAGCAGGCAGGGACTTGGTCAACAACAGTGAACACAATTGTCCAGGCAACAGGAAGGAATACTGTCTATAGTCAGTACAGGCAGCAGGCAGGGATACTGTCCATATACAGTCCAGGGTCAGTGCAGGCAGAGATATTGTCAGCAGTGCCTATTTTCTAGACGCTATAACTTTTGATACTGTCCATATACAGTCCATGCACAAACAGTCTGTGGATTGGAAAAAGCTGCGCTAAAAATAAAGTCCAAAACAGTTGACATCAAAACAAATGAGTGTTCCTAAAAATACGAAGGGTCATAATAACACTACAGTCTGCATCCACAAATGAAGTGCCCGACCACCGTAGCTGTAGATTAGGCTTACCGGACGGCAAGCTTTAAAGGGCAGTGTTAGGTACCTGGTAGTTGAGCCCGACTGGTAGGAGAAGACCCCTCTTACAACGCTGGTTCAGGGCCACTGGAGTGGGAACAGTGGTCTCGTGAGCACAGTGGGTAGGAGTGCCTGGTGAAGGTTTTGCAGAGGCTGGCACAGAAGCTGAGTAGAGATCCTTCAGGGATGGCTGAGCTGTAGATGCTGGCAGGCAGAAGAGGATCAGCAGACTGACAGGTAGGAGGTACTGAAGCAGCAACACCTGGAGCTGGATGAGAAGGCCGGAATGCAGCAATACAAGGCACAGGCAAAAGGCAGAGTCAGACAGTCTGGATTGGCAGGAGATTAGGCAGATGATGCAAATGGATAATCACAGAGTAGTCAGGCAAGTAGGAGTTCGGCAACAGGTCACAAGAAGATAGCAGAGTCAGGCAGGCCATGTCGGATTGGAGATAGCAGAAGAGTCAAACGTAGATAAGGTCGATAACAGTAATAACAATCAGCAGGCAGATACAGGAACACAGGTACGGAGCTGCAGACAAACAGCACCACATGAGTGCAGCTGTCAAACTTTTAAAGGCACTTTGGCGCCAAACAGCGCTAACGTGCACGGGAGCGAGCCGGTGCACACCAGTGGGAGAATTCTGCTGTGTAACTCTGGACAGACCCCGCGCACGCATATTCCCCTGAAAGGCACTGGCACGTCCCTGACAGGCAGGTGGCTTTAGCCCAGCCTAGGCCTTTAAGCTTGCTGATGACCACAATAGGAGCCGTATTCAGATGGTGAAGACCTGGACTCCCGTCTGGCATCCACATAATTAGCACATTGCCCAGAAAAGAGAAGAACTGGCCATAGTGTAATAAATTCAAAAACATTTTTATAAAATTAAGTATTGCACTTACAGATAGGAGGCGAAAATATCGCATGTAAAGAGCCGGCCGGCATACATAAAAACGGAGCCCGTCCTCCTACTCCGCTCGGGTGGTGACTTCACTAACGTGCCTTTCTTCAGAGGCGTTTCATCATCAGTAGACGTTGTCAATGGGGAACGGGCAGCGTAGTGACTCACCACCATATATAGGAGACCAAGCCTCGTTCTGAGTCTCGAGTACCTGAGCGCCATATTGGATATGGGAAAATACTTCCCTTACTGTGTGCGGAGATATTATATATAGATATAGTCCACATCGCCACGTGTATCGTGTAAAAAAATTTTTTTAAGAATTTATTAAAAAAACAACCATAAAGGGGTCCTCATAGGGAATCCACACATGATTGTAATAAATTGCATAATAGTAAAAGGGCAACAATTATGTAAAGAGCAAAAATTGTTAATCATACCAGTAGTGTTACCAACCATGTATAAATTTAAATGAAATGGGCAAAAATAAAGGAAAGGAAAGAAAGAAAAACCAAATAAAAACTATTAGGTGTAAGTGAAAAAGTGTTAGTTTAAATGTACTGACAACTAAATGTCATAAACGATAAATAGAAAGACACTGAGTGCCTTATCCTACAAATGATGTTGTGCAGAAAATATAAAAATAAATAGATAAATGTGAAATGTATGAAGAAAAAATAAATGTGCATATACACTGAATAATATCAAAATGAATGACATTATTATCTATACTCCATGTGCATTAGAAATATATTGTGTGCCAAGTTACATCAGACTTGACCTTCTGATGTAATGGTATGTGAAAAAAGTATATAAAAATATAAAAATAAATAGATAAATAAATGTGAAATGTAAAAACATATGCATATACACTATCAATATTAATGACATTGTTATCTGTGTTCCATGTGCATTGGAAATGTAATATGTGCCAAATTACATCAGACTTGGCCTTAGTTGAACTGGTAGACAAAAAATTAAGAAATATATAGGAATCCAAAATGTCCCCAATGGAACATGAGGAACCAATCAATAAAATTATGTAAATTATGAAGTATCAGACCCTAAGTTCATATAGAATATATCTGAAAGAAAACAAAGTTAAAGCAAGCTTCTTGTACTCGTGTCTCAGAACCAGTTCACAAAAATACAAGAAGATATTTATGAATAAATAACATATGGATTGTTATGAATTGTCAATGAAAGCGTTGACGTCAGTGTCAATATTCAACCCATAAGGAGCATAAGTTCTCAATCTATGGATCCAGGTCATCTCTAATTTGGATATTTCCCTCAATAGTGAGCTCCCCCTCCAATGGGGGTTGAACTTATCTATACCCAAAAAAATGGTTTTGGAGGGGTCCCTGTCATGTGCAAGTAAAAAATGCTTCAACACAGAGTGGTTCTTGAAACCAATTTTTTTTTTTTTTTTTATCATCAAAGTTTATTGTGAAAAAACAATAGATGCATCTGTGGAGACGCAGCTCCACCCAGTACAATACAGTGTTAGATATATCATCAGAAACACCATTGAACTTCAGTTACATTGCAAGGGTTGGTATCAATTGTTTATGCTTGTACAACTGTAAATCTTAATAAAGCAGATATCAATGACTATCATTCGTGGATTCCGTATTGTCATTCACAGAAGAAGAATAGTTGGAAAAGAAAAAGAGAAAAGAAAGAGAGAAAAGGGTAATAAGGATTAAACCTTCAGTTTAAGTTAATGGGAATCACTGTTCCCCATTTGACTGTTTTTCAATATTTAGTTTGTCATATGAGAGTTAACTTTCAACCAGGACCTATTTCATAACATCCAAATATGCCTGTGAGTATTTATATATAATCCAAGGTGACCAAGTTTTGTGAAATCTTTCCACATTTTCTCCTGCTTGTGCAATAGTCTCCTCCATCTCATAAAACTCCCCTATCTTATTGGGCCATTCCCGTATGGATGGGATTTTTGTAGATTTCCAGTACAGTGGGATGATAGCTTTGGCCGCATTTAAAAGGTGTTTGGTAAGTGAATGTTTATACCTCTTAATGGGGAATTCCGTGATATGCAGGAGACATCCCGCTGCGTCTAGCTTTGATTTTGTTTCTGTTATTAAGTATATCATCTCTCTGACCTTTGCCCAGAATGTGTTCAATACTGGGCACTGCCACCAAATGTGGAGCAATGATCCTTTGTCAGAGTTACAGCGCCAGCAAGTATCTGAGTGGTCTGGAAACCAAGAGTGTAGCTTTACTGGTGTGGCATACCATTGAGTGAGTAACTTGTATGCTGTTTCCTGAGTTTTTGTGCTCAGGGAGCATTTATGAGCAAAAACACATGCTTTCATCCTTTGTGAAGTCGACAATGGAATACCTAGTGCCCTCGACCAGCTCTCTCTGAGATCCCTCTCACCCCTGTCCTCCCCATTTTGGATCCAGCGGTATGCTAGTGATGTCACTTTAGAGATGGGTTCCTCTGTCTGACATACTGACTCTAGTTCTGTTAGTGGTCTGTTGAAATTTTGTTTTCTTTGTGTTCTATTAAGGAAGCTACGGCATTGGAAATAAGTCCAAAGCTGTAGGTCGGGTAGTTTGTTTGTATGTTTAAAATCTGTAAAGTCCCTAAACTCTTGGTTGTGGAAACATTGTGAAGCTAGTAGGGGTTTATTTGTGTCGTTTGCTTGAAGTGATTGGTTCCCCATTCCCGGTGGGAAATTGGGGTTATTCTGTAGTGGAGTGAGCGGACTAAGAAGTGACGAGAAGTTGGTAAGTTTCGTTAACTTATGAAAGATTGCTAAGGTGGTGCCCACTAAGGGATGTGTCCTCATCTCCGCTGGGAGACTACTCCACTGAATCCATGGTGAGTATTTAATTGGTGTATGGCTTAATATTTCCTCAATTTCTACCCAATCTTTGATTGTAGAGTGGCAATGCCAGTCTATTATCCTAGTTATGTGAGAGGCGAGGTAGTACGCACGGAAGTCTGGGATTCCCATTCCCCCTTTGTCTTTGGGCTTAGTAAGTCTAGAAAATCTTACTCTAGGTTTCTTGTGAGCCCAAATAAATTTCGTTTGAGTTGCATGAAGCACTTTAAAGAAGTTTTGGGGAATTTTTATCGGTAAATTTCTAAATAGATACAGAACTCTTGGTAAAATGACCATTTTACATATAGCTGCCCGACCGAACCAGGATAAGCCTTTTGAGTGCCAGTTTTGTAAGTCTGAACATATTGTTTTCAATAGGGGAGTGAAATTATATTCAAAAATTTGAGATAATTTAGGGGTCAGCCATATTCCTAAATATTTAAGCGCTGTGCTTACCCATTTAAAGGGGCAATTTGACTGGATGAGATCTAGTTTATTTGTGGGGATCGAGACATTTAAAATTTCCGACTTGGTATAATTGATTTTAAGGTTTGAGAGATACCCAAAGATAGAGAATTCTTTCATCAAGGAGGGGAGTGAAATATGAGGGTTCGTTATGAAGAACAACAAGTCATCCGCATATGCAGCCACCTTGTATTCTTTTTTTCCTACCTCGAAGCCCTGTATTGCCCTCTCTGCTACAATCCTTCTGATAAATGGCTCTAAGGTTAGGATAAACAGCAGGGGCGAGAGGGGGCAACCCTGTCTCGTCCCGTTTTTGATCTCAACTGTACTTGAAAGGGAGCCATTGATCTTCAGCTGCGCAGAAGGGTTTTTATAGAGCATAGAGATCCAAGACATCATATTGTTTCCCAAGCCAATGAACCTGCATGTTTCTAGCATGAAATCCCAGGCTACGCGGTCAAAGGCCTTCTCCGCATCCGTGGACAGGAGAAGGCCTTCGAATTTCCGCACCCCTGCAGCATGCATTAAATTGAGCGTTTTGATAACATTATCTCTGGTTTCTCTTCCTGGCATGAATCCTGCTTGCTCGCTTCCTATCAATCCGTGAAGTAAAGGTTTCAATCTGTTTGCTATTATTTTTGACATCAATTTCACATCAAGATTCAGCAGCGAGATTGGCCTGTAGCTTGCACATTCTGTCAGGTCCTTGTTTGGCTTGGGAAGAATTGTAATATGTGCCTTAAGGAAATCCCCTGGGCTCAGACAAGTAGTTCAGGGCCCTTAGTAATGGTCCCAGCAGAGTTTCCTGGAATGTTTTGTAATAAATTGCTGTGAAACCGTCCGGTCCCGGACTTTTCCCTGTCTTTAGGTGTTTGATCACTTGTTGTAGTTCACAAGCTTCTATGGGATTTTCTAGTTGGGTAATATCTTCAGTTGACAATGTGGGAAGTTTAGAGTCTATCAGATATTGACGTATGGCATGTAATCTCGTTCCTTGAATTGAGCTAGGTTTCTGTGGGTTGGGTAAGTTATACAAGGATGTGTAATAATTATGAAAGTGGTGTGCAATTTTTTCGGTAGTGATATCTAGTTTCCCTTCTTTTGTTTGTATGCCTGAGATATTTTGTTGTGTTTTCGCGTTTTTTATGGCTCTTGCTAGTAAGCTTCCTGTTTTGTTGCCATGTTCGTAGTAGATTTTTTTTTTTTAAAAATAGGAATCTTTTAGCCCTTGTGTCGAAGATCTGTTGGAGTGATTTTCTATGATTTAAAAGTTCAATTGCCGTATGTTCTGTCAGGGATTGTTTATGTAGGGATTCTAGGGCGCGAATCTTCTCTGTCAGGGATTTAATTTCATTTTCCCTCTCTCTTTTGCGGTGAGCGCCCATTCTAATGAGTTCTCCCCTAATTGTGCATTTATGTGCTTCCCATATTGAGAGGGGGTTGATGTCTGGTGTGGAGTTGGTTTTGAAATAGTCTGATAGTGATGTCGCTATTTGAGGGAGTGTAGTTGGGTCTGTTAACAGTGCTGAGTTTAGTCTCCAAGTGTTTGTTTTGGGTCGGTGTTCTGTGAACTTTAACGACATTGAGATTGGGGCATGATCTGAAAAGGTCTGTATCCCTATTTTAGCTCCTGAGACTATATCTAAGTCTCTTTGTGAAACAAAGACATAATCTATTCTTGAGTATCTGCAGTGGGGTATGGAATAGAAGGTGTAATCTTTTCCCTCGGGATTGATGAATCTCCAAGAGTCTATTAGTTGAAGCGAGTTCAGTAATGTTTTGATTTGTTTGAGTATTTTGTATGTAATATAGGTTTTTCCTGTGGATGTATCACTGAGAGGATTCAATGGGACATTAAAGTCCCCCCCTAGAATGATACATCCCGAGCCAAAATCTTTGAGTTGTCCAACAATTTTACGGCAGAAGGTTAGGTGTGCCGTGTTGGGAAAATAAACATTTGCTAGCGTAATAGGCGTACCGCAGCAGTTCCCTTTCAGGAATATGAACCTTCCTTCTGGATCTATGAGTTTGTCAGTTAATTCAAAGGAAGCATCCCTACTAATGAGTATGGACACTCCCTTGGATTTTGCTAAGTCATTCGTTGCATGGTATGCTTGTGTGAAGAAAGAGTCTGTCAGTTTGGGGATTTGTTGAGTTTTGAAGTGTGTTTCCTGTAAAAACACAAAACGAGGTTTACCTTTTTTGAGTTCCTTTAAGAGGGTCTTGCGCTTTTCAGGAATATTCAGGCCCTTCGTGTTGTGAGAGATTACTGTAGGCTCATGTCCTAGGGATGAGTACGCCATCTTGAGGGCCCAGAGAGAGCTGTCGAGGCAACAACTGGAGAGATAACTGAAGTTTCCAATAAATTATACTTTACCCCTTAAAAGGTATAGGTAAAAAGAAATGAGGAAAAGAAAGCGAGGAGTTAGTACCTTGAAAGTGAGAGCACTTAGAAAGTAAGATAGAGATAATGTGATCTCCTTGGAAACCCAATGGGGCCAAGGTAAAATGTTAGTGCCTCCTGCCAGGAAAATCCTCTCCTGTCAAGGGGCACTTTGTCAGAGCGCGATTGGCAGCCGCCCAATCACTTTGGTTAACTCAACCAATCAAATTAGATTAGATTGAATTAAATATATAACACTCAATTTGTGAGCAAAAACCGGCAGCAGCCATAATAAACATATTGTAAACATTAATGGTCAACAATGCACCCTAATTGCAACAATGAAGGAACTTACTACCACCCCTGATCTCTTTGACTCATTTGACTTTACATGTAGAGATGTCGATGAATCGTTTGATCATTTCTCTGTTCTCCTGGGAGACTTCAAGGCCCCCCTCCAAGCGGGGGTATCATCCTGTTGTCTTCCCCTTGGAGATGGTTTTAAATTAAACCTATAACTTGCATTTTACTTTGCTTTGGTTTTTTTTTTTTTTGAGTTTTAAAGATATTTCTTTCATCGACATTTCCATAATCAATGCTTGCTGAAGTGAGATACTGACAGTTATGCTTCAGGAACCGTACACACCCGTTAGTATCATCTATTCTGATCTATTTGCCCTACAACCGTATTCTATCTATAGAATTGGCCTGAGCCATCATGGGGGGTAAAAGCAACAGTCCCCATAAACATAAACTCCAACTAAAACTGCTGGGCTACAAGAACTGGCACTTAGTGTGTTGTTGATTCTTGATGTGAAGTTCCATTCGACCAGATAAAACGAAACCAGCCGAAGTGTCTTAGATTGTTGGTATCAGCAAGTATCAACTTTGGGGTCAGCATTCATGGTGTTATTTCAGGAAAGATGCTCGTCCTCTTCCATGTATAGTGTGGTTTTCTGTGGACATTTTCAGGCTTCTTCAAAGCTCCTGGAAGCATGAGGTCTGTTATTTGGGGTTCCCGCCTGTGAACCTCCAGGGGCGTGCTGATTTCATCTTCTTGGAGATGCGTTTGTCGGGCGATGAAAAGGGGGATCTTTCCAATGGAGGTAGCATAAGTTCCTGATACCACTCTGGCAGTTCAACCGGTTCCAGATGTAACGCTTGGCAAAAATCTGGGAGATCTTCTGGTGATCGCAAAGTATGCTGTCTTCCATTTTGATTCACTAGGAGTGCGAACGGGAATCGCCATGAGTAGCGGAGATCCTTTTCTCTCAGCTTGTCTAGTAATGGTCTAAGAGCTCTGCGGTTCTTTAGAGTGATCTGAGACAGATCATGAAATAGCATGATGGTTTCTCCATTGAAGACTATCTGATCATTCCTGCGTGCTTTCCTCATGATGTCTTCTTTTAAAGCAAAGCTCTGCAAACAGCATATGATGTCGCGTGGTGGCATATTGTCAGGGCCTCTTGCTCTGAGTGCTCTGTGAGCTCTTACAAATTCAATGTCTGTCTCCTCTGGTCTTTCTAGCAGGCTGTTAAAAACCCTCTGTAAAGCTGGGGTTATTTGATCAGCCTCCACAGTCTCTGGGATCCCCCGCACCCTAATATTATTTCTTCTGCCTCTGTTATCTAAATCCTCGAGGTGTTTGTTAATCTCTATAAGTTGTTGGGACTGTGTATGTGTAACCCTGTCCAGGCGATGAAGAGCCTTATCCCTGCATTTGCCTGCATGCTCTACCATGGCCATCTTGTCTGTGAGGATCAACATGCTGGATTTTAGATCCGTTATCGCCGCCGAAAAGGTGGCTTTTATGTCAGCTGCAAAGCCTGACATGCCGGCATATGTCAGGGGGAGGTCGGGGTGAGGGGTAATCCTACCGTTCTCCTCAGCCGCAGATTGAGAGTCCTCACTGAAGTCGTCCTCCATTACATGCGGCGGCGCCATCTTGGCTCCTATCAGGCCTTCTCGTGCTGGCGGGGGATTCCGGAACAAATCCTCAATGTTCCTTCCCTGATAAGCTGCCGATGTGCGGCGGGATCTTGTGCGGGGTGTCCCTGTGTTCCTCCTGCTCATTATCGAGTGCTTTGGGTGCAAGGTGACGGGCTAAGGCTGCCTGGATGCCGGAGCTCTTGTTTCAAGCGTCCATCGCTGTTGCGCGCCAAGCCACGCCCCTCTGAAACCAATTTTTATATTGGTGATATGTTCGTTGAGGCGAACTTGAAGGGGCCGTTTAGTCCTGCCCACATATTGCAGGCCACACGGGCACTGCAACATGTACACAACCCCCTCTGTGGCACAAGTGATAAATGGTTTTATCACATGTGATTCTTGTGTGCTAGTAGAGGTAAAGGTTGTGGTTCGTCTATGGAGACAGGCACTAAATGAACAGACCCAAAGATGGTACCCCTCTAAATGTAACCTTAGGTTTCTCAGGCAGTACTTTATTAAGCACCACATTACTCCGAGCAATATGCCAATGTCTATAAATTAGACCCTTGATGGTGTTGTGCTGCAAGAATATGTGGTCAAAAAAAGGGACACCAAAAGGGGGATCCTCATTAGTAGGTGGTCTTCTTTCAACCAACAGATCCTCTCTATTAACCTCCTCAATAGTATCTAGGGTGTTCCGTAGGGAATCCATCGAGTATCCCTTTTCCAGAAACCTGTCTGTAAGAACTTTTGCCTGTACCAAAAAGTCAGTGTGGTTGGAACAATTCCTTTTAAGCCTAAGGTATTGGCTTTTCGGAACGGATTCCAACCAAGGACGATGATGACAACTGTCCACAGGTATAAACGAATTTCTGTCAGTTTCTTTGAAAAAGGTGGAAGTAAATACCTTATCCCCACTGACAGAAATCCTTAAATCAATAAAGTTGGATGACAGTTTGACTCATCTCATAATTTAACTGTATACCCCTCTGATTGTTACTAAGGGAGGTCAAAAAATCCTGTAGGGCAAGGAGCTCACCATCCCATAGGAGGAGAATGTCATCTATGTACCTTGCCCATAGGGCAACCTGAGGTGTGTTGTGGGCATAGATGACATCCTCCTCCCATTTCCCCATAAAGAGGTTCACCAGGCTAGGGGCATACTTAGCCCCCATAGCCACCCCCATGTCTATAAAAATTGTTGTTGAACCAAAAATAATTATGGGAGACGGCGTACTCCAACAGTTCCATCAGAAATAGCACCTGATCATGTGGAAGACTAAAATCTCTATCCAAATAACTTTTTACTGCTCCCAAGCCCAACTCATGTGGGATTATGGTATATAAAGATTCCACATCTGCGGTGACTAACCACATCCCAGCTTTGACCCAGATTCCGGAAAGTAACTGGATGACATGCCTGGAATCCTTAACATATGAGGGTAACCTTTGAACAAGGGGCTATAAATAAAAGTCCATGTATCTGCCCACCCGGAATGTAAGTGAATCTATGCCACTGACAATTGGGCATCCCGGGGGGCAGACCAGACTTTTATGGATCTTTGGTAAGTAGTAGATGGTGGGTGTTCGTGGGGCTCTAGGTATTAAATATAAACCCTCTTTCTTATTAAGAATGCCCACCTGACACCCCCTTTTCACAATCGCTTGTAATTCCTTCAAATATTTATTTTTGGGATCTGAGGGGAGCATTGTGTAAGTATCTTGATCATTTAAGATTCTATACATCTCAGTCATGTAATCCTTTCGATCTAAAACAACAATCCCTCCCCCCTTATCAGCTGGCCTTATTACCAAATCCCTATTTGTACAAAGGGAGTTAAGGCCTTCCTGTAGGGTCTTATTTAATCTCGCTTTCTTGACTTCTAAAAGATCCAAACCTTTAAGCATAATATCTCTGAAAACTCGTAATGCAGGTGCCAATGTGCCGGGGGGTTGAATAATGAGGCGTTAGACAGCCCTGAATGAACAAATTCTGTTTCCCCTGCCACATTGTTCCCAATGGGGTTATTGATCATGTAACGTTTTTATATTTAACTTCCTAACGAATTTGTGGATATCCATGTACATTTGGAATTTATCGAGCCTGGTAGGCGGGGCAAACTTCACACCCTTATCAAGGATAGCCTTCTCAGAATCGGTTAACATTTTGGAACTAAGATTGAAATACCTTTAGCGCTTATTTTTTTGGTCTTTTGAGCTGCTCATACCCGCCTCCCCCCTCTGACTCCTCTCCTCTTTCGCCCTGCGTTTTGATGCCCTGGCTGGATTTGTGAAAACCCCAACTGGTTTGATCTACGGGGGCAGAGGCCCCTTGGTGGGGGATGGACCTATTAGGAGCCTTATAGGATGAAGTAGGGGTAATTCCTCCACTCTGATGGTAGGGCTGAGGATGATCAAAAGAAAAACCACCATCAGGGCCATCCCTATCAGCAAGTGGAAAGAAACTATTGGATGTAGGGATAATAACATCCCATTCGGATTCCATACTTGAATAGCCAAATCTTGGAGATTGATAACTTGAGTAACTGTTAGGTCCAGATTTCCAAATCTCTGGGTGATCAATACTATAACCTCTACCTCGTTAATTATAATGGGGCCCCCAGTCCCTCCCCCTAAAGGGGGGTGCCCCAGTATTAGATATAGGGCCTTGTTGGTATGATCTGGGGTCAAAACTGGGAGGCTGTGGGGGTCTAGGGGGACCAGTCGGTCAAGTTCGTCCACGAAGGGGAAAACCCCCCCTAGTGCCCCCATTACCTCTACGGGGTGACTGATAGGAGTAGTCATTCACCCCGTTTCTTTGTTGGTTTTTTTTGGAACAGAATATTTTATTTTATTTTGTTTACAAATGTTTCTGCTTGGCTGCTGCAACCTGTCCAGCAATTCTGTCGAGGTCCCTCTGTCCTTGTGGAGTCAGTCTGCGATCTCCATTGGGGTCTTTCTCCACCATTTTGAGCCTCTCCAGAGCCTGCATCACCTTCCTTGCCACGCTCTTGGATCCACTGCTAAAGTGGCTTGGCATGACGCCATTGCGCTGGCGACCGCCATAGATTTTTGTCATGGAGCCAACTCCAGCGCCACCATGGAGGTACAAGTGGCGAACTGTGGAAGCAGCACGGGTGTAAAACCAGTTCTCATCATAAGGTGCCAGTTTCTTGTGTTTGGCAAGTTTAACTGTGTCTACCCATTCTGGTACTTTTAGCTTTCCAGACTTCTTAAGGAAAGCAGACAGGGCCCTGACGAACTCCTGCTGGTTAACGTCTTTCACTGTTAGCCTGGGTATCTTCTCTCTGTGGAGCCGAGAAGGGAAAAGGGCCTCTTTGGGTTTTAACATAGGGTACACCTCGCTTGTTCGGATAAGAGACAACAGGTGGTGCACTAGATAAACCCCCACTTTTATTGGCGGCCTGTACTGTAACATCCATTTCATTATTGTTCTGTTTGGCTACCTCTTCCAAGAGTTTTTTCTGCCAATCAAAAACAATATTCCCATGGTAGTCTAATAAGTCCCTGTTATATTTTTTCTTTTTCTTAATCCTTTGATCCTTATCCTCCTTTTCAAGGATTTTAAGGAGGTTCAGGGATTTGTCTCTATACTCATCACTATCTTTATGGGGGAGGAGTTTATCCTTAATACTTTTGATTTCCTCATCTAATTTGGCTAATTTCATAGTTTTCCTTTCAACCAAAAATTTAAGAAAATAGACACCTGCTTGATTAAAATATTTAAACCACCCTTCTAGTTCTGTTTCACCTTTTTGGGGGGCAACGTCCCACCTGAGGCTTCTAGGGACCATTGAATGTTTGATATATGTCTCTAAATAAGCAATATACCATTTAGTGTGTGTTTCTGAAACCGTGAGGTTTTTTAACCTCATGAAAATCCCTCCTAAATCACTCTCATCATCCTTATATGCTTCAAAAACGCCTTCAATGTTGACCACTTTGTTAGCCCGAAACTCAAAAATATCCATGTTAAAATAAAAATAAAAAATATCTCCCACAAGAAGTGCAATGAAATAAAACAAAACTACAAAACAAAAAAAAAGGTTACAGCTGCAGTAAATAATCGTGTAAAATATAGAAAATGCAAAAAACTGCGCTGACAAACATTAGCAAACAGCAGCAGCATACAGTGCGATAACACAAACAGTCTGTGGATTAGAAAAAGCTGTGCTAAAAATAAAGTCCAAAACAGTTGACATCAAAACAAATGAGTGTTCTTAAAAATATGAAGGGTCATATTAACACAACAGTGTGCATCCACAAATAAAGTGCCCGACCACCGTAGTTGTAGATTAGGCTTACCGGACGGCAAGCTTTAATGGGCAGGTGGCTTTAGCCCAGCATAGGCCTTTAAGCTTTCTGATGACCACAATAGGAGCCGTATTCAGATGGTGAAGATCGCTCCCCTGGACTCCCGTCCGGCATCCACGTAATTAGCACATTGCCCAGAAAAGAGAAGACCTGGCCATAGTGTAATAAATTCAAAAACGTTTTAATAAAATTAAGTATTGCACTTACAGATAGGAGGCGAAAATATCGCATGTAAAGAGCCGGCCGGCATACATAAAAATGGAGCCCGCCCTCCTACTCCGCTCGCGTGGTGACGTCACTAATGTGCCTTTCTCCAGGCGCATTTCGTCATCAGTAGACGTTGTCAATGGGGAACGGGCAGCGTAGTGACTCACCACCATATATAGGAGACCTCGCCATATTGGATATGGGAAAATACTTCCCTTATTGTGTGCGGAGATATTATAGTCCACATCACCTCGTGTATCATGTAAATTTTTTTTTAAAGAATTAAATAAAAAAACAACCATAAAGGGGTCCTCATAGGGAATCCACACATGATTGTAATAAATTACATAATAGTAAAAGGGCAACAATTATGTAAAGAGCAAAAATTGTTAATCATACCAGTAGTGTTACCAACCATGTATAAATTAAAATGAAATGGGCGAAAATAAAGGAAAGAAAGAAAAACTAAATAAAAACTATTAAGTGTAAGTGAAAAAGTGTTAGTTTAAATGTGCTGACAACTAAATGTCATAAACGATAATTAGAAAGACACTGAGTGCCTTATCCTACAAATGATGTTGTGCAGAAAATATAAAAATAAATAGATAAATATGAAATGTATGAAGAAAAACTAAATGTGCATTGTTGGAATTCAACATGAATATTGTATTTGTACATATATTTCATTACTATACCTAAGAGAAGAAAACTCACATGGTTTTTGAAAAGGCTGAAAGTGTCACACTTCCGGGAGGACAGGATGTGGCCTCCCAGGTTGGAATGTGGCCTGTTGAGCTCCCATTGCTCATGATAATGCTGGCTCCGATCTGTCTATGGGAATTTCCTGATTAACTACTATCCACACAGGCTTCAAAGGCAGATAAACTGACAGGGATGATGGATGAGGTGAGATACAGGAGATCAAGGCCCCAGGTGTTTGTGAAATCTGACATTGGTCGGACGATGGCAATTCATGGGCCAACACCGCCCCCCAGAGGACTGCTATGACAGGGCGGACCATATGATGGCCTATTGAGGGAACGCCCCAGAGACACTGTGATTCGTCCAAAGGCAAAGTTGGGCAGGCAAAAGGGGGGGGGTCTGGATGAGGTATGTTTGTTAAAAGTTAATGTTTGCTAAAGAAACAGTCTCTTGAAGACCTGAGGACCAGCCGAGGAGGATGTGCTAAGTATCAATCTTGTATTGTGTTATGATTGTAGGCCTTGTAATATTGCAATTTCTTGTAGTATCTTTATGTTAGTTTTCCTAATTATGCTGTTTTAATACATTCCTATTTTTATTGGGAAATAAATGTAACTTGTTTTACTAGCAGCACCGTGTGTTTGGTTTCATAGCTAACCTGGTATTATTGTGATATTAACAATAGCATGTGCTCATAGTTTAATAGGCCAACTAATTATGGGGACTAGACAAATTAATACACAGATATAATATTAATAATTATATCGATTACTACATGCATATACACTGAATAATATCAAAATAATGACATTATTATCTATACTCCATGTGCATTAGAAATATATTGTGTGCCAAGTTACATCAGACTTGACCTTTTGATGTAATGTTATGTGAAAAAAGTATATAAAAATAAATAGATAAATGTGAAATGTATAAGAAAAAATATGCATATACAATATCAATATTAATGACATTGTTATCTGTGTTCCATGTGCATTGGAAATGTAATATGTGCCAAATTACATCAGACTTGGCCTTAGTTGAACTGGTAGACAAAAAATTAAGAAATATATAGGAATCCAAAATGTCCTCCATGGAACATGAGGAACCAATCAATAAAATTATGTAAAATTATGAAGTATTAGACCCTAAGTTCATATAGAATATATCTGAAAGAAAACAAAGTTAAAATAAGCTTGGAATGGTGCACCTTTCATCATAGGCCTTGCTGACTCCTCTCCAAATGTAGTGTTTATGGTTGTGGCCAAACAGCTCAATTTTGGTCTCATCACTCCAAATTACTTTATGCCAGAAGGTTTGAGGTTTGTCTCTGTGCTGTTTCGCATATTGCAAGTGGGATACTTTGTGGCATTTGCATAGTAATGGCTTTCTTCTGGCGACTCAACCATCTTTCTTCAAGTCCCTCCTTATTGTGCATCTTTAAACAGCCACATCACATGTTTCCAAAAAGTCTGTGTTTCACCTGAAGTTATTTGTGGGTTTTTCTTTGCATCCCAAACAATTTTCCTGGCAGTTGTAGTTGAAACAATAGTTGGTCTACCTGACCGAGGTTTGGTTTCAACAGAACCCCTCATTTTCCACTTCTTGATTAGAGTTTGAACACTGCTGATCAGGGATGAGCCGAACACCCCCCAGTTCGGTTCGCACCAGAACATGCGAACAGGCAAAAAATTTGTTTGAACACGCGAACACCGTTAAAGTCTATGGGACTCGAACATGAATAATCAAAAGTGCTAATTTTAAAGGCTTATATGCATGGTATTGTCATAAAAAGTGTTTGGGGACCTGGGTCCTGCCCCAGGGGACATGGATCAATGCAAAAAATTGTTTTAAAAACGTCCGTTTTTTCGGGAGCAGTGATTTTTATACTGCTTAAAGTGAAACAATAAAAGTGTAATATTCCTTTAAATTTCGTACCTGGGGGGTGTCTATAGTTTGCCTGTAAAGTGTTTAGTCTGACAGCAAAATAATATTTCAAAGGAAAAATAGTCATTTAAAACTACTCGCGGCTATATGAATTGTCGGTCCGACAATACACATAAAAGAAGAAGAAGAAGATGGAGGAAGAAACAGAAGGAAGGAAGATAGAAGATAGAAGAAAGAAGATAGAAGATAGGAAATAGAAGATAGAAGAAGCATTTAAATAAAGGAATTGTCAAAAACTGTCTCTTGTCATTTTTAACATTTTTGACACTTTTTTGGTGAAATGGTAGGGGTACTTTTGAACCCCCTTACCATTTTACACAGGTGGGCCGGGATCTTGGGGTCCCCTTGTTAAAGGGGGCTTCCAGATTCCGATAAGCCCACCGCCCGCAGACCCCCACAATCACCGGGCAAGGGTTGTGGGGATGAGGCCCTTGTCCTCATCAACATGGGGACAAGGTGCTTTGGGGGGACCCCAAAGCACCCTCCCAATGTTGAGGGCATGTGGCCTGGTATGGTTCAGGAGGGGGGGGCGCTCTCTCATCCCCCCCTCTTTTCCGGCGGCCTGCCAGGTTACGTGCTCAGATAAGGGTCTGGTATGGATTTTTGGGGGGACCCCACACCTTTTTTTTATTTTTGCGCGGGGTTCCCCTTAAAATCCATACCAGACATGAAGGGTCTGGTATGGATTTTGAGGGGGACCCCCACGCCTTTTTTTTTTTGGTGCGGGGTTCCCCTTAATATCCATACCAGACCTGAAGGGCCTGGTATGGAATTTAGGGGGACCCCCACGCCATTTAAAAAAAAAATTTGGTTCGGGGTTCCCCTGTGAGGAAATCCCATGCCGTTTTTATCAATGAACTTTTATGTGTATTGTCGGACCGACAATTCATATAGCCGCAAGTACTTTTATATGACTTTTTTCCTTTGAAATGTCATTTTGCTGTCAGACTGTTCTAAACACGGGAAACATGCGCCCCTTTACAGGCATACTATAGACACCCCCCAGGTACGAAATTTAAAGGAATATTACACTTTTATTGTTTCACTTTAAGCATTATTAAAATCACTGCTCCTGAAAAAACGGATGTTTTTAAAACTTTTTTTGCATTGATCCATGTCCCCTGGGGCAGGACCCAGGTCCCCAAACACTTTTTATGACAATACCATGCATATAAGCCTTTAAAATTAGCACTTTTGATTTCTCCCATAGACTTTTAAAGGGTGTTCCGCGGCTTTTGAATTTGCCATGAACACCCCAAATTGTTCGCTATTCGGCGAACTTGCGAACAGCCGATGTTCGAGTCGAACATGAGTTTGACTCAAACTCGAAGCTCATCCCTACTGCTGATTGGCATTCTCAATTTCATGTTTTTTTTTTTATACCCCTTTCCTGTTTTATACAGTTCAACTACCTTTTCCTGCAGATCCTTTGACAATTATTTTACTTTCCCCATGACTCAAAATCCAGAAACGTCAGTGCAGCACTGGATCAAAGATGCAAGTGTCTGTCAGAAATCCAGAAACTCATTGACCTTTTATACACACACACTAATTACAAGCAAACAGATCACAGGTGAGGATGGTTACATTTAATATCCATTCAACCCCCTTTGTGTCAACTTGTGTGTATGTTATCAGGCCAAAATAACCAGGGAATGTAATCTTTTGATCAGGGTCATTTGGGTAGTTTTTGTTGTGATTATGATTTGAAAAGAGTAAAACACAGTTGATTGATAATAAATGGCTTCAGCCAAACATTAATCATGAGTGAAAGAAAAGTTTTTGTTTTATTCATATTCTCCGAAAAATGGCCAAGAAATCATAAATTTTGCCAGGGCATGTAAACTTATGAGTATAACTGTATATGACATTACTAGGTGCACTCCCAGTGTTCTGCTGACAAAAGTTGCAGTGTCTGCATTCCTTTAGAAGTAATTAACACTTATGCCCCGTACACACGGTCGGACATTGATCGGACATTCCGACAACAAAAGGATTAGGATTTTTTTCCGACGGATGTTGGCTCAAACTTGTTTTGCGTACACACGGTCGCACAAGGTTGTCGGAATTTCCGATCGCCAAGAACGCGGTGACCTCAACCACGTATGACGAGACTAGAAAAGGCCAGTTCAGAACCAAGCGCGGCACCCTTTGGGCTCCTTTTGCTAATCTCGTGTTAGTAAAAGTTTAGTGATTCGCGCTTTTTCAGACTCGTGGTTTTCAGATCGTTTTCTGCTGTTCAGTTTGTGCTTGTGGGTTTGTATCTGCTCTTCAGTGCATGCAGCAAGCTACGCGTGACTTTGATTAGTCATTGTGCTCTTGTTCGTTCGTTACTGCTTTTCAGGTCGCTCTTCACAGGCCTTGCTGTTCTTCAGTGCGTTCTGTTACTTTGTTCTGAGCAGCCGACCGTTTTCTAGCCATGTTGCGTATACGTACTCCTCGTAGAATTCGTGCTGTGCAGGGGCTTGGTGTTGGGGTCCTGACCTTGACACAAGTCCAGTCCATGAACAGGGTGGGGAGGAGTTCATGGACCAAGAATTGGTTGCTTCAGCGTGACCAGTTCTGTCATATGCCTTTGCTACGTGAGATCCGTGAGAATAATCCTGATGATTTCAGGAACTTTCTCAGGATGACAGACCCTGTTTTTCACCGTTTGTTGGCTTCGCTGACCCCCTATATCAGCAGGCAGGATACCTGCATGAGGCAAGCCAACACTCCGGAGCAGAGGCTCGTCGCCTCCCTGCGGTACTTGGCGAAGGGGAGAAGCCTGCAGGACTTGAAGTTCTCGACAGGTATCTCCCCCCCAGGCTCTGGGGATCATTATCCCAGAGACCTGTTCTGCCATCATCCAGGTCCTGCAGAAGGAGTATATTAAGGTAAGATTTATCCTTTAATATCACATTTTATTGTATTTAATGTTTCATAATATGTTGTATTTCTTTCCTCATTCCCTAATTACCATAATTGTAATATGCTGTGAATGTCCCCTTTGTCCTCATGCATGCTGGATTTTTATGTACTTATTTTTTTGTGTCCTTCATACATATTTGCCTTCACTTACCGTACCTCCCCAGCATGGTCTCCTGGCCCTATATTCACCTCATGTAGTCACTTAACAATGTATTTTATCAGCTCCATAGTAGTGCTTTACCCTAAATACCCCCTAAAATGTTTTTAAATGTGATTTGTGCTTTAAATTCTGGCAGAGTGCCAGAGGCTTTTTTTGGGGGTCCCCAAATCATTTGGAACCCTCCCTCCACCCAACTGCTAAGTCAGCTGATAACAATTATTTATCTATCCTCAATCATCTATCTGCTGACTTTGCCAAACCCATACACACTATATCTTTTGTGCTCAGATGTATGGATGAATTCCCCAAAGCATGTAGTGCAAGGGCCTGCCTGTATACTTTCAAATGGTACTGTTTAAAGTTTTTGTATCCTATTATTATCTTGCTAGGTAATAGCAGAATGTCCAAATGTGCTCAAATGTGTACAGTGTGTATTTATATCTTTGTATTATGACACTTCTTACCTGTCCAGTGGGCTGCCAATAGTGTAACTAAGGAGGGGCTGTTCCAAGTAATACCCATTATTTAGGCATTCATCTCTCAATGAAGTGGAGAGGGTTACCTGGCCAAGAGCTCCCCCCCTATAATGTTAGAAATGGCCCATGAGAGGGGGGAGGGGGAATCTGATATGTGTACCTTATACTTTGGTCTTAAAAAATTCCCATTAATAAATGTTATCTTGATGTTGACCAAGAAGTTTTGTGTCTAATCTGCTTTCCATGTTTATGTGCAAAAAGACTATTTTTTTTTTGTTTTCCTCAACAGTTTCCTTCCACGCCACAGGAATGGCAGACTGTGGCCTCCCACTTTGCCCAGCGGTGGGACTTTCCTAACTGCGGAGGGGCAATTGATGGGAAACACGTCCACATCGTCCCACCACCCAACTCGGGGTCGTACTATTTTTTATTATAAGGGGTTCAATAGTATTGTGATGTTGACGGTGGTGTCAGCTAATTACGAGTTCCTGTATTTGGACATGGGGAAGAATGGCCGGATGTTCGATGGTGGAGTCATCGGCCAGACGGAGTTTTACAGGCATCTCCAGAATGGCAGCTTGGACTTGCCACCTCCAGAAGACAATGTGGAAGGACTCTCATTAGTCTTCGTTGCGGATGAAGCATTTGCTCTGGGGGACCATCTTATGCGGCCATTCCCGATGAGGACCCTCACCCCGGACCAGAGGGTTTTTAATTACCGGCTGGCCAGAGCCAGAAGAGTGGTGGAGAACACATTTGGAATCATGGCCAGCCGGTTCCGCCTATTTCTTACACCCATATATATGGCGGAGTATAAACTGAATCATATTATCCCGGCGTGCTGTGTTCTTTATAACTTTTTACGTCAACATTCTGCCAACTATGCTGGCTCAGTTGGGCCTGAGGCCGGAATTCTAAATGAAACAACCCTGACGGCGCTTGAAAGTGGCCGTCCTGGCTTGCCCTCCCTCAGTGCCCGTGATGTATGGCTAAGATACCTTGAGTTCTTTGCAGGTAGGGGGGCCATCAATATGCCAGACAATGTGTGAAACCTTTATCAAATTAAAAAAAAAATTAAGCAAATCTTTGTTGACATTTACTGCTTGTGTTTGTTTTAGCTGACCCTGACAGAAATGTGGTGAGTCCTGAAAATGGCGTGATTGTGTAACCTTACAAAGCACTGTTGGGTGTTATTTACTAAAGGCAAAGACACTTTGCACTACAAGTGCACTTCAAACTGCACTTGTAGTGCAAAGTGGATTGGCCCTTATTAAATAACCCCCATTGTCACATAAAGCAGCAATTGAAGCACCACAAAAAAGTGTTGTAGCGTTGAGACAATTATCCACACATTCTTGATTAACAATCTTTTTAATACCGGCACAATCACATGTGCATTTAGAAAAGGTTTTTAAAACAAACCATTGTACCAAACAAATTGTATAACAATTTTTGGGGTGGCATTAGAAAAAGTACAAATGTCCATTTAAGATAAAACAGGCATGTTTCAAACCAACAAGAAAGACACAAATCTTGAACTTACAAAGTTCACATTTGGTAGAACTTGAAGGCAATATCAGACATGAGTATTTAGGAACTGTGTTTGATATTGCGTTCAGATGGGGTGAATTCACCCCAGGAAAAGCCAAATTTTGAAGATGCACACCAATTTACGAATGTCAACATGTGCTAGCTTCCATCACGGGGGATCAAGGGACGTGTTTTGGGGGTGCAACCCCTTCCTCACAGCTACTTTATTATTGAGGAAGGGGTTGCACCCCCAAAACGTGTCCAATGATCTCCCGTGATGGCAGATAGCACATGTTGGCACACTGTATGCATCCTCAAAATTTGGCTTTTCTACAATTCGCGAAAAAAATTTAAAAATGTAGCACACCATAAAAGAAAGTGCTTTGGAGGGGTTTTAAACTCTCCCCAAAACATCAATGATGTTCTTATTTTTTTTAATAACATCATTAATGTTTTTCGTGATGTTTTCCAAGGCAACATTACACCCCGTGATCTCCCCAATCAGGATCTGGGCACTTTCCGAGGTGAAAGGATCTGGATCCACAACATCACGATCACCTAAAAAGAGAGAAACCAAAAAAAACATGTATTATAAATATGCCGGCATCCATCTCTTACCTGAGCCTGTGGTCGCAGACACTCATCTGTTGTGGTGACTAGTTCCACCACGTCTTCTTCCTCCTGCTCTTCTTGTGTTTGGGGGATTTCCCCTTCTTCCAGAGGTAGGGGGTCTCTGGTCTCCTCGGATGAGGGGTGTCCTCCGAGTCTTTTCCCCCCTATGTGAAACAAAAAAGGTATACTTAGCACACAGATATTTGATGGAGACCCCCCTATAGTATACACTGGAGCACCCGTGTGGGCCCCCTAATAAAAAGGGTGTTCTTGTGTCCCACACTAGTGCTCCAGTGTCCAGATGTGAAAACTGCTGCTGAGTGTCCTCTCCTTACACAGAATCTAGTTTGCATTTCATTCTAGTAACAAACACATCTACACAACCAAGTTAGTTTCATACAAGTAGCCCCTAAAAAATGTGGTCAAATGCATATAGCAAAAACAATGGTGTTTTATAGTCCGAAAGAAAAATGTTTGATACGAACGAATAATGTGCCCATGAACATGAAAGTTGCCATTTTAAAATGTACAACAGTTCCTAAAAGCACATGGAGCAGCACAAACGTAATAAACAAAAAAAGAATAGGAACACTGGACAACTACTTACTTTTTTGCAGCACTCTCCGGATCTTTCTGTACTGCTCCTGTTCTCTTAATTTCAGGTCCGACCACTGCTTCCTGAGCTGATCTTTCGATCGTCATACCCCGAAATTCCAGTGCAGACTCCTGACCACTTTCGCCATTATCTTGGCCTTTCTGACATTGGGGTTGGGGTAAGGTCCATACTTTCCATCATAGTCGGCCTTCTTCAGGATGTCCACCATCTCCAACATCTCCCCAAAGGACATATTTGAGGCCTTAAATCTTCTCCTTCTTGATCCAGACATTTCCGGATCCGGGCTTTCCTCCCCCTCCTCCTCGTTGCTGTAATTAGCACGCACCTGCTGTGTCTCCGCCATGTGCTCTTCCCCCACTGCGCCGAACGAAAAGGGGCGGGGAATAGACTAGAAAGAACGTCAGAGGCGGGCAGAGTTACACGCATGCACAGTGTCTATAAAGCGTAACACGCATGCGTAGTACATACGATCTGTGAGCGGAGGAAGGAGTATCGGAGGCGCCGATCGTGAAAACGAAGGTAAGATCTAAACTTGGGCCTATACCGCTTCTAAATTGAGGCCTATATTGTAACAAGATTAGGAGAGTTTTGCCTGACATTAGGGTTTGTCTTGTGTTGTGTCTTGCAGAGAAAATGGATGGCTTCAACGACCACAATTTCCTCCCCCTGTTCATAGACAAATACAGGGAGCTGCCCTGTCTGTGGCAGGTGAGACATCCTCATTATAATAAAAAACAAAAGAGGCAGGCAGCGTTGGAGAAACTGCTGGAGTTGGTGACGCCGGTGGTCCCCACAGCAACCATCCCCTATTTAAAAACCAAAATTGGTGGCCTGAGGAGCACTTATCTTAGGGAGCGCAAGAAGGTCACGGATTCCCAGAGGACCGGAGCTGGAGCAGATGACGTTTATGTTCCCAGGCTGTGGTACTATGAGAGACTGCGATTTCTGTCAGACCACACTGAAGTCAGGGAATCCCTCTCCACTCTTCCTTCCACTCTTCCTTCCACTCTTCCTTCCACCCCAGCTGAGGCTTCCGATGTCCAACCTGGGCCTTCCAGCCAGGAAGAAGTGGAGGAGCCCAGCTTGAGTCAGGTATAGCATTCTTCTACAGATTTCTGGTCAATAAATAAATGATGTTTACTAGATGTCATTATTGATCACTAATTGCTGCTTTAAAAAAGTGTTTTACATATCAATAGACAGTAGTGGGCACAAAAAATTGGGACAAGAATGAAAAATGCTGGACTCAGAAGGATAGTCTGTTATATTTGTTAACATTCAATTTGCAACAGTCAGGAGGTGAAAATTGTGTGTGATTGATAAATAAAAAACTAAAACTATGTCCCTTTTTCATACACAGGAAGACCTCAGCCAGGAGGAGGCTGTGGAATGTGGCAGCCAGGAGGAGGCAGGGCTAAGTTGCAGCCAGGAGGAGGCGGGGCTAAGTGTCAGCCAGGAGAAGCCTGGGACCAGTCGCAGCCTGACAGAATCGCAAGTTCCTCCCCTCCGCCTTCCATACAAAAGAGCGAGGAAGGCGACACATGCAGGATTCAGCACTCAGGCTCATTCAGGAGGCTTCTGCGTCCCTCAGAGCCTTATCTACTCCTGAAGAGGCCTTTGCCTGCATGGCTGCCACCAAACTGAAGTGCATGCAGGAGGGTCAACGCCTTATGTGTGAGCAACTTATTTATAAAGTCCTAACTAAGGGGGTGAGTGGCGAAATCACACCCAAGACCGACATGATTGAGTTGGACCATCCTCCTCCTCCTCCTCCTCCTGCTGCCACAACTCCACCACCAGAGCCCTAGCGTGGAAGGAAGCATGGAAGGAAGACCAGAGAGTGATGGCCCTGGGTTCAGTCTGGTCTGGCCAAAGATGCAGTCTCTTGTATGACCACAGCCTGGGGACACAGATGTCATCTGCTGCTTTCCGGATCTCTGGGACTTCTGGACCAAACTGCACTCCCTTATATATGGACTCCTCAGGCCACCAATTTTGCTTGAAAATAGTTGATGTGTGCCCTGGGGGCCAAGGGCTTCACCCATTTCAGCTGTTTCTCCAGTGTTGCCCCCCTCTTTGTTTAGTTGTGAGCCCTTAATAAAGGAATTTTTTGTTCAATTATACTCGCCTATGTGTGTTTTCCTTCAAAAAGGACAGTTTGTTTGTGAGGATTCAGGTACATTTCAAAATACAATGTGAAATTAACAAGGGACACCAACACCAAACAATCTCCTACAGATTAAATAATACAAGATATCAATGGTGTTGTGGTAACTTGACACACAAAACACACACAAAAATATTATAGAGTAAAACACAAAACAAAAACAACAATAAAAACACAGCCTTGAAAAAAAAATAAACCCCCCAAAAAATACAAAACCAGTCTGGAAGAAAACTCAAAAAATTAAAAAACAAACCAAAACAAATTTGGTCAGATGTGACAAATCTAAATATATTAAGGGAATCCCGATAAATAATAAAGAAAGAAGTTTGTGAGAACTCTGTGTGAATATGAGCAGCAAAACTACTTCATTCTTCTGACATTATAAAGAAGAAGAGAGTGCGCTGTATTAAACTATTTTTGACATTGCAGCGTGACGAAAGTGCTGTATCTATTCCGAACGCTAATTTTACCAGACCGAGCTGTTCCATCTCGGAAGTTTTTCTGAGCATGCGTGGCACTTTGTGCGTCGGAAATGGCCACACACGGTCGGAATTGACGCGATCAGATTTTGTTGTCGGAAAATTTTATAGCCTGCTCTCAAACTTTGTGTGTCAGAAAATCCGATGGAAAATGTCCGATGGAGCCCACACACGGTCGGAATGTCCGACAACACGCTCCGATCGGACATTTTCCATCGGAAAATCCGACCGTGTGTACGGGGCAATACAGTTTCTCACCAAACATTACATTTGTATCTTAGTGCAGACTTCTGGTAAAATCAAAAGTCTTAAAATTATTCACATTTTAGAGCTGTACATACTATAACAAGGTACAGAAAGCCTCCATGTTGCCATATCCCATTGCATCTACAGAAATCACAGCACTGTAGATTGAATTGGACTGTGTGGCAATTATATATGACATACTGTTTACATATATATATATATATACACTGTAAATATATATATACTATACATATATACACATATATATACTGTATATCAGCTCATTGATGTCATCATGGAGGAGTGGAAGAGGACTCCAGTGGCAACCTGTGAATCTCTGGTGAACTCCATGCCCAAGAGGGTTAAGGCAGTGCTGGAAAATGCTGTGCAGGTGTACTTACTTTTGTTGCCAAGCTGTACACTCACTACTTTACATAGTAGCAAAGTATATTTTTTTCAGTGTTGTCACATGAGATACTGTATGTATGTATATATATCACCCTCTACCTAAAGGTAGGCACTAGAGTAGTATTTCTTTAGCTCAGGGCCTAAGTGCAGGTAAATTTAGCCAGGCCTGTGCTTTAGGCTTGGCCTGGTTGTTGTAATTTGGGGCTGGGAGTGTTCAGTGTAGTGGGGGATGTGGCCACTTGTGCTCTGACTCAGTGATGCCTCCCCTGCTTTCAGATGGATGGTTCTGGAAGAGGGGTTGGGCTTGAGATCGGAGTGGCAGGCAGCTCATGTGAGGAGCCCTGACCAATTATCTTGTGGTATGGGCAGGGGGCAGGCCTCTCATATAAGCTGGGTTAACATGCTTCCACGGAGGAATCCTAGAAAGAAGGGACAGACAATGGAGTACTAAGTTGCTGTTCTGGGCGTCCCCACGCGGGGATGCGCCGAGCGTGGAGGAGGGATGGAAGAACCGCCAGGAGGGAGCTTAAGATAAACATCTTCATCCTTAAGAAGTATCAAGCTCCTGTGACCAGGGAACACAGGACTTGCATGCTGGAGGATATCTGAAAGGAAGAAGTAGCAGTCAAGCAGAGGAGAGTAGAGCAGCATTCTGTGACCAGGGACACAGAACCATTATCCTCCTAAAGAAAGGTCAGTGTAGAATGCTGTGGCCGGGGAACACAGAGTTGATAGCCTTGGACTGGCTGAAAGCAGTGGTCCGTTCACTGCCATTGTCAGGTCGTCGTGTAGAGATACCAAGTCATCTCTGGCCTGGCTAGCACAATCGTAGTTATAAAAAACCCAAAGGTTAAAGCTGCGCTAGAAAAAGAAATGTATTAAAAAAAATTTAAATGTGAAGCTGCCAGCACCATAAAGTCCAATACTAAACTCAAATACAGTAAAATAAAATAAAGGTGGAACGCTAGTGTAATGAAGTGAAAAATATGTTGATCAAAAAAGTAATGGTGAAAAAATTCACAATTGGTAAAAACTAAAGCAAATATCACACTAAAAATTACTAAAGGTGATACCCCAGCTGATTCTAAAGGATTAGTAAACCAAAACCAAAAGACATTTGTTTAAAAAATAAAATAACTAATAATGAGAGTAATGGTGAAAAAACTCTCACATAGAAAACTAAAACAGATACCATAAAAAAAAGGCATGGCTTGGCGCTTGATGGCGACGAACACACACTAGCAGAGCTCCGTGACCCCGGCCTGCAGCTAGAAACCTTGCTTCCAGTGACCCAGCTATGGGCAGAAAGCTATACCAGACCCCTCAGACTCGCCCCAAACGGAGCACCGCTGCCACTTCAGCCAGGAATATCACCAATCTCTTTAAAAAACAGGCGATATCCCGCGGCAGCATGGCGGGAAACAAAATGGCGCGGACGCAGCAAGAGGCGAAAGACTCCAGCGAGGACTCATTATCCACAGCAGGAGACTCAGGTAGGGGCTACTCCCAGACAAACCAACCCCTGACCTACGCTGATATGTCAGGCTTTGCAGCAGACATAAAATCCACGTTCTCCGCTACAATTACCGACCTAAAATCCAACCTATTAGTATTAACTGAAAAGTTAGCAGCTGTAAAAACCACTGGGAAGCACAGAGACAAGCGGCTGAATAGGCTGGAAAACGTGGCAGCTTCTCACTCCTCTCACCTAATAGAGATGAACAGACATCTTGAGGACTTAGACAACAGGGGCAGAAGGTGCTATATTAGGGTGAGAGGAATTCTGGAGTCAGTGGACATAGCACAAATAGTCCCAGCCCTGCAGAGAGTCTTTAATAGCCTCCTAGAACGACAAGAAGACACTGCCATTGATTTTGTGCGGGCTCATAGAGCTCTCAGACTCAAAGGCCCTGACACAGCTCCTCCTTGTGACATAATCTGCTGCCTGCAGAGCTTTCCCCTAAAAGAAACCATCATGAATAAGGCCAGGAGAAATGACAGCATAGTGTTCAACGGAGAGACCATCATGCTTTTTCATGACTTATCACAAATAACACTACGGAACCGCAGAGCTCTGTGGCCCCTACTTGATAAGCTGAAGGCGAATGATCTGAGATACACGTGGTGTTTTCCCTTTGCCCTTACTGTAACACAGGCAGGCAAACAGCATGTACTACGCACTCCCACTGATCTGCCTGACTTCTTTGAGTCCTTACATATGGAGCCTGTGGCACTCCCAGAATGGTACGAGGAATTTATCCTCCCAAGAGCCGAGGGAGGCCCTCACAGATCCCCACTCTCATCACAACACGAGAGACTCCCTAAAAAGATGAAACATAACCGGGGACCTGGCTCTCATGGTGGCACTCCCAACCCCAGACAGGCTGCCTCCAAAGCCCCAGAAGAGAACCAAGGCGACCCTCACGCTTGGTAAACAGTAATTCACCGTTTTTGCTGCATTCCTCTGGCAAGTAGCATGGGGACACAACGCAGGAATTGCAACCACACAGAAATGACACCCATGCATTACCCAAGTTCTTCCAAACTGTAAAAGATCTTTTACCCCCCCCCCCCCTAGTTTTTGTAAGATGGCTGATATAGGAACTATCCTCAATTATCTATCCAGCTATGAACAGCTGACCAGAGTTGAAACAGCCCACATGACAGGAGATGGATAAAGATGTCAAGCAACTGCTTACAAAAACCAAATTAAGCAATGAGGACTGATGAAGTCTAGCAGACTCTCCTGAAATAGAGCAATACTAGTTGGTGGGGACTGGGGGTCGCCGCCCTAAAAAGACACTCTTTATGTATACAAAGGGCCTCCATCTACCCAGAGGTCACCCTGGTAACTACTAATGCTACAGTTACAGTTCAAAGTTTTACTGCAAGGTTTTCTTTCCTTTTTTTTGGTGTGTTTACATCTCAACGGCTGCACATATCGTGTGCGATGGTTGGGAATTTTCAGATATACATAGACCGGGTTTCGTTCTTCACTTTCTGGCTGTGCTATATACTACATGAATTTTGGTTGTTACATTTATTTTGTCATATAGGTAGTGTATACTGACCAGGAATAATATTTTGGTTATAATCTCCGTTGCTGCATAGCAGCCTCACCGCGTTACCTCAAAGTGGATCTGGTGACAAGATTTGGTTTCAAGACCCACGAAATAACTATATCAGAACGATAAATTAATTCTGAAGTTTTCAGATAACTCTCACTCTTGTCATTCTTTCTTCTACCACCTTCTGTACCCCTCCCACTTCTTCCTCGCTCCCCACCCCTCACCCCTTCTAAGGCTGTAGCATATTGCACTGAATTTTAACCAGTGCTAAGTTTTCATTGCAGATATAACAAGGTAAACCATGCTCGTGGGTTCTCCAGATGGCATACTCTTCACTGGTCCGAGGTCCTACTGTCATATCACACAATGTAAAGGGGCTGAACATGCCAGAAAAAAGGTCCACGCTGCTGAGAGAACTTAAGAAAGGTAGGCCACACTTCACCTTTCTGCAAGAGACCCATTTTCAAACAAACCATATACCAAAAATGACTAGCCCATACTTTATAGATGCGATACATGCTACTAATGACTCGGCCAAATCTAAAGGGGTATCAATCCTGCTAAGTAAGGATGCCCCGTTTAATTTGACAGATAAATTAGTAGAACCAGAAGGAAGATATGTCTTTCTGAAAGGCACTTACGCAGGTTCCCCCATCACTCTTGCGAACGTCTATTTCCCCAACTCGTCACATGTAGATTTTTGTCAGCGCATGACGCGCATGCTCACGGACTTTGCAACGGGTTGCTTAATATTAGGCAGGGACTTCAATATACCACTTAATTCCCTGATGGACACATCCACAGGGAAGACCTGCATTACCTACAAGAAAATCATACTTCTACTACACTCGTTTCATCTAATTGACACGTTTTTACATCCGACAGACAAGGATTATATTTTTCACTCCATCCCACATAACTGTTACTCCCGTATAGATCACTTGTACATCTCCCAGAGGGACCTATCTAGAGTTACAGAGGCTAAGATAGGAATTCAGTCCTTATCAGACCATGCCCCCATATCGCTGACGATAGTGGGGAACACACCCACAGCAACCACGGCCTCCTGGAGACTAAATGCGTCACTCCTGACGGACATAGAATTATTACCCAAAATCAAGACTAAGCTTAAAGAATTTCTCCATTTAAATGAAACACCAGGAGCAGATCCTCTAATGATATGGGGTGCCCATAAATGCACAATCAAAGGAGAGCCGATTCGCATGAGGGCACAGCGCAAAAGACTAAAGGAGGCTGAAACCACTAAACTGATAAAACAGATCACCTTATTAGAGACAACACACAAGCAATCTCTATCTGAATCCTCTGCCCTGCTAGAGGCAAGGAAGAACTTACAACAAATTTTAGACATTAAAACAAAACGCCTGTTGTTCTTTAGAAAAAAGGTGTATTATGAGGCGGGGGACAAATCAGGCAAACTTCTAGCTAGGGCCTTACGAGAACCTATTACCTCTAAACACATCACGGGAATTAGAAACACAGGCGGATCATTAGATGTTAAAACAGAAGATATCGCAAAACATTTCCACACATACTACACAGAGTTATATAACTTACCACCACAACATAGGCGCCCAGGAATCTCAGTAGACAGGACACAGGCCATTCAGGACTATCTGAAGCACAGCGGACTTCCCCATCTAGACACAGAAGATGTAACCCAATTAGATGAACAAATCACCCCAATGGAAATCCAACAAGCTATTAAAGCACTCAAATGCGGGAAAAGCCCAGGACCAGACCGCTGTTTACTACAAGACTTTCATGGACACCCTAACAGATCCCTTGTTAAGAGCCTTTAACTCTTTGACTGACATTAGACCCATTCCGTCAGACGTCCTTTCCGCACACATTACGGTTATACCCAAGCCCGACAAGGACACAGCAAACTGCTCCAGCTACAGGAAAATTCCTTTATTGAATATTGACCTAAAGTTATAAGCCAAAATCCTGGCAAATAGACTTCGACCACTACTAGCTAAAATAATAGGCCCCGAACAAGTAGGCTTCATGCCGGGAAGAGAAGCGAGGGACAATATTATAAAGGTTCTCCTTCTCACACAGGCATCACACTCCCTGCATATTGAAAGCCTTCTCCTGTTAACCGACGCGGAGAAGGCTTTCGACAGGGTAGCATGGGATTTTATGTTTGCGACGTGTGCACATGTAGGTCTTAAACCACATATGATGGCATGGATCATGACTTTATACCAAAAACCCTCAGCTAGGATAAAGATTAACAGATCCTTATCAGACAGAGTAGAGATACTAAATGGCACGAGACAGGGCTGCCCCCTGTCCCCACTGCGGTTCATTCTCTCGCTAGAACCATTTATTCGAACAATTAATAAAGACGACTCAGTAAAAAGTATCACCATACAAGACAAGACATATAAGACAGCAGCGTATGCGGACGACCTCCTATTTTTTGTGACAAGTCCACACACTACCATCCCCAATCTCATGAAAGCTTTTACACATTATGGGTATCTCTCCAACCTTAAAATTAACCTCGCAAAATCCGAAGCCCTGAATATCAATTTATCCTCCACTGACCAAAACGCAAACCAACTGCCCATTTAAATGGGAAGGAAAAGCTTTAAAATATTTAGGAATATGGCTGACCCCTAAATCATCAATGCTATTTGAGGCTAACTTCCCTCCCTTACTCCTAAAGATAGAAAAAGACTTAAAACTTTGGAATACAAAATATTTTTCATGGTTTGGGAGTGTGGCCATCTTGAAGATAGTAATATTGCCTAGGCTTTTGTATCTCCTGAGGGCACTGCTGGTCAAACTACCCCAGAAATTTTTCAGAAAGCTGCACACCACCTCATTAGGTTTCCTCTGGGCATATAAGAAAGCCAGGATTAAATTTACATTCCTGACCAGGCCTAAGGAACTTGGAGGAATGGGACTCTCAGACTTTAGGAAATATTACCAGGCAGCTCACCTTACGAGAATAGTTGATTGGCACTGCCGTGGGAGGGATAAAGACTGGGTGGACTTGGAAGGCAAAATTGAGCCCATATCCCCTCCTCTTTTCCCCATGGAACCCGGGACTGCTGAAAAATAATACCTTAAAACAACAACCTCTAATGAATACCACTCTATCTGCACAGAAGCAGCAAAACACCTCACACTAACCTCCTCTCTGAGTCCTATCACTCCACTATCAGACAATCAGGACTTCCTACCAGGATTAAACAATCGACTACTTAGACGACCTCTCACTAACAAGACCCTACAAGCAGGAGAATGCTTCCAAAATGGGAAATTCGTAGACTATATGACCCTAAAGACAGATAGTGAGATGCACAACTTGCCAATCTGGAACTACTTCCAGAATCACAGCTATGTAAACGGTGGAACCAGACAAGGACATTTCTCCAGACAGCTGACTGACCTAGAAAAAATTTGCGTTGAAGGAGAACAACTGCAAAAAGGAACCTCAATCACCTATAAGTGGCTCCAAAATTCAACCCCTGAAAAAGAAGACAGATTTACAAAGAGCTGGTCTAAGGCACTTGATTGTACAATTACTGACAATCAATGGTCGAAAGCCTGCATCATCATGCATAAGTGTTCTATAAGTACCAAGACGCAAGAAACGTCTTACAAACTACTGACTGACTGCTATGTTACACCTGCTAAACTGCACTCCTGGTATGCTCAGACCCCCAATGTTTGCTGGAGATGTGGGGGCGACGCAGGCACGCTAATACACATTTGGTGGCATTGCCCCCTCTTGACCACGTTCTGGCGACAGGTCAGAGATATAATCAAATTAATAACAGAAACCAGACTCATGCTAGATGCTGCCTGTTGTCTCCTGCACAACTCCTCATTCCCACTAAATCGATACAAGAATTCGCTAACTAAACATCTGCTAAATGCAGCTAAGACGCTGATCCCTGCCCGCTGGAGAAGCACACGAGCACCCACCATCCCACAATGCCTGGCAAAGGTCTCATAAATCTGTGAAATGGAAGACACTTTAGCTCAAGCCTCGGATAAGGTAGACAGGTTTCACAAAACGTGGACACCCTGGTTCGAATTCCGCTATTCAGATGCATACAAAGACCTACAAGGAAACTGAACACACCATTACCTCTTTTCTTTATCTGAAAGACGCTTGAATTCATTACGTGTTACCTGATTACAAAGAAATAGCAATGCTACTCACAATGGTTACCCTTACCTAATCCAACCCTTTTCTTTCCCCCTTTCATCTCTATATACTTTACTTTGACTAACAGAATCACACTGGTATAGAACTATTCAGAGTATATAACGTATGTGCCTGTACAGGTTCTTATCGCAGTAAATCTAATTGATATAATTCAGAAATCTTTGAAACAACGAACCAAGCACAGATGTGAGAATACTGAGAAACAATTGTTTAAAATCCTACCCTGATCTCTGTAACAAAACTTTTTTGTTAAATACAACATTACTCTTCATTATATTTGTTAAACGATGTACAACTGACAGAAAGGTACATTTTTCATTTAATGTCTGTAAACATCTCTATACTATTGTTGAAACGCAATAAACGTTGAATGTTTAAAATAAATAAATAAATACAAAAAACACATAAACTAAGTGATAAGTATAAAACGTGAAAAAAGAGAAATTGCTTGACAAATTACTAATAAAAGAAAAATGTAAGCAAAAGTCCCAGTTCCAAATAGTGCAGTGACAAATTAAACCAGCAAAATAGTGCGGTGAAAAATTAAACCAGCAAAAAAGTCTATATACAGTGTAGAGGTGATGCTCCAAAGGGAAGTATGGTGAAAACACGTCCTGCATCCAAAATAATTCACACCCAAGTGAGTATAGAGGCTCCTTACCGACTACAGATGTCTACCATAAAGATAGTCTCACTAGGCACAGGGAAATTCAGGCCTCCCAAAAACCTATACCGTTACCGACATCTGTAATTGAGGCTATGATCGTGGTACTCAAAAAACAGAGAATGCTCCCATAGTGTAATGCCGCGTACACACGGTCGGACTTTTCGTCTTCAAAAGTCAGACAGCCTGTCCGACAGACTTCCGGCAGACTTTCGGCGGACTTGCGGCGGACTTGCGGCATACTTTCTAACGAACGGACTTGCCTACACACGACCACACAAAAGTCCGACGGATTCGTACGTGATGACGTACACCGGACTAAAATAAGGAAGTTCATAGCCAGTAGCCAATAGGTGCCCTAGCGTGGCTTTTTGTCCGTCGGACTAGCACACAGACGAGCGGATTTCGGGGTCCGTCGTAGTTACGACGTAAAGATTTGAAGCATGTTTCAAATCTAAAGTATGTCGGATTTGAGGCTAAAAAAGTACGTTGAAAGTCCGGAGAAGCCCACACACGATCGGATTACCAGCCAGCTTTAGTCCGTCAGCGTCCGTTGGACTTTTGTAGACGAAAAGTCCGACCGTGTGTACGCGGCATAATAGTTCATAAAAGATGATCTAATAAGCCAAATAAAATACACTTACAAGATATTTCATCCTTAAAAGCGTAGCAACAATTGTATATCAAAGATGGAAACTGCGGTGTCTCCACAGGCTTCTTAAGGCTTGGGGATTGACCAATCCCCATACGACGTCCTATCGTGATGAAACGCATAGGGTGGAGCCTATGACGGTGACGTAATTACGTTTTCTCTTAGGAGATTGATGGGACACAAACAGCAAGCCGGAAGAAGCCCGTGGAGAGGCCACGGAATATCAAAAAGAGGAAGGAGAGTGCCATCCGACTATATCATAACTGTTGCCAACATCCCCAAGGTCAGAATACATAAATAATTACCCCCAAGGGATTAATGGGACCTTAACGGCAACCACATATTATAAAATTAAATTTATTAAGTAGAAAACGGTGTGATGAAAAACATTGAAATAATCAACATAACATAACAACAAGAATATCATAAAACAAGTAGGAAGCTATACAAGCTGTACTGATATGCGGGAATGGAGGCTATATTCAATAGTCTTGCCACGAGGACTTACGCGTTTCGGGACTAGACAGAGTGTCCCTTCATCAGAGACAAATCGTGGGGCATAATCCTATTGTATGGTAGAATATGAATAAAAACAAAAATAAGTACAAAAAACAAACAACATAAGAATGACATTTGCAAGTACCACATATACAGCATTAGGTCAGTGTGAACACAAACAAGGGGACACAACCTACCCAAACATAACAGTATCGGAGCGTCCACGCCAAGGCCGCAGCGGCGACAGTGTCAAACACCCACAGGTCCACAAGGAAAAAAGGGGACCGGGGTGTGTGATTGGCCCCACTCTATCCACACTGATCCAACCCACAGATGAGGGGACATCCAGCAATCCCACCATTCAGGTGGAAACTGAATCGCAACACTATAGCCAGATGGGTATCTGAAGAGTAATAAAGTATGTATAATATAGTTTAGTGATGCCTACATCAGCTATGCTATTTAAAGGTCATGATACAAGAGGAAGGTTAGTTGAGTAAGCTAAAATCATACCAAAGTGTCCACAGAGTCAGTCAAAGAGTCTGGATAAGGGCCAGAAAGGGAGAAGACCATCACTGTGTAAAATGTAACACAGGTAATTCAGTGAGTGGATCCTCATAACATCAGGGTCTGTAAACAACAGGAGGTAAAGTCATGTAGGCAGCCATTCAGTACCAAGCTCAAAAAGAGGGGTATATAAGCACCAACCAAAGCAAGAAGCACTTACATATAAGTGCAGGGCTACTTCCTGTCAGGATAGGGACTATCGTGCAGCACCGTCCGGACTGGGGTAGTGGTGGAATCGCTCTGATAAGCGCTGTGTTATAAGGAGCCTGAAGGGGCGGAGTCAGATGTGGTGCCGCATTACCTATGCGGCGTCATCACGTCAGTCAACAGATGAGGCAGTGTCCAAGGCGAGCGGCCGTGCAGCGGCGCCACGCCCACTGTATCATCCTCACCCAGGGCTCCAAAACAGAGGACTGTGTTCGTCTGACAGGTGGTTCCGCCCACCAAGGCATGTAGGGCGGCTGAGCGGCACTATTGGTCGCCTAGTGACAGATAAACAGACGTTGTAAGGCAAGGCATTGACAAGACACTAGGGCATAAGTATATAGCTGAGAACTGTATTTTAACACTTAGGCTAAACCTTCAATTTCCTAAGCAGGATTGACAAAGAAAGATGGATATCATGGAAATGAGAATACCCACATCCATCCATAACTGTGCGAGCGTTGCCGGTGCCCACAAAGGAGGGGGGGGACGCCGAGCCATCGCTGCACGGCCCACCCCACAGGAGGACCCTGAGAGGGGGGTCATGCAACGGCGGCCCACCGACGCAGGAAGGCCGCCAGGAGAGCAGACGCCGCTAGAACAGCAACGAAAGTGTTCGCCGGCACGCCATAAACGGAAGCCCCCCCGTAGGAACAAAAAGGTCCCGGGGGCCCCCCTGCGCCAGGCGGGACAGGGCGGGGTCAGCCAGATGTATAAGGACACCAATGCATCCGCAAGCAGACGGGGCAGAGGAAGCTCCGATATTGACAGGGCATAAGGGCAATCAAGGCATACCACATATTTGAACTGGGCATGACAGATAAACAACAAAGCAATTATAACTATTGGAAAAAGACAGCTATAACATGATGGTGCACATAAAAGATTGGAGGCAGAGAGAAACATAAACATCGGGAGGGCCTACTGAGGGAGGCTAAAGATCTTTCTCACAGAGACCTGATGTGAAACCCTCTAGGAATGGTCTATAGCTCAATTGTTCATTTAGGCCCGGGGGTGAGGTGGCAACAAGGTCCATAATCCAGCGGGCCTCCCGCTGTAAGAGGACCTTGTTCCAGTCCCCACCCCTCGGGTTAAAATAATAATCCCTCATCAGCTAAGCTTGGCCGTAATTAGACGAGTTATTGCACAAACACACAGAGATGACAAAAAATTATGCGAGTTCATCATCATGGCATTGGAGTTCATTCTCCATCACAATGTCTTTTCTTTCGATGGCTCCCACTTCCTCCAGGTACAGGGCGTGGCGATGGGGACTTCTTGTGCCCCATCCTACGCCAACCTGTACCTGGGGGAGTGGGAGAAGTCATTTTTATCCGACGAGTCCTCTCGATCCCACACACAACATGTAGCGGCTTGGTTCCGATACATTGATGACATTCTGTTGTTGTGGGAGGGCTCGGAGAGGGAGCTGGAGGAATGCATCAACTGCATGCAACAAAATACCTTAAATTTAAAGTTTACTTTCACTTACGGTGAGACCAGTGTCACATTCCTAGACACCATCATCATCAAAAATGCAGATGGCAGTCTGTCAAGCGGCCTCTTCCGCAAACCCACAGCAGGCAATACTATATTGCACGCCTCCAGCGCCCACCCCCAGCCTCTCCTCCGGGCAATCCCTTACAGCCAGTACCTTAGGCTCAAGCGGAACTGCTCGGACCAAGAATCTTTTTTACGTGAAGCATCTGCCCTGAGAGATAGACTTCTCCTTAGGGGATACTCGCATTCAATTCTGAAAAAAGCATTTAAAAGAGCCAATGGACAGACTAGACGCAAAATACTCTAGTACTTTAGTCATCGAAAGAAGCCCGACAATTGTGCCCCAGTGAGGATGATTATGAGGTTCAGCAACCAACACGAATCTGTCAGATCAATCTTTGACAGATTCTAGCATATACTGTATACCGACCCGCATTTACGTCCACACCTATCTGCACGACCCTCCATTACATACCGAGGCGCCAGCTCACTAAGAGACCAATTAGTCCACAGCGAATTTGTGGGCGATTTTCGCAATGATCCATCTAAAGAGTTGGGACATTTACATGTGGGGGATGTCCGATATGCAGATACATGAACACAAGCCCAAACAACATTCTCCCTAATTGTCGACCATACACACCCCATCATTACTTTAACTGCAAGACCGAGGGGGTAGTTTACCCCCACACTTGCCAATGCCAGCGATTTTACGTTGGCAAGACTAAATTGAAGTTCTCTGCACGGGCCTCCAGACATATTACCTCAATGAAAAAAGCCAACCCCGACCTCCCTTTGGGAAGGCATGTCATTAATGAACACCATGGGATTTTCCCAGGAATCCAATTCCTGATCCTGGATAGAGTCCACCCTAACCCGAGGGGTGGGGACTGGAACAAGGTCCTCTTACAGCGGGAGGCCCGCTGGATTATGGACCTTGTTGCCACCTCACCCCCAGGCCTAAATGAACAATTGAGCTATAGACCATTCCTAGAGGGTTTCACATCAGGTCTCTGTGAGAAATATTTTTAGCCTCCCTCAGTAGGCCCTCCCGATGTTTATGTTTCGCTCTGCCTCCAATCTTTTATGTGCACCATCATGTTATAGCTGTCTTTTTCCAATAGTTATAATTGCTTTGTTGTTTATCTGTCATGCCCAGTTCAAATATGTGGTATGCCTTGATTGCCCTTATGCCCTGTCAATATCGGAGCTTCCTCTGCCCCGTCTGCTTGCGGATGCATTGGTGTCCTTATACATCTGGCTGACCCCGCCCTGTCCCGACCGGCGCAGGGGGGCCCCCCGGGACCTTTTTGTTCCTACGGGGGGCTTCCGTTTATGGCGTGCTGGCGAGCATTTTCGTTGCTGTTCTAGCGGCGTCTGCTCTCCTGGCGGCCTTCCTGCGTCGGTGGGCCGCCGTTGCATGACCCCCCTCTCAGGGTCCTCCTGTGGGGTGGGCCGTGCAGCGATGGCTCGGGGTCCTCCCCCCTCCTTTGTGGGCACCGGCTCGCTCAGTTATGGATGGATGTGGGTATTCTCATTTCCATGATATCCATCTTTCTTTGTCAATCCTGCTTAGGAAATTGAAGGTTTAGCCTAAGTGTTAAAACACAGTTCTCAGCTATATACTTATGCCCTAGTGTCTTGTCAATGCCTTGCCTCACAGCGTCTGTTTATCTGTCACTAGGCAACCAATAGTGCCACTCAGCCGCCCTACACGCCTTGGTGGGCAGAACCACCTGTCAGACGAACACAGTCCTCTGTTTTGGAGCCCTGGGTGAGGATGATACAGTGGGCGTGGCACCACTGCACGGCCGCTCGCCTTGGACACTGCCTCATCTGTTGACTGACGTGATGACGCCGCATAGGTAATGCGGCGCCACGTCTGACTCCGCCCCTTCAGGCTCCTTAAAATACAGCGCTTATCAGAGCGATTCCATCACTACCCCATTCGGCGATGGACGGTCCGGACGGTGCTGCACGATAGTCCCTATCCTGACAGGAAATAGCCCTGCACTTATATTTAAGTGCTTCTTGCTTTGGTTGGTGCTTATATACCCCTCTTTTTGAGCTTGGTACTGAATGGCTGCCTACATAACTTTACCTCCTGTCGTTTACAGACCCTGATGTTATGAGGATCCACTCACTGAATTACCTGTGTTACATTTTACACAGTGATGGTCTTCTCCCTTTCTGGCCCTTATCCAGACTCTTTGACTGACTCTGTGGACACTTTGGTATGATTTTAGCTTACTCAACTAACCTTCGTCTTGTATCATGACCTTTAAATCGCATAGCTGATATAGGCATCACTAAACTATATTATACATACTTTATTACTCTTCAGATACCCATCCGGCTATAGTGTTGCGATTCAGTTTCCACCTGAACGGTGGGATTGCTGGATGTCCCCTCATCTGTGGGTTGGATCAGTGTGGATAGAGTGGGGCCAATCACACACCCCGGTCTCCTTTTTTCCTTGTGGACCTGTGGGTGTTTGACACTGTCGCCGCTGCGGCCTTGGCGTGGACGCTCCGATACTGTTATGTTTGGGTAGGTTGTGTCCCCTTGTTTGTGTTCACACTGACCTAATGCTGTATATGTGGTACTTGCAAATGTCATTCTTATGTTGTTTGTTTTTTGTACTTATTTTTGTTTTTATTCATATTCTATCATACAATAGGATTATGCCCCACGATTTGTCTCTGATGAAGGGACACTCTGTCTAGTCCCGAAACGCGTACGTCCTCGTGGCAAGACTATTGAATATAGCCTCCATTCCCGCATATCAGTACAGCTTGTATAGCTTCCTACTTGTTTTATGATATTCTTGTTGTTATGTTATGTTGATTATTTCAATGTTTTTCATCACACCGTTTTCTACTTAATAAATTAAATTTTATAATTTGTGGTTGCCGTTAAAGTCCCATTAATCCCTTGGGGTAATTATTTATGTGGAGAGGCCACGGTTTCCATCTTTGATATATAACTGTTGCTACGCTTTTAAGGATGAAATATCTTGTAAGTACATTTTACTTGGCTTATTAAATCATCTTTTATGAACTATTACACTATGGGAGCATTCTCAGTTTTTGTTTTTTGAGTACCACGATCATAGCCTCAATTACAGATGTCGGTATAGGTTTTTGGGAGACCTGAATTTCCCTGTGCCTGGTGAGACAATCTTCATGGTAGTCATCTGTAGTCGCAATGTGTTAAATGCTATGGGCATCTCATATTATCCTTCTCCCATCCAAGTTGTATCCTGCAATAAATATAACAAAACTATGAAACTGACTGTTCTTTGCTTTAATTGATCATGGGAAGTGTGGCAGCAGGGTAATTGGCGGATTGCTAAGTAACCAAATCAGCAGCCCTTACGGAGGTACCGCTACATGTACTTGAGATGATGGGAGGCAGGATCTGCTAGGTGCCCTACATTCTTAACCATAAACTGTAAGTTAAAACCCTTGCTCACCTATTAGTTGGCCATGGTTTGGAGGGCCCAAGCTTATGCTCACCTCCTTATCCCCCCATCCCCATTCTTTATCCTGGATTTTAAAGAGTTGTATGCTCATAACATTTCAGCTTACCTTTGTGTAACTTCATGGAGGATTATCCTCCCTTGTTATTTACTGTATGGCTAATTGGCTTAACTTGTATATACGTATATACTTGTAACTCTAGCACTATTACTTGTACCTTTGTATTGGAACCTTTTGTTTCTTTCAATAAATTGTTTGAAAAAGAAACCCTGGCTCACAATAAGTGTATTCTAGGGGCAGGCCAAGAAGATTGGGCCATTTACTAATTTTTAAAGGTTGAGGATTCCATTATCCAGACAGTCAAAACACCCTTCTATTGTACCCAGTAAATGTAACTGTTCTAATATAAATTATAATGCAGAAACCATAAGTATATGTGAAAGGTATTTCTATATTGCTAAGCATTAGTTAAAGTATGTCTAAACCAAATCACTCGTTTTTTATATAATGTTTACCATGCTATGTATAAGTAATCACATGGCCTCTGTTCTCTGCTGCTAAAGGAACTTTGAGAGGTGGGGGTGGAGAGTGCAAGGGGCAGACAACAGCAGTATACTGATCTTTTCAATGAATGGCTGGTAGGGGGGTCAAAACAAGTCTGATCATTGAAAAAAATGAATGAATGAAAGAGGAAAACTGGTATGGATGTGCTCCATTTGAAATAGGTAAGCAGGGTGACATCCTGGTAGTATTTCACACAAAGGAAGCAATGCAAACAGAGCAGTATAATTTTAACACACGTTTGTGGTATAACAGACACATATCAGGAATATGAAATGTTGGGGTAGCAAACACTATAAATAATGCAGTGATTAATTGTCTCTTTTAAAATTCATTCTTTATAAAACGTATTTTTAACAATCTGTTTTCTAAGATCTACAGAGCACATTCTAAATGAAACATTTCATCCAAGTAGCTCAACATCTAAATCACTGATAGGAATTCACTGGTAAAAATTAGACTTTGAATCTATAATGGGGCGTACACACGGTCGGACTTTTCGTCTACAAAAGTCCGACAGCCTGTCCGACAGACTTCCGGCGGACTTGCGGCAGACTTTCTAACGAACGGACTTGCCTACACACGACCACACAAAAGTCGGACAGATTCGTACGTGATGACGTACACCGGACTAAAATAAGGAAGTTCATAGCCAGTAGCCAATAGCTGCCCTAGCGTGGGTTTTTGTCCGTCGGACTAGCACACAGACGAGCGGATTTCGGGGTCCGTCGTAGTTACGACGTAAAGATTTGAAGCATGTTCCAAATCTAAAGTCCGTCGGATTTGAGGCTGAAAAAGTCCGCTGAAAGTCCGGAGAAGCCCACACACGATCGGATTACCAGCCAGCTTTAGTCCGTCAGCGTCCGTTGGACTTTTGTAGACGAAAAGTCCGACCGTGTGTACGCCCCATAAGACTGCTTATAGATCTGCTGCATAGAAAATTACATATATTTAAGGCTGTTTTAGACATTCTGCCGACACCAGAAAAGTTTAAAATGTTTAAAGAGGGACTTCACTTCACCTATGGTTTTTTTGTGTGTGTTTACCTCTGCTTTCTCTCACTGGTATAATGCACATCAGGAGCTGGATGGCTCTTTCTGGCTCAGACAGCCTGGCCCCCTCATGACACACCACTTGATCCAGCCATTGCATGGAACCTGAACGCATATCCCAGGAGGCTTTAGGGTGGAGGAGTCTTCATTCTTGCCCAGGCAGGAATGGTGGTGGAAGGCATGGTGGACTAAAAAAAGGAAAAAGTAACAAAAAAAATATTGCCATTTTACATTGTGAAGGGGAATGACTTTCAAAACTTTTAGGCTGGGTTCACATATGTGCGAATTGGATTCAGGTCTCCCAGCATCCAACTCGTATGACATGCGAGTGTGATCGGCTCTCAATGGAGCCAGTTCACACAGGTCTGGGGTGGCCGTGGTCCACATTCCAAAAGGGTCATGTGCGTGTTTGGGTCCGGTTGAACGGGTGATTGGAAACGCACAGGACCTCATGCTGAGAACCTATGTAGACCCGGCCTTATACTTTTCTCCTTTTTTTTCCATATTTTGCGATGATGTGGGTTGTCTGCATAAATCATGTTTATGACTTCATAGGGGTGGAAGTTGGATGGGAAAATTAATTTAGAGGAATTTAAGTTATAAAGTTTACTTTGTAGAAACTGTGGAGCAGAAAAAGATGAGGAAATTGCCTGTGTGTTTGTGCAGTAAATGTCTTCTGGGGTAACTGGGAACAAAGTAGATAACAGCAATATCAGTTTTGTGATGTACCTGCCAATACCTCCTGTTGATGAAATAATATTACACTAGTTAAACATATGAATGATGAAAATAATGTGAGGATCGGTGTGTAGTGTTGTAAATTTTAATAAGTCTGTTTTCCCTCTTTTTTTTTGTTTGTTTTTTTTTGTTTTCAATCTAATTTTATTAAAAAATAAGTCTGTGGCAACCACAAAAATCAAAAATGCATGCATGCTAAATTCTTTCTTGAATGTAAATGAATGTTGTTATAAAAGTAATTGAAAACGCTACAATATGTATGACATATTAAAATGCACTAAGTTAGTAAAAATAATTTAAATCTATGTTCATTTTAAATACATAATAATGTGGACTGAAATAAAAAAAAAAGGATTTTGCATTGTACATGATGGGATGATTGACACGGACACAAAGTTATTGTAATTACTAAGCTATTTGAACACTAATTTTGTTAACATTCTATACTTCTTCAGTAATTCAACCTCATAAAATGTTTGATTGTTTTTAGATGTAACGAGAACACAAACATTTCATATTCAGCTGCATAAAACAAAAGTTTCTTAGGAGTAAAGATCTTTTTTGATTTTTTTTAACTACTGTATGGTATTTCAAAAATTGTGAACATTTTAAAGTATCCCCTATTTTTCATCTGCCATTTATCATGTTTCTTATGCACAAATTCTGTGCTTAAATGAAACATTGAAGGGACATCAGCATTAATATTTACCTTGGTATCTGTCTCTTTGTCATATAATTATGTCAAATATTTTTTAAAAGCTTATAAAGATTGTAAAACTTCTTTTTTTTCCCTCTTAAAATAATAGCATGTTATAATTACCTGCTCTGTGCAATGGTTTTGAACAGAGCTGTCCCAAACCTCCTGGCTCCTCCTCTTCCCCGAGTGCTCCCATAGCTAGCCGCTTGCTATGGGGGCACTTGTGTGGGCTTGATCTTGAGCTGGGCTGTGTGCATCTATAGACAAACACAGCATGGCTTTGCTCCTCGGTCCTTATGGACCAATGGCTTCTGCTACTGCTGAGTCTCATGCCAAAAGAGAGAGAAGGGAAAAGAGCTCCTGCAGATGAACATTGTGCTGGATTGAGATCAGGCCTGGGTTTTTAAGTGGAGGCTGGGGGGAGCAATTTTTGAAAGTTTTTTTTTACCTAAATGCAGAGAATGCATTAGGGTAAAAGACCTTTTTGTCTGTATAACAACTTTGATAAGAGAATATTAGGAATAATTAGCCATGCCAAATAAGGGTGCCAAATAAAGCTGCTCCAAGGAGTCAGAGCACTGTAAGGCAACAAGCACACAAAAATGTATAAACAACAAACTTTTTTTTATTAAAAATTAAAATTATAAACATTTTACAATCATCACATATTATGGTTACAAAAAAAGAATAAGAAGAAAACACTCATGGGGTGGGGGGCAAAATGGTAAATACGTAATATTAGCAACAAAAAGAAAAGAGAGAAGCGAGGCTGGAAGAAAAATGATTATCAACGTAAATGTAAATCCAGGTCCCATGTGAGGTTTAACCCCTGAGAGCCCCCCAACATTACAGCCCCACTTACATCACAGCTCCCCTTGCAATGACAGACCCCTCCTTCATATCACAGTCCCCCTTGCAATCTTAACCCCCCACATCACAGCTCACCCCCTCCTGACATTGCAGCCCTCCTCCACACATCACATCCCTTAATATAACAACCCCCCTCTCACATCACAGGCCCCCACCATATCATAGCTTCCCCCTCACATCACAGCCCCCACATCACAGCCCCCCATATCACAGCTCTCCCATATCACAGCCCCCCTCTCACATCACAGCCCGATATATCACAGCTCCCCCCTCTCACATAACAGCTCCCCTTTCTTACATTACAGCCCCTTGCAATCACAGCCTCATTTGAGGGACACTGCATTAGTCTTTTATCCCCAATTTCTCTAATGCCGCGTACACACGAGCGGACTTTTCAGAATCAAAGGTCCGACGATCTTTCCGACGGACTTTCAACAGAGTTACGCCGGACTTTCGAACAACCGGACTTGCCCACACACAAACGGACTAAAGACCTTTCGAAAGTCCGTTGGTTTGAACATGATGACGTACGAAGGGACTAGAATAAGGAAGTTCATAGCGAGTAGCCAATAGCTGCCCTTGCGTCCTTTTGTCCGTCGGACTAGCATACAGACTAACGGATTTTTCGACCGGACTCGAGTCCGTCGGAAAGATTTGAAACATGTTCCAAATCTAAAGTCCGTCTGATTTTCGACAGAAAAAGTCCGCTGAAGGTCCGATGAAGCCCACACACAGTCGGATTGTCCCACGGATTCGTTCCGTCGGACCAGTCCGGTAGAAAAGTCCGGTCATGTGTACACGGCTTTAGGATAGCTGCGATCTACTGGCCCCCTGGACTGGCATCAACCTTTCTTGATGACTTCTCTGCCTGGCTACTCTAATTTCTCTCTTCTGAAATCCCCACAATCATTCTCTGTGACATCAACATCCCTATTAATACTAACACTCCAAACTTCTCAGTCTAACCTCCTCTTTTGACCTGAGGCAATGGATACATGCTTCTACTCACTCTGAAGGCAATACCCTTGACCTTGTTTTCTCCCACCTATGCATTCTGTGCAACCTCTCCAACTATCCTTTCCCTCTATATGATCACTATCTTATTAGTTTTACTCTCTCCATCTCCTCCACCTGCTCTCCCTCCAACCTGTAAAAACTTTTACCATCTCAATTCTTCTCTTCTCTACTCTATTACTGACCACCTCTATGACAAAATCTTACCCCTCTCCTGCACCAACCTAGCCACTTATGTCTACAACGCTTCACGTTTAGTCTCACTGGACACACTGGTCCCCTCAATACACACAGAATCAGGCCCCTACCCCTTCAACCTTAGCAAACAGATGACACTAGAAGTCTGAAAAACATAGCTGTGCTCTTGAGCGTCTGCGGCGTAAGACTAATGCCCCGTACACAGGATCGGATTTTCCAACAACAAATGTTGGATGTGAGCTTGTTGGCAGAAAGTCTGACTGTGTGTATGCTCCATCTAACATTCGTTTTTGGACTTTCTGCCAACAAATGTTGGCTAGCAGGTTCTCAAATTTTATTCCAACAAATGTTTGTTGTCGGACTTTCCGATTGTGTGTACACAAGTCCGTCGGACAAAAGTCCACGCATGCTCCGAATCAAATACGAGCCAGAGATATAACTAGCGTTCGCAATGGAGATATCACGTACGTCTTGCACGTCACTACGTTCGTAATTGTTGGCCAACATTTGGAAGATTTATGGCTTCCAGGAATTCTGAAATCAGGTTGTCTGAGGGTTGGGGTGTATCAGGATCGTCTTTGAGATTATATAATGCTTCATAGTAGTCGCAAAAAGCGTCTGCTATGTCTTTGGGGTTAGAAACTTTTTTTTTAGATTTAGGTTTCTCTATGTGCGGGATTCTCTGTTTCGCCATTTTTTCTTTTAACTGGTTTGCCAGCAGTTTCCCCGCCTTGTTGCTGCAACGGTAGTTATTTGCTTTTAAAACGCGAAGGCGGTTCTCCTGCTGAGAAATCAGGATAGTTCTTAGTTCTTGTCTAGCATAGAATAATAGGTTTCTTGTCTTTTGGGTAGAATTTTGTTTGTTGGATAATTCTAGGGTTTTTATTTTATTTAGCAGGTCGTTGATCCTCTCCGCCCTTTGCCTTTTGGCCCTAGCACTTAGTTGTATTAATAAACCTTGTATGACCACCTTGTGAGTGTTCCACAGCGTGAATGGGTCAGACACCGATGGAGCATTAATTTCAAAGAATTCTTTCAATGAGATTCTAAGTAATTTAAGGTTCTCTGGTTTGGACATAGTGAAAATGTCATTCCTCCATCTGTTCGTTCCTGTCTTGGTTTTCCGCCCTCCCACGCTTATGGAAACTGGAGCATGGTCAGACCAAGATATGATATCAATGTCTGATCTAACAATCCTCTGCAATAAAAATTTGTCTACAAGAAATAAATCTATTCGTGAATAAGTGTTATGTACATTAGAAAAAAAAGTGAAATCTTTCTCTGAGGAATGTTGGCACCTCCATATGTCAAAGAGTCCCGATGTGTTAATGAATTTTTCCAGTGTTGTCCTTCGATAGGTTACTTGTTTAGGGTTTGTACAGTCAATGGTCTTGTCTGGTACTGCATTGAAATCCCCGCACAGGATTACATGTCCCTGTTTCATAGATTCTAGTTTATTCCATATTTTTGTGAGAAATATTAATTGATTATTGTTTGGCAGGTATACGTTAACCAGAGTGTACTTTACTGCGAAGATCTTGCATACTAGTATGATGTACCTGCCTGAGGTATCCAAATGAGTTGTAATTTCTGAAAAAGGGATAGTGTCTCCTATTGCAATTGCAACTCCACCTTTTTTCTTTGGACCATTTGCCGTAAAGACTTGAGAAAATCTACGATTACTGAATGCTGGGGGTTTGTCTGCTATAAAGTGAGTCTCTTGAAAGCAGATGATGTCACTTTTTAGCCTTGATGCTTCCTTCCAGGCCATTTGTCGTTTATGGGGGCTGTTCAGACCCTTTACATTTAGTGATGTGATAGTGAAAGACATTCTGATATATTGTGGGTATCGTACCTTGTATTGAAGTGGTTGATGTAGGAAGATAATAGGTTAACTTGATGATATTGATTCTCCTCGCGGTTGAGATGTGGAGGCAGAAAACTCTGGTGTCCGGAGGGATCGGATCTATGTGTCCGTACTTCTGTTCCTGTAGGTGGGGTAATAAAAGGGGAACAAGAAAGATAGGATAACCAAACAAAAAGAAATAAAAAGAACTATTCCGCGAGGAATCTGTGCGGATATTATTCCGTTTTTAACTCGGGGGTAAAGCAACAATAGCTAAGTGGCTTCTCCTGGGCCATTCGGGGCTCCTTGTCGCTTATTTTGGTAATCTTCAGCCTGTTTCAGTGTCAGAACTGGCTCGGGTGGACGGAGGTGAATGTGGCTTGTCTTCCCCGTTGTTGCATGGGTCAATGATTTGCCAATCTCTCAGGAGGCGGATGCCCTCCTTGATACTTGTTACCACATGTTATTTGCCGTCTTTTGTGATCAGTAGCTTGGTTGGATACAACCATCTATACTGAATGTGATGATTGTTTAGTGGTTTCGTTATGGTTGCAAGCTGTCTACGCTGTTGCATGGTGAATGCTGACAAGTCAGCATAGAAAGAAAGGTCTTGTAGCTCTTGTGGAAGGTTTTCTCTTCTTCTGACTATCATCATAAATTGGTCCTTTATATGATAAAAGTGGATTCTCACTATTGTATCTCTGGGGAGATGTTCCGGGATATTTCTGGGTCTCGGAAGGCAGTGAATCCGATCAATGATCAGTTCCTCCAGGGGTGTTTCTGGAAGCGCAGCTCTCATGATGTTTGTAAAGTATTCTTTTAAATCTGGGGGCTTGATCAATTCGGGTATCCCCCCGAATTTTGATGTTATTACGTCTCGATCTGTCCTCTAAATCGGCCAGTTTTGTTTTAATGGCGTGAATTTCATCATCCCTGTCGTTATGGGCGTCTACTAGGTCATTGAAAGTAGACGCAAACTCGCCCATCTTTGATTCAATATGGGTTACTCTGGAGTCTACTGCAGCCACTTCTGTTTTAAATTGCTGTGTGAATGCTAGCATGTCAGCATGTAGGGTAGAGCGCAGGGACACCAGAATGTCCTCGAGCGTTGTGTCCGTTACCGGCTGATTTTGTGTGGGAAAGTCTATAATGGAGTCCTGTAGTTCTCTAGTGTCGTCAAGGGAGGATTCAAAGCCACTGATGTCTGCTGTCTCTGCAGAATCTGAGGACATTTTCAGCTTGCTTTTAGCAGGACTGGATGATGCAGATGGGGGTGGTGGGTACTGACCTTGTCCCTGAGGTGCTTTGTTAAATGTGCGGCTTGATCCTTGCTTCCCATGCTGGCTTCTCTGTGTGCCGAAGCTGAGGCCGCGCGCATCGCCTGCATGTCTGCCGGCGCCATCTTGGACAGGAAGATGGCGTGGCTGTATTAAAAAGTCAGTCATCTTTCCTGGTCTTGTCGGGTCTTTTCTTTTGCGGGAAGGCATCTGGGAATGTTACCGCTGTGCGCCCAGTGTCAGATGATGTGGTACGAGGCGTTTAGTCGCTGTTTTCCCCCGTTAGAGCCCAGGATATCGCGGAGCTAGTCTAACATGCGTCCATCATCTCCGCCGGCTAGCCACGCCCCCCTGTCACACACATTACAATGTGATTGCTCTATGTAGAGATAGGGTAGGTGCTCCTTTGACCTGCGGATCGTACAGTGTATGGCGCTCCCGATGTCACACAGGGTAGGTAGAAGGAGGCAGAGTGTTGGCCAACATTTGTGTGACCGTGTGTATGCAAGACAAGTTGGAGCCAAAATCCTTCAAACAAAAATCCACGGTTTTGTTGTCGGAAAGTCCGATTGTGTGTACGGGGCATAAGTTTCAGAAAGATTTCAATCTTTATAAATCTGCCCTCCAAAAATACAATTCCAGCCTCCTCACTACCAAGCAGACCTCTCATTATCACTCTCATTACCAACTTATCATCCCGTCCCCGTGAACTCTTCTCTACCTTCAGCTCCCTACTTTGTCCTCCACTGCCTCCACCCACTGACTCACTCACTTCCCAGGAGATTACTAATCACTTCAAACAGAAGATTCAGAGCATATGTTCAGATACCCTCCATACTTTACACTTCATGCCAAGGTCCTAGGTAAAGTACTGAACTCTCCTTTATTGCCCCACATCCAATCACTGTCCAAATCTTGCCACCTCAACCACCGCAACATCTCCAAAATACCCCCCATTGTTGTATAACCAATTATACAACAATGCTTTTAATTCACTCCTTGGTCATTTCTTACCTCAACTACTGAAACTCCTTTCTCATTGGCTTACCTCTACATAGTCTATTCCCCTTTAAATCCATCATGAATGCTGCTGCCAGACTCATACACCTTACCAATCGCTCTGTGTCTGCTACTCCTCTCTGTCAATCCCTCCACTGGCTTCCGTTCACCCAACAAATTAAATTCAAAATGCTAACAACTTACAAAGCCATCCACAACTTAGCCCCCAGCTACATCACTAGACTAGTCTCAAATTGCCAACCTAATCGTTCTCTTCATTCCTCTCAAGACCTCCTGCTCTCTAGCTTCCTCGTCACCTCCTCCCATGCTCGCCTCCAGGACTTTTTCAGAGCCTCTCCAATCCTATGGAACTCCTTACCCCAATCTGTCCAATTATCTCCTACTCTATTAGCTTTTAATTCCTGAAAACTCTCCTCTTAAGAGAAGCCTATCCTACCCACACCTAACAACTATATTTTAATTTTCTCCATCAGCTCATCCCCCACAGTTATTACTGTTAGAAACCATGAACCAGACCGAGACAGAAGTACAGTTAAATCACACTTGTTTATTAATAAAAATAAAAAGGTAAAAAGAGTAAGCGTAGTCAAAGCATAGCCAGAGTCCAGTAACCGGATTGGGTAGTCAGCCAAGCCAGAGTTCAGTAACCAGATTGGGTAAAAGGCCAGGCCAGAAGGCAGGGATCCAAGTGGAGGAACAGCAAGCAGGATAAGGAGCCAGAAGGGATGTCAGCAAGCCAGTCTTTAAACAGGAACGCAGGAGATGGTTTCATGTGATGTGACCAAGGCGAAGGCAGGAAAGAAGTGAGCTGGACGTCTTTAAGTAGGCGGGACTGACGAGCAGATCCACAACAGCTGGTTAACTGTGGCGAGAGAAGAGAGCTGGCAATTAGCCGACAGCTGAGTGGCCAGCTTAAAGAAGGAAGGGCTGAGCCATCCCTGACAGTACCCCCTCCTCAACGACCCCTCCCCCTCGGAGGACCACCGGGCTTGAGGGGAAAACGTCTATGGAAATCACGGAGGAGGGCAGCGGCATGTACGTTTGGAGGATGAGACCCAGGAGCGTTCCTCCGGACCGTACCCCTTCCAATGCACCAAGCACTGTATGTGCCCACGGAACCTACGGGAGTCAACAATGGATTGTACCTCATACTCCTCATGGTTCTCAACCTGTATAGGGTGAGGATGTGGCACCGAGGTGGTAAAGCGGTTGCAGACCAATGGTTTCAATAAGGAGACATGAAACACATTGGAGATGCGCATACTAGGAGGAAGATCCAACGCATAAGCCACTGGGTTAATCATGCAACGGATACGGAAAGGCCCAATAAACCGAGGTGCGAACTTCCGTGAGGGAACACAAAGTCGGAGGTTGCGAGATGACAGCCAGACCCTGTCCCCAATCTGGTGGGAAGGCGCAGGCAGGTGTCTGCGGTCAGCATGAAGTCTGTACCTATCATTAGCATGACGCAAAGCCTCCTGGACTTGTGCCCAACTGGAACGAAGACCACGGTGATGCTCCCCTAGCACAGGAATACTCTGCGGAACAAACGAGTCAAGCAACATGGAAGGTTGGAAACCATAATTCGCCATAAACAGAGACAATCGGGAAGCAGAATTCAAGGCACTGTTGTGAACAAACTGTGCCCATGGTAAGTCTGGAGCACGGCAGTACGGAGACACTCTGGGACAAAGCAGCAGTCACAAGGTTTCTCAGGAGGAGCATCAACCTGAGCAACAAGAATTTTGTCACCCAAAGGAGAAGTATGACTGCTGTGAACGTAGCCAGAATAGGATTAGGAGGAATCATATGAACCGGAACCGACTCCAACTTTGAAGTGGAGGAAAATTGTCGTGACAAGGCATCAGCCCTTACATTCTTAGTACCGGGTAAGAATGAGACAATGTAATTGAAACTTGACAACAAAAGAGCCCATTGCACCCTTCTGGGAGAGAGGCGTTTAGCCTCAGACAAGAATGTGAGATTCTTATGGTCAGTAAGAATGAGAACCGGCACAGCGGTACCTTCGAGGAGATGTCTCCATTCTTTCAGGGCTAAAATGATCGCCAACAGCTCTCTGTCACCAATCTCGTAATTGCACTCCGCAGGTGACAATTTCTTGGAAAAGTAGCCACAAGGATGCATAGCACTCTCTGAGGTAGGACATTGAAACAGAATGGCAGCAACACCAGTCTCAGAAGCATCAACCTCAAGGATAAAGGGTAATATAGGATCAGGATGTGCCAAAACAGGAGCAGAAACAAAGGCAGCCTTGAGACTTTCAAAGGCCTGAATGGACTCCGTAGACCAACTCTGTGGGTTACCGTTCTTTCTGGTCATATCGGTCAGGGGCTTGACCAGAGACGGAAGTTACGAATAAACTATAGTTATAGTTGGCAAAACCCAGGAAATGCTGCAGAGGATGTAACCCCACGGGTCGAGGCCACTGTAGGACTGCCGAAAGTTTCTCTGGGTCCATTGAAAAACCAGCAGTGGAAATGACATGGAATTTAACCTGTTCCCGATGGAACTCACACTTCTCCAGTTTACAATAGAGATTGTTCTCTCTTAATTTCTGAAGCACACGACAGACATCTGTGTGGTAGCTCTCCAGGGACTTAGAAAATATGAGAATATCATCGAGATAAACCACCACACATAACTGCTACAAATCTCGGAGGACATCTTTAATAAATTCCTGGAAAACTGCAGGGGCGTTACAAAGGCCAAAAGGCATTACGAGGTACTCATAATGGCCTGTTCTGGTATTAAACACAGATTTTCCATTCATCACCCTCCTTAATCCTCACGAGATTGTAAGCCCCTTTCAGATCAAGCTTAGTGACAACCGTTGCTCCCTTGAGGCGGTCAAATAACTCTGTAATCAACGGGATCGGGTAGGCATTCTTAATCGTGAAACGATTGAGACCCCTATAATCAATGCAAGGTCTCAGTTCACCGCTCTTCTTCTTCACAAAGAAGAAACCAGCACCAGCAGGAGACGAGGATTTGCAGATGAAACCTCGAGAAAGTGCATCTGCAACATACTCCTCCATGGCTTTATCCTCCAAGACCGACAAAGGGTAAACCCGACCACGAGGGGGGGTGGCACCTGGTTGAAGGTCAATCATACGGCTGGTGTGGAAGCAAACTACCGGCTTGACCTTTGTCAAAGACATCACTAAAATCACGGTACTCCTCTGGCAGGGAGGAGAGTGAAGAGGTACACAGGACCTTGGCTAACTTCCGGAAGCATGTTTCACTGCATTGTGGTGACCAATTACCTCTTATAGAGGTAATACTCAAGGCGGGTGCCTGCACAAAGACTGGCGCAGCAGCAGGGACGGCCTGAAACTCAGGTTGTACCGGAGCAGCCACAGTGGGGGATTCCAGGTGAGCCGTGCAACTCAGGAGCGTTTGTAACGCAATGGCAAACTGATCCTTGCGGTGATCTTGCTCATCCAATCTGGAAAAAATATTACCAACAAGTGGATTGACTGTATCTTCTGAATTCATGGCCTTCATCTACTGTCAGAAACCATGAACCAGACCGAGACAGAAGTACAGTTAAATCACACTTGTTTATTAATAAAAATAAAAAGGTAAAAAGAGTAAGCGTAGTCAAAGCATAGCCAGAGACCAGTAACCGGATCGGGTAGTCAGCCAAGCCAGAGTTCAGTAACCAGATCAGGTAATCAGCCAGGCCAGAAGTCAGGGATCCAAGTGGAGGAACAGCAAGCAGGATAAGGAGCCAGAAGGGATGTCAGCAAGCCAGTCTTTAAACAGGAACGCAGGAGATGGTTTCATGTGACCAAGGCGAAGGCAGGAAAGTAAGGATGAGCCGAACACCCCCCTGTTCGGTTCCCACCAGAACTTGCGAACAGGCAAAAAATTTGTTCAAACACGCGAACACCGTTAAAGTCTATGGGACACGAACATGAATAATCAAAAGTGCTAATTTTAAAGGCTTATATGCAAGTTATTGTCATAAAAAGTGTTTGGGGACCTGGGTCCTGCCCCAGGGGACATGGATCAATGCAAAAACAGTTTCAAAAACGGCCCTTTAAATTTCGTACCTGGGGGGTGTTTATAGTATGCCTGTAAAGGGGCGCATGTTTCCCGTGTTTAGAACAGTCTGACAGCAAAATGACATTTCAATGGAAAAAAAGTCATTTAAAACTACTCGCAGCTATTAATGAATTGCCGGTCCGACAATACACATAAAAGTTCATTGATAAAAACGGCATGGGAATTCCCCACAGGGGAACCCCAAACCAAAATTAAAAAAAAAAAAAAATATGTGGGGGGTCCCCCTGAATTCCATACCAGGCCCTTCAGGTCTGGTATGGAAATTAAGGGGAACCCCATCCAAAATTAAAAAAAAAAATGGCGTGGGTCCCCCCTTAAAATCCATACCAGACCCTTATCCGAGCATGCAACCTGGCAGGCCACAGGAAGAGGGAGGGATGAGAGAGTGCCCCCCTCCTGAACCGTACCAGGCCACATGCCCTCAACATTGGGAGGGTGGTTTGGGGTAGCCCCCCAAAACACCTTGTCCCCATGTTGATGGGGACAAGGGCCTCATCCCCACAACCCTTGCCCGGTGGTTGTGGTGGTCTGCAGGCGGGGGGCTTATCGGAATCTGGAAGCCCCCTTTAACAAGGGGACCCCAGGATCCTGGCCCTCCCCACTGTGGGAAATGGTAAGGGGGTACAAAAGTACCCCTACCATTTCACAAAAAAACTGTCAAAAATGACAAGAGACAGTTTTTGACAATTCCTCTATTTAAATGCTTCTTCTTTCTTCTATCTTCTTTCTTCAATCTTCCATCTTCCTTCGGTTTCTTCCTCCATCTTCTTCTTCTTATGGTTCTTCTGGTTCTTCCTCCGGTGTTCTCGTCCGGCATCTCCTCCGCGGCATCTTCTTATCTTCTTCTCCTAGGGCCGCTCCGCATCCATGATGGCATGGAGGGAGGCTCCCGCTGTGTGACACTTCTCTCCATCTTTTTCTTCATCTTTTTCTCTTCATCTTCTTCTCTTCATCTTCTTGTCGGGCCGCTCCGCATCCATGATGGCATGGAGGGAGGCCCCCGCTGTGTGACGCTTCTCCTCTTCTGACGGTTCTTAAATAATGTGGCCCCGTCCCCTCTGACACACGGGGACTTGACGGGGACTTCCCTGTGGCATTCCCCGTGACATCAGAAGGGGGCGGGGTTATGTAACGGGTGGATCATGGATGCGGAGCTGCCCGAGGAGAAGATAAGACGCCGCGGAGGAGATGCCGGACGAGAACACCGGAGGAAGAACCAGAAGAACCAGAAGAAGAAGATGGAGGAAGAAACCGAAGGAAGATAGAAGAAAGAAGATAGAAGATAGAAGAAAGAAGAAGCATTTAAATAAAGGAATTGTCAAAAACTGTCTCTTGTCATTTTTAACATTTTTGACAGTTTTTTTGTGAAATGGTAGGGGTACTTTTGTACCCCCTTACCATTTCACACAAGGGGGATGGCCGGGTGCTGGGGGTCCCCTTGTTAAAGGGGGCTTCCAGATTCCAATAAGCCCCCCGCCCGCAGACCCCCACAACCACCGGGCAAGGGTTGTGGGGATGAGGCCCTTGTCCCCATCAACATGAGGACAAGGTGTTCTGGGGGCTACCCCAAACCACCCTCCCAATGTTGAGGGCATGTGGCCTGGTACAGTTCAGGAGGGGGGGCACTCTCTCGTCCCCCACTTTTTTTCCTGCGGCCTGCCAGGTTGCATGCTCGGATAAGGGTCTGGTATGGATTTTTGGGGGGACCCCACGCTGTTTTTTTTTATTTTGGCGCGAGGTTCCCCTTAAAATCCATACCAAACCTGAAGGGTCTGGTATAAATTTTAAAGGGGGGACCCCACTCCATTTTTTTTTTGAACGGGGTTCCCCTTAATATCCATACCAGACCTGAAGGGTCTGGTATGGAATTCAGGGGGACCCCCCACATCATTTTTTTTTAATTTTGGTTCGGGGTTCCCCTGTGGGGAATTCCCATGCCATTTTTATCAATGAACTTTTATGTGTATTGTCGGACCGGCAATTCATTAATAGCCGCGAGTAGTTTTAAATGACTTTTTTTCTTTTGAAATGCCAGTTTGCTGTCAGACTGTTCTAAACACGGGAAACATGCGCCCCTTTACAGGCATACTATAGACACCCCCAGCTAAAAATATTTAAAGGGATATTACACTTTTATTGTTTCACTTTAAGCATTATTAAAATCACTGCTCCCGAAAAAACTGCCATTTTTTGCATTGATCCATGTCCCCTGTGGCAGGACCCAGGTCCCCAAACACTTTTTATGACAATACCATACATATAAGCCTTTAAAATTAGCACTTTTGATTTCTCCCATAGACTTTTAAAGGGTGTTCCGTGACATTCGAATCTGCCGCGAACACCGCAAATTGTTCGCTGTTCGGCGAACAGGCGAACAGCCGATGTTCGAGTCGAACATGAGTTCGACTCGAACTCGAAGCTCATCCCTGCAGGAAAGAAGTGAGCTGGACGTCTTTAAGTAGGCGGGATTGATGAGCAGATCCACAACAGCTGATTAACTGTGGAGAGAGAAGAGAGCTGGCAATTAGCTGACAGCTGAGTGGCCAGCTCAGAGAAGGAAGGGCTAACTGTCCAGCCCTGACAATTACCTTTTGTTTCACTTGACCCTCCCTTCTAGATTGTAAGCTCTAACGAGCAGGGATTCCTTTTGTATTGAATTGTTTTGTAACTGTACTGTCTGCCCTCATGTTGTAAAGCGCTGTGCAAATTGTTGGCACTATATAAATCCTGTATAATAATAAAGTGAATCATTCCTTATATTATCTCAATCCAGGAAGGAACACAATTCATGTGGACAAACTCTATTCTACAAAGCTGTAAGTATTTTTGTTTTATATTATTTCTGATGATTCAACATTGGCTATTTATTTGTTGAACTCTTTTACAGAATACCATTCATGTCTCTTTTCAGTTTACAAAATCCCCTAAGACATAGAATTAGACAAAAATATAAAACAGTATACATGTTTGCAATGTCCTTCAATTTTCACTAGCTTTATCCCACATAATTTCCAAGCACATTATATGTTATGTATTTAAGGTTATTTCTCAGAATGGAAAGGAGTCTTAGCCAGCACCCTGTCTCTAAAAAAAAGTCTTATGCCGCGTACACATGATTGGAATTTTCGTCGGAAAAGCCTTGGATGTTTTTTTCCAGACGGAATTCCACCCAAGCTTGTTTTGCATACACGCGGTCACACCAAATTTCGACCGTCAAGAACGCGGTGACGAACAACACATACGACGGCACTATAAAAGTGAAGTTCAATACCCAATGCGCCACCCTTTGGGTTCCTTCTGCTAATCTCGTGTTAGTAGAAGTTTGGTGAGAGAGATTCGCGCTTTTCAGCCTTGTGCTTTTCAGATCGTTACTGCTCTTCAGTTTGTGCTTGTGGGTTTGTATCTGGTTTTCAGTGCATGTAGTCAGTTCGTATCTTTTTTTCAGTGCGTTCTTGTCTGCTCGTTTCTGATTTTCAGCTCGCTCTTCACAGGCCTTTCTGTTCTTCAGTGCATTCTGTTAGTTTGTTCTGACCAGCCGACCGCTTTGAAGCCATGTTGCGGTTACCTACTCGTTGTAGAGTTCGTGCTATGCGGGGGCTTGGTGTTGGGGTTCTTGCTTTGACCCAAGCCCAGTCCATGAACAGGGTGGGGAGGAGTTCATGGACCAAGAATTGGTTACTCCAGCGTGACTAATTATCTCATATGCCTTTGCTGCGGGAGATCCAGGAGAATAACCCTGATGATTTCAGGAATTTTCTCCGGATGACGGACCCCATTTTTCACCATCTGTTGGCTTTGCTGTCCCCTTATATTAGCAGGCAGGACACCTGCATGCAGCAAGCCATCACTCCCGAGCAGAGGCTAGTCGCCATGTTGCGGTACTTGGTGACAGGGAGAAGTCTACAGGACCTCAAGTTCTCTATAGGCATCTCCCTCCAGGCTCTGGGGATCATTATTCCAGAGACCTGTTCTGCCATCATACAGTTCCTGCAGAAGGACTATATTAGGGTAAGTTTTCTCCTTTAACATCACATTCTATATATTTAATGTATGCTAATGTTTTGTATTTCTTTCATCATTCCCTAATTACCATGAATGTAATATGCTGTGAATGTCCCCTTTGTCCTCATCCATGCTTTAAGCTTTTAATGCTCCTTTTTTGGCCTACATGCATATTTGCCTTCACTAACCTCCCCAGCATGCTATCCTGGGCCCATACACACCTAGCCTAGTCACTCAACAATGTATTTTGTCAGCTCCAAGTAGTGCTTTACCTAAACACCCCCTAAAATGTGTCCAAATGTTATTGTTGTCCTTCAATTCAGGCAGAGTGCCAGAGGCTTTTTTGGGGGTCCCAAACTCATTTATAACCCTCCCCCTAACATTTTTCCAATGGGACATCAGAGGGAGTGAGGAATCTGATAAGTGGACCTTATATTTTTGTCTTTAAATACTCCTTAAAATAAATGTTATACTGATGTTGGCCAAGAATTTTTGTGTCTAATCTGCTTGCAATGTTATGTGCAAAAGTACTATTTTTTTTTTGTTTCTTTTTTGACTCCATAGTTTCCTTCAACACCACAGGAATGGCAGACTGTGGCCTCCCAGTTTCCCGAGCGTTGGGACTTTCCTAACTGTGGAGGGGCAATCGATGGGAAACATGTCCACATCGTCCCACCATCCCACTCAGGGTCATACTATTTTAATTATAAGGGTTTCAAGAGTATCGTGTTGATGGCGGTGGTGTCGGCGACGTATGAATTTTTATATGTGGACGTGGGGAAGAATGGCCAGATGTCGGATGGTGGAGTCTTTGCCCAGACCGAGACTGAGACCCAGGCCAGAGCCAGAGGAGTCGTGGAGAATGCCTTTGGGATAATGGTCAGCCGGTTCCGCCTATGTCTTACGGCAATTAATATGGTGAAGTACAAACTGAACCACATAGTTCTAGCATGCTGCATACTTCACAACTTTTTAAAGAGAAATGTTCCTAATTATGTTGCCTCAGTTGGGCCTGAGGCCAGACTTCCTGAAAATACACTGATGGCCCTGGAAGCTGGCCATCCTGGCTTGCCCCCCTAAAGCGCCCGTGAAGTGCAGCAAAAATATGTTGTTTATTTTACGGGTAGGGGGCCATTGCTATGCCAGCAAATTTGTAAATATTTTCTATTTGTAATCAAAATTTTATCTGATAAAATCTTGATTTTGATTTACTGGTTGTGTTTCTTGGTTATCCTAGTGCACTTGTAGTGTCAAGTGTTTTTTGCATTATTAAATAACACCCATTGTCACTGTAAACACCAACTTGATACAAAAACTGGTATTGAGCATTGAAAGAAGAAGTCACACATTGTTGAGTATAAAACCTTTTACTACATGCACATGAATATGCGCGTTATGAAACATTTTTGGGTAAAAAAACAAAATCTTGGTTTTATAATGTTTTACCTTGTAAATTTTTTTTAGTACATAAACAGCCATGTTTCAAAACATAACATACACAACTCAGGAACTTTACAAAGTTCAACATTGAAAAACTGAAGGCAATATCAGACATTATAGTGTCAAAAATGTGTCAATCTTGCCTTCATCAGATGGGGTGATGTCACCCCTGTAAAAGCCAAATTTTGAAGATGCACACAAATTGGGAGTCAAACTGGGGATTTCCCTCCTGATCCCATGCCTAATGTCAACATGTGCTATCTCCCATCATTGGGGATCAATGGACATGTTTTGGGGGTGCAACCACTTCCTCTCACCTACTTGAGTTGCGAGGAAGGGGTTGCACCCACAAAACGCGTACATTGATATCCCCTGATGGCAGATAGCACATGTTGACACACTGTGTGCATCTTCAAAATTTGGGTTTTAAAATGCGTCAAAAATTTATAAAAATTGGTCTAAAAAAATATAAAATGGTGGCATTTTGTTGTTATTTAGATTCTTCCTAGTACATCAATCATGTTCTTCAGTTTTTGTTCTACCTCATTTGTTTTTTGCTTTAAGATGTCTAAATCCTGACTACACACCATTATCTCCTGGATTAGTATTTGTGCACTTGCACTGGTGAAATGAGGAGATTGTTCTTCCACAACATGCACATCACCTAAAAGAAAAAATACACACCATGTATTATAAATATGCAGGCATACCTCTATTACCTGAATCAGTGGTGTCAGACACTGAGCTGTTGTGGTGACAATTTCAACCACTTCTTCCACCTCTCCTTCCTCCACATCCTGAGGTTGTGGTGTCCTCTGTTCCCCTTCTTCAGGAGGTGGGGGTTCCCGAGTCTTTTCTCCCCTATGATAATGAAACAAAAGGTATACTTAGCGCACAGATATTTGAGGCCAGAAATAGGAATATGAAACATTGCTTGGAAGTAGGTACAATTGTCTGTTTTGGCAGAGTTCCATGCTGAAGACATGATTTTTTTTTTTTTTTTTTTTTTTTTTACCAAAAGCTGGAATACTTACCTTTTTTGGACAAGTTTCACACATGGAGACACCCCAAGTATCCACTGGAGTACCTGTGTGGGACACCCTAAAAAGGGTGTTCTGGTGTCCCACACTAGTGCTCCTGAGTCCAGATGTGTAAACAGTTGCTGAGTGTCCTCTTCTTACATTACACTGAATCAAGTTTGCAATTCATTCTAGTTTCAAACACATCTAGACAACAATGTCCTAAATTTCTTTTAATACAAATTAGCATGACCAAATGTAGTTAACTCTGTATCTGCCAAAAACATTGTATTTAGTTGGCAAACTAACGATGTTTACTGCGACCGATTACTGTGCCCACGAACATGAAAGTAGCCATTTAAAATTGTACAACAGTAAAGAAAAGCACATGGAGCAGCATGCAAGTAATAATAATAATAATAACACACGACAAGTGCTTACTTTTTAGAAGCACTTTCTTGATTCTTCTGTACTGATCCTGCTCCCTCAATTTCAGGTCTGACCAGCGTTTCCTCAATTGCTCTTTGGATCGTCGTACCCCAAAATCCCTGTGCAGACTCTTCACAACTTTAGACATGATCTTGGCCTTTCTCACATTTGGGTTTAGGTAAGGTCCATACTTCCTGTCATAGTTGGCCCTCTTCAAGATGTCCACCATCTCCATCATCTCTACAAAGGCCATATTTGAGGCCTTAAAGCGGAGTTCCACCCAAAAGTGGAACTTCCACTCATCGGATTCCTCCCCCCCCTCCGGTGTCACAGTTGGCACCTTTCAGGGGGGAGGGGGGTGCAGATACCTGTCTAAGACAGGTATCTGCACCCACTTCCGGGAATAGACTCCCATGGGAGTCACGCCCCCTCCCGAACTCCCCCGCTGTCTCCTGGGAAAGACACAGGTCCCAGGAGATAGCAGGGACCATTGAGAAAGCGCAGCGCGACTCGCGCATGCGCAGTAGGGAATCGGGAAGTGAAGCCGCAATGCTTCACTTCCTGATTCCCTCACTGAGAATGGTGGCAGCAGCACCCAAGGACCAAGGGACGGTTCGGTCTCGGGTGCCGACATCGCTGGACCCCGGGACAGGTGAGTGACCTTATTTTAAAAGTCAGCAGCTGCAGTATTTGCAGCTGCTGACGTCTAAAAAAAATTTTTTCGCGGGACCCCCGCTTTAAATCTCCTGCGGGATTGTGCTGTTTCTGGCTCTGGGCTTTCCTCCTCAGTACTGCTATTACGCACCTGCTGTGTCTCTGCCATGTTCCTCTCCCACTGCAATGAAAGAGAAGGGGTGGGGAATATTCTAGAAAGAACGTCAGGGGCAGGTGACACGGGCGGAGTTTCACGCATGCGCAGTGTATATAAAGCTAACGCGTGTGTCATTCGTAAGATCTGTGAGTGGAGGAAGTGCCAATCGTGAGAACGAAGGTAACATTTTAACTTGGGATATCAGTGGCCTATACTGATTCGAGATTGAGGCCTATATTGGGAAAAGTTTAGGAGAGTTTAGCCTGATATTAGTGGTTTTGTCTTGTGTTTTGTCTTGCAGCAAATATGAAACAATTCAAAGACCCTGAATTCATGGGCCAGTTCATAGACAGATACAGGGATATGAGAAATTTGTGGGAGGTTAAAAACCCCTTATATCGAAATAAACCAGCTAGGAAGACATCGCTGGAGAAACTGCTGCAATTTGTGAAGACGCAGGTCCCCGACGCAGACATCGAGTTTGTGGATAAGAAAATTGGTAGCTTGAGAAGCACGTATAGGAAGGAGCTTAATAAGGTCCAGGCTTCCATGAAATCAGGAGCAGCAGCAAAGGATGTGTATGTACCCAGTCTGTGGTACTACAACCGAATGCAGTTTCTGGAAGACCACATTGAAGCCAGGGAATCACTTTCTACATTTCCACCCACCCTTCCCTCAACCCCAGCTGAGGCTTCAGAGGACCAACCTGGGCCTTCTATCCTGGAAGAGGTTGAGTAGCCCAGCTGGAGCCAGGTATAGTATTTTTTTTTTTTTTTCCACAAAAAAGATTTTATTGAACAAAAAAGCACAATTACATGTACAAACAGATGAACAGATTTTGAGAAATGCTCCATGACATTTTATATAATAATGTTACAGTAAATGTTCATGCCATTAAAGTCATGGGGAACACAAGCATATGGTAGGTTAATTAAAATGTATAAAGGAGGAACTAGCTGCGCATGTTACTACGAGACATTTTCTGTATACAAGTACTATAGGAATCAGGAGTACTTTGTGTGGGCCATTTTCACCAGGCTCAGTCACGCAGTATGTAGGAGCATGAAACTTGTGTGGAACTAAAACGGGAAGGTCTGTCTCTATTAGGTTTTAAACTGTGTAGAGTTAACACAATCTGATATTGTAAGGGGGTTATATATAGGTATGGGTAAGAGGGATATAGACCTTGGGGGGGAGTGGGGGTGATGGAGAGATTTGGGGTGGGAAGGTGTAGGGGTAGGGAGAAACAGTAGGGGGAAAGGGAAAAAGAGGAAAAACAGAGAAGAGGGATATACGTAGAGCATAGGGTAAAGAGGGGGGGGTAGGGGGCCGCCCCTTCTCCCCAGCTGGTCCACTCTGCCATAAGGAGCTTCCGAAATCTTTCTCGTTTCTCAAGAGAGGGAAAGAATTATATTGGGAAGTATGACTTATAGCAGTCAGTGCTTTTGAAATGTGTCCAGCAAGCCCATAAATTGGTGAATTTTTGTATGCGGTCTTGTGAGGTATAGATCAATTCCTCCATCTCCTCTATCTTAGCAATCTTTGTCAACCATTCCCTGACTGTTGGGGGCTTGGTTGATCGCCATTTTACAGGAATGCATAATCTGGCTGCATTTACCATATGCATGGCCAGTGATCTGTGGTAAGATCTTTTAGGCAAGGTTGTATGATGGAGGAGATATTGTGATGGTTCGAAATCCAGGGTGTAGGTTGTGACTCATTGTATTATGTCGTGAACCTCCCTCCAGAAAACCTGCAGGATCGGGCATTCCCACCATATGTGGATCATAGAGCCCTCTTCTTTATTGCACCTCCAGCACGTATTTGGAATTGAGGGTGAGAATTTATGTAAGCGGGACGGTGTTCTGTACCACTTGGTGAGTATTTTATATCCATTCTCTTGGATAGCAACGTTTAGTGAGCCTTTGTGAGTGTGGACATGAATGCTTTCCCAATCTTCCTCAGCGAGGTCTATGTGTAGGTCTTTATTCCAGGAAGAGCGAAGGGTTTCAGTTTGTGAGTGGTGTGGCGTTTCTTGGAGGAGAGAGTATATGGTGGATATTAGGTGTCTTTGGGGTGTATTCTGGGTACATAGGATTTCAAATGAAGTTAGTTTTCTCGACCATGTATTGTTGGGAGTTGTAGAGGAAAGAAAGTGTGTCAGCTGTCTATATGTCCAAAAAGGAAAGTCTTTTGTGAGAGATATGGATCTGAGATTATTATACGATCGTAGCCGGCCTGTATGGAAGAAGTGGTACGCTTGGACTTCTTCGTGTGGCCATTCTTGTTTTAAGAATGTATCTGATGTCCCCGGGGAGAAGTCTGGATTTCCCCTCAGGGAGGTCAAAGGTCCCGGTCGTGAAGATAGTTGAGAGGCTGTTATGGCAGAAGTAAAAGCGAGTAGTGACGGGTAAATAAGTGGGTGTTTCTTGATTGATTGTGTCCAATGTTTGGGTGAGAGCCAGGGGAGGTTGTGTAGATGGCCGGGTATGAAAGAGTTCTCCAGAATCACCCAGGGTTTCTCTGTTCTGTTGGTACACCAATCAACTACTCTAGTTAAATGGCAGGCCATGTAATACTTGTGGAGATCTGGAAGTGCAATCCCACCCTTGACCTTGCTGCGGGTCAGACGTGAGTATTTAATTCTTGGAGGGCTGTTCTTCCAAATAAAGGTCGTACACGCCTTTTTATATGAACAAAAGAATGCAGGGGGTAAATGTATTGGAATGGTCTGCATTAAGTACAAGAGGCGAGGGAGAATGATCATTTTGATCAGGGCTGAGCGTCCAAACCATGATACGTTAAGGGTGGCCCACTCCTTTAGTTCCATCTGAATTTTTGAAAGGGCGTGAAGGAAATTCTGGTCATATAGGTCTGCAAGATGCCTAGTAATTTGGATGCCTAAGTAAGTAATGGCAGCGCCTTCCCACTTAAAGGGAAAGGAATCTTGGCAGTGAGTGACCACCTGTGGGGAGAGGGATATGTTCAGGGGCGTGTGATTTAGGATAGTTTATCTTAAAATTTGATAAGACCCCAAAATGGTTGATATCTTTCAGCAGGTTAGGTAGAGTTATGTGAGGTGTTTGGAGTGTTAGCAGGATATCGTCTGCGAAAGCAGCTACCTTAAATTCCCTCCGATTTATAGTTATTCCTTGAATATCCGTATTCGCTCTCAGTCTATTTAAAAGGGGTTCTAAGGTTAAGATAAAAATGAGAGGGGATAGGGGGCATCCCTGGCGAGTACCGTTGGTTATTGGGAAGGCGTTTGACAGGAGGCCGTTTGCTTTGACTCTTGCCGAGGGATTGTCATATAAAGCGTTGATGTATTTACACATGCGTGGTAGTAACCCAATGCCCTTCAGCACCTCCCGCATATAGTCCCAGGCCACCCTGTCAAACGCCTTCTCGGCATCGAGTGACAACAGGAACCCCTTCGCTTCCGAGGAAGAAAGCCAGTGGTGTATGTTTAAGGTGCGGATGGTATTCTCTCTGGCTTCCCTCCCGGGGACAAAACCCACTTGGTCTGCTGAGACCAGGCCAGGAATTAGGGGCAGTAATCGATTTGCTAACATTTTTGCATATAGTTTGATATCTACGTTGAGTAATGAAATGGGTCTGTAATTGGACGCTAGGGATGGATCTTTATCTGCTTTCGGTATGACTGCTATATGTGCTTCAAGCAGGTTGCCTGATGGGGTTTTTTTCTCTTTTGTCGCTAAGGCTATGAGTTTTCCCCTAATCACACATTTGTGGGCTTCCCAAAGAGTGACCGGGGTTATATCTGGGGAGGAGTTTTCTTGAAAGTACTGTTGGAGTCGGGTGTTTATTTGTCTCACTACTTCAGGGTCTTTAAGGAGGGAAGGGTTCAGTCTCCAGGTCTTGGTTCTGGTATTGTAGTCTGGGAATGTTAAAGTGATTGTGATGGGATGGTGGTCTGATAGGAACATAGGTTCTATTGTGGCATGGGAGAGAAGTGTTAAGTCTGTTTGGGATAGAAATATGTAGTCAATTCTCGAGTATTTTTGGTGAGGGGAGGAGAAAAATGTATAGTCTTTGTCAGTCGGGTACATGGTGCGCCATGAGTCGTGGAGTGTCAAGTTCTGTAATTGGAGTTTAATTTGACGTAATGCCCGATAGGGGAGTGCAGAGGTCCCCGTGGAAGAATCTAATGTTGGGTTTAGTGGGACTGTCAGGGGCCTGTCAGCAGCCGTCGGGCGAATCTGCGTGCACGCAGGTCCACGAGGAATCTTTCTAGACTGATTCAGCTTAATTCCCCACCAGGGGGCGCCGGTGCGCTCCCGCGTGTGCGCGTTCGCGGGTGCGCGCGCGCCCGTGCGCGCGCCCGTTCGCCCTAGCGCCGTTTGGTGCCAAGGGCCCTTTAAAAGAGTGACAGGTGCTCATGTCAGGTGCTGTTTCGTCTGCAGCTCTGCACCTGAAAGTTCCTGTATCTGCCTGTCTGCTGTTTACTATTGACCCGGCTACGTCTGACCACTCTCCAGTCTCCAATCCGACCCGGCTTGCCTGACCTTGCTTTTTCAGTTACCTGTTGCCGAACTCCTGCCTGTCTGACTATCCTTGGATCATCCCTCCTGCTAATACCTGCCTGATCTCCTGCCAAATCGGACTGTCTGACCTTGTTTACCTGTGTCCTGTGACACAGCTTCCAGTCTGCCTGTTTGCATCCAGTTGCCGCCTTTACAGCTGTCAGCCTGCCTCCCGGCCTGCACCAGTTACCTGCATCAGCCTGCCTCCCGGCCTGCACCAGTTACCTGCATCCGCAGCTCAGCCATCCCTGAGGGACATCCTTCCAGTTCCGGTGTCTGCTCCTGCCAGAACCTGCATCAGGCCCTCCTACCCACTGTGCTCAGGAGACCACTGTTCCCACTTCCAGCGGCTCCTGAACCAGCGTTTAAGAGAGGTCTCCTTCTACCAGTCAGGCTCAACTACCAGGTACCTTACAGGGACATTGAAATCACCACCCAGAAGCACTATACCCTCCTGAAATGTGGAAAGAAGGTCACAAATTTGTCTAAAGAAAGTTACTTGATGCTCATTTGGGCAGTACACATTTGCAATGGTGATTGGTTTTGATGCATATGTGCCTTTGATAAAAATGTATCTACCCTCTTGATCAATCAGGGAGTCTTTCAGTTGAAAGTCAGCGTGTTTGGAGATAAGGATAGATGCTCCTTTTGTTTTCGACGTTGGGCTCGTAGAGTGGAGTGTGTGTTTATATATATGATTCGACAGTTTAGGGACATGTTTTGCACAGAAGTGTGTTTCCTGTAACAGGAGGAAATGGGCTTTGTGTTTAGTCAATGCTGATAATACTTGCGACCTTTTTTCTGGAATATTTAAGCCTTTTACATTTAGTGATAGGCATTTGAGTGTACGTTGTTGTGTAGAGTTTGCGGCTCCCCTCGACATTGTGGGTATCCAAGAGATCAAAGGATGTTAAGTTGAGCTAGTCGGTGTCGTGTCCTGTACGCGAGCTGCAGAATGGAACTGTGGGTATTTGGAGGCTGAAGGGGACGAAGGAGGAGCGGCCCCCGCCTTATAGAATAGATATGATATAAAGAGGGTGTAGAGTAGCCAAGAAGGGTTAGACAAAGTAGAGATAGTAGGGTAAGAAGGGAATGAGAGGACAGAGAAAGGGGGGGGCAGGAGGGGGGAAGGAAGGGGGGTAAACGATTGGGGAAAGGAGAGGTGAGGTAGGTAGACTTAAAGTCCGGGGAATTAGGGAACGTACCTCAAAAAACAATTGGTACGTAAATAGGATGTACCGGAGGTGGGCGAAGGCTTGCCTATCCACCTAGGGGAGAGATGTCCGGTAGAGTAGCTCTAGTCCGTATGGACAGCTGTGTGGGGTATACGAGCTGTGGTAGGAATGAGTGCTGCGGCACTGTGGAGGACGAATTATGCTAAATAATAGTGATTGGGGGCACGGAAATGTGTGCAATAAACTATAATTATGGGAAGCTATGTGTGGGTGGAAAGGAACCATATGCATGTCAGCACAATCCTGTGATTAGTAGAAAAGAAAAAAAAAGAAAAAAAGAAAAAAAAAAAAAAGGGGAAAAATGTTTTCCCCCCTTTTTCTTCCTTCGGTACCTTATATGATATTTCTGGTGTTAATAATGGTATCCTAGGATCTCTGTCAATGATCTATGTTTCTACGTATTAAATTATTATATAAAAAAAAAAAAAAAGGGGGAAAGAGCGCTCCCCTTATAAAACATAATAAACATGTATAAGGTATGCGAAAACAACAACCGATGGTAGCCTGACCCCTGGGGGGCTTATCCATTAGGGAAGGCAAGAAAAACTGCTACACATAGTCTTCTGTGTCTTACAGTAACTGAGTTTTCCTAGCATTTTCTCTGCATTTTGTATTTTCTCCCCCCCCTTTGGACACAGGCCTGTTAGTGTGGGAGTCTGGATCTCCGCTCCGGGTTCAAGAATAAGCGTGGGCAATGGAGAGTTAAAGGGGAAGTAGTATTGGTAAGGATTTACTGTTAATGGGATGGGATGGCATCACTTCCTTACCTGCTAATGGTAAAGTGTGGTTGCAAAGAGCTTGATACAAGTAAAAAAGCTATGGGTGGGGTATAAGATACCGTTGTGAGGGAAAATTGACTGCATGTCTGGCGAATATAGGCCGCGCAGACATTAGATTGAGTAGGCACCGAGAGTTTAAGGATCCAGACTCCCACCTATTTGACATTTAAGTAAAGTCTTAACCATTTAAAATATGCAAAACAAGTATAACATAACCAAGAATAAAATTAAAGCCCTTGACTGTGGGCAAGAGAGATCGGTCCATTTGGAGAGCTATTGTTACAACCAAGGTAGGTGTAAAACTGGTATTGGTGTTAGGGACGTGAGTGAGTAGGATAATAGATCGGCATCCTCTGGTTAAAGTGCTACTCACAAGTCCAGATGAGGTGTTGGAACTTCTGCATGGGTCATGTGTATGCGTCTCTTATCTGGGCGGAGAGATTCCAATACTAGTCCTTGCTCCGTCGGCTACACGAACAAGGGGGGAAAAACATAGGGAGAGAAAAAAAACAAAAAAGAAAAAAAAAAAAAACAAGAGTTACTGCGTAAAGACAGTATGGTCAGAGTATATGAGAGCGATGCCCTCTAGTAGTTCTGACGAGGAGCATCTGCCAGGCCTGGGCTGCGGGCTGGGAGGTCTCGGCGGGATTGGCGGTCTCCCGGTGAGGTAGGGTCTAGTCTGCGGCGTCTGGAGCGTTGTCTTTGGGCCTTGGGTGATGAGTTGTATGCGACTGGTTTCCATGGATCCGTAGGGAAGTAGAAAGTGTACCACTCAGGTATGTCCATCTGAGGAATGTCCATTTGTTCGCAGAAGGTGGGTAAATCTTCCGGGGTTCGGAGAAAAGCTGTGCGACCCCTAGTGGATGCTGACAGGCAGAACGGAAACTTCCATCTATATTGAATGTTGTGCGTGTGAAGAACTTCCAGCAGGGGGCGCAAGGTGCACCTGTTCTGTAGAGTGATTTGAGATAAGTCCTGAAACAATTTTACTTCAGTACCATTGAGTAATATGCGGCCTCTGTCTCTTGCTTTTTTAAGAATCTCCTCCTTCAAGGGGAAGTTGACAATGCAACAGACAATGTCCCTGGGTGGTTCATTATCGCGGGGAGGGGGTCTCAAAGCACGATGTATGCGTTCCATTTCTATGGGGGAGTCTGCTGGCCGGCCTAGTAAGTCATTAAAGATAGAGCAAACTGTGTGTTGCAGTGCGGCCTGGTCTACTCCTTCCGGGACCCCCCTCACCCTCACGTTATGTCTGCGCCCCCTATTGTCCAGGTCTTCCACTTGTCTATGGCGCTCAAATAAATGTGGTAGATGTGAATCGTATGTTTTCTGTACTTGCCTGATAGCGGTGGCTTGTGTGCGAGCGTTTTCCTCCACCTCTGCGGTTCGATCGTTCATGGAGTGAATGTCCGCCTTGAGATCTGAGATCGCCGACATCATGGTGTGTTTGATGTCAAGGGCGACTCTTTGGAGGTCCCTTTGCAGGTCAAGTAAGCTTGGGAGAGGAACTCCGGAGCCGTCTTCATCCATAAGCGGGTCCATGCTGCTCCTAATTGAGTCCGGGGATGAGGCCTGTAGAGTGTGTGAGGTCTGCACGGCCTGAGAAGCCTCGAGTTGTGCCGCTTGTCTGGTCCGAAATATCTCCGGGATATTACCGCTGATCTGCGTGCCTGGATCTTTTTGTGTGCGGGGTGTCGAGGTGCTTCTGTTGGGCTTTCCCATCATGGGCAAGTGGTTTTTAAGCCCCAATTAAGGCGTTTGTCGTCCTCCGAGTGCGGGAGCCTCCTGTTTAAGCAGCCATCTCGGTTCCCGTCCAGACCACGCCCCAGGTATAGTATTTTTTAACATATTTATTATCCGAAAATTATTGTTGTTAACTAGATGTTATTTTTGATAACAAATTAATGATTTAACAAAAAGTGTTTTACATATCAATAGACAGTAGGGGCCAAAATGATTGTGACAAGAATGAAAAATGCTGTGCTCAGAATGATAGTCTTTTCTATTTATTACCATTCAATTTGCAAAAGTCATGGGCTGAAAATTGTGTGTGATTGATTAGCCAAAAACTAAAACTATGTCCCTTTTTCATACACAGGAAGACCTTAGCCAGGACAAGACTCTGGAATGTGACAGACAGGAGGAGGCGGAGGTAAGTGTCAGCCAGGAGGTGGCGGGGGTAAGTGTCAGCCAGGAGGTGGCCAGGCCCAGTAGCCTCACCCAATCCCAGGTGCCTCCCCTCCACCTTACAACAAAAAGGGCCAGGAAGGGGAGTAACATGGAGGAGGTAGCACTGGGCTTCATAAAGGACGCTAATGTGGCCCTTAAAACACCCCCCCGATGCTGAAGAGGCCTATGGCTGCTATGTAGCTGCAAAATTGCAGCAAATAATGGAGGGCCAACGCCTCATCTGAGAAAAGATTATTTTCCAGGCCCTTCATAAGGGGTTGAGGGGCCAAATGAGTGATAACATGCACTTGTGTGCTCACCCATCCTCCTCCTCCTGCCACAAGTCCACCTCCAGAGCCACAGCCTCCAACACCAACCAACCTCCTTGAGCTTGATAATATATGTAATATATATGTATAATAATATATAATAATGTTGTTGTGGAAACTTGACACAAAAAAATGGAGATCACTAGAAAATAATTTAAAAATAATAAAAAAACAGGAGATCTTGATAAAAAAAAAAAATGATAACTATAAAAAATAATTCTAAACATTATGGAGATCTGGCTTTAAAAACAAAAAAGATGATTCAGGAGATCACGAGAAATAATAAAGAAATACGTTTGTCAGAACTCTGTGTGAATATCAGCAGCAAAACAACTTAATTCTTCTAGCATTCTAAAGAATAAAAGAATGCGCTGCATTAAAAGATCCAAAAATTTATAGCGTGACGAATGTGCCATCTCCATTACGAATGCTAGTTCTACCAGACTGAGCGCTTCCATCTCATTCTTGATTCTGAGCATGCGTGTTTTTTTTGCGTGTCCGAATTGCATACAGACAAACGCATTCTCTGATAGGAACTTTTTTCGACCGAAAAATAGAGAACCTGCTCTCAATCTTTTGCTGGCGGGAATTCCACCAGCAAAAGTCCGATGGAGCATACACACGGTCACAATTTCCGACCAAAAGCTCTCATCTGACTTTTGCTGGCGGAATTTCTGATCTGATCGGCTCTTTCACACTGAGGTGCTTTACAAGCGTTCTAGCACTAAAAATTGCACCTGCAAAGTGCCTGTAAAGTGCCTTTCCTGTCACTCCAGTGTAAAAGCCCAAGTGCTTTCACACTGGATCAGTGCGCTTGCGGGACATTAAAAAAAGTCCTCCAAGCAGTATCTTTGGGGCGGTTTAGAAGCGGTGTATTATAAATTATATTTATTGTCATTGCCAACAAAGGATATATAACAAAGTCTTGAGATGAACTTTTGATATTGACCAAATACTTACTTTCACCATAATTTGCAAATAAATTCTTTCAAAAATCAGACAGACAATGTGATTGTCTGGGTTTGTTTCCACATTTTGTCTCTTATAGTTGATTAATACCTCTGATGACAATTACAGGCCTCTCTCATCTTTTTAAGTGGGATAACTTGCACAATTGGTGGCTGACTAAATACTTTTTTGCCCCACGGTATATGTATCCACTGCATCCAGTTTAGCTATATCTGACTGCAGGCCATTCCTGGTGTAATTTTTCTAATGTACTTCAGGTGGTATACACAGTACACAGTACCGTGCACCCATAGTGCTGTTGCTACTACTTTTCTGGTGGTGTACACAATACAGTACACCCGTAGTTGTTATTACACTTCTGTTGGTGTACACAGTACCGTGCACCCCTAGTGCAGTTGCTACTACTTTTCTGGTGCTGTACACAATACATACAGTGCACCCATAGTTGTTATTACACTTCTGTTGGTGTACACAGTACCGTGCATCAGTAATAAGGAGAGCCGGCAAAACTGTAATCCTTGAAGTGTCGTTTATTGGTACATCAGAGTGACAATAAAACAATAAAGCGGACGCGCCTTAGTCGTAGCTAGTTTGAAACAGATATGGCAAAATATATATATACACATAGGCAAACTCCATATCTACAAAATTGGCCTATCAGGTTAGTGTCACAGAAAATTAACATATTTGATTAATACCACCAATTATTCAAGTGGTTAGTGACTACACCTGTTTTTAGCCAGCATGAGAAGAGGGAGAGAAAAGAAAGGCAATATAAAAAGTTTTTTTGTTGAGCCAAAAAGAAAAAATGCTACATGAGATATTAGGACCTCATTACTCCAAGGGAGAAATATATTCCTTAAAAGAAGGGAAAAATAGGATTTTTTATTACAGCTTACCTGTAAAATCCTTTTCTTTCGACGGACATCACGGGACACAGACCACAGTAATTACTGATGGGTTATAGGGTATCACTAAGTATTGGACACTGGTCACACCCTAATCAGGAAGTTCAACCCCCTATATAACCCCTCCCCTTCCAGGGATACCTCAGTTTTGTAGCAAAGCAGTATAGGTGTATTAGAAGAGGGGCGGGACCTCTGTGTCCCGTGATGTCCGTCGAAAGAAAAGGATTTTACAGGTAAGCTGTAATAAAAAATCCTATTTTCTTTTCTCGGACATCACGGGACACAGAGTCACAGTAATTACTGATGAGATGTCCCAAAGCAATGCCAACTGAGGGGGGGAATCACAACCAAGTAGGGTGCTATCAGACCCGAGGACCCTGTACCGCTGTCTGCAGCACACTACGCCCAAAGGCGATATCCTCATGCCTTCTCACATCCACCTGATAGAATCTGGTGAATGTATGAACTGAAGACCAGGTTGCGGCCTTGCAGATCTGAGCCATAGAGGCCCGGTGATGCACTGCCCAAGAAGCACCAATAGCCCTTGTGGAATGTGCCTTGATCTGAAACGGGGGAACCTTCCGTTTCAAACCGTAAGCTTGAATAATCAACTGTCGAATCCATTTAGAAATGGTCGCTTTTGACGCTGCCTGTCCTCTATTGGGACCCTCCGGCAGCACGAACAAGACATCCGTCTTGCGAATCTGAGCAGTTGCCTCCAGATAGGTCTTGACTGCTCTTACTACATCCAAAGAATGTAATGACCTTTCTTCCGAAGAACAAGGCTCTGGAAAAAAGGAAGGTAGCACAATGTCTTGGTTTAGATGAAAATCTGAAACCACCTTCGGTAAAAAACTAGGATGAGGGCGCAGTACCACTCTATCCTTGTGTATAATCAAGTAAGGCTCTTTACAGGAAAGAGCTGCTATCTCGGATACTCTTCTAGCAGAAGAGATAGCTACCAGAAATATTAGTTTCCTCGTCAGCAAGACCAAAGGAATCTGACGTATTGGTTCAAAAGGCTGTTTTTGTAACACCGATAGAACCAAGTTCAAGTCCCAGGGGTTTAGGGGCGCCCTAACCGGAGGATTAAGACGCATCACCCCTTGCATAAAGTTTCGGATCAGAGAATGCGAAGCAAGCGGCCGTAGAAACAACACTGATAAGGCCGAGACCTGGCCCTTGATGGTACTCAAGGCCAGCTTCATCTCTAATCCTAATTGTAGAAAATCCAGAATTCTACCTATGACATATTTCCTGGGATGCCAACCCCTGGATTCACACCAGGTTTCCAGACTCTATGATAAATCATTCTGGAAGCTGGCTTCCTTGCATTGATCAAGGTAGATATGACAGGACCTGAAAGCCCACGATTTTTCAGAACGTGGGATTCAATAGCCCACCCGTCAAATCTAGCATTTGTAAGGCAGGCTGGAACACCGGACCTTGAGCTAACAGGTCTGGGTGTATCGGTAGGGTCCACCGGGAACCCACCATCATCCCTGCTATTTCTGCCTATCAGGTTCTTCTGGGCCAAACGGGGGCCACCAGAAGTGCCGACTTCCCTTCTTGCCTGAGTCTGCGAAGGAGCCGTGGCAGTAGCAGAATGGGAGGGAATGCATAAATCGGTGAGAGCCGATGCCACGGAATCACCAACGCATCCGTCCTGCCTGTAAGAGGATCCCAGGCAACCGGTAGGAAGGATCTCCCCTTCTGTAGGTTTTCGGGTATGAGCTATCAACTGAGGCTCTGACGCATCGCATGCGTCAGGTGCATTGGAAAGTCTAATGCCTGCACCCTCCTGTTCCAGGTTGACAGAATACTGTGTTGCAACAGTTATGCTTGGAACTGCGCATAGGGAACTGCTTCGAATGAAGCCACCATCTTCCCCAGCAGCCTCATACCAAGGCGGACAGAAAGACCCTTCTTGGTCCTGATTGTCAGAATCAGCTCCCTTAGAGCAGTGATCTTTGCCTGCAGACACTTCAGTTTAGCAGGAAGAATGGGCACAGGTAGGCCTGCATCTCTGATGCCTATAGATGTCAGAAATTCTCCTCCCTGCAGGATGAAGATTACTGTCTGAATTGATTCCAAACGGAAGGACTGCATCCTTAGGAATCGTTTCAGATCTCTCAAATCCAAAATGGGTCTGCCGTCCCCATTTGGTTTTCGGACCATAGAAAGATTGGAACAGAGTCTCAATCCTTGATCCTTTGTGGGAACCCCCACAATGACCTCTTGCGACACAAGTCGCTTTATCGCTAGAAGGAGCGACTGCTTCTCTTCTGGTTCTCTGGGAACACCTGATCTGAGGAAACAAGGAGAGGGAAATTCTTGGAACTCCAGTCTGTACCCTAAGGTTACCGTGGAGATTACCCATCTGTCCTGGAAGTCCCTCTGCCAGGGCCCTGAGAGCTGCAGCAGTCTTTCCCCCACTTGAGCGAGCGGGGCGCCCCTTCATGAAGAGGTCTTAGTGTCTTGTCTAGAAGACTTCTTCCCCCAGGATTTCTTGTGTCCCTGGGGTTGACTCTTGTTTCTTGCCCCAGACGGAGGAGACCGTCGTGACTGCCTGGAGGCTGATGCCCCTGGCACTGGGGAAAGAGTCCATTTAAAAGAGGGACGCTTACTCTTCTTCTTATCAGGTAAGAGAGTGCTTTTCCCACAGGAGATCATCTTGATATAGTTATCCAAGTCCTCTCCAAACAACCTTTCACCACGAAAGGGAAACCCAGACAGGAGCTTCTTACATGGTGCTTCGGCTGACCAGTTTTTCAACCATAAGATTCTACGTATATGCACCAACCCAAGCGAGAGGCGAGAGGTTTGCACGATAGAATCTCTAATGGCGTCAACAGCATAACATAAAGCCGCAGGAAGGTTAGCAAACCCCTGGGCCTGCTGTTCAGGCAATACTTTGATGACCTGCTTAACATGGTCTCTTAAGTATTGACAGACTCCAATCGCTGCTACTGCAGGTTGGGCCACTGATCCTGCTAAAGAGAAAACATCTTTCAATAAGAAGTCCATCTTTTTATCCACAGGATCTTTGAGCATCTGAGCGTTGTCTACAGGACAAGTCAGACTACTATTTACAGAGGAAATGGCCGCATCAATGGCCGGTATTCCCCACCTCTTAATAAATTTTTCTTCCATAGGATAAAGTGTAGAAAACTTTTTCGGCGGAAGAAATCGCTTATCTGGGTGATCCCACTCAGAATAAAGCAGCTTTTCGAGTAAATTATGAACAGGAAAAGCATGTGCTGCTTGGAAAGGTTTCAGTGACCCCAAAGCAGAAGAGGTTTCTGTAGTAGTTTCAGGTAGGGGCAACTTAAATCTGGAGCGGACCAATCCAGTGAGGATCTGCACTAAGACTTTCTCCTCTTGAGAAGTCGCAGAGAGTCCCTCTCCACCTGAATCCTCCGAAGAGGAATCATCTGTCCCATCCCGATCCTCTGAAAGGGATTCATCTCCTTTATCCCAGAGCTCCTCTGTCTGAGGGTCTTGGGGAGCAGAGGAAGGCCTTGTGCGTTTTCTTCCACTCAGTGAAGATGTAATCACGGCCATTAGTCTTTTCTCTAATCCAGTAATGGTTGAGGAAAAAACTTCTTGTGTAATGTACACAGGGGCTGAAGTGCCGGCAGCAGATGTAGCCCCTAACCCCAATGGCTCTCCCTGTCCAGCTGCCCCTGGTCCCTCAGGAGGGGTTGGTGTAGCAGACAGGGGGTCCTCAGAACCTGAACGAGACCCCCTAGTGCCTCTGGTTCTTGGGGTGCTTGAACCTCTTCTACCCTTAGTGCAAAGCAACAAGGTGTGAGGTATCAAAAGCGAACACTGACTGCTGAGCGATGTAGTCTGGCTAAAAGCCTTGCTACCAAATGCCCAATCCGGTGTTCTTTAGTAAATGCAGCCTAGGGGAATGCCTGTGTCCCACCTTACATGCGACTGTCAGCTCTGTGTCCCTCCAAGGCTCAGAGCACCTGTACAGTGTGCTTTAAATAGCCATGCTTTCTGGCACTGTGGGCGTCTGGGCACGCTGACGCTGTGCTGACGCCCCGCCCCCCCCCCCTCGTTTTTGAAAAACAAGCGCTTCCCGCGCGAGCCGACCCTTCCTGACAAGCCTGAAGGAAGGCTGGGGGTGGGGGAATAAGGAGGAGGCCGGCAGTGATGGGCCCTGCATCGCAATGCGGCTTTGGTGGCGGCGGCGGTAGCGGCTGTGACAGTGCGGTCTCACCCGCCTTACAGCATACCTGAGCCTTTCCCTAGTCTGGGGGGACCATCCCAGCAGAGAAAACCCCCCACCATCTTTCCTTTGGAGCTGGAGGGAGAGCCTGTGCAGCGGACACTGGGACAGAATCAAGCATGAGAAGGTTTGTGCACTTGGCCGCCCCCGGTGGTCACAATAGGCACAGCATGCATTTATCTTAAAGGAGAAGAGCCACTAGAATTAAAATTCTGTGGAATCTCCTCTTACCTTATCCAGCTGCAGGGTTCAGTTTACACAGACCCAGCCTTCGCCTCTCACGGTGGGCTCCGTTTGTGAAAAACCGTCAGAGACTGGGACCCCCATCAGTAGGGGGATCCTTCAGTTCTGGGCCTGTAAAGCACCTCGCCAGAAATTAGGAAGTTTAAAGCCATTTTCTGATCCGCGGGTCCAGCTCTCTAAAAAGAGAAGCGTTACAGGTAAAACCTCGTTTCTTCGGACACGAGGCCCGGGTACCATCCAATTCGGCCATGAAAAGACACTTTGAATGGATCTGGTCGCCTGGCTTGCCCCAGTATAGGATCTTAGGATATTCCCCTTGGAGCTTCAGCACAGGACATCTTTGCACGTCCTACACCTAAGACACTGGTGTAAAAACTGAGGTATCCCTGGAAGGGGAGGGGTTATATAGGGGGTTGAACTTCCTGATTAGGGTGTGACCAGTGTCCAATACCTAGTGATACCCTATAACCCATCAGTAATTACTGTGGCTCTGTGTCCCGTGATGTCCGAGAAAAGAAATGTTCAAAATGTTCAAATAAAATACTTTGTGGTAGCAACAAAATCTAAAGTCAAGATTAATGGCAGGATCAAAAAAAGAAAAAAAAAAAAAAAGAGAGAAAAAAAAAAATAAAGGAGGGGGGATTTAATTTATGGCAGGATCAAGAAAGGATACAATTTGTGGCAGGATCAAAAAAGAGGGGGGTTAAATTTATGGCAGGATCACAAAAAAGGGGATGGAATCTATGGCAGGATCAAAAAAAAATACAATTAATGAAAAAAGAGGGATGGAATTTATGACAGGATTAAGGAAAAGGGATGCAATTTATGGCAGGATCAAAAAAGAAGAGGGGGATTAAATTTATGGCAGAATCGCAAAAAAGGGGGATTGAATTTATAACAGGATCAAAAAAGAGGCATTCGGTTTATAGCAGGAACAAAGAAAAAAAGGTACAAATAATGAAAAAATGAAAAAAGAGGGATGCAATTTATGGCAGGATCAAAAGAAAAAAAATTTAATTTCCTTCTTTTCTTTTCTTTTCTTCCCTCCCTTCTCCCTCCTCTCTCTCCCTCCTCTCTCCCTTTCCCTCTCCTTTTCCTTTCCCCTTCTCTCCCTTCTCCCTTCCTCCTTGGGAAGGAGGAAAAAAAAAATTGAGTACACAGTACCGTGCACCCCTCGTGCAGTTGCCACTTCTTTTCTGGTGGTGTACACAATACATACAGTACACCCATAGTTGTTATTTCACTTCTGTTGGTGTACACAGTACCGTGCACCCCTAGTGCAGTTGCTACTACTTTTCTGGTGGTGTACACAGTACACAATACATACAATGCACCCATAGTTGTTATTACACTTCTGTTGGTGTACACAGTACTGTGCACCCCTAGTGCAGTTGCTACTACTTTTCTGGTGGTGTACACAGTACACACTACATACAGTACACCCATAGTTTTTATTACACTTCTTTTGGTGTACACAGTACCGTGCACCCATAGTGCAGTTGCTACTACTTTTCTAGTGGTGTACACAGTACACAATATATACAGTGCACCCATAGTTGCTATTAGACTTCTGGTGGTGTACACAATACCGTTCACCCCTAGTGCAGTTACTACTACTTTTCTGGTGGTGTACACAATACATACAGTGCACCCATAGTTGTTAATACACTTCTGTTGGTGTACACAGTATCGTGTACCCCTAGTGCAGTTGCTACTACTTTTTTGATGGTGTACACAGTACACAATACATTCAGTGCACCCATAGTTTTTATTACACTTCTGTTGATGTACACAGTACCGTGCAGTTGCTACTACTTTTCTGGTGGTGTACACAGTACACAATACATACAGTGCACCCATAGTTGTTATTACACTTCTGTTGGTGTATACAGTACCGTGCACCCCTTGTGCAGTTGCTACTACTTTTCTGGTGCTGTACACAATACATACAGTGCACCCATAGTTGTTATTACACTTCTGTTGGTGTACACAGTACCGTGCACCCCTAGTGCAGTTGCTACTACTTTTCTGGTGGTGTACACAGTACACAATACATACAGTGCACCCATAGTTGTTATTACACTTCTGTTGGTGTACACAGTACCATTCACCCCTAGTGCAGTTGCTACTACTTTTCTGGTGCTGTACACAATAAACACAGTGCACTCATATTTGTTATTACACTTCTGTTGGTGTACACAGTACCGTGCACCCCTAGTGCAGTTGCTACTACTTTTCTGGTGGTGTACACAGTACACAATTCATACAGTGCACCCATAGTTGTTATTACACTTCTGTTGGTTGCTACTACTTTTCTGGTGGTGTACACAGTACACAATACATACAGTACACCCATAGTTTTTATTACACTTCTGTTGGTGTATACAGTACCGTTCACCCATAGTACAGTTGCTACTACTTTTCTGGTGGTGTACACAGTACACAATACATACAGTACACCCATAGTTTTATTACACTTCTGTTGGTGTACACAGTACTGTGCACCCCTCGTGCAGTTGCTACTACTTTTCTGATGGTGTACACAGTACACAATACAGTGTAGTGTGGTTTTGCTAAACAAAATTTACAGCATGTCCGGAAGGCCACCAAGGAGAGGCAGACACTCACAGGCCACTAAAAGAGGGCAAACAGGCTCTGTGTCTACAGTCGACATTGCTGGTCGTGGACACTGTGCATCCTCAGCACGTAGCAGTGGGGCACGCTTGTCCTTTTTTTCTGAAGCTGGCCGTGTTATTGAGCCACAACATGCAGAAGAGTTGGTGGAATGGATAACAAAGCCGTCCTCATCCTCCTCATCCTCTGTCACCCAGGCTCAGAGTAGTTTGCCTGCCAATGCAGCTGCCAAAGCGGCCTATTCCATCGGCTCCATGTCAACACTCACTCCTTCCTTAGCCCCACCATCATGCACAGAGGAGTCCCCCGAACTATTCGATCACAGTGTCGGGTACATGCTGCAGGAGGATGCACAGCGATTTGAAGGCTCCGATTATGATACCCAGGTTGAAGAAGGGAATAAAGTGAGCCTAGAGAGAGGGAGTGCCCAAGAAGGGAGTGCCCAAGAATGAACTGGCAGTCATGTTCCCCCAGCAGCAGTATACTGCCAAGTTTGCTCCAGTGACGAGGAGGGAGTGGATGAAGAGGTCATTGACTCTACTTGGGTGCCTGATAGAAGACAGGTGGAGGAGGCACATCTCCAACGAGACAGGATGGCCTCCAGGGGGCAGCTTAAGGGCAGCCACCCTATTGCATCACACCGCATAGCTAAGCAGGTGCAGGGCGCTGCTGACTCCCCGCATATTTTGAAAAGTCAAGTGTGGCCAAAACAGCAGCGGCTCTGGGACCATATGCTTGACCAGACATATGATGACCTCCCATGCAGTCCATTGGCAACAGCACTTAACCACTTCAGCCCCGGAGGATTTTACCCCCTTCCTGACCAGAGCACTTTTTACAATTCGGCACTGCGTCGCTTTAACTGCTAATTGCGCGGTCATGCAATGCTGTACCCAAACGAAATTTGCGTCCTTTTCTTCCCACAAATAGAGCTTTCTTTTGATGGTATTTGGTCACCTCTGCCGTTTTTATTTTTTGCGCTATAAACGGAAAAAGACCGAAAATTTTGAAAAAAAATGATATTTTCTACTTTTTGTTATAAAAAAAATCCAATAAACTAAATTTTAGTCATACATTTAGGCCAAAATGTATTCGGCCACATGTCTTTGGTAAAAAAAATGTCAATAAGCGTATATTTATTGGTTTGCGCAAAAGTTATAGCGTCTACAAACTAGGGTACATTTTCTGGAATTTACACAGCTTTTAATTTATGACTGCCTATGTCATTTCTTGAGGTGCTAAAATGGCAGGGCAGTACAAAACCCCCCCAAATGACCCCATTTTGGAAGGTAGACACCCCAAGGAAATTGCTGAGAGGCATGTTGAACCCATTGAATATTTTTTTTTTGTCCCAAGTGATTGAATAATGACCAAAAAAAAAAATTACAAAAAGTTGTCACTAAATGATATATTGCTCACACAGGCCATGGGCATATGTGGAATTGCACCCCAAAATACATTCAGCTGCTTCTCCTGAGTACTGGGATACCACATGTGTGGGACTTTTTGGGAGCCTAGTCGCGTATGGGGCCCCGAAAACCAAGCACCGCCTTCAGGATTTCTAAGGGCATAAATTTTTGATTTCACTCCTCACTACCTATCACAGTTTTGAAGGCCATAAAATGCCAAGATGGCACAAAACTCCCCCAAATGACCCCATTTTGGAAAGTAGACACCCCAAGCTATTTGCTGAGAGGCATGGTGAGTATTTTGCAGCTCTCATTTGTTTTTGAAAATGAAGAAAGACCAGAACATTTTTTTTTTCTTTTTTCAATTTTCAAAACTTTGTGACAAAAAGTGAGGTCTGCAAAATATTCACTATACCTCTCAGAAAATAGCTTGGGGTGTCTACTTTCCAAAATGGGGTCATTTGGGGGGGGTTTGTGCCACCTGGGCATTCCATGGCCTCCGAAACTGTGATAGGCAGTAAAGAGTGAAATCAAAAATTTACGCCCTTAGAAAGCCTGAAGGCGGTGCTTGGTTTTCGGGGTCCCGTGCGCGGCTAGGCTCTCAAAAAGTCTCACACATGTGGTATCCCCGTACTCAGGAGAAGCAGCAGAATGTATTTTGGGGTGTAATTTCACATATCCCCATGGCATGTTTGAGCAATATATCATTTAGTGACAACTTTGTGCAAAAAAAAAAAATTGTCTCTTTCCCGCAACTTGTGTCACAATATAAAATATTCCATGGACTCGACATGCCTCTCAGCAAATAGCTTGGGGTGTCTACTTTCCAAAATGGGGTCATTTGGGGGGGTTTTGAACTATCCTGGCATTTTATGCACAACATTTAGAAGCTTATGTCACACATCACCCACTCTTCTAACCACTTGAAGACAAAGCCCTTTCTGACACTTATTGTTTACATGAAAAAGTTATTTTTTTTTGCAAGAAAATTACTTTGAACCACCAAACATTATATATATTTTTAAAGCAAATGTCCTACAGATTAAAATGGTGGGTGTTTCATTTTTTTTTTTCTCACGGTTTTTGAGCTGCGATTTTTCAAACGCATTTTTTGTGGAAAAAACACACTTTTTTAAATTTTAATGCACTAAAACACACTATATTGCCCAAATGTTTGATGGAATAAAAAAGATGATCTTAAGCCGAGTACATGGATACCAAACATGACATGCTTTAAAATTGCGCACAAACGTGCAGTGGCAACAAAATTAATACATTTTTAAAAGCCTTTAAAAGCCTTTACAGGTTACCACTTTAGATTTACAGAGGAGGTCTACTGCTAAAAATACTGCCCTCGATCTGACCTTCGCGGTGATACCTCACATGCATGGTGCAATTGCTGTTTACATTTGACGCCAGACCGACGCTTGCGTTCGACTTAGCGCGAAAACAGGGGGGACAGGGGTGCTTTTTTTTTTTTTTTTTTTTTTCTTTATTTTTTTTTGCTTTTTTATCTTATTTTTAAACTGTTCCTTTCATTTTTTTTTAAATCATTTTTATTGTTATCTCAGGGAATGTAAATATCCCCTATGATAGCAATAGGTAGTGACAGGTACTCCTTTTTGAAAAAATTGGGGTCTATTAGACCCTAGATCTCTCCTCTGCCCTCAAAGCATCTGACCACACCAAGATCGGTGTGATAAAATGCTTCCCCAATTTCCCAATGGCGCTGTTTACATCCGGCGAAATCTAAGTCATAAAATGCTCGTAGCTTCCGGTTTCTTAGGCCATAGAGATGTTTGGAGCCACTCTGGTCTCTGATCAGCTCTATGGTCAGCTGGCTGAATCACCGGCTGCTTTCTCAGGTTCCCTGTTGAGACAGGAGAGCCAGAGAAAAACACGGAAGACGGTGGGGGGGGGGGCATTCCCTCCCACTGCTTGTAAAAGCAGTCTAGAGGCTAATTAGCCGCTAGGATTGCTTTTACATGAAAGCCGACCGCTGGCTGAAAAGAATGATACCAAGATGATACCTAAACCTGCAGTCATCATTCTGGTATAACCACTCAAAGTCGTGAATGGCGTACCTGAAGACAAAAAATGGTTAACAATAAAGCACAGTAAACAGTAAAGTATAAAAAATTGCATACCTGAAAAGCAAACATGATAAAACATAACAACAATAAAACATTGCAGAATAGAACACAGTAAAAAAGAGCAGAACAATAGAGAGAATAGAGAGAGAGAGAACAATAAAACGACAACTATTTTTTTTTTTGTGTTTTTTTTGCAAACTTGTAACTTTTATAACGGTAACCGGTTCCAGGTTCGGGTCTCTCAAAATGCGATGGCATCTTGGGAGACCCTGTGAAAGTGTGCCTAGTCTGTGCAATGCTGTACCCTACGCTAATACTCAACTAGTGAATGGTAGCGTTCAAAACATTCACCAATGCAAAGACCAGGATTGTCAGGACAGGAGGGACAATAATAGCGGGTGTCACGCCTATATCCGCGCTTGCTGCAGACACAACATCTTTTTTGGGGGGTTCGCTGGGTAGGGGTACTCGGGAGGACATAAAAATGCCTCTCATGCAGCCGACTGCACTTGGTTGGGGATGTGAATGGGGGAAGTACGGGCGCTGCAGAAGCGGTGGGTTCCCAATTAGGAATGGCGAATGCAGCAGGAAGGGCATTATGGGCACGATGGGCCTGTGTTTGTCTTTTTGGTGGCAGCGGGACACTACTTGTGCTTGCCACCTCACCAGCTTGAACTGCACTTATGGGACTCGCCACGTCACCAAGTGTTACTGCAGTGCTGGTTTGACTACGACCGGGGTGTACTAGGCCGCTGGCGCTTGCCAGTTCACCAAAACGCTACCAAAAAAACTGTTAGCGATCGCAGGGATCAGGCCTGACTCTGCGAACGCTGCAGTTATGCGTTTAGTGTTTTGTAAGTGACAGTGATCGATCGATACTGCACTTGGGTGGGCTGGGCTGGGCCGGGCGGAGGGGCAAAACGCAGGTGCTAGCAGGTATCTGGGCTGATCCCGCTAACACTGCGTTTTTGGGAACCCTAAACTGCTGGGGACGCTAGTATAGATCTGATCGGATCAGATATTGATCCGTTCAGATACTATACCACTAAGGGAGGTGTACGGTGCGTGCGTGGGTGTTAGCGGTACTGGCGCTAACCTGACGCTGCCTGGGGCTGGTGCTTGCCAGTTCACCAAAACGCTACCAAAAAAACTGTTAGCGATCGCAGGGATCAGGCCTGACTCTGCGAACGCTGCAGTTATGCGTTTAGTGTTTTGTAAGTGTCAGTGATCGATCGATACTGCACTTGGGTGGGCTGGGCTGGGCCGGGCGGAGGGGCAAAACGCAGGTGCTAGCAGGTATCTTGGCTGATCCCGCTAACACCGCGTTTTTGGGAACCCTAAACTGCTGGGGACGCTAGTATAGATCTGATCGGATCAGATATTGATCCGTTCAGATACTATACCACTAAGGGAGGCGTATGCTGCGTGCGTGGGTGTTAGCGGTACTGGCGCTAATCTGACGCTGCCTGGGGCGACGCATATCACCGCCGGGCGATCACGGGGCTAAACCTTTATTCGGTAATAAACGGCGGGTGCCCTGACACTATAAAAAATAAACGAACTAACCAGCGTCACCCGTAACACTTATACGGTGATCAGTGGTGAAAGGGTTAACTAGGGGGCAATCAAGGGGTTAAAACATTTATTAGGTAGTATATGGGGGTCCCTGTCGCTATAAAACGCTGACGGCGAACCTATATATTTACGTCCCTAACTAGCGTCACCAGCGACACTAATACAGCGATCAGAAAAATGATCGCTTAGTGACACTGGTGACGGGGGTGATCAAGGGGTTAAAACTTTATTAGGGGGGGTTAGGGGGGTACCCTAGACCTACAGGGGGGTAATACTCACTGCCCTAACACTTCTAACTGTCACAAACTGACACTATGCAGTAATCAGGAAAAAAAAAAAAAAAAACCTGCTTGGTGTCAGTTTGTGACAGGGGGGGGTGATTGGGGGGGATCGGGGGGGCGATCGGGGGGGGGGGATCGGGGTGTTTAGTGTGCCTGGCATGTTCTACTGTGTTGTGTAGTGTTGGTGCACTCACTCACATGTCTTCTCTCCTCGGCCCGGAACGGAAACTCCCGAGCCGAGGAGAGATGACATCACATCCTCTGCCTCTGTGTACTATACAGAGGCAGAGGATGTTTCTCATTGGCTGGGAGCGATCGCGAAGGGGGGGCCACGATCGGATGGCCTCCCCCTCATCTTTGATCGCTGCCAGACCAAAGCCGACCGCCGCTGGCACCGGGGGGGGGGGGGGTTCGATCGGACCCCCCGCCCGCGGGAAGGCATCACGTATCAGGTACGTGATTTTGCCTGCCCGTGCCATTCTGCTCACGTATATAGGCATGAGGCGGTCGGCAAGTGGTTAACAGACCCACATCAAAGAACAAGGCAGATCTCTCCTTGCTCCTCATCAGCTGGGATCTCCAACCCCACTATACCTCCAGTCCTCTCAGAAACCTGCACTGAGAGGAACTAAGGTATAGAAATAGGTGTCCAAAGTACTTGCTGGCCAATCTGCTAGCGATACACTAACATTCAATTTTAGCAGGCAAATTTCCCTACCCCAGTTGCTAAACTGTCGAAAGAAATTCGGTCCCAGCCATCCAAATGCTCAGCGTCTGAATGCTAGCTTGGCTAAATTGCTAACACTGCAACTGCTGCATTTTCAGCTGGTAGACTCTGCCCCTTTCGTGAATTTGTGGAATGTGCGATACCTCAGTGGCAGGTTCCCAAACGCATTTTTCTTTTCCACTCCGGCTCTCTACCAGCATGTGGAAGGCAATGTTTTGGCCTCATTGGACAGGGAGGTCAGCAGTAAGGTGCATATTACCGCTGACTCATGGTCCAGCAGGCATGGTCCAGCAGGCATGGACAGGGACATTACCTTTTTCTCACGGCACACTGGGTAACTCTGCTGGCAGCTGGGAAGGATGCAGGACAGGGTTCAGTATTGTTGGAGTTTGTTCCGCCACCACGCCTCCAAAATGCTAATAGTGGTGTTTCTGCCACAGCTCTCTCCTCCATCCCTCCTCTTCTTCTTCCTCTATGGCCTCTTCCTCTGCAGATTTGTCCTCTGAACCAGCAGTGCTCCGTAGGTGTTCAAGGGGCTACGCAAGCACTAAGGCAAAAAGATGCCATGCAGTGCTTGAGTTGGTCTGGTTAGGGGACAGGAGCCACACTGGGGCAGAGATTCTGGCAGCTCTGCAGGGGCAGGCTCAAAGCGGGTTGACGCCACGCCAGCTTCAGCCAGGAATGGTTGTATGCGACAATGGCACCAACCTCCTCTCTGCCCTCCGGCAGGGACACTTGACCCATGTTCCCTGTTTGTCTCACATCCTGAATTTGGTGGTAACTGGGCTTACAGGATCTTCTGAGGCAGGCCAGGAAAGTCTGTGGTCATTTCTGCCAGTCATATAATGCCAGTGCTCGGCTGGCTGACATTCAAAGAGAATGCAACCTGCCCAAGAACCGCCTCATTTGTGACATGCCCACTAGGTGGAACTCAACATTGGCAATGCTGCAGCGGCTGCACACACAGCAGAGGGCCATCAATGAGTACCTGTGTGAGTATGGCACCAGGACAGGGTCAGGGGAGCTTGGCTTTTTTTTGCCATGCCAGTGGCTACTGATCAAGGTTGCATGCACTGTCCTGTCACCATTTGAGGAGGCCACGAGGATGGTGAGCAGTGACAGTGTATGCATCAGTCATACTGTCCCTCTTGTCTTTCTGTTGGAGCACACGATTTGTGGAATAATGGACAGGGCACTTGTGGCAGAACAGCGGGAGGAAGAGGAGGACTTCCTTACCTCTCAAGGCCCCCTTTATCAAGTTAGTATTCCTGCAGGCCCACTGATCACACAGGAAGAAGAAGAGGAGGAGGATTGTGTCGGCATGGAGGTGGAGGATAACACTCAGCACAAGCAACAGTCCTCAAGGGATCGTTTTCAGTCCCCAGAAACCCATGGAGTTGTACGTGGCTGGGAGTAGGTGGTTGAGGATCATGTGATCCTTAGTGACCCAGAAGACTCAGGATCGAATGCCTCTGCAAACTTACGCTGCATGGCCTCCCTGATCCTGCAAAGCCTGCGAAAGGACCCTAGGATTCGTGGTATCAAGGTGAGGGTTCATTACATGCTGGCAACCCTTCTTGATCCACGTTACAAGGGTAAGGTTGCAGAACTTATCCAGCCTTTGCAGAGGGAGCAGAGAATGAAACATCTTCGGGAGGCCTTGCAGAAAGGTTTGTGCAATGCGTTTCCAGAGCCTGGGAGGTTACAATTTCCTGGTGCTGGACAATGTGTTGCTGAGGCTTAGTTCAGTCACAGAAGGAGCAGTGGGGAAGGTGGCCGGCTGACCGATGCCTTCAGACAATTCTTCAGTCCTCAGCGCCATGGTCTGATCGGTTCCATCAACCATTGTCAGTGTCTGAATTACATGGTGCAGGAATATCTAGGGGCAAGATCAAACTTGGAGACTTTTCCAACAGAAAACAGTCTTCAGGATGGACCACTGGCCAGAGCTTGCTCAATATGCAATTGAGCTACTGGCCTGTCCTGCATACAGCGTTCTTTCTGAACACACATTCAGTGCTGCTGTAGGCTTTGTAACCGATCACAGAGTACGCCTGTCCACAGACTCTGTTGATTGGCTCACATTCATAAAAATGAATCAGTCTTGGATCACCAGCTACCAAGCACCTGATGCTGATGTAAACAATTGATTTTTCTATGGATGTGGGATCCCTTGAAGACTGCATATGCTGAGTAGGGATGAGCTTCGTGTTCGAGTCGAACCCATGTTCGACTCGAACATCGGCTGTTCGGTCGTTCGCCGAATTGTGAACGATATGGGCCGTTTGTGCCAAATTCATGTGGCGCGTCACGGCCCATAATTCACTGCGGCATCGCAGTGCATTGCTGGCTGATGATTGGCCAAGCATGCACTATGACCCGCATGCTTGGCCAATCACAGCGCCGCCTGAACAGAGAGCCGTAATTGGCCAAAGCCAAGGAGGCTTTGGCCAATTATGGCTCAGGGGATTTAGTACACGCCCCACACTATATAAGGCTGCCTGCACGGCGGCCCTGTGTAGTGTGTGTTCCGGCGTTCATTGAGAGAGAGAGAGAGACAGACAGTGACATTTAAGTTGAGTTAGATAGATTAGGCAGAACAGTCAGTCAGTTAGCTGCACTTACAGTGTATTGTGTATATATATGCATCCCAGGTGTTGCATATATATATATACACTGTATTCAGTTTAGCTAGATCCGTTCCTGTTATCTTCCTACTGACAGGCAGGCTTGTCTTGTTACAGTATTTACAGCTACCTAAAGAAAATTACTGATGTTCTTTTGATCCTATTAGTACCACAGTCAGGCAGCTAGTCTATTTACAGTTAGTGGGGTGCGTCCTGCTCACAGTGTTCAGCTAGATCCGTTCCTGTTATCTTCTTACTGACAGGCAGGCTTGTCTTGTTACAGTATATACAGCTACCTGAAGAAAATTGCTGGTGTTCTTTTGATCCTATTAGTACCACAGTCAGGCAGCTAGACTATTTACAGTTAGTGCAGTGCGTCCTGCTCACAGTGTTCAGCTAGATCCGTTCCTGTTATCTTCTTACTGACAGGCAGGCTTGTCTTGTTACAGTATATACAGCTACCTGAAGAAAATTGCTGGTGTTCTTTTGATCCTATTAGTACCACAGTCAGGCAGCTAGACTATTTACAGTTAGTGCAGTGCGTCCTGCTCACAGTGTTCAGCTAGATCCCTTCCTGTTATCTTCTTACTGACAGGCAGGCTTGTCTTGTTACAGTATATACAGCTACCTGAAGAAAATTACTGGTGTTCTTTTGATCCTATTAGTACCACAGTCAGGCAGCTAGACTATTTACAGTTAGTGAAGTGCGTCCTGCTCACAGTGTTCAGCTAAACCTACAAGTTAGTGGGGTGCATCCTGCTCACAGTGTTCAGCTAAACCTACAAGTTAGTGTGGTGCGTTCACCTCACAGTGTTCAGCTAAACCTACAAGTTAGTGGGGTGCGTCCTGCTCGCAGTGTTCAGCTAGATCCGTTCCTGTTATCTTCTTGCTGACAGGCAGGCTTGTCTTGTTACAGTATATACAGCTACCTGAAGAAAATTGCTGGTGTTCTTTTGATCCTATTAGTACCACAGTCAGGCAGCTAGACTATTTACAGTTAGTGCAGTGCGTCCTGCTCACAGTGTTCAGCTAAACCTACAAGTTAGTGGGGTGCGTCCACCTCACAGTGTTCAGCTAAAGCTACCTGTAGAAGGTTGGTGGTGTTCTCATACTACAGGCAGGCAGTTGATTTTGCTAGCTGCAGTATCAGTACATATATATATATATATATCCCAGCTTAGTGCAGCTACAGGCCATTAGTATGTCTGGAAGGCCAAGAAGGAGAGGCAGACAGTCACAAGCCAATAAGAGAGGGCAAGCAGGCTCTGTGTCTAGTGCTGGTTGTGGAGACGGTGCATCCTCATCAGCACGTGGCCGTGGGACACGCTTGTCCTTTTTTTCGGCAGCTGGCCGTGTTGAGCCGCAACATGCGGAAGACTTGGTCGAGTGGATGACCAAGCCGTCCTCATCCTCCTCATCCTCTCTCACCCATGCCCAGGGTACTTTGTCTTGCAAAGCAGCGGCCTCTTCCCTCGGATCAATGTCATCAGTGACTCCTTCCCTAGCCCCACCATGTCCTCCTGAGGAGTCCCTCGAACTGTTTGACCACAGTGTTGGGTACATGCTCCAGGAGGATGCCCAGCGTTTGGAAGGCTCTGATGATGATACTGAGCTCGATGAAGGCAGTAACATGAGCACGGACAGAGGGGGTGCCCAAGAAGGACAGCAATCTGGCAGTCATGCTCCCCCTTCTGCAGCATACTGCCAGGTTTGCTCCAGTGATGAGGAGGGAGGGGATGATGAGGTCACTGACTCAACGTGGGTGCCTGATAGGAGAGAGGAGGAGGAGGAGGAGGAGGAGGCGGCACATCACCAACGAGGCAGGATGCCCTCCAGGGGCCAGCCTAAGGGCAGCACATTGACTGCATCACACCCCAAAGCTCCACATGTGCAGGGCGCTGCAGTCTCTGCGCGTTATTCAAAAAGTTCTTTGGTGGGGGCCTTTTTTTGAGACGAGTGCATCAGATCGCACCGCTGCTATTTGCAACATATGTCTCAAGCGTATCTCGCGTGGACAAAACATCTCCCGCTTGGGTACCACATGCTTGACCAGACATATGTTGACCTGCCATGCAGTTCGTTGGCAAGCGTATCTAAAAGACCCACACCAAAGAACAAAGAGGACCTCTCCTTGCTCCTCATCAGCTGAGATTTCCAACCCCACTAGACCTTCAGTCCTCTCTGAGACCTGCACTGAGAGGAATGAAGGTGTAGAATTAGGTGTGTCACAGCCAAGTACTTGTGGGCAATCTGCTTTTGGTACACCGACGTCAGATTGTACCAGGCAAATTTCCCTGCCCCAGCTGCTGCACCGCCGAAAGAAGTTTGCTCCCAGCCATCCACATGCCCAGCGGTTGAATGCTAGCTTGGCAAAATTGCTAGCACTTCAACTGCTGCCTTTTCAGTTGGTAGACTCTGCCCCCTTCCGTGAGTTTGTGGAATGTGCGGTTCCTCAGTGGCAGGTAACCAAACGCCACTTTTTCTCACAGAAGGCGATTCCGGCTCTCTACCGGCATGTGGAAGGCAATGTCCATGCCTCACTGGACAGGGCGGTCAGCGGTAAGGTGCATATTACCGCTGACTCATGGTCCAGCAGGCATGGACAGGGACGTTACCTAAGTTTCACGGCGCATTGGGTGACTCTGCTGGCAGCTGGGAAGGATGCAGGACAAGGTGCAGTAGTGTTGGAGATTGTTCCGCCACCACGCCTCCAAAATGCTAATGATTGTGACACACCTCTCTCCTCCACCCCCTCCTCTTCTTCTTCCTCCATGGCCTCTTCCTGTGCTTTGTCCTCGGAACCAGCGGTGCTCCGTAGCCGTTCAAGGGGCTACGCAAGTACGCAGGCCAAAAGATGCCATGCGGTGCTTGAGCTGGTGTGCTTGGGGGACAGGAGCCACACTGGGGCAGAGGTTCTGTCAGCTCTGCAGGGGCAGGTTCAGAGGTGGTTGACGCCACGCCAACTTAAGGCAGGAATGGTGGTTTGCGACAATGGCTCCAACCTCCTCTCTGCCCTCCGACAGGGACAAATGTGCCCTGTTTGTCTCACGTCCTTAACTTGGTGGTTCAGCGGTTCTTGGGCAGGTACCCGGGCTTACAGGATGTCCTGAGGCAGGCCAGGAAAGTCTGTGTGCATTTTCGCCGGTGCATATAATGCCAGTGCTTGGCTGACGGACCTCCAAAAGGAGTTTAACCTGCCCAAGAACCGCCTAATCTGTGACATGCCCACCAGGTGGAACTCAACGTTGGCCATGCTGCAGCGGCTGCACACACAGCAGAGGGCCATCAATGAGTACCTGTGCGACAATGGCACCAGGACAGGGTCAGGGGAGCTTGGTTTTTTTCCCCACGCCAGTGGGCCATGATCAGGGATGCATGCACTGTCCTGTCACCATTTAAGGAGGCCACAAGGATGGTGAGCAGTGACAGTGCATGCATCAGTGACACTGTCCCCCTTGTCCACCTTTTGGAGCACACGCTGCATGGAATAATGGACAGGGCACTTGAGGCAGAACAGAGGCAGGAAGAGGAGGACTTCCTTACCTCTCAAGGCCCCCTTTATCCAGACAGTGTTCCTGCGTGCCCGCCGATCACACAGGAAGAGGACAAGAAGGAGGAGGAGGGAGATTGTGTCAGTATGGAGGTGGAGCCTGGCACTCAGCATCAGCAGCAGTCTTTAAGGGATCAGTCCCAAGAAACACGTGGACTTGTACGTGGCTGGGAGGAGGTGGCTGCGGACCATGTCGTCCTTAGTGACCCAGAGGACTCCGGACCGAATGCCTCAGCAAACCTACGCTGCATGGCCTCCCTGATCCTGCAAAGCCTGCGTAAGGATCCTCGTAATCGTGGTGTCAAGGAGAAGGACCAATACTGGCTGGCAACCCTCCTTGATCCACATTACAAGGGTAAGGTTGCGGACCTTATCTTGCCATCGCAGAGGGAGCAGAGGATGAAACATCTTCGGGAGGCCTTGCAGAAAGGTCTGTGCAACGCGTTCCCAGAGACTGGGAGGTAACGTGTTGCTGAGGCTTCGGTCAGTCAAAGAAGGAGCGGTGGAGAAGGTGGCCGTCTGACCGATGCGTTCAGACAATTTTTTGGTCCGCAGCCCCAAGGTATGATCGGTTCCAGCAACCATCGCCAGCGTCTGTTTTACATGGTGCAGGAATACCTAGGGGCAAGATCAGATTTGGACACCTTTCCCACCGAAAATCCTCTGGGTTACTGGGTCTTGAGGATGGATCACTGGCCAGAGCTTGCACAGTATGCAATTGAGCTACTGGCCTGTCCTGCATCCAGCGTTCTTTCGGAACGCACATTTAGTGCTGCTGGAGGCGTGGTAACCGATCACAGGGTGCGTCTGTCCACCGACTCGGTCGATCGACTGACCTTCATAAAAATGAATCAGTCTTGGATCACCACCAGCTACCAAGCACCTGATGCTGATGTAACCGAATAATTTTTTTTGAAATCTCAGATCCCTTCAAAGACTGCCTATGCTGATGCTGAGTGACTATCCCTGAGTAATTATCCTCTTCCTCCTCAATGATCACGCTGATAACTTGTAAGAACATTTTTGGTTCTGGGCGCCACCACCAGTGCCTAAGGCACAATTTTTCAGCCCCTGTTTAACAGGGGCGTGTAATTACAATTTTTGATGCAATACTTTGCAGCAGGGCTCATTCCTGCGTTCCAACTAGAGTGTCTGTGAGGGGTTGCAGTGTTGTGGCACCAGCACCAGTGCCTAAGGCCCAATTTTTCTGCCCCTGTTTAACAGGGGCGTGTAATTACAATTTTTGATGCAATACTTTGCAGCAGGGCTCGTTCCTGCGTTCCAACTAGAGTGTCTGTGAGGGGTTGCAGTGTTGTGGCACCAGCACCAGTGCCTAAGGCCCAATTTTTCAGCCCTTGTTTAACAGGGGCGTGTAATTACAATTTTTGATGCAATACTTTGCAGCAGGGCTCGTTCCTGCGTTCCAACTAGAGTGTCTGTGAGGGGTTGCAGTGTTGTGGCACCAGCACCAGTGCCTAAGGCCTAATTTTTCAGCTCCTGTTCAACAGGGGCATGTAATTACAATTCTTGATCTAATATTTCACAGCAGGGCCCTGTGAGGGCTTACAGTGTTGTGGCCACAACAACACCTAAGGCCCAAATTTCTGCTGAGTATATAGGGCAGGTCCCTACTTTCAAACATCTAACTTACAAATGACTCCTACTTGCAAACGGAAGGAGACAACAGGAAGTGAGATGAAATCTACCCCATGGAAGGGAAATTCTCTCCTGTAAGAGTTAATATGGGAAAAACATTTCTCCTTTCCACTGATGCTTTCCAATCCTTGTTCCACAAAAAAACCCAAATTTTCAAAAAACATTTGTCATTGGGACAAAAAGTGAGGTGAAATCTTCTGAAGAGGAGGAAAGACAGCAAAACAAATGTCACAGGGGTGATAACCCTTCCTTATGTTTTCCAAAAAGCTTAAAAAAGATTTTTTGGCTGGAGCTAAACACGTTAAAAATGTACCTGTTCAAAATTACAAACAGATTCTACTTAACAACAAACCTACAGTCCCTGTCTTGTTTGCACCGCCTGTATACTGCTATTCAGAGTATATAGGGCCTGGTGGCCCCACACCTTTCCTTATTTTAATTTGGGTGCGGGGTTCCCCTTAATATCCATACAAGACCCAAAGGGCCTGGTAATGGACTGGGGGGTACCCATGCCGTTTGTCTCACTGATTTTCATCCATATTGCCAGGACCCGACATTACATTAAACCCGCAAGCAGTTTTAAATGAGATTTTTTCCTTTAAAAATGACATTTTGTGCAGGGACTGTTCTAAACATGGGAAACACGCACCACTTTACAGGCATACTATAGACACCCCCCAGGTACGATATTTAAAGGAATATTTCACTTTTTTTTACTTTAAGCATCATTAAAATCACTGCTCTCGAAAAAATGGCCGTTTTTAAAAGGTTTTTTTGCATTGATACATGTCCCCTGGGGTAGGACCCGGGTCCCCAAACCCTTTTAGGACAATACCATGCAAATTAGCCTTTAAAATGAGCACTTTTGATTTCGAACATTCGAGTCCCATAGACGTCAATGGGGTTCTAACCTTCGTGCGAATTTTCGGTCCGTTCGCAGGTTCTGGTGCGAACCGAACCGGGGGGTGTTCGGCTCATCCCTAATGCTGAGTGACTATCCTATTATGCTGAGTGACTATCCTATTCCTCCTCAATCTTCATGATGATAGCTTCTAAGAATATTTTTGGTTCAGGGCACCACCACCACTGCCTAAGGCCCAATTTTTCTGCCCCTGTCTAACAGGGGAGTGTAATTCCAATTTTTGCTTTAATGTTTCACAGCAGGGCTCGTTACTGCACTCAACAAGAGAATCTGTGAGTGGTTGCAGTGTTGTGGCACCACCACTGCCTAAGGCCCAATTTTTCTGCCCCTGTCTAACAGGGGCACGTAATTACAATTTTTGATCTAATATTTCACAGCAGGGCCCGTTCCTGTGCTCAGCAAAAGTATCTGTGAGGCTTTACAGTGTTGTGCCACCACCACCACTTTCTAAGGCCCAATTTTTCTGCCTCTGTTTAACAGGGGCATGTAATTACAATTTTTGCTCTAATGTTTCACAGCAGGGCTCGTTCCTGCACTCAACAAGAGAATCTGTGAAGGGTTTCAGTGTTGTGGCACCACCACCACCACCACCACCACCACCTAAGGCCCAATTTTTCTGCCCCTGTCTAACAGGGGCGCGTAATTACAATTTTTGATCTAATATTTCACAGCAGGGCCCGTTCCTGTGCTCAACAAAAGTATCTGTGAGGCTTTGCAGTGTTGTGCCACCACCACTACTTTCTAAGGCCCAATTTTTCTGCCCCTGTTTAACAGGGCCATGTATTTACAATTTTTGCTCTAATGTTTCACAGTAGGGCTTGTTTCTGCACTCAACAAGAGAATCTGTGAGGGGTTGCAGTGTTGTGGCACTACCACCACCACCTAAGGCCCAATTTTTCTGCCCTTGTCTAACAGGGGCACATAATTACAATTTTTGATCTAATATTTCACAGCAGGGCTCGTTCCTGTGCTCAACAAAAGTATCTGTGAGGCTTTACAGTGTTGTGCCACCACCACCACTTTCTAAGGCCCAATTTTTCTGCTTCTGTTTAACAGGGGCATGTAATTACAACTTTTGCTCTAATGTTTCACAGCAGGGCTCATTCCTGCACTCAACAAGAGAATCTGTGAGGGGTTGCAGTGTTATGGCACCACCACCACCACCGCCTAAGGCCCAATTTTTACTGCCTCTGTCTAACAGGGGTGCGTAATTACAATGTTTGATCCAATATTTCACAGCAGGGCCCGTTTCTGTGCTCAACAAAAGTATCTGTGAGGCTTTGCAGTGTTGTGGCACCACCACCACCACCGCCTAAAGCCCAATTTTTGATATTATATTTACAGCAGGGCCCGTTCCAGTGCCCACCAAGAGTAAGTGTGAGAACTTACAGTGTTCTGGTACCACCAACACCTAAGGCCCAATTTTCCACAGAGTGTATAGGGCAGGCCGTATAGTATATACAGGCGGTCTCCTATTTTCAAACATCCGACTTACAAATGACTCCTACTTACAAATGGAGGGAGACAACAGAAAGTGAGAGAAAATCTACCCCTAGGAAGGGAAAATTTTCTCCTGTAAGAGTTAATATGGGAAAAAGGTGTCCCCACTGATGCTTTATCACCAATCCTACTTTCCCTAATAACCCAACATTTTCAAAATCCAATTGTCATTGGGACAGAAAGTGAGGTGAAATCTTCTGAACAGGGGCACAGACAGCAAAATGAATGTTACAGGAGTGATAACCCTTCCCTATGTTATCCAAAATAGATTTTTTGGCTGGAGCTACACTTTAAAAATGTACCTGTTCCAAATTCCCTATCTTGTTTGAAACCCGGGGACTGCTCTGCTGTTCAGAGTATATAGGGCCTGGGGGGCCCACGCCTTTTTTTTTGTAATATGGGTGCGGGGTTCCCCTTAATATTCATACCAGACCCAAAGGGCCTTGCAATGGGCTGGGGGGGGTACCGATGCAGTTTTTCTCAATGATTTTCATCTATGTTGCCGGGACCCGACATTACATTACAGCCGCAAGCAGTTTTAAATGACTTTTATTCTTTTAGAAATGTAATTTTGTGCAGGGACTGTTCTAAACACAGGAAAAATGCGCCACTTTACAGGCATACTATAGTCATCGTGAAAGGCGTTACCTTTAGAGGAGCTCCCTCCTGTCTGCATGCACAATGCATGTGGACGCAGGAAGTCTGAAACATTCCAGTCCTCAGTTACTTCTATTACATATCACATAAAGCATCTCACCACGTATGCTACACGCTTTATTGTGTACCTCATTACTTGCCCGTGCAACAGACAGTACGTGGGCCGCACGATAAGGGCGTTTAGCACCCGGGTGAATGAGCACATTACTGCCATTAAATTAGGCCGTACAAATCATAGTGTGCCCCGACATTTTCTCGAACATCATGATAGGAATCCAAAAGGTACAAAGTTTCAAATTATTGATAAATATATTTCGGATTGGAGGGGGGGCCCACGTATTAGAGGGGTCTCTCAACTTGAAACTTTTTGGATATTCCAGCTTAAGAGTTTTTTCCCTTATGGGTTGAATGTTGAATGGGACCTGAATGCTTTCATCAACAAATCATAATGTAGATTTGGCCTCCATGTTCTTAGTGCATTCAGGGTACACATTCACCATAGTTAGATGTTTAGACCGATTAATGATGCCTCATATGCCTCAAGCTTAAATTGTTAGGATGTGTATTCAACATGAGTTTTAGTTTCTTTTTATATGTCTATGAATCTGGACAAAGTATGTATAAGTGCAGCAATCGATGTCCCTGTGTTCCCAATATGTTTTTATGTTTCTTAATTTTGATCCTGACAAAAGTTTTTCTTTGTTATCACATCCGTGCTTCCTTTTAAGCCTTCCGGTGTCACATCCAGCCGTCCAGTCACCTGCGCTCGGCCCCTCTATGCAATGACGCTGTGGCACGATGGGTGGGCGGAGCTATGCTGCTCCACACTTCGTATCCACACTTGCCTCTTCCTAGAATGGAATCGAGGCTTGGAGCACAAGAGCCAAAACGCGGGGATGACTTCCTGTACTGGGATGTCAGGTGATGTGTTCAGCAGCTCGTGATTGGGCAGCTGTACCAACACAAGCTATTTCCATCCTCCCAGATCGTCAGTGGCTGTGAGGTCCACCCTATAGCTGTCTCTTACAGCTGATAGGATGCTTACAGCTACTTGTGATTGGGTGGCTGAACAAGTGCATGTCTTTTTTGTTTATTCTGATGTTTATTGGCTAAGAGGTCCGTTTCACAACGACCTCTCACAGCTGATTTCAGTTTGACAGCTGAGATTGATTCTAAATAATTTATGTGTCCATATATATAAGCGTGATACCAAGCAAAGGACAATATGCCCCAGTAGAAGGACCTCTAGTCCCAAACATGTCGGGTTGCGATTGATTTTTTGTTCCTGGTACCACGCTATTTTTTATTGTGATCACTTTTATTCTGGCTGCTGTTGTTTGGATTTTTATCCTGTTTGGTTTACAATAAACCTGTTTTATCTGGATTCAAGCACTATGTGGGGCCTTTTCTTTCCTTTTCCATGTTCCTATGGTTGCTATGTGAAGGGTGCATCTTTCTAATATACACCTGCTGAAGAAGTACCTGCAACTGGACTTTGAACATCTGCTGTCTCCAGGCCGCTCACCTTTATTGCGAAGGAACCAGTGGAACCTGCTATATATGCCTCTTCACTAAAGCACCTATTTGGATCGATCGATCCTCAAGCTCGTATGACACCTAGCCGTACGGCAAATGTGTCCACCTGTTCCGGTAAGCGTATTTGCTCCATAAATTTTTTTGGCTGTGGATATTAAGTACTGGAACACCACTCTTGTGAATCAAGTAGCACTTTTAAGAATCCTTTTTCTCATCCAACACTTATATTGTTCACATTTATTGGACATTTATATGAACATAACGTTCACGCTATTGGTCATCGATTTGATCATGGACTCACAATAACATTGTAATGGTTTTTATATGTTTCCATTATTGTTGTTCCACACCTGATTACACATTATCATGCTGCACGGGTGTTAGTCACATCTGTGCGGGTCATCCAATCTGGTTTGCTATGTTTAGCGCTGCATTATTTTTTTCATCATTTTGTACATTGTCACTACTTTGTTGATGCTGGCTGCTATGTGTTATCTGATTTTCTTATAGTAGCGCAACCACACTGCTATTTTATATTTTGATACTATAGTCATCCCCCAGGCACGATATTTAAGCACTTGCCGACTGCCTAATGCAGATATACTGCGGCAGAATGGCACGGGCAGGCAAAATCACGTACCTGGTACATGATCTGCCTCCCGCGGGCGGGAGTGATCTGCCTCCCACGGGGCGGGCGGGAGTGATCTGCCTCCCGCGGGCGGTCGGCTTCGTTAGGGGAGCGATCCAGGCTGAGGGGGAGACCACTCATTCGTGGCCACGCCCTCGCGATCGCTCCCAACGAATGAGAATCTTCCTCTGCTGCTGTATAGTAAACAGCGGCAGAGGAAGTGATGTCATCTCTCCTCGGCTTGGTATTTTCCGTTCCAGCGCAGAAGAGAGAAGACATCTGAGTAAGGGCACCAACACAACACACACAGTAAAACACACCAGGCACACATTTCACCCCCCATCACCCCCTGATCACCCCCTAATCACCCCCCTGTCACAGTGACACCAAGCAGCTTTTTTTTTCTTTCTGATTACTGCATTGGTGTCAGTTTCTGACAGTTAGAAGTGGTAGGGCAATTAGTATTATCCCCCTTTAGGTCAAGGGTACCCCTCTAACCCCCACTAATAAAGGTTTAACCCCGTGATCACCCCGCATCGCCAGTGTCACTAAGCGATCGTTCTGATCGCTTTATTAGTGTCACTGGTGACGCTAGTTAGGGAGGTAAATATATAGGTTCGCCGTCAGCTTTTTATAGCGTAAGGTACCCCCATATACTACCTAATAAATGTTTTAACCCCTTGATTGCCCCCTAGTTAACCCTTTCACCAGTGATCACCGTATAACTGTTACGGGTGACGCTGGTTAGTTAGTTTAATTTTTATAGTGTCAGGGCACTCGCCGTTTATTACCTAATAAAGGTTTAGCCCCCTGATCGCTCGGCGGTGATATAACTTAGGTTTTAGGGTCAGATAGGGTCTGCGTTGCCCCAGGCAGCGTCAGGTTAGCGCCAGTACCGCTAACACCCACGCACGCAGCATACACCTCCCTTAGTGATATAGTATCTGAACGGATCAATATCTGATCCGATCAGATCTATACTAGCGTCCCCAGCAGTTTAGCGTTCCCAAAAAACGCAGTGTTAGCGGGATCAGCCCAGATACCTGCTAGCACCTGCGATTTGCCCCTCCGCCCAGCCCAGCCCAGCCCACCCAAGTACAGTATCGATCGATCACTGTCACTTACAAAACACTAAACATATAACTGCAGCGTTCGCAGAGTCAGGCCTGATCCCTGTGATCGCTAACAGTTTTTTTGGTAGCGTTTTGGTGAACTGGCAAGCACCAGCCCCAGGCAGCATCAGTTTCGTGCCAGGAGCGATAACACCCACGCACGCACCGTACACCTCCCTTAGTGGTATAGTATCTGAACGGATCAATATCTGATCCGATCAGATTTATACTAGCGTCCCCAGCAGTTTAGGGTTCCCAAAAACGCAGTGTTAGCGGGATCAGCCCAGATACCTGCTAGCACCTGCGTTTTGCCCCTCCACCCGGCCCAGCCCAGCCCACCCAACTGCAGTATCGATCGATCACTGTCACTTACAAAACACTAAACGCATAACTGCAGCGTTCGCAGAGTCAGGCCTGATCCCTGCGATCGCTAACAGTTTTTTTGGTAGCGTTTTGGTGAACTAGCAAGCACCAGCGGCCTAGTACACCCCAGTCGTAGTCAAACCAGCACTGCAGTAACACTTGGTGACGTGGCGAGTCCCATAAGTGCAGTTCAAGCTGGTGAGGTGGCAAGCACAAGTAGTGTCCCGCTGCCACCAAGAAGAAGACAAACACAGGGCCGTCGTGCCCATAATGCCCTTCCTGCTGCATTTGCCAATCCTAATTGGGAACCCACCACTTCTGCAGCACCCATACTTCCCCCATTCACATCCCCAACCAAATGCAGTCGGCCGCATGAGAGGCATTTTCTTTGTGTCCTCCCGAGTACCCCTACCCAACGAACCCCCCAAAAAAGATGTCGTGTCTGCAGCAAGCACGGATATAGGCGTGACACCCGCTATTATTGTCTCTCCTGTCCTGACAATCCTGGTCTTTGCATTGGTGAATGTTTTGAATGCTACCATACATTAGTTGAGTATTAGCGTAGGGTACAGCATTGCACAGACTAGGCACACTTTCACAGGGTCTCCCAAGATACCATCGCATTTTGATAGACCCGAACCTGGAACTGGTTACAGTTATAAAAGTTACAGTTACAAAAGTGTAAAAACACAAAAAAACACAAAAAAATATATAAAATAAAAAAAACAAAAATAGTTGTCGTTTTATTGTTCTCTCTCTCTCTATTCTCTCTCTATTGTTCTGCTCTTTTTTACTGTATTCTATTCTGCAATGTTTTATTGTTATTATGTTTTATCATGTTTGCTTTTCAGGTATGCAATTTTTTATACTTTACCGTTTACTGTGTTTTATTGTTAACCATTTTTTTGTTTTCAGGTACGCCATTCAGCTGCAGTGCGGATTTATTTATCTTGACAGCAACAGCGTTTGCTCCCATGATATATAAAGGTGATATATGCCGAAGCATGGGGCAGTAGGGGCGGAGGAGCGATTTGCTCCTAACTTTTGGGGCGGATGCCCCAATGCTTCGGCATATATAAATGGTGCATGTATGCCCCTCATTAGAAGTGGGTGGATGAAGGGAGGTATTCTAATGGTGGGCATACCCACCAATCAATCTCTTTTTTTCGTTCAGCCCACAGGCTGCATGAAAAAAAAGATTACAATATATGCCCAACAAGGACCAGCAACGTATTGGTATGTTGCTGGACTTTGAGTGGTTATACCAGAATGATGCCTGCAGGTTTAGGTATCATCTTGGTATCATTCTTTTCAGCCAGCGGTCGGCTTTCATGTAAAAGCAATCCTAGCGACTAATTAGCCTCTAGACTGCTTTAACAAGCAGTGGGAGAGAATGTCCCTCCCTCCCACCGTCTTCCATGTTTTTCTCTGGCTCTCCTGTCCCAACAGGAACCTGAAAATGCAGCCGGTGATTCTGCCAGCTGACCATAGAGCTGATCAGAGACCAGAATGGCTCCAATCATCTCTATGGCCTAAGAAACTGGAACGAGCATTTCATGACTTAGATTTCGCCGGATGTAAACAGCGCCATTGGGAAATTGGGAAAGCATTTTATCACACTGATCTTGGTGTGGTCAGATGCTTTGAGGGCAGATGAGAGATCTAGGGTCTAATAGACCCCATTTTTTTCATAAAAGAGTACCTGTCACTACCTATTGCTATCATAGGGGATATTTACATTCCCTAACATAACAATAAAAATGATAAAAAAAAAATAAAAATGAAAGGAACAGTTTAACCACTTGCTTACTGGCACTTAAACCCCCCTCCTGTCCAGACCAATTTTCAGCTTCCAGTGCTCTCACACTTTGAAAGACAATTACTCAGTCATGCAACACTGTACCCAAATAATTTTTTTGTCCTTTTTTCATACAAATAGAGCTTTCTTTTGGTGGTATTTGATGACCCCTGGGTTTTTTATTTTTTGCGCCATAAATGAAAAAAGTCAGAAAATTTTGAAAAAAAACTAATTTTTCTTAATTTCTGTGATAAAATTTTGCAAATTGTTAATTTTTCTTCATAAATTTTGGCCACAATTTATACTGCTACATATCTTTGGTAAAAATAACCCCAAATTAGTGGAAATTATTTGGTCTGTGTGAAAGTTTTAGAGTCTACAAGCTATGGTGCAAATCATAAAAAATGTATCACATCTGATGTACTGGTGTCCTATCTCATTTCTTGAGACCCTAACAAGCCAGGAAAGTACAAATGCCCCCCAAATGACCCCTTTTTGGAAAGTAGATATTTCAAGGCATTTAGTAAGAGGCATTGTGAGTTATTTGAAGTTGTAATTTTTTCCCACAATTCTTTGCAATATTAAGATTTTTATTTTTTTATTTTTATTTTTTCACAAAATTGTCATTGTAATAGCTTATTTCTCTCACATGGCATGTGCATACCACAAATGAGACCCCAAAATACATTCTGCTACTCCTCCTGAGTATTACAATACCACATGTGTGGGATTTTTTCACTGCCTGGCCACATACAGAGGCCCAACATGCAGGGAGCGCCATCAGGTGTTCTAGGAGCATTACACATCTCATTTCTCAACCACCTATTACACTTTTGAAGGCCCTGGAGCACCAGGACAATGGAAACACCCACAAAATGACACCATTTTGGAAAGCTAACACCCCAATGCATAATATATGAAGCATAATGAGTCTTTTGAACAGGTCATTTTTTTTCCAGAAGTTTTTAAAAAATGTGGAAAAAAATGAAAACGCATTTTTTTTTTTACACAAAGTTGTCTGTTTATAAGATATTTCCAACACATAGCATTTAGATAGCAAAAATGACACCCCAAAATACATTTTGCTACCTCTCCTGAGTATTACGCTACCACATGTGTGGGACTTTTTCACTGCCTGGCCACATACAGAGGCCCAACATGCAGGGAGCACCATCAGGTGTTCTAGAAGCAAAAATTACACATCTCGGGGGCGTGGCTTAGCGATGGCCGTGTGAGGAAGACTTCTTTGAGAGCTCCTGCTGTTGCCCCTTTCTCTCCCGCAGAATCAATGTTTTTTCTCGAGTAGAGCACGGCATTACACCTACCAAAAGGTAAGGTAAAAGATCGACGGCTAGAAATACCCAGCCATCAACCCCACGGAGCGGGATCCAAAGATATTTCAGGGACTCACAGAAAGAGACTCCGGGGGCCATTGAGACAGCGCCATGTGTGCAGTCTATGGTAGTGACCGTTGCGCCAGAAATATCAGCTTTCCCAACATCATCTATCTCCACGGACTGCTTTTCGAAGACCCCCGTGACCCTCCAAACAGTGATGGCGGGTTCGTCACAACGACTGAGCGGTATACCTGAAGAACTCCAAATTATACTCCAGGCTCTCCCTACCAAGGCGGACATTGAGGCCCTCCCCTCCAGATCTGACATAGAATCCCTGATACTACGAGTGGAAGAGGCACATAACCGGGAAATTCAGGAGATCAGAGAGGAGATCCGTGGGCTCACGGAGCGGGTGGAATCTAATGACACTTCAATTATATCCCTCTCTCAGCGGGTCTCTGCCCTGGAACGATCGCAGACATCACAAGCAGCCACAGCCATAGATTTGCAACTCCATTTGGAGGATTTAGAGGACCGCAGTCGTCGCAATAACCTGTGGCTGCGAGGCATCCCTGAGGCTACCGGAGCTGAGGACTTGGCGGTGACAGTCACGGCGATTTTTCAAATAATACTGGGAGCCGATTCACCACATCTGGAACTCGATCGAGTTCACAGAACTTTGGGACCTAAACCAGCAGATCCGGACAGACCCAGGGACGTGCTTTTCAGGCTCCACAAATACACCCAAAAAGAGCTCATTATACACAAAGCCTGGGATCATGGAGAGCTGGAATTTGATGGGGCAACAATTAAAATTCTCCCGGATTTGTCGACAGCTACGCTGCAGAGAAGAGCCCTCCTGAGACCTGCACTGGAATTGGCCAAAAGGCAGGGATACACGTATCGGTGGGGCTACCCTCTAGCGGTGACTTTCCGTAAAGGAGCCGCTTCCTTCACCCTGCGTACTCCAGCGGAACTGCCAGACTTCTTTGCTTTCTTAGTAGTGGAACCGATCGCGGTTCCAGACTGGCTTGCTTTTATCCCTAAACCAGCGGGCTGTCCGGGACCTACAGCTCAACGTAACCATCGACCCCCCCCCCGTCAACAGAGGTCCAGAAGGAGACACCGGACACCCTCCGCCGAGGGAACACGTGAGTCCTGATCTCAGCACAGATCATCAGCTTAAGCACAATCCTACGCTTTATTGTTTTACCTCACCCCTGACTCGTTAACTGTGACCCATCCACCCGTGTTAGTGGCCCAGCAACACCCGCAGTACTCTCTCCCTTTCAGTCACTGGAGTGGCGGTACACCGAGGGACAGACATCCGGTTTCCCGTCCTGACCACTGTCCGTTATGGATTACCCCGGGAAAGTGACAGGAGCAGGATGAGAACCTTCGGCTCAGGGATACAGGCTTAAGAAACTTTTACCAGGCTGATGTGGGTCTATCGCTTTTGCCTCTGCAGCCGTTCTCGGTTATGTCATGTGTTTTAGCGGTCGGCAGGTGGCTGACGCAATGTTTGATTAATATACACCGGAATCCCTACCACTGAGATCAATTTGTTGGACCAGGACATAATAATAACAAGAATTACTACAAATCAGGAGATACCTGAAAAGCTCCAACATAAACTTTGCATCTGGGCGGCAATGAGTTTAAGGGGGGAGGGGGGAGGAGGGATTGGAGCCATCCTCGGATATCAGGCAACCCAAGACCCATGATCACAAGCAAGGGGAGGTGATAATGCGTAGCATGCCTGAGTAATAGATGTGGGGTCATGTTGTATGGGCACATCCCTCTCCCCGTGAAGAACATTAGCAACCCGACAGGGTCACTGGGCATTCCCTGGTGTTAAGGTCGTGGGGCCACAAGCAGGAATACACTAAGTCTAGATCGAAAATAAGTTTGTCCTTTACCTGCATAGGTGGGGGGGCGGAGGACTTTTATAGCCAGGTCACAGGAATGTGGTCACAAGTTTGAATTTATTGTGTAGTGGTTATAGGGGGTAGACGTGTTTAATGTTGCAGATAGGTTCTAGCTTGTAGGCTGATTTTTGAATGTTACCAAAATAAGCATAAGTAAATCTAATCGGTGCTCTGCACCTGTTCCTTGCAATCCTTAACATCAGTATTATTTCTGTTTTTGTTTTTCTTTACAAATGTTGCTGCATATACGATGACATGCATCGCTGCTCTGTGGGATGGAGAGGGGTGTTCGGTAGGATCCTCGCTGGCCATCTCTCTCCACAAACCCACTTAGGCCTGCGCTCGATTACCAGTTCAGTGCTGGTGAGCGTCTTAGCACTATTGTGCTACTCCTTTAGAGTATAATAGTTCTAGCACCCACTAAGTGCGACTTAGATACTCTATTCCCCTCTGTCTTGTCTCCTTTCCACGCTCATTTATTATCACTTTTCATTTTCTCTCTTCCCACTACCTCAAGTCCCTTCCTCCCCGTTTGTACCTTCTGAGCCCAGTGTTTCTCCCCACAACTGGGGACCATGGAGGCTGTGCATGTACTTTCACTGAATACAAAGGGCCTAAACGTGCCTGAAAAGAGACGTATGTTACTACATGACTTACGACATCACAAGACAGACATAGCATTCATCCAGGAGACTCACTTTAAAGACGGTAAATTACCCATATTGAAAAACACATTTTTCCCGGTGGTGTATCACTCCACGACCGGGTCTGCCAAGACCCGTGGAGTGTCTATACTTATCTCCCGTAGTGTCCCTTGGAAATGTATTGAGGTGGAATCCGACCCGGAAGGACGTTTCTTGTTCCTTAAGGGTGAGATTGGCAGGATTCCGGTGACCCTAGCAAATATTTATGCCCCTAACAATCATCAGGACCACTTCTTCACTAAAATCATAGATACCTTATTGGAGTTCACAAGAGGGCACCTGATAGCAGGAGGCGACTTTAATGTCCCGTTAATTCCTTCGGAAGAAACTTCCGCTGGGCATTCCTCAGTCCCACCTAAAAGCAGGAAACGAATCGCTCGCACATTTCACAAAGCACAATTGACTGATGCCTGGAGACTTCTCCACCCGACAGAAAGGGACTACACCTTTTATTCCAATCCACATAAACAATACTCCAGGATAGACTACTTCCTACTCCCCCACACTCAACTGCATGCCCTCCGTGACTCCTCGATTGGGTCTATTACATGGTCTGACCACGCCCCTGTTCTGTTGACTTACGCCCTGACAGACAGTCTCACCTCCAAAACAAAGACTTGGAGACTTAATGAAAGTCTTCTACAGGACGGAGAAGTACTTAAAGATGTACTCAGGGAACTGAATGGTTACTTCCAAACCAACAACACTCCTGACAGTGACCCTGGCATAGTATGGGAAGCCCATAAAGTGGTGATCCGCGGAATCTTAATTAAGCACGGGGCTCGTATCAAAAGATTAAGGTCGGCACAGATGACGGCACTCCTTCATGATTTACACCTAGCAGAAGCCAGACACAAACATGCCCAAACCCCAGCGGGGGAAGCGGAAATTCTGCTCTTACGTAACAAAATTAATGACTTATTGCAATTCCGAGCCAAAGCCGCGCTACAAGTATGTCGACGGGTATCGTATTAATCGGGGAACATGTGCGGTAGAGTATTGGCCAAATCCTTGAGAGAACAGACCCTTGCAAATTATATTCCCCATATTGTGTCACCCTCGGGTCAGAAGGTCACACTACCACAAAAGATAGCAGAGGAATTCAAAGATTTCTATAAATCCCTTTATAACTTGCAGAAGACACCATCCACACAACTGCAAATAGAGGACTACCTAAACCAATCTGGTATGCCCAAACTGTCCGCCGAGTTCAGTGAGTTGATAGATGAGCCGATTACCATGGAAGAAATACAGACGGTAATCAAAAACATGAAATCAGGGAAAGCTCCAGGCCCGGATGGCCTTACGGCTCAATACTACAAAATCTTACTGCCGTCTTTAGGAGAGTTCATGCATAAACACTTCAATTCACTGGACTCAGGTGCACACATCCCGAGAATCACCCTTACAGCACATATAGCGTTAATCTCCAAGGAAGGGAAAGACACGACTGTCTGTGGGAACTTTAGGCCAATTTCACTACTTAATGTGGATCTCAAAATCTTTACGAAAATATTGTCAACTAGGATCCAATGTTTTCTGCCGTCTCTGATCCACTTGGATCAGGTCGGGTTTGTCCCAACCAAAGAGGCTAGGGACAACACAATCAAAGTCCTAAACATACTACACGTGGTCAATCAGAACAAGACTCCCTGTGTTTTCTTAAGCACGGACGCAGAGAAGGCCTTTGACAGGGTGGATTGGCACTTCATGACCTCTGTTCTAAGACATGTAGGCTTGGGGGGCAGGATGCTAAACTGGATTAACTCGGTTTATACTGGCCCCACAGCCCGGGTCCGTGCGAACGGGGTTTTATCAGACCCCTTTGCGATCAGAAATGGGACACGCCAGGGGTGTCCATTGTCCCCTCTCCTCTTCGCCCTGTCACTGGAACCCTTCTTGTGTAGAGTGCGTGCCAATCCGGACATAACTGGAGTATACATGGGGGAATCACGACAGAAAATTGTCGCATACGCGGATGATATGCTGTTTACCCTCACTAATCCGATAGTTTCCCTCCCTAACCTTATTCAGGAATTCAAAACTTACGGAGGTTTTTCGAATTTAAAGATTAACTTCAATAAGTCTGAAGCAATGAATGTAGGAGTGCCCTCGAACCTTATTACTACACTCAAGAATAGCTTTAAATTTAAATAGACTACCACAGCCCTGAAATATTTGGGGACACACATACCCCCTAAAATGTCTCAGGTATTTGCCCTAAACTTTCCCCCACTGCTGTCAACTGTCCAAGCTCTACTCGCCAAATGGCACACAGGATTACATTCGTGGTTTGGTAGATGCAACATCCTTAAGATGTGCATTCTCCTGAAGTTTCTATACCTTCTCCAGGCCCTATCAATCCAAATCCCATCATGCTACTTTGATCAGACTACTGCCCTTTTCTTTGACTTCATATGGGCACACAAAAGACCCAGACTTAATAAGCGACAGCTAACACTACCCAAACTGTATGGAGGTTTGGCTGTGCCAGATCTTCACAAATACCAACAAGCAACTCATTTGACCAGACTGATTGACTGGAACCGCCACCAGTCTACCAAACTATGGACCCAACTGGAACAGACTCAATGTGCCATACCCTTGAACAGAGCTCCCTGGTGCCATAAATCCTTACCAAGAAACATGAAGAATCATCCTCTGATAGGGGTTACCACGCGAACATGTTCGTCTCTCTTTACACGATCCCGCCTCACGTCTATTAACTCGCTGCTGTGCCCGATCTTGGGATCCCCGGAATTCGTTCCGGGGTACACAGACCCAGTATTTCGCTCACTACGAGCCTCAGGCTATTTTCAGGCATCCCATTTCATTGCGGACGGTTGGTGGCCCTCCCCAGCTGCCCTCATGAATTTAGAGGGACCATTTTGTTTAGATTTCTGGAGAGCCCTCCAACTAGATCACTTTCTCAAAACTCTACCCCCTCCGGGAAACTTTGAGCAGACTTTGACTACATATGAAACTCACTGTACAGAAGAGGGATCTCTGTTGGAGGTGCCGGGGAGATCGGGGAACGATCCTGCATGTTTTCTGGACCTGCCCCAGCTTGGGGCAGTTCTGGAAGACCATTCAACATACCGTACAGAAATTCACGGAACTTCCTATCCTGGCGGATCCTGCTTTCTTCCTCCTCCATGCATCTAATATGTCAAGTAAGGCCTACAAAAAATCGCTGATCAGACACCTATTGGATGCAGCAAAGGCATGCATTCCCCTTTTATGGAAATCCACCAAACCTCCGACTGTGGGCATGTGGCTCAATAAGGTGGAAGAAATCAGAAAAATGGAAGATATGGTTCTTACGGCCAGACATCAAAATGAAAAGTACACCAGGACCTGGTCCAGGTGGCTTATTTTTATATATTCTACTGAGGGACAGACTCTTCTAGAGAGGGATTAAAGGCTGGAGTGGGCTGGTGGGACCCACCGGCCGCCGTTTCGAATACAGACGAACCCAGTCACGTGCATGTACTGCTTCCGTATGCCCCCTAACCCCCCCCCCCTACCCTTCCCTTTTGTTTCCCCCTCCCCTCTTCTTCTCCAACCTTATTTCCACTCCTACTATTCTTCTTTCACATCTTACTCTCTATTTCTGTTTCTTTGAAAAAGGAAAATGGCAAAGGAAAGGGCTAAGCATTTATATATGGGGAACATTACAGGGTTGAATTTTCCATACGCTCTTCTGTAGAATAGATATTTTATCAGGAATGGAATATGTTATTACCTTGTTTTCAGTTATGATGAAGAAAGAGGCTGTGTCCTCGAATTCTATATATGTTAATGTCATTTCATTAAGGAATTGCCCTTTATTGAGCTTTAATAAACTTATATTTCAAAAAAAAAAAAATTACACATCTCATTTCTCAACCACCTATTACAATTTTGAAAGCCCTGGAGCACCAGGACAATGGAAACACCCACAAAATGACCCCATTTTGGAAAGCTAACACCCCAATGTATAATCTATGAGGCATAATGAGTCTTTTGAACGGTTCATTTTTTTCCAGAAGTTTTTGGAAAATGTGGAAAAAAATGAAAATGCATTTTTTTTTTTACACAAAGTTATACGTTTGTAAGATATTTCCAACACATAGCATTTAGATAGCAAAAATGACACCCCAAAATACATTCTGCTACTCCTCCTGAGTATTACAATACCACATGTGTGGGACTTTTTCACTGCCTGGCCACATACAGAGGCCCAACATGCAGGGGAGCACCATCAGGTGTTCTAGGAGCAAAAATTACACATCTAATTTCTCAACCACCTATTACACTTTTGAAGGCCCTGGAGCACCAGGACAATGGAAACACCCACAAAATGACCCCATTTTGGAAAGCTAACACCCCAACATATAATCTATGAGGCATAATGAGACTTTTGAACGGTTCATTTTTTTCCAGAAGTTTTTGGAAAATGTGGAAAAAAATGAAAACGCATTTTTGTTTACACAAAGTTGTCTGTTTATAAGATATCTCCAACACATAGCATTTAGATAGCAAAAATGACATCCCAAAATACATTCTGCTACTCCTCCTGAGTATGGCAATACCACATGTGTCAGACTTCTACACAGCCTGACCACATACAGAGATCCAACATGCAAGGAACACCGTCAGGTGTTCCAGGGACACATAGCATGCACATACCAAGAATTACACCCCAAAATACATTATGCTGAGCAAAGTGTAAACAAAAGATTAAAATGTTTTAAAAGACTCAAGCGCTGATGTGGATAAAACTACTAATGCGGAAACCAAATGGTTAATATGAGATGACCAAATAATATAGCTGCAACTAAAATAAGTGGTAAGATCAATAAATAGTATGGTAGTTAATTGCGCTAATATTATCCTCTTATTACCATTACAATTAGTGATAAAATTAAAAAACTATCCTAAAAAAACACCTCCAAGTGATCTTAATAATCTAAAGAAATCCTTATAAATTATAATATATATAAAAAAACTGAACTTATCCCTCCATCATAAACGTGATGTGCTCATAAAAAATGCATAAGTAATTAAAGCTAGTGAATATACAAGTGCTCTAAAACATATCTGCTGCTTAAACAAAATAATTATAAATGTGTATCGTGCCACATAAAACATGAACTATATCCAATGCAAATAAATATAAATATGCAAAGATGAATTTCTTTTTTGAAAAATCATTAATATGAGGTGCTTACAATCCATCAGGTGTTTTAAACAAAATCAATCCGTCTTCAAGGTCTTGAAAAAGTCACGTGGCAGTGACGTAACGCGTAGGAGGAGCCTGTGACGTCCCCAGCATTTGCAGTGTGTGAGTAAGCAGTGACGGATGAAGTGCCTCACCACTTAGCTCTTTGCAGCTGATCAATACAAACGCAATCTTACATAGAAGAGTATGTGAGTGAAACTGCTTTGGTCTGATACATAGTATCCAATTGTTTTTAATCTCTGCGCAATGGATGTATAATCTTTTCTTTGCATGTCCAGGATTTGAATGGAGGAGCGGAGTATAACTAAAACAAAAGAAGAAGTGAAAGAAGTGAAAGTAAAATTCTTTTCTTGACACTATTTAATTTAAATTTTATTACACTATAACCGACACGGATTGATTTTGTTTAAAACACCTGATGGATTGTGAGCACCTCATATTAATGATTTTTCAAAAAAGAAATTCATCTTTGCATATTTATATTTATTTGCATTGGATATAGTTCATGTTTTATGTGGCACGATAGACATTTATATTTATTTTGTTTAAGCAGCAGATATGTTTTAGAGCACTTGTATATTCATTAGCTTTAATTACTTATGCATTTTTTTATGAGCACATCACGTTTATGATGGAGGGATAAGTTCAGTTTTTTTATATATATTATAATTTATAAGGATTTCTTTTGATTATTAAGATCACTTTGAGGTGTTTTTTTAAAAGGATAGTTTTTTAATTTTATCACTAATTGTAATGGTAATAAGAGGATAATATTAGCGCAATTAAGTACCATGCTATTTATTAAACAAAAGATTACCTGTGGTTGTAGTAGCGCAGTTGTACACAGGAGGATAGCACTGGTCCAGGCAGCAGGCAGGGACTTGGTCAGCAACGGCAAACACAATTGTCCAGGCAGCAGGCAGGTATACTGTCCATATACAGTCCAGGGTTAGTGCAGGCAGAGATATTGTCAGAAGTGCCATAAATATTGGTCCTGGTAGTAGGCAGGAACATGTGGTGTGGTCAGTGCAACAGGCAGGGACATAATGGCAGTAAGTCCTACAGGCAGCAGTAGGGCCTCATTCAGGACACAATGGGGACAGGGGTAGATGCTTCTCCCACCCAAATCTCTTTGAAGCCTCCGAGTCTCCAGACCCTAATCTAGGAATGAGAAAACAAAAAAATTGTTTTCTTCATCCAGAAAAACGATATGTGAGACCCCTGTGTTGAATCCCACTAGTCCAGTTGCAGGGTACAAGATCAGTCCAAGAGGCAGGCAAATATCATGGTCAAACAGTCCAAGGTCAGTTCCAGATCAGGCAGAGGTATGTACAGAATCGTTAGGCAGGAGCATGGTCGAATAACAGTCCAGGGTCAGTTCCAGATCAAGCAGCATTATGTTCAGAATCGTTAGGCAGGAGCATGGTCGAATAACAGTCCAGGGTCAGTTCCAGATCAAGCAGCATTATGTTCAGAATCGTTAGGCAAAAGCATGGTCGAATAACAGTCCAGGGTCAGTTCCAGATCAGGCAGCGGTATGTACAGAATCGGCAGGCAGAAGCGTGGTCGAATAACAAGCCAGATTCAGTTACAGAGCAGGTAGTGGCATAAGGAGTGTAAAGGTGTGTGAAGGCAGAAACTGAGGATTACGTTACCATACTTCACTAATAATTTATTGAAGTATGGTAACGGCGAAAACATTCACCTATGCAGAGGCCTGATTCGGAAGGACATTGGGCACAGTAATAAGATATGTCTCTTCTGACTCCTGCTCTGGTACACACCTTACATTTTTTTTGACGTCGTTGGCCTGTTGGTCTGGGAGGGAGTCTATCTGGAAAGTGGCGTTCGGAGAGTCGACTAAGAACATCTGATCGGATGTTTTCTGGGGGGCCTTTCGGGAATATAAGGGCAGTGTAAATTTCCTCCTGGTAGCCAAGGAAGCGTTTGGGGTTTTGGGTGGAGTTGTGGTAAATGACATATGAGTTGTATATGGCCAATTTAAAAAAATAAATTGCGACTTTCTTATACCCATGGTATGTCGGTCTTGTGGCAAAGTATGGTTCCAACATTTGGTCATTGAAGTCGACTCCTCCCATGAACAAATTATATTCATAAACACATTTTGGTTTTTGGATGGGGCCATTTCTTCTAGGGATTTCCACGAAGGTATCATTGTGGATTGAAGACAACATGTAGACATCTCTTCTGTCCCTCCACTTCACTGCCAAAATCTCCTTGTTCCGCAGACTTGCCGTTTCTCCTTTCCTCAACCTCTTATTGACAAGACTTTGAGGAAAGCCCTTCCGGTTCCTTTTTATGGTGCCACATGCAGGCGTCTTCTTCCGGTGAAGGTTGTGGAACAGGGGCAGAGATGTGTAGAAGTTGTCTACATACAGGTGGTAGCCTTTTTCCAGTAGGGGGTATATCAGGTCCCAAACAATTTTCCCACTTGATCCCAAGTAGTCCGGGCAATTAGGGGGTTGCAGCTGGGTGTCCTTCCCTTCGTACACTTTGAAGGCATACATGTACCCTGTGACTCGGTCACATAATTTGTATACCTTCACCCCATAGCGGGCTCTTTTGCTGGGAATAAATTGTTTGATTTTAAGCCTGCCACTAAATTTAACAAGGGACTCATCCACACATATATGCTGGTCCGGGGTAAACAGCTGGGGGAATACTTTAGAAAAATAATTTAATATTGGCCGAATTTTGAAAAGCCTGTCATAATTTGGGTCATTTCGGGGAGGACACTGGGTGTTATCATTGAAATGAAGGAACCTCATTATCATTTGGTATCTGGTTCTGGGCATTACCTTGGAGAAGATTGGCATGTGGTGGATGGGGTGGGTTGACCAATAGGAATTCAAGGTGTTTTTTTTTTGGTGAGTCCCATACAAAATGTGAGGCCTAAAAAAAACTTCAACTCCTCCACCGTTAGGTCTCTCCACTCGTAGGGACGGGCATAATAGGACGTTGGATTATTTAAAATAAATTGCTGTGCATAAAGGTTGCACTGGGCTCCAATTGTTGATAGGGCGTAGGGAAGGCGTAGGGAAGGCTGGCATGGGTCCTTGACCTTTCTTGCCGAGGTACTGCGGTGCCGGTGGATGGCACTGCGGTGCTGGTGGATGGCACTGTGGTGCTGGTGGAAGGCACTGCGGTGCTGGTGGAAGGCACTGCGGTGCTGGTGGATGCCACTGCCTCCTCACTAGAATGCCTTCGTTTGGTGGGCCGAATATCTTCCTCCTCTGAGTCACTCAGTGTTCCACTACTGAGGACTGGCTCATAATTGACGTCCGACTCAGAATCAGAGTTTGAAATGGAATCCGAACAAGAGAGCTCCCCATTGCTCTCATCGGCCTGGGAAAGAATCTGGTACGCCTCCTCGGTGGAAAAGACTCTTTTGGACATTGCTTGCTGGTGATGATGTGACTTCACAGGTGTGTGCTAAGCCTGCACCGATGAGGCGGTACTGATGAGCACAGATGGGCACTGAGGTGATACAGAGGGGCACTGATGAGATGGCACAGAGGGGCACTGATGAGGTGGAACAGATGTGCACTGATGAGGTGGAACAGATGTGCATTGATGAGGCGGCACTGATGAGGCTGCACAGATGTGCACTGATGAGGCAGCACAGATGTGCACTGATTACACAGATATGCACTGATGAGGTGGCACAGATGGGCACTGATAAAGCTGCACAGATGTGCACTGAGGCGGCTCAGATGGGGACTGATTTATGGCACAGATATGCACTGATGAGGTAGCACTGATGAGATGGTACAGATGGGCACTGAGGTGGCACAGATGGGCACTGATGAGGTGGAACAGATGGGCACTGATGAGGCGGAACAGATGTGGCGGTACAGATGGGCACTGATGAGGCGGCACAGATGGGCACTGATGAGGTGTCACAGGTGGGCACTGATGAGGTGGCACAGATGTGGCAGCACAGATGGGCACTGATGAGGCGGCACAGATGGGCACTGATGAGGTGGCACAGATGGGCACTGATGAGTCGGCACAGATGGCAACTGATGAGGCGGCACAGATGTGCACTGATTGCACAGATGTGCACTGATGAGGTGGCACAGATGGGCACTTATTGGCATAGGTGGGCACTGATGAGGTGGCACAGGTGGGCACCGATTGCAGATGTGCACAGATGTCTGGACACTGATCACCAATGGCACAGATGGGCACAGGTGGGCACAGATTGGCACAGGTGGGCGCAGGTGGTCACCGATTGGCACAGGTGGGCACTGATTGGCGCGTATCCCACTGTACTGTTTGGGCACTGTTTGTTCACTGTTTGGGAGGACGTCCCATGACAGCCTGATTGCAGATGTGCACAGATGTCTGGACACTGATCGCCAATTGCAGATGTGCACAGATGTCTGGACACTGATCACCAATGGCACAGATGGGCACAGGTGAGCACAGATTGGCACAGGTGGGCACTGATTGGCACGTATCCCACTGTACTGTTTGGGCACTGTTTGTTCACTGTTTGGGAGGACGTCCCATGATGGCCTCCCGGAGATTGAGGTCCGCGCTGTAGCCGTCATCCGGCTATGGCCTAGACCTCAAGTGGTTAAAAATAAGATAAAAGCAAAAAAAATTATAAAGAAAAAAAAAAGCACCCCTGTCCCCCCCTGCTCTCGTGCAAAGGCGAACGCAAGTGTTGGTCTGGCATCAAATGTAAACAGCAATTGCACCATGCATGTGAGGTATCACCGCGAAGGTCAGATCGAGGGCAGTAATTTTAGCAGTAGACCTCTTCTGTAAATCTAAAGTGGTAACCTGTAAAGGTCTTTAAAGGCTTTTAAGAATGTATGTAGTTTGTCGCCACTGCACGTTTGTGCGCAATTTTAAAGTATGTCATGTTTGGTATCCATGTACTCGGCCTAAGATCATCTTTTTTATTTCATCAACCATTTGGGCAAAATAGTGTGTTTTAGTGCATTAAAATTTAAAAAAGTGTGTTTTCCCCCAAAAAACGCATTTGAAAAATCGCTGCGCCAATACTGTGTGAAAAAAAAAAAAATGAAACACCCACCATTTTAATCTGTAGGACCTTTGCTTTAAAAAAAATATATAATGTTTGGGGGTTCAAAGTAATTTTCTTGCAAAAATAAATGATTTTTTCATGTAAACAAATAGTGTCAGAAAGGGCTTTGTCTTCAAGTGGTTAGAAGAGTGGGTGATATGTGACATAAGCTTCTAAATGTTGTGCATAAAATGCCAGGACAGTTCAAACCCCCCCCCCAAATGACCCCATTTTGTAAAGTAGACACCCCAAGCTATTTGCTGAGAGGAATGTCGAGTCCATGGAATATTTTATATTGTGACACAAGTTGCGGGAAAAAGACAATTTTTTTTTTGCACAAAGTTGTCACTAAATGATATATTGCTCAAACATGCCATGAAAATATGTGAAATTACACCCCAAAATACATTCTGTCGCTTCTCCTGAGTATGGAGATACCACATGTGTGAGACTTTTTGGGAGCCTAGCCGCATACGGGACTCCGAAAACCAAGCACCGCCTTCAAGGTTTCTAATGCCCCTTACACATGGTCGGACATTCTGACACCAAAATCCTAGGATTTTTTCCAACGGATGTTGGCTCAAACTTGTTTTGCATACACACGGTCACACAAAGTTGTTGGAAAATCCGATCATTCTGAACGCGGTGACGTAAACGCGTACGTCTGGACTATAAACGGGGCAGTAGCCAATAGCTTTCATCTCTTTATTTATTCTGAGCATTCGTGGCACTTTGTGTGTCGGATTTGTGTACACACGATTGAAATTTCCGACAACAGATTTTGTTGTTGGAAAATTTTATAGCCTGCTCTCAAACTCTGTCTGTCGGAAAATCCGATGGAAAATGTGTGATGGAGCCCACACACGGTCGGAATTTCCGACAACAAGGTCCTTTCACACATTTTCCGTCGGAAAATCCGACCGTGTGTACAGGGCATAAGGGTGTAAATTTTTGTTTTCACTCCTCACTGCCTATCACAGTTTCGGGGGCCATGGAATGTCCACTGGGCACACCCCCCCAAATGACCCCATTTTGGAAAGTAGACACCCCAAGCTATTTGCTGAGAGGTATGGTGAGTATTTTGCAGACCTCACTTTTTGTCACAAAGTTTTGAAATTTGAAAAAAGAAAAAAAAATACATTTTTCTTTTCTTTCTTCATTTTCAAAAACAAATGAGAGCTGCAAAATACTCACCATGCCTCTCAGCAAATAGCTTGGGGCGTCTACTTTCCAAAATGGGGGCATTTTGGGGGGTTTTGTGCCATCTTGGCATTTTATGGCCTTGGAAACTGTGATAGGAAGTGAGGAGTGAAATCAAAAATTGACGCCCTTAGAAATCCTGAAGGCGGTGCTTGGTTTTTGGGGCCCCATACGCAGCTAGGCTTCAAAAAAGTCCCACACATGTGGTATTCCCGTACTCAGGAGAAGTAGCAGAATGTATTTTGGGGTGAAATCCCACATATGCCCATGGCATGTTTGAGCAATATATCATTTAGTGACAACTTTGTGCAAAATAAAAAAAGTCTGTTATTTTCCCGCAACTTGTGGCAAAATATAAAATATTCCATGGACTCAACATGCCTCCCAGCAAATATCTTGGGGTGTCTACTTTCCAAAATGGGGTCATTTGGGGGGGGGGGGTTGAACTGTCCTGGCATTTTATGGCCTTCAAAACTGTGATAGGTAATGAGGAGTGAAATCAAAAATGTATGCCCTTAGAAATCCTGAAGGTGGTGCTTGGTTTCCGGGGCCCCGTACGCGGCTAGGCTCCCAAAAAGTCCCACACATGTGGTATCCCTGAAGTAGTAAACCAAAAAATATGTAGAAAATAGGATTTTAAAGGTACCCCTGATATAGGAAAAGACATTATCTACTAAAAATCTCAAATATTTATTAAAGCAGTTTTACAAAAAATATATACGATAAAATGTGAGAACAGTTTTACATTCACAGTCAAAGGTATACATCCTCAACCTAATATTGACAATGAAAAAAACTGTGGTCACCAAGAGTTCAAAGCATAACCACGTCCACATAATTTCAACATGTTTCGCCCAGAAGGCTTCATCAGGAAAATGGACGAGGCTTTTCAATTATTCAACAACAATATTCACGATAAAAACAACCTTGGATGTTCAAAAGAGAAAGAGAAAAAAGGGTAAATACACGGAAAAAAATACATAAAACATTCACATTTATGTAACTTGAAAGCTCTTTAGCTTGTGCAACCATAACTCCACCAAAGCCACCCTCCAGAAACAAAAACAAAAACAGGAACAAAAAACATCCCACCCCCCCATCCCACTCCCCCCCCCTACAAAAAAAAAACAAAAAACAAAAAAAAAAACAAAAAACAAAAAAAAAAACAAAAAAACACCCAACAACCCCCATTACACCGGCTCACACCCAACCCTCCCCTAATACTCCCACCCAACACAACCACCGCGTCAACTCCATACCTCTGTAATAGAGTTCTGGGGAAGTCGCAGGATACGAGGCGTCAACTGAGAGAAGAGGGGAGGAGGGGTGCCCCCAGAAGTGACTCCCCCTTGTGTAGTCCAGATGGATGCCTGATCACCCGTAGGGAGGGATGTATATTCTCATGGATGAAAATCATCACAAGCAAAAAAGGATGATTACGGTATCTGTAACAGATATCATAGATAATAAAATTTCACACATATTGCGGGTGAAGAGAGAGGTAGACCACAAGACAAACTAGACAGTGGACACCACTCACCAACCCCCCGAAGAGTATTTGTATTGGGAGCTCATGAGGACTGAATGGCACAATATCAATTGTAAACAAGCTCCTGTGTAGGTGAAGACAAAGCTGCTCCACAGTTTCTGAAAAAGTATAAAAAAAAAAAAAAAAAAAAAAAAAAAAAATGCATGTACCTATATTAAACTTCAATGCGACGAGGAACATATGTACGCTGCAGTTTTAAATCTTCAAGAGCACCTGCTCACCTTGAAAAGATATCACATCGTTATGTAAGAAGCTACGTCACATTTCTATTGGCGCTGCTCAAGGGGCACCCTAAAGTAGTGGGCCACAAAAAAGTCACTTCCTATGGAAAAAAATAAAAATAAAAAAAATAGATTTGTTTAAAAGGAAATAGAGCACCAAAAGTGGTGCTTTAGTTTGCAATTAGACATATCACAGAGTGTTGAACCGATTAACGGTCAATGTTTAGTTTTACCTGGTGCCGGCGTCCATGTTTAGCATGAGCTCCCTGACTGCTAGCAAGCATCTGAATGTGTGGGGTTTAAATATCCCTCCCCATGGCCCCAGAATGCTGTGCGTGTCATCACACTGCACTGGAGCCAAGCGGACGCAAAGGAGAAGTTCCTGGTCCAAGGACTAATGACCCGGAACCGGAAACGACAGACAGGAAGTAAAACTACTTCCTGTGTGCCCAAAACAGCACTAAGACTCACTTTGGAGACAGTGCTGAGCCAAGAAGGAAAACTTGGACAGTTGGAAAGATGGCTGTGGGATACGGTTTTACCGGTATGCCAAGGACTATAAGGAGACCTCAAGGCGGGCGCATACCGGGTTGGCAACCCCCAGGAAAGAAAAGCCCAAGGGGGATGTGTGTCCAACCTAGTATACACCCTTGGGCGTCCATACGGGGATCAAATGGCACTGAACTGGGGGGGGGGGGTAAAAACGAGGGAAAATAGAGCCTGGGGAGGGGTAAAAAAAAATTAAATAAAATAAAAAAAATAAATAAAAAAGGGGAAAGAGGGGTTCCCCAAGGTTTGGGTGTGGTCATGATTGCACATTACAATGATTTGTCTACAACATTGTACCACTAATTTACATCCACATATGAAAAGCTGTATCAATATGCATATCATTGCAGCTGACTCAATATATGTTAGTATCCCTTTTCTAAAAGATGTATTGTTTATAATAGAGGCAATTCTGGCCTAGACAACCAATCCAGAATTAGTCGCGAGAGGAATAGTAAACGTCTGGTGATCCCATGATATTCAAACGCAGTAAATGTTAACAAAACAAGGGAAGGGAGGACACTCAATGGGGCACATGCTCCCAAGGAGACAGAAGTGACCAGGTCACAAGAGGGGGGGATATTTATAGAAAAGGCTTATAGCTAATCCCCTCATTGAGGCCGGGGGACCGAGTAGCCTGTAAACAATAGATCCATCTCGTCTCCAATTGGAGAAGTTTATTATCTATATCACCTCCTCGTTCATGTTCTGGTATGTGTTCAAGGCTGAAAAAGCCGATAATTTTTAAATCGAAATTGTGGTATAGCCCCACATGACGGCTAATAGGTGTTTCCATCCTATGTTTGGAGATAAGGGACACATGGTCCCTGATTCTACAAAAAAGTGGGCGCTTAGTTTTTCCCACGTAAAATGCCCCGCAATGACATTTCATTAGGTATACTGAACCAACCGATTGACAGTTTGTTCTATGTTTGGGGGTCCAGACGTTATTGTTGGGAAGGGTAACATTGTTCCCTTCTAAAATGAAGGGACAATAGTTGCATCTGCCACAAGGGTAGGTGCCTGGTGATTTAGACTTGAGTACAGTCTGATTACGATAGTGGCTACTCACTAGACTATCCCTCAAGGAGCGAGAGCGTTTGAAGGTGATCTCTGGATAGGGTCTAACGAATTTGGAAATTTTTTGATCAGCTGCCAATAGGTACCAGAACTTTTTATAGATATGTCGCACCTTTGCATGTTGTCTATTATATTTGGTAATCACTCTTGTTGATGTTGATACTTTATCTCGTCTGGGTTTGTATAGCAACAGTTGTCTATTCTCGTTTTTTACCCTGTTGAATGCTTTTTTCAGGCATGTTTTACTATATCCTCTAGCTAGGAGGCGATCGCGTAGCAGGTTTGCCTCCTTTTGGAAGTCTGTATCCAATGTGCAATTGCGTTTCAGGCGCAAGAATTGACTGAAAGGGATGCTTTTGATTAGTTTTTCAGGGTGTGAACTGCTGGCATGCAGTAAGCTGTTGTCTGCTGACGGTTTGCGATATAGTGTGGAACAGAGCATTCCTGTTTCATTTATAAAGATCTCTACATCTAAGAAAGTAATTTTTGACTGGTCGAACGTGTAAGTAAACTTAAGATTGTATGTGTTCACCTGTAGACCCACCAGGAACTCTAATAGTTGTTCTTTTGATCCTGCCCACACCATAAAAACATCATCTATGTATCGATGCCATGATACAATCTTACCTATAAACTCTGCTTTGGATTCATCAAAGAAAAGGTCTCGTTCCCACCCCCCCAGGTACAGGTTTGCGTAGGAGGGGGCACATTTTGCCCCCATTGCCACGCCCTGTACCTGGAGGTAGTGGGAACCCTTAACCACTTCAATACAGGGCTTTTATACACCCTTCCTTCCCAGACCAAATTTTAGCTTTCAGCGCTCTCACACTTTGAATGACAATTACTCAGTCATGCTACACTGTACCCAAACCAAATTTTTATCATTTTTTTCTCACAAACATAGCTTTCTTTTAGTGGTATTTAATCACTGCTGTTTTTTTTATTTTTTGCAATATAAGCGAAAAAAGAGAGAAATTTTTGAAAAAAAAACACTTTTTTTTAGTTTTTATTGTAAAATTTTGCAAATAAGTAATTTTTCTTCATAAATTTGGGCCAAAATGTATACTGCTACATATCTTTAGTAAAAATAACCCAAATTAGTGTATATTATTTGGTCTCTGTGAAAGTTATAGAGTCTACAAGCTATGGTGCAAATCATTGAAAAATGATCACATCTGATCACACCTGATGTACTGAAGGCCTATCTCATTTCTTGAGGCCCTAACAAGCCAGGAAAGTACAAATACCCCCCAAATTACCCCTTTTTGGAAAGCAGACATTCCAAGGTATTTAGCAAGAGGCATGGTGAGCTTTTTGAAGTTGTAATTTTTTCCCACAATTCTTGGAAATTTTTTTTTTTTTTTTTTGCACAAAATTGTCATAATAACAAGTTATTTCTCTCACACAGCACATGCATACTTGCAATGACACCCCAAAATACATTCTGCTACTCCTCCTGAGTATAGTGATACCACATGTGTGAGACTTTTACACAGCCTGGCCACATACAGAGGTCTAAAATCCAACTAGCACCGTCAGGCATTTTACGAGCATAAATTGCACATCTCATATGATGACAACCTATCACACTTTTGAAGGCCCTGGAGCACCAGGACAACGGAAACGCCCACAAAATGACCCCATTTTGGAAAGCTAACACCCCAACGTATAATCTATGAGGCATAATTAGTCTTTTGAATGGTTCATTTTTTTCCCGAAGTTTTTGGAAACTGTGGAAAAAAAATGAAAACGCATTTTTTTTACACAAAGTTGTCCATTCATAAGATATTTACAACACATAGCATGTACATAGCAAAAATGACACCCCAAAATACATTCTGCTACTCCTCCTGAGTATGGCGATACCAAATGTGTGAGACTTTTACACAGCCTGGCCACATACAGAGGCCCAACATTGAAGTAGCAGCTTCAGGCATTCTAGGAGCATAAATTACACATCTCATTTCTCAACCACCTATTACAATTTTGAAGGCCCTGGAGCACCAGGACAATGGAAACACCCACAAAATGACCCCATTTTGGAAAGCTAACACCCCAACGTATAATCTATGAGGCATAATTAGTCTTTTGAATGGTTCATATTTTTCCCGAAGTTTTTGGAAACTGTGGGAAAAAAATGAAAACGCATTTTTTTTTACACAAAGTTGTCCATTCATAAGATATTTCCAACACATAGCATGTACATAGCAAAAATGACACCCCAAAATACATTCTGCTACTCCTCCTGAGTGTAGCGATACCAAATGTGTGAGACTTTTACACAGCCTGGCCACATACAGAGGCCCAACATTGAAGTAGCAGCTCCAGGCATTCTAGGAGCATAAATTACACATCTCATTTCTCAACCACCTATTACATGTTTGAAGGCCCTAGAGCACCAGGACAACGGAAACGCCCACAAAATGACCCCATTTTGGAAAGCTAACACCCCAACGTATAATCTATGAGGCATAATTAGTCTTTTGAATGGTTCATTTTTTTCCTGAAGTTTTTGGAAACTGTGGAAAAAAAATTAAAACGCATTTTTTTTACACAAAGTTGTCCATTCATAAGATATTTCCAATACATAGCATGTACATAGCAAAAATGACACCCCAAAATACATTCTGCTACTCCTCCTGAGTGTGGCGATACCAAATGTGTGAGACTTTTACACAGCCTGGTCACATACAGAGGCCCAACATTGAAGTAGCAGCTCCAGGCATTCTAGGAGCATAAATTACACATCTCATTTCTCAATCACCTATTACAATTTTGAAGGCCCTGGAGCACCGGGACAATGGAAACACCCACAAAATGACCCCATTTTGGAAAGCTAACACCCCAACGTATAATCTATGAGGCATAATTAGTCTTTTGAATGGTTCATATTTTTCCCGAAGTTTTTGGAAACTGTGGGAAAAAAATGAAAACGCATTTTTTTTTACACAAAGTTGTCCATTCATAAGATATTTACAACACATAGCATGTACATAGCAAAAATGACACCCCAAAATACATTCTGCTACTCCTCCTGAGTGTAGCGATACCAAATGTGTGAGACTTTTACACAGCCTGGCCACATACAGAGGCCCAACATTGAAGTAGCAGCTCCAGGCATTCTAGGAGCATAAATTACACATCTCATTTCTCAACCACCTATTACATGTTTGAAGGCCCTAGAGCACCAGGACAACGGAAACGCCCACAAAATGACCCCATTTTGGAAAGCTAACACCCCAACGTATAATCTATGAGGCATAATTAGTCTTTTGAATGGTTCATTTTTTTCCTGAAGTTTTTGGAAACTGTGGAAAAAAAATGAAAACGCATTTTTTTTACACAAAGTTGTCCATTCATAAGATATTTCCAACACATAGCATGTACATAGCAAAAATGACACCCCAAAATACATTCTGCTACTCCTCCTGAGTGTGGCGATACCAAATGTGTGAGACTTTTACATAGTCTGGCCACATACAGAGGCCCAACATCCAAGTAGCACTGTCAGTTGTTCTAGGAGCATACATTACACATAAATTCCTGCCAACCTATCACATTGTTGAAGGCCCTTCATATTTCTAACACATAGCATGTACTGTAGAAACCAATTACAAACCAAAATACATTCTGCTGAGTAAAGGGTAAAGAAAAGATTACCTGCAGTTTTAGTAGTGCAGTGGTCCACAGAGAAGAGCATCGGTCCAGGCAGCAGGCAGGAACGTGGACAGCGACAGCAAAACAGGCAGCAGGCAAGAATAGTCAGTACAGGTAGAGATGTCAGCACAGCCAAAGCATTAGTCCAGATAGCAGGCAGGGATGTGGTCAGCAGCAGCAAAAGGATCAAAGGATCATCCATGCAGCAGGCAGGAATACTGTCCATAGTTAGTACATGCAGCAGGCAGAGGTATGGTCAGCACAGCCAGAGTATTTGTCCAGGGAGCAGGCAGTACCATCAAGCTTAGGGCATTGGTCAGGAAAGAATGGGGACAGGGGTAGAGGCTTCTCCCACCCAAATCGCTTTGAAGCCTCCGGGCAACCAGACCCTGTTATGGGAACACAGAAAACCAAAAACTGGTTTTTTGAACTCCGAACACTATTCTGGAGCCCCTCACATATGTGAGACCCCTGTGTAGGAGGGTGAAAGATCAATCCAAGGGGCAGGCAAAAACATGGTCAACAGGCCGAGGTCAGTGCAGGTAAAAGGCAGAAATAGACGGTAGACAGAGGCATAGTCGATACAGTCCAGGGTCAGTTCACGTGAAAGGCAAAAACATGGCGGAAAAACAATGCAGACGGTAGGCAGAGGCATAGTCGAGAAACAGGCCAGGGTCGGTTCACATGGAAGGCATTAATATGGTTGGTTGAGGAAGGTAAATATTCAGGACAGAAATTAAAAACGGGGAAATGGCAGTATTAGAAATATGGACTAATAATTTTCCAGAGTGTGATATCGCCTGAAGCATTCTCCGATGCAAAGGCCAGGTTGGGAGGGACAGTCAGTACAATGGAAGCTCGTATCTTTCCTAATTCCTCTTTTGGTGCACACCCGACATTTTTTTTGGCGTCGTCTTCCGGATCCTGTTGGTGGAATATGGTCTGGGAAATGGCGCTCATGTAGTCTGCTGACAGAATCGGAGCGAATGCTTTCTGGGGGGGATACTTGCTGATAAATCAGGGCAGTGACAATGTCTTCAATAAACTTTATTAAGGTGGTGGGTGTTTCTGTGGATTTTTGGTATATTATGAAAGAATTTAAAAGGGCCAAATGAAAAAAGTAAATTGCGACTTTTTTGTACCAGAATAATGATTTTCTTGTTGAAAGATAGGGCTGCAACAACTGATCGTTTAAATCCACCCCCCCCATGTATTTATTGTACTCAGTGATACAGGTAGGCTTGCGAACGGTACCGCGTCTTCTGTGAAGTTCCACCGAGGTGTCATCGTGGATGGTGGACATGATGTACACGTCTTTTCTATCCCTCCACTTCACAGCCAACACTTCTTCGTTCCTCAAGCTTCTCGATTCCCCCCTTGGAATGTTTGTGGTGACAAGACACTGTGGGAAGCCCTTTCGGTTTTTTCTAGTTGTACCACAGGCCAAAGTTTGTTTGAGATGTAGGTGGCGGAGAAGGGGCAAACTCGTATAATAATTATCCATATAAATATGGTACCCCTTTTGGAGGAGTGGGAATGCCAACTCCCAAACAATTTTCCCACTTATTCCCATATACGAGGGACACTCAGGGGGCTGGAGCTGGGAATCTTTCCCTTCGTACACGCGGAATGCGTACACATAACCGGTGGCACTTTCACAAAGCTTGTTAAGCTTCAAGCGATACCTCGCCCTCTTACTGGGTATATATTGTTTGATTCCCAGCCGGCCTGTGAAATGCACCAGGGATTCGTCCACAGATATATTTTTTTCAGGGACATAAACTTCGGCAAACTTCTGGGAAAAAAAATTAATTAGGGGGCGAACTTTATATAATTTGTCAAAGTTTGGGTGATTTCGGGGGGGGCACTGTGAGTTGTCATTGAAATGCAAGAAGCGCATTATGATTTCGTATCGGGACCTGGACATGGCTGCTGAAAAAATTGGCATATGGTGGATGGGTCTGGTCGACCAATACTTATGAATTTCATTTTTTTTTGTAAGCCCCATGTTCAGGGTTAGGCCTAAAAACAATTTTAGCTCCACTACTGTTAGCGGTCTCCACTCAAAAGGGCGGGCATAGCTGGAGCTGGGGTTGGCTGCAATAAATTGTTGGGCAAACAGATTAGTTTGGTCCACGATGCCTTGAATCCAATCGTTTGGGAAAAATAAATTAAAAAAATCCATTTGTGTAAATCCTGCAGTGTTGACCTGCACACCCGACTGTGCTGTAAAAGGGGGGATCGTGGCTGACCCTGTGGTAGAAGGCAGCCACAATGGGTTTGCCAAGGAATCTGGAAGATGGGTTTGGGCCCTACTTCTTTGGCGTCCACTTGTGCTGGGTCTTTCCTCCTGGGGTCTACCGCCGCTGGCACTGCTGGTAGCTGCCTGGTTTTCAGATCGTCGTCTTTTTGGACGGACTACTTCCTCCTCTAAATCTGATCCAGATGTGCTGCCTTCGGGGGGCTCATATTCCGAATCAGAACCAGAATCTGAACTGAGCGGTGAGAGCTCCCCGTTGCTCTCATCGGTCAGACTCAGGATCTGGTATGCCTCTTCTGGGGTGTACATCTTTCTGGACATAGTGGCTGACTGGCTGTATGTACTCTGGTGGCAAGTGATGAGGTGGCGGGTACTCTGGTGGCAGATGATGAGGTGGCGGGTACTCTGGTGGCAGGTGATGAGGTGGCGGGTACTCTGGTGGCAGGTGATGAGGTGGCGGGTACTCTGGTGGCAGGTGATGAGGTGGCAGGTACTCTGGTGGCAGGTGATGAGGTGGCGGGTACTCTGGTGGCAGGTGATGAGGTGGCAGGTACTCTGGTGGCAGGTGATGAGGTGGCAGGTACTCTGGTGGCAGGTGATGAGGTGGCAGGTACTCTGGTGGCAGGTGATGAGGTGGCGGGTACTCTGGTGGCAGGTACTCTGGTGGTGAGGTGGCGGGTACTCTGGTGGCAAGTACTCTGGTGGCAGGTGATGAGGTGGCAAGTACTCTGGTGGCAGGTGATGAGGTGGCGGGTACTCTGGTGGCAGGTGATGAGGTGGCGGGTACTCTGGTGGCAGGTGATGAGGTGGCGGGTACTCTGGTGGCAGGTGATGGACAGGTACTCTGAGATGACAGGTACTTTGAGGTGACAGGTACTCTGAGGTGACAGGTACTGAGGTGACAGGTACTGAGGTGACAGGTACTGAGGTGACAGGTACTCTTTATTTAGGAGGGGCGATCTGGGCACAGTAGTACATGTAATTAGTAACTCACTGTTAGCTGATCTCTTCTCCTCACACTGGATCGGTGTGTGAGGAGAAGAGCCCAGCAACAGCAGTTACTGTGTGACTGTGTGTTTGTTTACATTAGTGATCGGCTGTGATTGGACACAGCCGGTCATGTGATGCAGAGCCATGTCATTGGCTACAGTGATCGGGGCTGAGCTGTATCCAGGGGAAAAGCCTCAGCCCCGATCACCGCTCTGATCACTCCTCTTCCGCCGGAACCCGCCTCATACACGCTTCCCAATGCCGCTCTGCATCCGCCGTTACCGACGCTCCGCCGTTACCGACGCTCCGCCGCCCGCCGCCCGCCGCCGCCGCCGCTTCAATACCCCCATCGGGGAACGGCTGTGTCCTGAGGGACACAACGGTACCCCGATCGCCGCTCTGCGGGCCCCCAGGGGCCCGCAGTAGCGGCGGAAAGCCGAGGCCGTCATATGACGCCCACCCAGGATGGGAGATCCCATCTGTGGACGTCATTTGACTATGGCCGGGTATTGAAGCGGTTAAACACAAAAATATTGTGTGTAAGTATAAAATTAAAAATTTCAATCACAAATTCGTTATACTTCCACGAGTCAAGATCTTGTTCATTCAAGAGTTCTCGCACAACCTCCACACCTCTGGTATGGGGTATGGAGTTGTACAGGGCCTCTATATCGATCGCAACTAGCCAACATCCCTGAGGTAGCTGTAATCCATCCAATGTTTTCAATAGCTCAATGGTATCCTTAACAAAGGAAAAAAGTCCCTTTACGTGGGGGGATAAATACTCGTCCACTAGTTGGCTGGCCTTTTCTGTCAGGGATCCGCACCCCAAAATAATCGGTCGGCCTGGGGGATTCTGTAGGTTTTTGTGCACTTTAGGCAGTGCGTAGAATGTTGGAGTCACCGGATTGGTAGAGTCCAAGAATTTTAGTGTGTTAGAGTCAATGACCCCCCTGTAGTGCGCCTTAGCCAGAATGTCCTTATAAAGTTTCATGTAATAATTAACGTGAGATTTGGGTACTGGTCTGTACCAGTCAGTATTACGTATGATATCAAAACACATTTGCTCATATTGTTTTGTATCCATCAGAACAAGGTTGCCACCTTTGTCGGATGGTTTTATTACGATGTTTTTATTAGACCTCAAATTCTGTAATGCCTTTTTTAAGTGTTTAGATAAATTGCCCGGAGGGCCAGTTAGCCAGTTTGTAGCTTCAATCTCTTTAGTGACCTGGATCACAAAGGCCCACAAGTTAGAATTTCCCTGTAGGACAGGGAAGGACTTGGATTTGGGTTTATATGTCTTTGGTGTCTCAAAGGTTATTCCAACAGAAGATATGGAAAAAGGATTATAGGGGTAAAGGGGGTTGTTGGATGGACCAGCCCCCTGATTTACAGGTTGGGAGGTCTCTGATCCAGGTGGGTTGAATATCCAACCCGCCTCCTCGGGATTGCTCTCCTCCCACAAATCCATCAAATCCTGAAGGGCTCGTAGGTCTTCAAAAGTAACACCTTCTAAATTGGCATTATCTGAGTTCGTTATCTCAACGTCATTTGGATTTTTGTCATATAGGACTTTGTACATGAGGCGTCTGGCAAAGAGGTGCAGATCCTTGATCAATTCAAATTTGTTTGCCTCCTCATCCGGACAGAAAGTGAGACCTAGCTCTAACAAAGTGGTCTCATCCTCTGTCAAGGGATGTGACGACAAGTTGATAATGTCAAATTTGTCCCGGTTCCCATCCAAGATGGAACCGGGACCCTCTACTTTAACGGTTGACTCATTGTTCGTACGGGAGTAGGTGTGGGTAGGGAATTGCGCCTAAAGTCCAAAGTATTGGAACTAAAAATGGGTGCCATTCGAGAATCCGTGGGAAAGGCAGTTGTGGCTGGGTGTTGTTCCAACATTTGTTGGGACATGGGTCCCACCGGGGTTGAGACCGGATTTAAATTTACTGTTGGGGTGGTTAACGTCACAAGTGAATGGTTTTGTATATTACCATTTCTTGAGGTATTGGGAGTTACACCACCACGCGAACGTTGTACACGTGTTTTCTTGTCATTACTTTTGTCATGAGTTGACTTGGGGCGTTCCTGTGAGCTAGTTTCGCCATCTTTTTTTCTCTTTCTAGAAGCTCCACTAGAATCCCTATAGTGTGTAGCTATCGGGACATATGATGCTGAGGACATGGATGAACTATCGGATTCGATCAGATCCACATTATGGGTCTGAGGAGCCCGATTATATGTGGTCCTCCGACGGGAGTGATGGCCCTGTTGGTGCCATTTGTATGCTTGATCCTGATCGTACGCTTTTTTATCTCTCATAAATTTGTTTTCTTTGGTTTTGATTAAGTTTGTGGCATATTTTGTTAAATGCTCTTTCAAAATCTTGTCTTTGCCAAGAAAACAATTATGAGAAGACAAGTGGCTATGATCCTCCTGCCATTTCAAAATTTCTTTGTCTAATACACCCATGTCCGTTTTATATTGGTCACTAAGTATTTGCATCATTTGTAGGGAACAAGCCTGCAGGTTTACTTCCCATGCTTTTTTCACATTTGGTTCAACCTTTTTTATATTTGGGAAAATTTGGATACGCAGACCGCATGGTATGATCTGGTTTGTCACATATTTTCCAAAATATTCCTTGTGCCAAAATAAACGAGTTTTCCTTTCGACCAGACGTTGTAACCCCAAGAAATAGATATCTACCTCAGCTTCAGTGACATCATCTTTGGATCGGGCCTGTTGTACCTCTGAAACAAAACCATCCCATGCCTGAGCACAGTAGTCCGTCATTTTGTAGACCACTCACTCACGTGAATCTCCCAGATGTGAAGGCGGAAGTTGGGATTCAGACGAATATGAGCCACAACTGTACCAGACTGCTGTCTATAACCACTATTTGCCACTTTAGATAAATCGAAAAGGGGAGAAAAAAGTATAAGATTATGCTAATGAGATAAAATTGCAATGAAGAAGCACATAGAAAGAATGCAAGAATGCTATAAATATCATCTGCATGTATTCACAAAAAAGAAGATAATCATGAATTTCGACCAGGAAAAATAAGCCTAATTACTGATCTCTTCTACCCAAGAATGGGTTTTTCATGGGTGTATTGTCCACCCGGTATTGTAATAGACTATATGGGTAGAGATCAGTGTTTATAAACGTTTTTTATATATGTACCATCATCCCTGAAGTAGTAAACCAAAAAATATGTAGAAAATAGGATGTTAAAGGTACCCCTGATATAGGAAAAGACATTATCTACTAAAAATCTCAAATATTTATTAAAGCAGTTTTACAAAAAAATATATACGATAAAATGTGAGAACAGTTTTACATTCACAGTCAAAGGTATACATCCTCAACCTAATATTGACAATGAAAAAAACTGTGGTCACCAAGAGTTCAAAGCATAACCACGTCCACATAATTTCAACATGTTTCGCCCAGAAGGCTTCATCAGGAAAATGGACGAGGCTTTTCAATTATTCAACAACAATATTCACGATAAAAACAACCTTGGATGTTCAAAAGAGAAAGAGAAAAAAGGGTAAATACACGGAAAAAAATACATAAAACATTCACATTTATGTAACTTGAAAGCTCTTTAGCTTGTGCAACCATAACTCCACCAAAGCCACCCTCCAGAAACAAAAACAAAAACAGGAACAAAAAACATCCCACCCCCCATCCCACTCCCCCCCCCTACAAAAAAAACAAAAAACAAAAAAAAACAAAAAAACACCCAACAACCCCCATTACACCGGCTCACACCCAACCCTCCCCTAATACTCCCACCCAACACAACCACCGCGTCAACTCCATACCTCTGTAATAGAGTTCTGGGGAAGTCGCAGGATATGAGGCATCAACTGAGAGAAGAGGGGAGGAGGGGTGCCCCCAGAAGTGACTCCCCCCTGTGTAGTCCAGATGGATGCCTGATCACCCGTAGGGAGGGATGTATATTCTCATGGATGAAAATCATCACAAGCAAAAAGGATGATTACGGTATCTGTAACAGATATCATAGATAATAAAATTTCACACATATTGCGGGTGAAGAGAGAGGTAGACCACAAGACAAACTAGACAGTGGACACCACTCACCAACCCCCCGAAGAGTATTTGTATTGGGAGCTCATGAGGAATGAATGGCACAATATCAATTGTAAACAAGCTCCTGTGTAGGTGAAGACAAAGCTGCTCCACAGTTTCTGAAAAAGTATATAAAAAAAAAAATTGCATGTAGCTATATTAAACTTCAATGCGACGAGGAACATATGTACGCTGCAGTTTTAAATCTTCAAGAGCACCTGCTCACCTTGAAAAGATATCACATCGTTATGTAAGAAGCTACGTCACATTTCTATTGGCGCTGCTGAAGGGGCACCCTAAAGTAGTGGGCCACAAAAAAGTCACTTCCTATGGAAAAAAAAAAAAAAATAGATTTGTTTAAAAGGAAATAGAGCACCAAAAGTGGTGCTTTAGTTTGCAATTAGACATATCACAGAGTGTTGAACCGATTAACGGTCAATGTTTAGTTTTACCTGGTTTCGGCGTCCATGTTTAGCATGAGCTCCCTGACTGCTAGCAAGCATCTGAATGTGTGGGGTTTAATACGCTTATTGACATTTTTTTACCAAAGACATGTGGCTGAATACATTTTGGACTAAATGTATGACAAAAATTGAGTTTATTGTATTTTTTTATAACAAAAAGTAGAAAATATTGTTTTTTTTCAAAATTTTCGGGCTTTTTCCGTTTATAGCGCAAAAAATAAAAACCGCAGAGGTGATCAAATACCATCAAAAGAAGGCTCTATTTGTGGGAACAAAAGGACGCAAATTTTGTTTGGGTACAGCATTGCATGACCGCGCAATTAGCAGTAAAAGCGACGCAGTGCCAAATTGTAAAAAGTGCTCTGGTCAGGAAGGGGGTAAATCCTTCCGGGGCTGAAGTGGTTAAAGGAATATTTCACTTTTATTGCTTCACTTTAAGCATTATTAAAATCACTGCTCCCGAAAAAAACTGGCATTTTTAAAACTTTTTTTTGCATTGATACATGTCCCCTGGGTCAGGACCCGGGTCCCCAAGCACTTTTTATGACAATAACGTGCATATTAGCCTTTAAAATTAGCACTTTTGATTTTTCACGTTCGAGTCCCATAGACTTTAACGGTGTTTGCGTGTTCGCACAAATTTTTTGCCTGTTCGCATGTTCTGCTGCGAACCGAACCGGGGGGTGTCCGGCTCATCCCTACTTAGCATGTGAGTACAGTATGCTCCCAATTTTTATAAAATCATCATCAGCTAAAGAACTAGTGGCCTTTTCTACCTCCATTGTAATCTTTCCCACAGTTATGAGTTTACTGTTACAGTATACTGTAGATGTGATTTAGCACAAAATTGTCATTTCCATTTTGCCTTGTTATAGGAATTATTCCTTTTTTGTTTGCCACTTCATAAAGGCATACTGTTCAAGGTTTTTTCTTTTTATCGGCCATTATTCTAAAAGCAAAACTGCTTATTTCTGAAATATGGATCAAACAGATCCTTAGGAGGTGATTTATTTTTCTCCTGTCTTCCACACCATGGGTGGAATGGGAACATAGATTATTTCTAAATGTCATGAAGATCTAGAACCACAAGATATTTTTAATGCTTTAAGTAAGTATTTTACTTTAGATGTTAAATAAAAACAAGAAAGAGCAAAGGCTATGTTAATGTGGCTGTTTGTTGTGCAGCCCTCTAATGTGTTTTCAAACACTGCTGTTTCTGTTGATGTTACACAGCAATGTTCTATCCAGCTAAGGTCAGACATACTTTGCTAGAATTCATTCACTGTCGCATGCTGCTGTGCCACTGTTTTTGCTTTCAAAGGACAAGCAGTTAAGTAAGCCAACACGCAGACTGTGGAATAATGAAGACTAGTTGAAACCAGCACATATTGATCAAATCAGTATCTTTTACGCAGTGTGAGCTATCATAGCTTTGCTTGTATAACTGTGCATGGTGTCTCATTATGAATCCACTGATTACACAGTAGGCATAAGGATGTGTTTCAGTGGGGTTTTTTTTCAAAATCATATCATTTTATGGATAGTCGCAAATGTATATGCATAATAAAGACTGTTAAAATGTATATTTACAAACTCTTTAAGGCTAACCAAAAGGTACAAAAAGCTAAAATAAGTTTGTGGGCAATTTGACGGGGCAATGTCTGCTGTTGGCACTTCAATCATCACGGCACCATGGTTGATATGGTGTCAGGATGATTGAAGCGCATTATTTCTATTATTACATTGTGTGGCATTGGGACCCTTTGCTACCTGGAATATTGCTGGTTTACACCAGATTTTGGAGAGAAAGGCACAGCTGTGTGCTGGGCTATTTAGTTGTGACCTGGATATGGCTCAGGGCCCCACCCAACAGACAGGACGTCTGTGCATGGGAGTCAGGTGGACTTCCATTCCTCTGCAGGAGTCAGAGACTGCATGGGTGCAGCCAGAGCATACATGTCTGCAGGAGGCAGATGTACTTTGTGACAGAGCAGCAAGGCACTGATCAGGAGTAAGCTAGGAGAGAGCTTAACTCAAGGAAACCCTTTTGTTCTAAGGAGCAGACCTAATGCCGCGTACACACGGTCCTACTTTTCGTCTACAAAAGTCCAACGGACGCTGATGGACTAAAGCTGGCTGGTAATCCGATCGTGTGTGGGCTTCTCCGGACTTTCAACTGACTTTTTTAGCCTCAAATCCGACGTACTTTAGATTTGAAACATGTTTTAAAACTTTACTTCGTAACTACGACGGACCCCGAAATCCGCTCGTCTGTGTGCTAGTCCGACGGACAAAAAGCCACGCTAGGGCACCTATTGGCTACTGGCTATGAACTTCCTTATTTTAGTCCGGTGTACGTCATCACGTACGAATCCGTTAGACTTTTGTGTGGTCGTGTGTAGGCAAGTCCGTTCGTTAGAAAGTAGGCCGCAAGTCCGCCGCAAGTCCACCGAAAGTCTGCCGGAAGTCTGTCGGACAGGCTGTCCGACTTTTGTAGACGAAAAGTACGACCGTGTGTACGCGGCATAAGGCTTAGGCTACAGGCCTGAAGCAGCCGTGTGGCAATAACGTAAGCCAGGAAGCTGTAAGAGAGAGTGTCACCAGAGGTACAGTGTGGGTACCAAACAAGGATACAGTTACAGGGTCAAGAGGACCGAGGTCAACGCCTGAACAGCAGTGCCGACCAGAGAGCCAGGTGGCTCGGTATTTTCCATTTATTTCATTATTGCTTTGTGGAAGAAACCCCTGCGTGGGAATCCTGGATGGACTGTTTTTCTTTTACTTCAATAAACATGGGCCAAAAAAGCCCAAAATTTCATATCTGGCATAGACTCAGCTCACTGAGACTAAGCTCTACACTGAAGCTAAATAACCCCCAATAACACAATTGTAATATAAGATTAAATAGTTCAACTCACCATAATGCAGAATCAGTGGGAGCCCTGAGTGTGTCACTTGCCACCGTCTCCTGCCACCAGATGCAGTTTGTCACTTGCCATCATTGCCTGCCTCCAGATGCAGCGTGTAACTTGCCACCATTGCCTGTCACCAGATGCAGCATGTCACTTGCCACCATTGCCTGCCACCAGATGCAGCTTGTCACTTGTCTCCGTTGCCTGCCACCAGATGCAGCGTGTTACTTGCCACCATTGTCTGCCAACAGATGCAGCGTGTCACTTGCCACCATCACCTGCCATCAGATGCAGCTTGTCGCTTGCCACCATCGCCTGCCACCAGATGCGGATTATCACTTGCCATGTCACTTGCCACGTCGCCTGCCACCAGATGTGGATTGTCACTTGCCAATGTCACCGGCTACAAGATGTGGATTGTCACTTGCCAGTGGCTGTGTCCCATAGTGAGGATGGGCTGTGAGAGATGATGTAATCTCTCTGCTGCCCGCACCTGCACAGTGATAGCAGTGTTCTTTCAGAAGCTGAACTGCAGTGATGCAGGGCGGGCGGTGAGAGATGATAACATCTCTCTGCTCGCTCGCCCGCCTGCTCACCAGCCTGCCCACCCGCCCACCGGCCTGTTCAGTTACACGTCAGCACGTTCACCCGCCAACCCGCTCACCAGCCTGACCGCCCGTTTGCTTGCTCAGTCACCCGTCGGCCCGCTCACTCACTTGCCGGCCTGCTCAGTCACCCGCCAGTTCACCTGCTCACTATTTTCTCAGGAGGAGAAATTGCCCTATTGCCCCCCCTGGATCGGCCCCTGGTTCAAATTGTGTCACTAAACCCCAAAAGTTACCATTCCTGGGGTTCGTTATCTATGCATACAATGCCTACACTTTCACACAGGCGAATACTTATACATATACTTACATAGTAGTATGGATATAAGCACTGTGTTATGCATTCACTTACAGCCACATGCACTAAGCCCCATATATGCAGGCATTTCACACACATATATACACATCCAAAATTATAAAATGAACATCGCACCAGTGCTAAGATGTAGACATGTGCGCCGTCAATAAATTTGTTTCGCTTCGTTCCATTTCGTATTATATTAATTCATATTTCGTAATTTGTGTCCGAAATTTCGTACGAAATACGAATTTTCGTTAGGTTTGTTAACTTTTCGTAACAACTACAAATGTTCGTTATGATGAATTTATGATTATGAGGGGGTCCCACCATCCCTGTGCTGTGCTGACTTCCTGGGTTTTTCATTTTTAGGTTTAACTTTTCGTAACAATTACGAATGTTCGTTATGATGAATTTATCATTATGAGGGGCTCCCACCATCCCTGTGCTGTGCTGACTTCCTGGGTTTTTAACTTTTAGGTTCGTTAACTTTTCGTAACAATTACGAATGTTCGTTAGGAATTTGGATCCAAAATTTGTAAACAAAATTTCGTATTTCGTCCAGAATTCGGAGGCATAGCAATTCGTATTTCGGATCCTTACGAATTTACGGAAATTCGTACAAATTTTCGATTTGTATGAAACTAATCGCACTTGTCTACTAAGATGTTGTAGACCAAGTGGAGATTACATGAGGAGGTCTTAAAGTGATACTAAAGTCTAGTTTTTTTTTAAATTTAAAAATAACAAACATGTTAAACTTACCTGCTGTGTAGTGGTTCTGCACAGAGCATCCCAGATCTTCTTCTTCCCGGGTCCCTCTGCGGCACAGGGCTGAGTCTCATGGGTGATGGGTCCTGATTTAATACTTGATCCATTGGCTAGCTGTATAGAAAGTCTCTGTTGTTTGGGTTGCAGTGGGATGTAATGTTGCTGGGCGAAGGCAAGGTGGATGAAGCAAATACACCCGCCAGAATCAATTGTAGCCTGAGCCTGGAGTGTTCCTTCTGGAAGCTGTAGTGAAACAGGAACAATGAGGTAAGCAGATCTTGTTATGGTCAGGGGACAGGAATCGTAAGGAGAAGAATATGACTTACGGGTCTTGTTAGGGCAAGGAATTAGATAAGATGAAAAAAGGGAAATAAACATTACTTAATATAAATATATATGGATACAACACTGACTCACCTCAAAATCAGGAATGGGGTTGGAGCCGAAAGACAATCTGTAGCACAGATATCACTATGGTCCTGAGGCAGACCAAAGCTAAAAGAGAAGTGGCTCCAATGGAAACTAACAGCAGTATATGTATCAGAACAAGTTTATTTGTACAAAAGTTTAATCTAATGTCAAAAAAGATACAAACCTTCACCATGCCAGATTAAAAAACATTTGTGACAACGTTGTCAAGAACTACAAATAAAAACAACCTGGGTTCTCATTCATACACCCACTGGCAGCAGAAAACCGACTGAATAACAGTTATGGGGCAAAGCAGCAGATTGAATGGTTCAGCCGTGGCCAGTTAGAAGGGGAAAAATTACATGCTGTGGGGAATGGCTGGGCGACTTAATAAACAGTCCTTTGGAAAGAAGACAAAAATTAGACAATGTAGTGAAGGGTGGACCAATGACTGACAGGTGAGCACAGACGGGCACAGATAGAAACGGCTCATGCAGCATTGATGTTCAACAGCAGTGGAACATGCAGTGGAAACAACCAGGAGGGTGAGGGGAGGAGATGGAGAAGGAACACAGCAGGCTGATATCCACAAGGGGATTTGCTCCAGACAACAGGAACAGTGTCCCAAGAACGATTTCACCCGGTTCTTGCTGGGTATCGATTCCTGCCCAAGATAACTGGTTCCAGATGGTCACAGTCTCTGCTCGACTCCTCCAGCTGCAAGGTCAGTGCTGATAAGGGGCAGATGCCATAGGTGTCCTCATGGAGTCCTCATAGACACTGTGCAGTCTATGTGCAGTGATGCGGGAAGGCAGGGGTACACGCTGTATAGATGAAAGGAGAGGCCAAGTCACATGACGTAGTAACATTAAAGCATTTCACTCACCGGGTCACGTGAGCTTTGTCAGGATACTGTGGGTGTCCGTACTGGGGCATATAATGGGAAGAAAATACCTACCCTTTTTATTTTTTCCCTCTTCACTCACCACAGACTTGAAGATCCACCTCATGATTTAACCAATAAATAAATGATAATATATGTGTGCAAGATAACCTATTTATATTGTATTTGTTATATACCACAGGTACAGGTGAGATTTTCAGTCATTAGTTACACTAAGCAATACATCCAGGGAACCAAAGACAATAGCATCCACAGCAAATCAATCAAGTAAATTTAGAAATACAGAGAAAAATCAACCCTACATAAATAGAGATTTCAAATTAAATTTTAAAGGGGAATAGGGAAACAGAGGAGGTAAGGAAGGACACCAACCATAGAAAGGTTTTCACAGTCAATATTGATTTTATTCAAACGTTACATCTAGGGATCCAAGAACTCCTGTAAACTGAGCTCAGTATTGAGCCCCTTATGAATCATCGTTAGTAAACGGAAAATCCACTCTTTTTCCTTCCGAAGGAGGACCCTGTCAAAGTCCCCTCTTTGGTTGGATAGAGTGAGGGCAAAGAAACCTTTTATTCTTAGGCCATCAAGGGAGGAATTATGAAATCTGTCAAAGTGTTGAGCTATAGGCGTATGTTCTGCCCCGTACACACGGTCGGATTTTCCGACGAAAAATGTGTGATAGGACCTTGTTGTCGGAAATTCCGACCATGTGTAGGCTCCATCACACATTTTCCATCGGATTTTCCGACACACAAAGTTTGAGAGCAGGATATAAAATTTTCCGACAACAAAATCCGTTGTCGGAAATTCCGATCGTGTGTACACAAATCCGACGGACAAAGTGCCACGCATGCTCAGAATAAATAAAGAGATGAAAGCTATTGGCCACTGCCCTGTTTATAGTCCCGACGTACGTGTTTTACGTCACCGCGTTCAGAACGATCGGATTTTCCGACAACTTTGTGTGACCGTGTGTATGCAAGACAAGTTTGAGCCAACATCCATCGGAAAAAATCCTAGGATTTTGTTGTCGGAATGTCCGAACAAAGTCCGACCGTGTGTACGGGGCATTCCAGGTTTTCTTAAAACCCAAGGTTCCTGATGCTACTCAAGTGTTTACTGATGCGGATATGTAGTTGGCTCTTCGTCTTTCCAACACATAATTTTTTGCAAGGACATTCAAGGATGTAAAGAACCCGTGCAGTACTACAATTAATGAATTGTTTAAAAGAATAGATCTTTTGTCTATCTGCATCAGTGAAATTATCCGTATGCTGCACAAATCGGCAAATATGGCAATGTCCACAAGGGAACATACCATTAGGGTGAGACAGCCCAGATAGCCAGTTTTCCATTGGGGTGTGCACAAATTCCAAGTGCACCAGGTTGTCCCTAAGATTTCTAGCCCTTCTAGACACAAGTAATGGTTTGAGACAGTTCATTGAATTGATTGAGATAAAATATGCCAGTGCTTAGTCAAAACAGAACAAAATGAAACAAACTTCATTCCATTGAGATCCATACCGAGTGATAATACGGACCAGGGATGAATGAGGTGGGGATAATATACTGTTCTGTGTCTTAAGAAGGTCCTCCCATTTGGACAAGGACACTTTTTCTGTGCCTGCCTAATCATTTGATGTACATAGCCTCTATTTTTAAACCTTAGATAGAGGTCCTCAATTTCAGATCGATAATCAGTGTCAACAGAGCAGTTTAGGGGAATGCAGAGAAACTGATCCGTGGGAATTCCCCTGATGAGTGATAGAGGATGATGGCTAGAGGCCAAAAGAAGTGTATTAACAGCTGTGTCCTTTCTGAAAGTTCTTGTCTTAAGTCTGCCATTGCAGATAGATATAGACAAGTCCAGGAAGGGGAGTTTTTTAGTATTCCATGTATAGGTAAGTTTGATGCTCCTGTCATTGGTGTTCAAATCGGACAAAAATTTGTGGAACTCATCAACAATCATATCCCAAATAACCAGGACATCGTTAGTGTACCTCAGCCAAATGCACATGTGGTGAAGGTACATCAACGAACAATACAGAGAACTCTCCTCCCACCACCCAAGGTGAAGACATATGCAAGAGCCCAAGGTGTCCCCATAGTTAGGGCAAGTGCTGGCATAGTGGCCGACTCCTCCACAGTACAGACAGAGGTTATTCTAGCAACAACTTAGCTTTTCCTCTGGTCACAGCGGTGACAGAAGAAGGCCCAGTTGCATAGGTTCAGGAACTTCAGGAGCAGCAGGAGATCATGAGGGAGCAGGAGCAGGTGGATTAGAAGATACCTTTGGTAACATCCATGTGGGACGATGTTAAATTGTCCTCTCGGATCTCCATTTTCTCAGACGACGCTCAATCTGAATAGATAATTGAATAAGAGCTTCCCCCAACTCGAGCCAGTTCATCTTTTAGTGCATCTGAAAGTCCCAGGCGAAACTGGTAATGAAGCATTGTTCCATTCTGTACCGCTTAAAGTTTGCTACATAATCCTCTACCAGTCTTCGACCTTGCTGGAGAGCATGTAAGGTGGATTCAGATGTTGCTGTGCATTGTGGATTATCATTTAGCTTAGCCATTTCATCAAAGAAGGAGTTCATGGTGTTTAGAAGAAGACTGGTTTGTTCCATCAAGCAGTGGGCCCAGGTAGAGGTTCCTCCTGGAGTAGCGAGATGATAATCCACACTTTAGTGCTTTCCAGCAAGAAGGTGTGTGGTTGCAGCAGGAAGTATAACTGGCAGGCATTTCTGAAAGCATGGACCTTGCTGCAGTCTCCTGAAAACCTCTCAGGTGTAGGGACTCAATGCTCCAGAGGTGGAACCACTACTGTGGGTACTTGCACTGTGGCTGCCTGAGTAGAGGTCATGGGTGATGTGACTGTCTGGTGCATTGAGGAGTACGGGAGAGAAACTCCACTCTTTGTTCTAAATGATGGTAGCCATCTTGCAGGCCCTGCACTGCTTGAGTAAGGGCGACAATCTGCTGGAACAGCGCCTCCAAGGGTGAGACCCCTTTTGGGCTCCATATGGCTGGATTGTACTGTCACGTACCTGACTGTCACGTACCGAGATGATGAGGTTGCCTCTTGCACATGAGCTTTGGAATTAGCACTTGTTGAACAGAAATTATCAGCTGCTGAATCAGCTGCTGAATGGGAATGATCACTTACTGCACGGGAATGAGCACCTGCTGCATGAGATCCCTGACAGATGCTATCATGTCAATATGGACCAAAATCTCTGAGGAATGTTTCCAACACCTTGTTGAATCTATGCCACAAAGAATTAAGGCAGTTCTGAAGGGGTCTAACCCCATACTAACACCTTGTTAGTATGGGCTCCTGGTACTCAGACTTCCTATCTGCCGGGGTGGAGCCCAGAACCATGGTCAAGTTACTACTAAAAGCCCAGAACACACCTGACCAATCAGTATGCTGGCTGTTCTCAAAATCAGGACCCAGGACTAGGGATTTTATCTCACCCAGATCTCTCAGAAGTCCCCGAGCTCTGGATCCCAAAGTGGACTATGCAAAACACTGAGGAAACGGAAAGGCCAGTTTCCTCTTCATGTTACAAGCTCCCTGGAGCCCCTCAACCCGTCCGGTTGAGAATTCTGGGTCACAACCTCCTTCTAGACCCTGGCAGGGCAACGCTCTGCCACATATCCTCCCCCCGTTTCGACCCCAGAGGGGGCATAACACACCAGCCAAACCTCTTCAAATTGGCACCTCTGTGCCAGCTATTACCCACAAGGGCCACACCCAGTCTCATCAGGTGACTTTCACCGTGTCCCCCTGCTACACTGACTTGGGTACTACAAAGATACCCCTGTTCCTTTTTACGGGTACGCTTCCAAATACGCCATCTGCTCATTTTCTTTGGGGCCACACCTTCAAACACTTTAACACTAGGGGACTTACTAAGGTCTTTGACATTTTTTCCCAACCTTTTTCTCTTTACTTCTAAAGTAGTCACATTTTTAAACACTTTTTTAGCCATAAGTGTGGGCACTTTTATTTGGGAATTAAACTCTTTTAATGACGCCTTGTTAAGCTTTGGGCCAGTGTCCTCAGAATTTTTACTCTTGCAACTTGGGAGGTTCCTGGACCTCTGGAAATCTTTCCCAGAATTACACTCCTGAACCTGTATGGGGCCCATTTCTACTGCATCTATTCCCTCTTTTGTGTCTGTCATACCATTATTCATCTTCCCGTTTTTAAGATTAACAGCAGCCATGTCACCTTGACCATCAGGTCTACCCTTATTTTTGTTGTTACCCATGGTAATCAAAACATTTACCAGTGTGTTGCACTTTTCCTCATTGTCCGAAATATCACCACATTTATCAGACCTCATCTCACCAGTGTTCTGCAAGGCAGTGTCTGGAGGAGAATCGCACAAAGTGGAGTTGTTGTCTACTATAGCAATGTCATTAACTCTCAACTTCACTGCCACATAATCCTCTTCCAGCAACTGTCCTCATACCTCATCATCATCATCATCATCATCATCATCATCATATTTCACCTTTGGGTTGATGACCCCCAACCACATCACATATACTTGTGCCCTCTGGCACTTCCACCCAGACTTCTGTCCTGTTCAACAGTACCCCAGAGTGCCTCTCATAAACAACCTCCATATGAAGCAATCCAGCACACTGTGAGACAACTTTCCACATTAACAATAATTGCATTAAACGATTCCAACTATGGCAATCTCTGCATCGTGCAGTCTGTAATATCCAGCTCCATTTATGCATACCCCGTGGTACAAGTTCTCCAAACGCAGGAGAGGATGGCAGGATATACACCGGCTGTACACTCCAATATTCTAATATTTCTCTCAGCATATCTGTCATACAAAGGAAGTGTGATTCCACACCTAAGTCCTTCCTGGGGCCCTTCATGTCCCTAGGGATGTGGAAAGACTTAAATGGGCTTCCTCCTCACTGGAGGTATCCAATGCAATAACCTGGTGCTCTCCTAGAGCGCAGCCAGGTGCAGGAGTCACCACAAAACTCTCAGGCTCAGTGTCAATGATCTGTTCCTGGTCTTCTCTATGGATAACATTAGTTTGGTATACCTCACCAATAACTCCTCTATGGGTTGTGGACACAACCTCTGCTATGTGCTCAATCTCTCTTGGCCCTTCCATCTACTGAGGAATATCATCTGCAACAGCAGCAAGATTCAGAAGCTGCTCTGCAGTCCTTCCATTTAGCACAGCAGAAATGGTGTCCGCTCCATTGCTACACACTGAGACTTCTTTCAATAAAGCCAACAGACTTGTTGCCCATCTGTCCCAGTCTATTTTCTCTGTGCTCCCATCAGAGGTACTACGCAGTACCGCTCCAACTGCCAAAGGAGACACAGCACAGTGTGGCTCCACAGCAGGCACATTGCACATATCACTTTTGTTTAAACTAACCTGTGGAAAAACATTTTTAAACACAGCAGGCTGCAATACCATAACTTGACCACCTTTCTCAGGTGGCGTTTCATTAAACTCATGAAGACTTTTGCTGTCAGCAGGGACAGACCGCAGTAACCCATTATCACAAGTAATTTCAGACATTTTAGTTTTACCATTTGACACATTCTCATCACCAAGGTCAAGTACCCTCTTATCCATCAGAGTGGCACCACAGTTGTCCCAGGAAACCTCTGGCTCCAACATACAGAGCTCCCTTGAGGTTTCTAGGGACACCTCTGCAGCCTTATATACTGTTTCTAAGGGGAATAGCATATCCTGCTTAGCAATCACCCCTACCTCATTAAGCATCACATTATCAGCATTAGTCAACTCAATACCAGTATGATCATACTCTTTAGTATGTTTCACATCATCACATTCAATTGAAACACTTGCCTCCCCACTGGACAGGGCACTGCAGTGAGGCAAGTCCTTTTCTGCACCAATAGTGGATCTCCCCTCTGGGATCACTTCCACTTCAGTGTGAGCAATCCCACAGTCAGTCTTTCCCATGACTTTAACAGCAACAGTCTTACCCATCCGAGCAACAGGTCTTGTCATGTTCCTTTGAGTACGTTGACTTTCTTGTACTGCACTTCTACTGGCCCACTCCCTCTGGTGGCCACGGCTTGAAACGACAGCAGGCACAACAGGAATTTCCTCTCTGTTGCCAGGGGTGACTGCAAACATTTTAACACAGGAATCCAGGCTTGCAGGCGAAGAGTTAAGCCCAGCAACAATATCAGCAGCTGTGTTTCTCAAGCTGGGACAAGAAAGGATCCCATGCGCCCCAGTTGACCACATTCCTGGCATGTTACTTGGCGACTTTCTCCTGTTGCTAAGGGAGATAGCACTCACCCAACATGCAGAATCTCACTAGCATCTCTATGAGGATGGTGGGGCACCTCTTCCCTGTAGCGCCTCATTCCCATTGGTACATTTTCTCTAGTTGCTAATGGAAATGTTGCTCTCCCAGCTGCACTTTTCTGGCTCTTCCAAACATGTAGACTTCCCTCTCTATGAAGCGGTGTCGCTTTAAACTTGCCACAATCCTCTATAGGCAATATCTTTGTCTTGCGGTGTTCCGACCTGACATCATAGACGTTGCAATGGGCAACTGAACTCCTTTCAAACTTCTGGTAAGCCTGTTGCTCACTCCTGGCACTCAGAGCAGGCTTCTCAAACACAGATGCAGACCTTTGCTTTGATAGGTATCTTTGCACTGGAGCCTGGGACAAAGGGCACTTGGAGACTGCATGCCCCCACTCACTGCACCGCAAACAGTGCACTTGGTTCCATATCTTGTCAGGGCTTCCCACACTGCATCTGCTTTCAAGCTTAGGCCTCTGCACCTTGATAGCTGGCCTACTTGCACAAGCGTTGCCAGGGGCAACAACACCCCTCTCCCCGGTATGAGCATCCAGCTGCTCTCTCCTTACAGGAAGGGTTGGGTTGCTCTTGTCTTTAACTTGGTTCAGTGCTGCCAGGTGCCGCTTGCACCAATCCACTGCAGACTCAGACTTTGGTGGACTCTCCATACTCGCAGTCACCTGTGCACTCATTGCACCAGTGTTGCCCAGGGACAACACCAGCCCTCCTTCTCCTTGGCAAACTCTGTTCAGGCATTAATAGCGCTCGTTCAGGTGGTAACAACCCCTCTAGCCACAGAGCTCTATCTATCATCTCAGCCATCCTTGCTTCTTTTAGGAGCTTTGACCGCCCCATACTCACAGTCACTCCAGAATAACTTTGCACAGTTCAGCAACAAATTGGAGCACTGTCTCTTTAAGGCTAGTTACCTTTCTCTTTCAGGTTCTCCTCACCTGCACACACAGATTATGCAGTCTCATGCATCAAAACACAGTTCATATAACAAATGAACTCACTTGACTGTAGGGATCTTAGATTGTGCCCGCATTCTCCACCACGTGTAAAGGACTAGCGTCAAATGTAGAGCGTTAAGGACACCGCCACTCCCTGGTTCTTCTTTTTAAGGGCTTTGTTTTCCCATTTTTATTAAAAGCAAGTTCAGCAAACAAACATAGGTTTCCCTCGCAGGGGTTTTCAGCATTCCTTTTTCCAACAAAAAATGATATTCGGCCTAGTTGGCTCTCACTTGCAGCACTGCTGCTCTGGCCTTACACTCCAGGCCCTTGTCTGTCTCGTACAGACTGTTTCACCAACCACCTTGGTGCATATAGCTAGCAGCCTCTTGCTACACTGGCTCCCACGTGGAGCCCTCCTGGTACTCAGACTTCCTATCTGCCAGGGTGGAGCCCAGAACCATGGTCAGGTTACTACTAAAAGCCCAGCACACACCTGACCAATCAGTATGCTGGCTGTTCCCAAAATCAGGACCCAGGACTAGGGATTTCATCTCACCCGGATCTCTCATAAATCCCCGAGCTCCAGGTCCCAAAATGGACTTTAAAAAACACTGAGGAAACTGGAAGATCAGTGTTCTCTTCATGTTACAAGCTCCCTGGAGCCCTTCAACCTGTACGGTTGAGAATTCTGGGTCACAACCTTCTTCTAGACCCTGACAGGGCAACGTTCTGCCACAATATATATATATATATATATATATATATATATATATATATATATATATATATATATATATATATATTGTGGTGGTGTGGTACCCCACCAGTGTTTAGACGCAGGATTCTCAACCAGGCAGGTTGAGGGGCTCCAGTTTATTTTCTTATTTGGGAGGAAACTGACTTTTCAGTTGCCTCATTGTTTACTAAAATCCGTTATGGGATCTGGAGCCCGTAGATTTCATAGCGATCCGGGTGGGATGAAATCCCCAGTCCTGGGTCCGGGTTTTGCAATCCACCAGCATACTGATTGGTCAGGTGTGTGCTGGGCTATTTGTAGACACCTGACCATGGTTCTGGGCTCCACCCTCCCAAGGAGTCCAGTCAAGCAAGGGAGAAGTGTGCCTGTCTGTCTGTCTGTCTGTCTGTCTGTCTGTCTGTCTGTCTGTCTGTCTGTCTGTCTGTCTGTCTGTCTGTCTGTCTGTCTGTCTGTCTGTCTGTCTGTCTGTCTGTCTGTGCAGACAGAGGGTCCAAGCCTGTGGGCTGGAAAAGGAAGCTGGAAAAGAGTGCTGAGGTACTGGGTGTACAAGAACTCTGTTATAGAGCCGAGAGGGCTGAAGCATACGTCTGAGCAGCAGTGCTGCTAAAGAGAGCCAGGTGGCTTGGTATTTTTGATTTAACTTACATTGTTGCCGTGGAAAGCTGGAACCCCTGTGTGGGCAACTCTTCTGTTATCAGACATTTTCTTTCTTTAATAAAAGTTGGCCTACAAGCCCTTAAAACTGCATATCTGGTGTGGACTCAGCTCACTGGTAAGCTCTACCCTTAAGCTAAAACAACCCCAAACTTCACAAGTGGTGCTCGAATGCGGGCAACAGCTGAAGATCCTTAAATATACCAGTGAGCTATTGCCAGAAACTGCCTGTGCTCTGCAGTTTTTGCAGCAGGTGGTGCACCTGGAAGGGAGAGGCCCCTTAAAGAGACAGTGCTCCTGTTGTTGCTCTGTGCAGTGGAGTGACTGCGAATATGGAAAATCCACCAGTGTTTGAATCAGCTGTGGACTGGTGCAAGCGGCACCTGGCAGTACTGAACCAAGCTACAGAGAAAAACAAGCCAACCCTCAGTGTAAGGGGAGAGCGGCTGGATGTCCATAACTGGAAGAAGGGTGTTGTTGCCCCTGGTAACGCTGCTGCAGTTAAAACAGTAGCTATTGTGAAGAATGTAAATGTGTCACGGTGTGAAACAGGATCCAGCAGAGAGAAGCCCATGCTATATACAAAGAGAAAGGCTGAGACCAAGAGTGGTTGCCCATAGCAACACAGAGGAAGCCAGTCGAGCTGTCTGTGTACCATGGGGTATGTCTAACCAGGATTGTGGCAAGTGGCTCCAGGAGAAGCCAATACATCATGTTGGAGAGAGCCAGCAAAGTACTGCTGGGAGAGTGCGGTCTCCCATGGCGATGAGAGTGAAAGTGGTACCGGAAAGGAGGAGCTACAGTGGAGATTTGGCTCAGCGTCCCCACAAAGAGGCTTGTGCATTCCAGCCAGCTGGGAATCACCAGGAGAGAAGGACTCTGGGAAAAAGTCATCCAGTACCATGCCTGGAATGTGGCCAGCTGGGGCATGGCATGTTTTCTTGTCGTAGGTTCTGGAATTCAGCTGGAGATAATATTGCTGAGGAAAAGTCTTTATCTGCGGGCCCAGATTTCTGTGAAAATATGTTTGCAGTCACCCCTAGCAACAAGAAGGAGTTTCCTGTTGTGTCGGCAGGGGGTGCTAAACAGTGGGAGATACCTGCTGTAGTTTCATCCCGTGGCCACCAGGGGGAGTTGACCAGTAAAAGTGCAGCAGAGGACTGGTTTGTGAGACGCCATACTCAAATGAAGATGTGACCCCTACTACTGCAGTGGGTAAGACTGTCTTTAATGGAATAATAGCTGGATCTGCTGATTTCATGTATAAAAGGACTGGTTATGAGACTGTCCATGATGATGTGAGAGTGACCCCAGTTAGTGGGGCCACTGAATGTGTTCTTGAGGGTGACTTTTCCCTGTGCAGTACCCTGTGCAGTGGGGAGGCAGGGGTTAAAGTCAAACCTGCACCCGTGTGTGCTTCTCAAGAGGAAAATGGTGATGTGTCTAATGTCTGCCAGTCTCAAGTTGGCAGTGGGCTAGGACAGCCTGCAAGAGGTACAAATGCTGTCAATGTTGATGATTATGGAAAATGTATTGCTGTTGGGAAACCCCCAGGTTCTTGCAGAGCAAAAGCTGTAATCAAAAATGGGCCATTGCTCATAACAACTGGTGGTAAGACAGCACAGTTGTCCCTAGACATCTCCAGGGAACTTCATTTACTGGAGCCGGAGGTTGCCCTGGACAACTGCAATGTCACTCTGGTGAGAAAGAGTGGAACTGTACCTTTTAATGGGAAGGTGTTTGTGCAATCTGCTAAAGTCTGCAGGTAAATAGTGGGTTAATGCAACCTGTGGAAAGTGCAAAAGTGTGTGAGGTTTATGAAGCGCCACCCGAGCAAGGTGGTGAATATGGGGTATTGCAACCTGCTGTGTTAAAACACGTATTACCACAGTCTGACATGATTCACAATGATTTGTGTAATGAGTCTACAACTAAGCCCATCTGTTGTTATGTGTCCCCTTGGGCGGATGGATCGGTTCTGAGGAGTACTGGTGAACAGAGTGCACAAACAATGGATTGGGATAGTTGGGGTAAAAATCTTATCTCCATGATAGATAAGGCTTTTATACACAAAAATAAGGTGGCCACTGTTTCTGTTGTGCCAGCAGGAGGGACTGCTGAACAGCTTGTACCTGAAGGCGCGGTAGCTGCTGCAGGGGTTAACCCTCGTGAGAAAGATGGCCCAAATGAGGGACCGCACACAGCAGAAACTTTGTCCATGATCCACAAAAGTGATGTTGGCATGGGGTGTCCAAGTGACATTGTTGCTGGTAATGATCTGGAGCAGTTCATTGATGCTGAGCCTGAAAATTTGCGTCTGAGTCCAGCACCTGGCAGCGCTCTGGGTGAGCATCAGGCTGTGGTTACCTCCAGCTGGGAGGATGTTCGTTTGAAAATTGCAACTTCTCAAGTCTCAGCAAATGAGTCTGTCTGCATTCCCAGTGTAATAACAGTCCCCAGAAAGGACTTTGGTCTGGGATAAAGGGTCTGGTCTGTAACCAAAGCATTAAAAGAGATGCTTGAACTTTGGGATGTACAGCCAATCTATACTAGTGTGTCTCCTCCACAGTCTGACGGTCTGGTACTGCGGAGTACCACTAGGTGGAGCACTAAATGGCAGGCTGTACAGAGCGAAGGAGAACAAGACAGGGTTTATTCCTGAATTTATTACTCTTGTTAAAAGTTGCCTCTGGGTATGCTGCTGGGTTATTTCCTGAAAAAATAGTATATGGGAGATGCTTTTGGAGAAACTAAAAATGAGTCCAAAATGTCTGAGGTTTCACCTCCTAACATCCCGACAGGAAGCATTTCTGCTGCTATGGTCCAGGGTGGTGCTGGTCAGTTGTCGGTGAAAGGCGCGTAATACTGCACCAGTGGACAAACCACATGAGATGGAAGGGCCAAGCATGGACCAGAAAACAGCAGAAATCCTGACCGGGGCTCAGACAGAGGTGGTTAACGAGACTGGGGTCACCAGTCCAATAATAGGTTTATGTGACAAACCTGAGACAGGGAAATGGGTAAAAAGTGCAATAAGGTTGGTATGGAGATCAGACGAGAGCTCGCCTGTTCCGGTTTTGGATAGAAATCCAGGTGGTATTAAAGGTCAAGTGGTAGGACAGCTGTCTGCAGAGTGGGTGAACCCAGGGGAGGTGACGTCCTGTGAGGTTCCCGTTGGTGATGGCGGCCCTACAGTATGTGTGCCCTTTGCTGACTCTGCTATAGCAAATGCTGAAAAAAAAGGCATTGGTGACGTGCAACATTGAGAGGTGTAATGTTGGTTTGAAAATGTCTGTCAGTGATGAACCAAGTAATGTGTTAATGGTACATGATGATGTTGTATCCAAAGGTACAGGTAAACCTGGTAAACAATTAGTGACTGCTGAGTCAGGTACCAGAAATAAGAGGAGGGGTCCCGTTATAAACACCATAGAAATAGGCCCCCTACAGTCTCAGAACAGTAATGCTGAGAGAGGTTTTGGGAAACCAGGAAACTTGAAGCGTGGAGGCAGAAGGGTTGGTAGAAAGACCAGGGGTACCCTGTTAAAATTTCAGGAGAGGAAGTGCTTATGAAAATGCACTCTGAAGAAAAGTTGGGAAGGTCGCATCAAAGCCCATAGCAGAGTGTCAGTGAGGCTTAGAGGGAGGCATTGGGTAGAGTTCCCCTTTAGGAGAAGTGAGGTCGGACAGTATTGGACTCCTGTAAATGGTAGCTGGCACAGAGGTGCCAAAAGAAACTTGTGTGTTCTGTCCTCTGGGTCAAAACAAGGGGGGGGGGATATGTGGTGATGTGGTACCCCACCAGAGTTTAGACGCAGGATTCTCAACCAGGCAGGTTGAGGCGCTCCAGTTTATTTTCTTATTTGGGAGGAAACTGGCTTTTCAGTTTCCTCATTGTTTACTAAAATCTGTTTGGGGATCTGGAGCCCGGGGATTTCATAGCGATCCGGGTGGGATGAAATCCCCAGTCCTGGGTCCGGGTTTTGCAATCCACCAGCATACTGATTGGTCAGGTGTGTGCTGGTCTATTTGTAGGCACCTGACCATGGTTCTGGGCTCCACCCTCCCGAGGAGTCCAGTCAAGCAAGGGAGAAGTGTGCATGTCTGTCTGTCTGTCTGTCTGTCTGTCTGTCTGTCTGTCTGTCTGTCTGTCTGTCTGTCTGTGTGTCTGTCAGAGCAGACAGAGGGTCCAAGCCTGTGGGCTGGAAAAGGAAGCTGGAAAAGAGTGCTGAGGTACTGGGTGTACAGGAACTCTGTTATAGAGCCGAGAGGGCTGAAGCATAAGTCTGAGCATCAGTGCTGCTAAAGAGAGCCAGGTGGCTTGGTATTTTTGATTTAACTTACATTGTTGCTGTGGAAAGCTGGCACCCCTGTGTGGGCAACTCTTCTGTTATCAGACATTTTCTTTCTTTAATAAAAGTGGGCCTACATGCCCTTAAAACTGCATATCTGGCGTGGACTCAGCTCACTGGTAAGCTCTACCCTTAAGCTAAAACAACCCCAAACCTCACAATATCTATATATATATATATATATATATATATATATATATATATATATATATATATATATATATATATATATATATATATTAGTCCAGTGTAAAAATATTTTTGTACTGAACACAGTTAAGCGAGAGAAACTTTTAAGTTTGGTGGCCCTTGATATATTATTTCACTTTGAACAGTTTTAGCTGAGGTAGACCATTTCACACACTAGTTTTATGTAAGCTAAAGAAAATTGTACTTCTATATAATTATGAAATTTCCCACTAGAGAATGGATTACTATAAGCTGGAATACCTCAGGGATGGTACAGGGACACATTTTTTTCCTGAATCTTTGCTGATATTTCAGGTCTCATTAAGAACACACTATTATCTGAAAAAAGTTTTTAAGCTGAAAAACAATATTTTCTTGGCGTGCCTATATAGTTATCACATTATTCATTCTGTTTAGGATCACTCTGTAGCTACAGCAGGCATTGCCTTTATCAAGGAAACACAATAATTTACATTTTAATTTTCCTGAATACTCTTTTGTAATAAGGAAATTAATAAATTATCTGGCTGCGCTAAGTAATACAGAATTATATTTGCATTTCAAAACAAATTAACTCAACAGCTAAATTTTCTGGATCAAAAACAAGGATAACAGTTCTAAAACATCCCAAAAATGTCTGTGACTGTGACTGTTTTTCTTTACAACCTGGCTTCATCTTTTAATTATAAAATCAATGGAAAAAAGAGAAGGAAATTGCTTAGGTTTTCCAAGGGAGCTCATTTAGAACTCATTTCAGCTCATTTGATGGAAAGTTGGCTTGTAAACAATTTAAAAAAATTACAGATGACCAGATGATAAAAAAAATAGAACTTTTGTTTAATGTAGTATCTCACTATCTGTTTTACATCACCACTGAATTCTCTGCTTAAAATTACTCTTTTACTATAAAATGATGGTCAATAGGCACTCTGACCACCACATCTGACAATTAAATTTAAACTCCAGGCAGATATAAGGAAGTATTGCAGTTATTTACATATTAAAACATTCACTAAATCTTTTTTTATCAGGGGTCTGTCATCTGTTTGTTATCAGTTCCTAATTTGATCAATTGATAAATGTTCGGGGCGTGGCCTGACCTGGAATGAAGATGGCTGCTTAGCTTAGAAGCTCCTGCCACCTCACGACCTAAACCCAATTTACTGGAGCGTAAATAGTAATTGTGCCCGCGCTAATATAATGTCACATATAAAAAAGAGATGCCGTGTAAAAATATTTAAATATAATAAATATGTTAATGAAACCGTACATGTAAGATAAAGTGCAAATATTTTGTATATAATAATAAATCACCAAGTGCATATGAAAAAAGTGCAATCGTGGTAATAATTTTGAAAAGTGCACCGTGCTAGAATAAATATAAATGCCAAACGCTTTCCTGTGACATTTAAGTGTTCAACATAATCAGCAGATACAAATCACAGAAAACAAACGTAAATAAATAGTGTCCATAAAATAAGTGTTCGTCATGCTTCTTCTGATGGGTGTCTGAATCACAACAAGCAAGATGTGCTCTCCCGTGACACCCCACATGTGCTTGCGCTCACCTTTAATCGTGTGACACAGTAATTAAACGGTGTCAAAATACGCATTGGGGCCACTCCTGGGCTCACTCAGGATACAATGATGCAAAACACTCCTCACAGGTAAAGCCAAGATCCACATTTATAGAAGAAACAAACAGAAGAACTCCATAGTGTAATATAGCAAGGACATTTATTGGATGAAAAAAGTCCTCCAGGAGGGTACTCACATTAGATGGGTGCTACAGTGCACCAAACTGTACAGGTTAAAAAGGAAGCAGCAATTCGTATGGCGTGCGGTGTGGCATGTAAAATCCTCCTCCACTGCTGACAGCTCCGTCCTACCCCTCCCCGACGAGTATTCGGCACAGGGATCACGTGCCTTCCTCTGGGGGATATCATTGGACGGATGCACAGTGTGATATATATATGCTGACGGCGGCCATTTTGCCGAGGACCGCCGACAGCTGTAATAGGAAACAAATAGCTAAAGAGATCGGCTGGCGGCCATTTTGCCTGTGCCCACCGGTCTATAGTGTGTTAGACTCTAATGGTGTGTGGTAATTGGAAGGTGGAGCCAAGTCACACTGCACTCATCATCTAATGGAGCTGTGTCGGCGGCCATTTTGCCTAGGTCCACAGACAGCTCTAGTGATGGGCTACACCATAAAGTAAATAACAACAATAGTCATCAAATGACAGCATTTACCAGCTCCTTGATAAGATATCTAATATTAAATAAATAATAGTAAATAAAGTGATCCTAGTTGATTGTAATGTATGTTAATAATATATATTAGTAATCAGGATAGAGCTGTGCATATAGGAGCCACACCACACCGCACCTCATATAACAATATAGATCAAATCAACCCTAATAAATACCATAAGTCATCTTATTAAAACAAATATTAAGCTGCATAAACTTCTCCTCCTAAGAGACTACTGAAAATCACTTAAATCATAAAGGAGATCTAAGTGTCGGATCCCCATATTAGAGTATAATAAATTTATTAAAATAAGCTAAAATCAATAGGTATCCCTAACCTTCCTGCCATATCAAAATTACGAATTATATAATATATCCTATAATAAATATATAAAAAATAAATTTTATTAATAAAAAATATATGTTGAAATAAAATAATAAAAACCATATAAAACAGTACCAGTACAGGCGCTATTGAAAATATATGTAAGAACCAGCGTGAAACATAATTTACATAAAAACCATCTGTTTGGTACAATAATCAAAAGCAATTCCCTTATTTAATTAAATATTAAAACTAATTAAAAATTACTGAGGAAACATGTTAAATCAAAATCCCTATTGAGCCCCCCAGGGAACAGAGAACCCAATTGGTGTATCCACCAAGATTCCCGTTTACTGATATCTCTCGTGAAATTGGAACCTCTCCAGTGACGTTTAGGGGCCTCTATCCCCCAGAATTTCATCCCTACCGTACTCTTATTATGCATTTTCTCAAAATGGATGTATAGATGGTGTTTGTGTGACCCTTTGCGAATGTTGCGTACGTGTTCCTCTAATCTGTCTTTTAGGGCTCTAGTGGTGCGCCCCACATAGATGAAATGACATGGGCACTTTAACGCATATACGACCCCAATAGTGTCACACGATATAAATTCCCTGATATTATAAGATTGATGGGTTCTGGGATCATGGAATTCCTTTAACCTTCTATCATTCCCTGGAACTCTCACACAACTGTAGCATCTACCACACCCATAAAAGCCCTTAAGGTCCCAAAACATTCTAGGATTTGGGGGGGTGGCTCAACTACATTGTGTACCGATATATCCCTTAGATTGGGTGCCTTTTTAAAAACAATTTTAAGTTTCTCCGGGAGCACACTTTTAAGGTGAGTGTCCTGCTTCAGGACATTCCAGTATTTACGTATAATTTTTTGTACTTCGTTATTTTGTAGGGAGTAATCGAGAACGATACTGATATTGTCATTAGCATTACTTTCCGTGATTTCAATCTTGTCTCTCAATAGGTTGTCCCTATCAAGACGTCCGACCTCCAATTTTTCTTTCTGTAAGAAATCACTGTGGTATCCTTTATCTAGGAACATGCTACTTAGCTTGTTGGACTGCAACTCATAGTCCTCATTTCTCGTACAATTTCTTCTCATCCTCATATATTGGCCCCTGGGAATGTTCTTCAGCCAGGGTTTGTAGTGACAGCTGGTAATGGGTATATAAGAGTTACGATCTGTTGCTTTAAAAAATGATCTGGTAATGATACCTTCATTGGTGTTAAAAATTTCCAGATCTAAAAAAATGGATGCTTTCCTTATTAACATCCCAAGTTAGGGAGATATTAAGATCGTTGTGGTTCATGGAATCCAGTAAATCCATTAATGTCTCCATGCTCCCCTTCCAAATGATCAGCAGATCGTCGATAAATCTCTTGTATAATAAAATATTATCACATACTCCATTTAAAACTCCTTCCTCTTCCCATTTGGCCATATACAAGTTCGCTACGCTGGGGGCAAATTTAGCGCCCATAGCGACACCTTTTATCTGTAAGTAAAACTTGTTCCCATACCAGAAAAAATTATGACGTAAGCAAAAATCTAAACACTTAAGGATAAATATAACAAAATCTCCATCCACGGGCTCTTCCTTCCTAAGGGCCCACTCCACTGCTTTCATGGCCCCCTCATGGTCTATGTTGGTGTACAGTGAGGCCACGTCCCCTGTGGCCATAATAATATTATCCCGTGCATTGCATTCACTTAATAGCTGTAATGTGTGCTTAGTGTCCTTGAGGTAGGCTTTTGTTTTTTTCACCAGTGGTTGCAGGTGGATGTCTATATATTCCCCCAACCGGGAAGTCAAAGATTCAATGCCACTCACTATTGGCCTTCCCGGGGGGGTTTTACTATCCTCATGTATCTTCGGTAGGAAGTATATCACCGGTGTCTTGCTGACTGTAGGGACAAGATATTTCGCTTCATTTTTACTCAGGAGTCCTTCTTCCTCACCATCATGAACAATATTTTCTAGTATACTTTTGAAGGATTTGGAAGGATTCCTGTCCAGTGGTCGGTAAGTGTCAGTATCGCTCAGTATTCGTTCCATTTCCACCTTATATTGCTGTAGGGATAGTACAGCTTGTTTCCTCCTCCATGAATTTTCCGTCAAAGATCAATAATGCAACTATAAGTCCCCCCCTCACGCCAGTGTACTAGGTGTAATCCTAGATTCTGATCTGTCCCTTTGGCCCCAATCCAATCACTGTCAAAAGTTTGCAAACTTCACCTCTGTAACATCTCTAAAATTTGCCCCTTTTTAAGTAATGAAACCACCAAGCTACTCATTCACTCCCTTATAATCTCTTGCCTTAACAATTGCAGCTCACTTCTCATAGGTCTACCTCTCCATAGGCTATCCACTCCTTAGTCTATCATGAATGCTGCTACCAAACTCATCTACCCTGACAACTGCCTAGTGTCTGCCACCCCTCTCCGCCAATCCCTCCACTGGCTTCCAAATGCCCAGCAAATTAAATTCAAAATATTAATAACAACTTACAAAGCCATTCACAAATCTGCCCCAAGCTACATCACCAATCTTTACTCCAAATATCACCCAAACTGCCCTCTCTGCTCCTCTCAAGACCTCCTGCTCTCAAGCTTCCTTATCTGCTCCTCCCATGCTCATCTCCAGGACTTCTCTAGAGCCTTTGCCATCCTCTGGAACTCTCTACTTTAGTCTGTCCGGCTATCTCGTACTCTGGCTGCCTTTAAGCGATCCCTGAAAACTCATCTACACCTCCAACTAGTTAAATTAACTGGATATTGCTAATTCCATCAGCTCCTCCCCTACAGTTATAACCTCTTGTACCACTTGCACCACTCAATTAGATTGTAAGTGCTTATAAGCAGGGCTCTCTTAACCCTCTTGTTTATTATTGTATTGTAACTGTACTAACTCCCTTTTTATTGTAAAGCACTGCACAAACTGTTGGCACTATATAAATCCTGTATAAATATAATAATAATAATAATCATCATTTAGTGTATGCATCTCAGTTTGAATGGGTATGAGCCTCTTTAAATCCTCTGTAGAGCAACACTTATACTAGGAGAGGAAAGGGTAGCACTAGGAGCCAATCAGATGATGACTGGACACATGCTGGTAGAAGGAAAGAGCAGAGTGATTAGAAGGATGAGCTCATCAATCTTTCCTGCTTATTCAATGTCCAAGCATAAGTGACCTAGCTATGTTGCTTAAAGTATAACTAAAGGCAAAACTTTTTTAGTTTAGGATAGAGTGGAGAGGTTTTTTATTGCTACCTTACATAGTTGCATAGTAGGTGAGGTTAAAAAAAGACACAAGTCCATCAAGTCCAACCTATGTGTGATTATGTGTCAGTATTACATTGTATATCCCTGTATGTTGCGGTCATTCAGGTGCTTATCTAATAGTTTCTTGAAGCTATCGTTGCTCCGCGCTGAGACCACCGCCTGTGGAAGGGAATTCCACATCCTTGCCGCTCTTACAGTAAAGAACCCTCTACGTAGTTTAAAGAGGAGTTCCACCCAGGGGGGCCGTCAAAAAAAATAAAATTAAAAGTCAGCAGCTACAAATACTGCAGCTGCTGACTTTTAATTGGACACTCACCTGTCCCTGGGTCCAGCGATGCGGGGGATGGAAGCCCGGCTCGTCCCCCCCCTCCGCTCGTCGGTGCCGGCATTTCAACTGTGGGCGCCGGGCTGTGGCTTCACAGCCTGGCACCCACTGCGCATGCGCGAGCGGCGCCGCGCGCCGTGATTGGCCGCTCAATCACCTGGGACCTGTAATGGGTCCCAGATGATTGACAGGAGGGAGGGAGCAGAGTGGAGCCCTTCCTGTGCCGAGGAGGAAGTGATGTCACCAGCCCAGGCTAAGGAACAGGCAGACTACGAGGGACCACCTAGCAACAGGCATTTAGAGGTAAGTGAAAAAAAAAAAATATCCAAATGTTTTTTTGTTTTGTTTTTTAGAATTTTTCCAGGTAGTTTTGTTTTTTGGGTGGAACCCCACTTTAAGGTTAAACCTCTTTTCTTCTAATTTTAATGAGTGGCCATGAGTCTTGTTAAACTCTCTTCTGCGAAAAAGTTTTATTTCTATTGTGGGGTCACCAGTACGGTATTTTTATATTGAAACCATATCCCCTCTCAAGCGTCTCTTCTCCAGAGAGAATAAGTTCAGTGCTCGCAACCTTTCCTCATAACTAAGATCCTCCAGACCCTTTATTAGCTTTGTTGCCCTTCTTTGTACTCACTCCATTTCCAATACATCCTTCCTGAGGACTGGTGCCCAGAACTGGACAGCATACTCTAGGTGCGGCCGGACCAGAGTCTTGTAGAGTGGAAGAATTATCGTTTTATCTCTGGAGTTGATCCCCTTTTTAATGCATGCCAATATTCTGTTTGCTTTGTTAGCAGCAGCTTGGCATTGCATGCCATTGCTGAGCCTATAATCTACTAGGACCCCCAGGTCCTTTTCCATCCCAGATTCCCCCAGAGGTTATCCCCCAGTGTATAGATTGCATTCATATTTTTGCCACCCAAATGCATTATTTTTCATTTTTCTACATTGAACCTCATTTGCCATGTAGTGGCGCACCCCATTAATTTGTTCAGATCTTTTTGCAAGGTTTCCACATGCTGCGGAGAAGTTATTGCCCTGCTTAGCTTAGTATCGTCTGCAAATACAGAGATTGAACTGTTTATCCCATCCTCCAGGTCGTTTATGAACAAATTAAATAGGATTGGTCCCAGCACAGAACCCTGGGGAAACCCACTACCCACCCCTGACCATTCAGAGTACTCCCCATTTATCCCCACCCTCTGAACTCTCCCTTGTAGCCAGTTTTCAATCCATGTACTCACCCTATGGTCCATGCCAACGGACCTTATTTTGTACAGTAAATGTTTATGGGGAACTGTGTCAAATGCTTTTGCAAAATCCAGATACACCATGTCTACGGGCCTTCTTTTATCTAGATGGCAACTCACCTCCTCATAGAAGGTTAGTAGATTGGTTTGGCAAGAATGATTCTTCATGAATCCTTGCTGATTGCTGCTAATGATACCGTTCTCAATACTAAAATCTTGTATATAGTCCCTTATCATCCCCTCCAAGAGTTTACATACTATTGATGTTAGGCTAACTGGTCTGTAATTTCCAGGGATGTATTTTGGGCTCTTTTTAAATATTGGCGCTACATTGGCTTTTCTCCAATCAGCTGGTACCATTCCAGTCAGTAGACTGCCTGTAAAAATGAGGAACAACGGTCTGGCAATCACTTGACCGAGTTCCCTAAGTACCCTCGGATGCAAGCCATCTGCTCCCAGGGATTTATTAATGTTAAGTTTCTCAAGTCTAATTTTAATTCTGTCCTCTGTTAACCATGGAGGTGCTCCCTGTGTTGTGTCATGAGGATAAACACTGCAGTTTTGGTTACTGAAGCCCCCCGATTCACTCGTGAGGAGAAGAATAAATTCAATACCTTCGCCATCTCCCCATCCTTTGTAACCAGATGTCCTTCCTTATTCTTTATGGGGCCAATATGGTCTGTCCTCCCTTTTTTACTGTTTACATACTTAAAGAATTTCTTGGGATTTTTTTGCTCTCCTCCGCTATGTGTCTTTCATGTTCTATCTTAGTCGTTCTAATTGCACCCTTACATTTCATGTTGCATTCTTTATAACGTCTGAATGCTGAGGATGATCCCTCAACCTTGTATTTTTTGAAGGTCTTCTCCTTTGCTTTTATATGCATTTTTACATCGGAGTTAAGCCATCCAGGACTTTTGTTCGCTCTTTTAAATTTATTACCCAATGGGATGCATTGGCTAATGCCCTTATTTAATATTCTCTTAAAGCAAACCCATCTCTCCTCCGTGTTCTTTGTTCCTAATATTTTATCCCAATTTATGTCTTTTAGCAAGGTTTGTAGTTTAGGGAAGTTGGCTCTTTTGAAATTCAGTTTCTTTGTATTCCCTTTATGTTTCCTATTTGTGTGATTTATACTGAAACGAATTGACCTGTGATCGCTGTTACCTAAATTGCCCCGTATTTCCACATCCGTGATCAGGTCTGTATTGTTGGTAATCAGTAGATCCAGTAATGCTTTATTTCTAGTTGGTGCATCTACCATCTGACCCATAAAATTGTCCTTCAAGACATTAAGATACTGGCGAGCCTTAAATGAATGCGCGGTTCCCTCCACCCAGTCTATGTCTGGATAATTAAAATTCCCCATTATGATAACACTTCCCATCCTTGCTGCTAATCCAAATTATGATAGGAGATCTGTCTCCACTTCCTCCCTCAGGTTAGGGGGCCTATAGCATACTTCCAGTATTATTTTCCCCTTTGCTTCATCCCTTTGAAGCTCTACCCATAAGGATTCCACCTCCTCCCTAGCTCCCTCAGTGATGTCATCTCTCACATTCATTTGTACATTATTCTTGATATATAGGCATACCCCTACCCCTTTTTTACCCTCTCTATCTTTGCGGTAAAGGGTACACTCTTGAATGTTTGCCAGCCAATCATGAGAGCTGTTGAACAAGGTCTCTGAAATTCCCACAAAATCCAAATCCTCCTCATACAGCAGTATCTCTAGTTCATCCATCATGTCCGCCATGCTCCTGGAATTGGTGAACATGCCAAATAGTTTAGACTAGTCACATATTGTCCTCGTATTGGGTGTCTCAAGATTGCAACTAGGACTTGCTACTATACTTACCTTGGGTTTTTGTGCTTTGGTCAACCTACCACTAATGCCCCCAATACTTCCCTCTGGAATATGTTCCGCGCTGACTATCTCTACCTCTGGGCCCTCCTCCCATTACCTAGTTTAAAAACCCCTCTAACATTTTGGCCATCTAAATTCCCAGCTGATCTGCACTCTCCTCATTTAGGTGCAGTCCGTCCCTTCTTTAGTACCGGTTATCGGCTGAGAAGTCAGCCCAGTCCTCCAGGAACCCAAACCCCTCCTTACTACACCAGCTCTTCAGCCACTTGTTTACTTCCCTAATCTCCCTCTGCCTTTCTGGTGTGGCTCGATGTACCAGTAGTATTCCCGAGAATACTACCTTAGAGGTCCTTTTCCTCAATTTAAGTCCCTAAAATTGTACTTTAGGACACTCCATCTACCTATGACTTTGTCATTGGTGCCAACGTGCACCATGACAGCTGGGTCTTCCCCAGCCCCTCCCAGTAATCTGTCCACCAGATCCGTGATGTGCCGAACCCGAATGCCCGGTAGACAACATACTGTTCGGCGCTTCAGGTCATTGTTACAGATTGCCCTCTCTGTCCATCTAAGAATTGCCTCTGTTAAGGAATAGGGATGAACTTATGTTCGACTCGAACATCCAACTGCATGGCGGCCTTTTGGAGAGATATACAGAGAGACAGTGTCATTTTATTTAAGTTAGATAGAGTAGGCAGGCGAGTCAGATACAGTGTATTTTGTATATATATGCATCCTAGGTGTTGTGTGTGTGTGTGTGTGTGTATATATATATATATATATATATATATATACACACACACACACACACACACACACACACACACACACACACACACACACACACACACACACACACACACACTGTATTCAGTTTAGCTAGATCTGTTCCTGTTATTCTCTTCCTACTGACAGGCAGGCAAGTGTTTTTAGTGTTTATACAGCATTTACAGCTACATGAAGAAAATTGCTGGTGTACTTCTGATCCTCTTAGTACCACAGGCAGGCAGCTACAGTATTTACAGTTAGTGAAGTGCGTTCTCTGCACAGTGTGCACCTAAAGCTACCTGAAGAAAATTGGTGGTATTCTTCTGATCCTATTATCACCACAGGCAGGCCCGCTGCAGTATTTACAGTTAGTGTAGTGCATCCTCTGCACAGTGTGCACCTAATGCTACCTGAAGACAATTGCTGTTGTTCTAATAATATTAATACCACAGGCAGGCAGCTGCAGTATTTACAGTTAGTGTAGTGCGTCCTCTGCACAGTGTGCACCTAAAGCTACCTGAAGAAAATTGGTGGTGTTATTCTGATCCTTTTAATACCACAGGCAGGCAGCTGCAGTACTTACAGTTAGTGTAGTGTGTCCCCTGCACAGTGTGCACCTAAAGCTACCTGAAGACAATTGCTGTTGTTCTGATCCTATTATTACTACAGGCAGATAGCTGCAGTATTTATAGTTAATGTAGTGCATTCTCGGCACAGTGTGCACCTAAAGCTACCTGAAGAAAATTGGTGGCGTTCTTCTGATCCTATTAGTACCACAGGCAGGCAGCTGCAGTATTTACAGTTAGTGTAGTGTGTTCTCTGCAGAGTGTGCACCTAAAGATACCTGAAGACAATTGCTGTTGTAGTGATCCTATTAATACCATAGGCAGGCAGCTGCAGTATTTACAGTTAGTGTACTGTATCCCCTGCACAGTGTGCACCTAAAGCTACCTGAAGACAATTGCTGTTGTTCTGATCCTATTAATACCACAGGCAGGCAGCTGCAGTATTTACAGTTAGTGCACTGTGTCCTCTGCACAGTGTGCACCTAAAGCTACCTGAAGAAAAATGGTGGTGTTCTTCTGATCCTATTAGTACCAAAAGCAGGCAGCTGCAGTATTTACAGTTAGTGTACTGTGTCCTCTGCACAGTGTGCACCTAAAGCTACCTGAAGAAAAATGGTGGTGTTCTTCTGATCCTATTAGTACCACAGGCAGGTAGCTGCAGTATTTACAGTTAGTATAGTGCGTCCTCTGCCCAGTGTGCACCTAAAGCTACCTGAAGACAATTGCTGTTGTTCTGATCCTATTAATACCAGAGGCAGACAGCTGCAGTATTTACAGTTAGTGTAGTGCGTCCTCGGCGCAGTGTGCACCTAAAGCTACCTGAAGAAAATTTGTGGGGTTCTTCTGATCCTATTAGTATCACAGGCAGGCAGCTGCAGTATTTACAGTTAGTGTAGTGTGTCCTCTGCACAGTGTGCACCTAAAGCTACCTGAAGAAAAATGGTGCTGTTCTTCTGATCCTATTAGTACCACAGGCAGGTAGCTGCAGTATTTACAGTTAGTGTAGTGCATCCTCTGCACAGTGTGCACCTAAAGCTACCTGAAGACAATTGCTGTTCTTCTGATCCTATTAATACCACAGGCAGACAGCTGCAGTATTTACAGTTAGTGTAGTGCGTCCTCGGCACAGTGTGCACCTAAAGCTACCTGAAGAAAAATGGTGGTGTTCTTCTGATCCTATTAGTACCACAAGCAGGCAGCTGGAGTATTTACAGTTATTGTACTGTGTCCTCTGCACAGTGTGCACCTAAAGCTACCTGAAGAAAAATGGTGGTGTTCTTCTGATCCTATTAGTACCACAGGCAGGTAACTAGAGTATTTACAGTTAGTGTAGTGCATCCTCTGCACAGTGTGCACTTAAAGCTACCTGAAGACAATTGCTGTTGTTCTGATCCTATTAATACCACAGGAAGACAGCTGCAGTATTTACAGTTAGTGTAGTGCGTCCTCGGCACAGTGTGCACCTAAAGCTACCTGAAGAAAATTGGTGGCGTTCTTCTGATCCTATTAGTACCACAGGCAGGCAGCTGCAGTATTTACAGTTAGTGTAGTGTGTCCTCTGCACAGTGTGCACCTAAAGCTACCTGAAGACAATAGCTGTTGTCCTGATCCTATTAATACCCCAGGCAGGCAGCTGCAGTATTTACAGTTAGTGTAGTGCGTCCTCTGCACAGTGTGCACCTAAAGCTACCTGAAGAAAATTGCTGGTGTTCTTCTGATCCTATTAGTACCACAGGAAGGCAGCAGCAGTATTTACAGTTAGTGTACTGTGTCCCCTGCACAGTGTGCACCTAAAGCTACCTGAAGATAATTGGTGGTGTACTTCTGATCCTATTAGTACCACAGGCAAGCTGCTGCAGAATGTACAGTTAGTGTTCTGTGTCCTCTGCACAGTGTGCACCTAAAGCTACCTGAAGACAATGGCTGTTGTTCGGATCCTATTAATACCACAGGCAGGCAGCTACAGTATTTACAGTTGGTGTACTGTGTCCTCTGCACAGTGTGCACCTAAAGCTACCTGAAGAAAATTGGAGGTGTTCTTCTGATCCTATTAGTACCACAGGCAGGCAGCTGCAGTATTTACAGTTAGTGCACTGTGTCCTCTGCAAAGTGTGCACCTAAAGCTACCTGAATACAATTGCTATTGTTCTGATCCTATTAATACCACAGGCAGGCAGCTGCAGTATTTACAGTTAGTGTACTGTGTCCTCTGCACAGTGTGCACCTAAAGCTACCTGAAGAAAATTGGAGGTGTTCTTCTGATCCTAATAGTACCACAGGCAGGCAGCTGCAGTATTTACAGTTAGTGGAGTGCATCCTCTGCACAGTGTGCACCTAAAGCTACCTGAAGAAAATTGGTTGAGTTCTTTTGATCCTATTAGTACCACAGGCAGGCAGCTGCAGTATTTATAGTTAGTGTACTGCATCCTCTGCACAGTGTGCACCTAAAGCTACCTGAAGACAATTTCTGTTATTCTGATCCTATTAATACCATAGGCAGGCAGCTGCAGTATTTACAGTTAGTGTACTGTGTAACCTGCACAGTGTGCACCTACATCTACCTGAAGACAATTGCTGTTATTCTGATCCTATTAGTACCACAGGCAAGCAGCTGCAGTATTTACAGTTAGTGCATTGTGTCCTCTGCACAGTGTGCACCTAAAGCTACCTGAAGAAAAATGGTGGTGTTCTTCTGATCCTATTAACACCACAGGCAGACAGCTGCAGTATTTACAGTTAGTGTAGTGCGTCCTCGGTACAGTGTGCACCTAAAGCTACCTGAAGAAAATTGGTGGCGTTCTTCTGATCCTATTAGTACCACAGGCAGGCAGCTGTAGTATTTACAGTTAGTGTAGTGTGTCCTCTGCACAGTGTGCACCTAAAGCTACCTGAAGACAATAGCTGTTGTCCTGATCCTATTAATACCACAGGCAGGCAGCTGCAGTATTTACAGTTAGTGTACTGTGTCCTCTGCACAGTGTGCACCTAAAGCTACCTGAAGATAATTGGTGGTGTACTTCTGACCCTTTTAGTACCACAGGCAAGCAGCTGCAGAATTTACAGTTAGTGTTCTGTGTCTTCTGTACAGTGTGCACCTAAAGCTACCTGATGACAATTGCTGTTGTTCGGATCCTATTAATACCACAGGCAGGCAGCTACAGTATTTACAGTTGGTGTACTGTGTCCACTGCACCTAAAGCTACATGAAGACAATTGCTGTTGTTCTGATCCTATTATTACCACAGGCAGGCAGTTGCAGTATTTACTGTTAGTGTACTGTATCCTCTGCACAGTGTGCACCTAAAGCTACCTAAAGACAATTGCTGTTGTTCTATCCTATTAATACCATAGGCAGGCAGCTGCAGTATTTACAGTTAGTGCACTGTGTCCTCTGCACAGTGTGCACCTAAAGCTACCTGAAGAAAAATGGTGGTGTTCTTCTGATCCTATCAGTACCACAAGCAGGCAGCTGCAGTATTTACAGTTAGTGCACTGTGTCCTCTGCACAGTGTGCACCTAAAGCTACCTGAAGAAAAATGGTGGTGTACTTCTGATCCTATTAGTACCACAGGCAAGCAGCTGCAGAATTTACAGTTAGTGTTCTGTGTCCTCTGCACAGTGTGCACCTAAAGCTACCTGAAGACAATGGCTGTTGTTCGGATCCTATTAATACCACAGGCAGGCAGCTACAGTATTTACAGTTGGTGTACTGTGTCCTCTGCACAGTGTGCACCTAAAGCTACCTGAAGAAAATTGGAGGTGTTCTTCTGATCCTATTAGTACCACAGGCAGGCAGCTGCAGTATTTACAGTTAGTGCACTGTGTCCTCTGCAAAGTGTGCACCTAAAGCTACCTGAATACAATTGCTATTGTTCTGATCCTATTAATACCACAGGCAGGCAGCTGCAGTATTTACAGTTAGTGTACTGTGTCCTCTGCACAGTGTGCACCTAAAGCTACCTGAAGAAAATTGGAGGTGTTCTTCTGATCCTAATAGTACCACAGGCAGGCAGCTGCAGTATTTACAGTTAGTGGAGTGCATCCTCTGCACAGTGTGCACCTAAAGCTACCTGAAGAAAATTGGTGGTGTACTTCTGACCCTTTTAGTACCACAGGCAAGCAGCTGCAGAATTTACAGTTAGTGTTCTGTGTCTTCTGTACAGTGTGCACCTAAAGCTACCTGATGACAATTGCTGTTGTTCGGATCCTATTAATACCACAGGCAGGCAGCTACAGTATTTACAGTTGGTGTACTGTGTCCACTGCACCTAAAGCTACATGAAGACAATTGCTGTTGTTCTGATCCTATTATTACCACAGGCAGGCAGTTGCAGTATTTACTGTTAGTGTACTGTATCCTCTGCACAGTGTGCACCTAAAGCTACCTAAAGACAATTGCTGTTGTTCTATCCTATTAATACCATAGGCAGGCAGCTGCAGTATTTACAGTTAGTGCACTGTGTCCTCTGCACAGTGTGCACCTAAAGCTACCTGAAGAAAAATGGTGGTGTTCTTCTGATCCTATCAGTACCACAAGCAGGCAGCTGCAGTATTTACAGTTAGTGCACTGTGTCCTCTGCACAGTGTGCACCTAAAGCTACCTGAAGAAAAATGGTGGTGTACTTCTGATCCTATTAGTACCACAGGCAAGCAGCTGCAGAATTTACAGTTAGTGTTCTGTGTCCTCTGCACAGTGTGCACCTAAAGCTACCTGAAGACAATGGCTGTTGTTCGGATCCTATTAATACCACAGGCAGGCAGCTACAGTATTTACAGTTGGTGTACTGTGTCCTCTGCACAGTGTGCACCTAAAGCTACCTGAAGAAAATTGGAGGTGTTCTTCTGATCCTATTAGTACCACAGGCAGGCAGCTGCAGTATTTACAGTTAGTGCACTGTGTCCTCTGCAAAGTGTGCACCTAAAGCTACCTGAATACAATTGCTATTGTTCTGATCCTATTAATACCACAGGCAGGCAGCTGCAGTATTTACAGTTAGTGTACTGTGTCCTCTGCACAGTGTGCACCTAAAGCTACCTGAAGAAAATTGGAGGTGTTCTTCTGATCCTAATAGTACCACAGGCAGGCAGCTGCAGTATTTACAGTTAGTGGAGTGCATCCTCTGCACAGTGTGCACCTAAAGCTACCTGAAGAAAATTGGTTGAGTTCTTTTGATCCTATTAGTACCACAGGCAGGCAGCTGCAGTATTTATAGTTAGTGTACTGCATCCTCTGCACAGTGTGCACCTAAAGCTACCTGAAGACAATTTCTGTTATTCTGATCCTATTAATACCATAGGCAGGCAGCTGCAGTATTTACAGTTAGTGTACTGTGTAACCTGCACAGTGTGCACCTACATCTACCTGAAGACAATTGCTGTTATTCTGATCCTATTAGTACCTCAGGCAAGCAGCTGCAGTATTTACAGTTAGTGCATTGTGTCCTCTGCACAGTGTGCACCTAAAGCTACCTGAAGAAAAATGGTGGTGTTCTTCTGATCCTATTAACACCACAGGCAGACAGCTGCAGTATTTACAGTTAGTGTAGTGCGTCCTCGGTACAGTGTGCACCTAAAGCTACCTGAAGAAAATTGGTGGCGTTCTTCTGATCCTATTAGTACCACAGGCAGGCAGCTGTAGTATTTACAGTTAGTGTAGTGTGTCCTCTGCACAGTGTGCACCTAAAGCTACCTGAAGACAATAGCTGTTGTCCTGATCCTATTAATACCACAGGCAGGCAGCTGCAGTATTTACAGTTAGTGTACTGTGTCCTCTGCACAGTGTGCACCTAAAGCTACCTGAAGATAATTGGTGGTGTACTTCTGACCCTTTTAGTACCACAGGCAAGCAGCTGCAGAATTTACAGTTAGTGTTCTGTGTCTTCTGTACAGTGTGCACCTAAAGCTACCTGATGACAATTGCTGTTGTTCGGATCCTATTAATACCACAGGCAGGCAGCTACAGTATTTACAGTTGGTGTACTGTGTCCACTGCACCTAAAGCTACATGAAGACAATTGCTGTTGTTCTGATCCTATTATTACCACAGGCAGGCAGTTGCAGTATTTACTGTTAGTGTACTGTATCCTCTGCACAGTGTGCACCTAAAGCTACCTGAAGACAATTGCTGTTGTTCTATCCTATTAATACCATAGGCAGGCAGCTGCAGTATTTACAGTTAGTGCACTGTGTCCTCTGCACAGTGTGCACCTAAAGCTACCTGAAGAAAAATGGTGGTGTTCTTCTGATCCTATCAGTACCACAAGCAGGCAGCTGGAGTATTTACAGTTAGTGTACTGTGTCCTCTGCACAGTGTGCACCTAAAGCTACCTGAAGAAAAATGGTGGTGTTCTTCTGATCCTATTAGTACCACAGGCAGGTAGCTGCAGTATTTACAGTTAGTGTAGTGCGTCCTCTGCACAGTGTGCACCTAAAGCTACCTGAAGACAATTGCTGTTGTTCTGATCCTATTAATACCAAAGGCAGAAAGCTGCAGTATTTACAGTTAGTGTTGTGCGTCCTCGGCACAGTGTGCACCTAAAGCTGCCTGAAGAAAATTGGTGGCGTTCTTCTGATCCTATTAGTACCACAGGCAGGCAGCGGCAGTATTTACAGTTAGTGTAGTGTGTCCTCTGCACAGTGTGCACCTAAAGCTACCTGAAGACAATAGCTGTTGTCCTGATCCTATTAATACCACAGGCAGGCAGCTGCAGTATTTACAGTTAGTGTAGTGCGTCCTCTGCACAGTGTGCACCTAAAGCTACCTGAAGAAAATTGCTGGTGTTCTTCTGATCCTATTAGTACCATAGGAAGGCAGCTGCAGTATTTACAGTTAGTGTACTGTGTCCCCTGCACAGTGTGCACCTAAAGCTACCTGAAGATAATTGATGGTGTACTTCTGATCCTATTAGTACCACAGGCAAGCAGCTGCAGAATTTACAGTTAGTGTTCTGTGTCCTTTGCACAGTGTGCACCTAAAGCTACCTGAAGACAATTGCTGTTGTTCTGATCCTATTATTACCACAGGCAGGCAGCTGCAGTATTTACAGTTAGTGTACTGTGTCCCCTGCACAGTGTGCATCTAAAGCTACCTGAAGACAATTGCTATTGTTCTGATCCTATTAATACCACAGGCAGGCAGCTGCAGTATTTACAGTTAGTGTACTGTGTCCTCTGCACAGTGTGCACCTAAAGCTACCTGAAGACAAATGCTGTTGTTCAGATCCTACTAATACCACAGGCAGGCAGCTACAGTATTTACAGTTAGTGTACTGTGTCCTCTGCACAGTGTGCACCTAAAGCTACCTGAAGAAAATTTTATGGTGTTCTTCTGATCCTATTAGTGAAAAAGGCAGGCAGCTGCAGTATTTACAGTTAGTGTACTGCATCCTCTGCACAGTGTGCACCTAAAGCTACCTGAAGACAATTTCTGTTATTCTGATCCTATTAATACCATAGGCAGGCAGCTGCAGTATTTACAGTTAGTGTACTGTGTAACCTGCACAGTGTGCACCTACAGCTACCTGAAGACAATTGCTGTTGTTCTGATCCTTTTAGTACCACAGGCAAGCAGCTGCAGTAATTACAGTTAGTGTAGTGCGTCCTCTGCACAGTGTGCACTTATAGCTACCTGAAGACAATTGCTGTTGTTCTGATCCTATTAATACCACAGGCAGACAGCTGCAGTATTTACAATTAGTGTAGTGCGTCCTCGGTACAGTGTGCACCTAAAGCTACCTGAAGAAAATTGGTGGCGTTCTTCTGATCCTATTAGTACCACAGGCAGGCAGCTGCAGTATTTACAGTTAGTGTAGTGTGTCCTCTGCACAGTGTGCACCTAAAGCTACCTGAAGACAATAGCTGTTGTCCTGATCCTATTAATACCACAGGCAGGCAGCTGCAGTATTTACAGTTAGTGTAGTGCGTCCTCTGCACAGTGTGCATCCTAAAGCTACCTGAAGAAAATTGGAGGAGTTCTTCTGATCCTAATAGTACCACAGGCAGGCAGCTGCAGTATTTACAGTTAGTGGAGTGCATCCTCTGCACAGTGTGCACCTAAAGCTACCTGAAGAAAATTGGTGGAGTTCTTTTGATCCTATTAGTACCACAGGCAGGCAGCTGCAGTATTTACAGTTAGTGTACTGTGTTCTCTGCACAGTGTGCACCTAAAGCTACCTGAAGATAATTGGTGGTGTACTTCTGATCCTATTATTACCACAGGCAAGCAGCTGCAGAATTTACAGTTAGTGTTCTGTGTCCTCTGCACAGTGTGCACCTAAAGCTACCTGATGACAATTGCTGTTGTTCGGATCCTATTAATACCACAGGCAGGCAGCTACAGTATTTACAGTTGGTTTACTGTGTCCACTGCACCTAAAGCTACATGAAGACAATTGCTGTTGTTCTGATCCTATTATTACCACAGGCAGGCAGCTGCAGTATTTACTGTTAGTGTACTGTATCCTCTGCACAGTGTGCACCTAAAGCTACCTGAAGACAATTGCTGTTGTTCTATCCTATTAATACCACAGGCAGGCATCTGCAGTATTTACAGTTAGTGGAGTGCATCCTCTGCACAGTGTGCACCTAAAGCTACCTGAAGAAAAATGGTGGTGTTCTTCTGATCCTATTAGTACCACAAGCAGGCAGCTGGAGTATTTACAGTTAGTGTACTGTGTCCTCTGCACAGTGTGCACCTAAAGCTACCTGAAGAAAAATAGTGGTGTTCTTCTGATCCTATTAGTACCACAAGCAGGTAGCTGCAGTATTTACAGTTAGTGTAGTGCGTCCTCTGCACAGTGTGCACCTAAAGCTACCTGAAGACAATTGCTGTTGTTCTGATCCTATTAATACCAAAGGCAGACAGCTGCAGTATTTACAGTTAGTGTAGTGCGTCCTCGGCACAGTGTGCACCTAAAGCTACCTGAAGAATATTGGTGGCGTTCTTCTGATCCTATTAGTACCACAGGCAGGCAGCTGCAGTATTTACAGTTAGTGTAGTGTGTCCTCTGCACAGTGTGCACCTAAAGCTACCTGAAGACAATAGCTGTTGTCCTGATCCTATTAATACCACAGGCAGGCAGCTGCAGTATTTACAGTTAGTGTAGTGCGTCCTCTGCACAGTGTGCACCTAAAGCTACCTGAAGAAAATTGCTGGTGTTCTTCTGATCCTATTAGTACCACAGGAAGGCAGCTGCAGTATTTACAGTTAGTGTACTGTGTCCCCTGCACAGTGTGCACCTAAAGCTACCTGAAGACAATTGCTGTTGTTCTGATTTTTTTAATACCACAGGAAGGCAGCTGCAGTATTTACAGTTAGTGTACTGTGTCCTCTGCACAGTGTGCACCTAAAGCTACCTGAAGACAATTGCTATTGTTCTGATCCTATTAATACCACAGGCAGGCAGCTGCAGTATTTACAGTTAGTGTACTGTGTCCTCTGCACAGTGTGCACCTAAAGCTACCTGAAGACAAATGCTGTTGTTCGGATCCTACTAATACCACAGGCAGGCAGCTACAGTATTTAGAGTTAGTGTACTGTGTCCTCTGCACAGTGTGCACCTAAAGCTACCTGAAGACAATTGCTGTTGTTCTGATCCTATTAATACCAAAGGCAGACAGCTGCAGTATTTACAGTTAGTGTAGTGCGTCCTTGGCACAGTGTGCACCTAAAGCTACCTGAAGACAATTGCTGTTGTTCTGATCCTATTAATACCAAAGGCAGACAGCTGCAGTATTTACAGTTAGTGTAGTGCGTCCTCGGCACAGTGTGCACCTAAAGCTACCTGAAGAATATTGGTGGCGTTCTTCTGATCCTATTAGTACCACAGGCAGGCAGCTGCAGTATTTACAGTTAGTGTAGTGTGTCCTCTGCACAGTGTGCACCTAAAGCTACCTGAAGACAATAGCTGTTGTCCTGATCCTATTAATACCACAGGCAGGCAGCTGCAGTATTTACAGTTAGTGTAGTGCGTCCTCTGCACAGTGTGCACCTAAAGCTACCTGAAGAAAATTGCTGGTGTTCTTCTGATCCTATTAGTACCACAGGAAGGCAGCTGCAGTATTTACAGTTAGTGTACTGTGTCCCCTGCACAGTGTGCACCTAAAGCTACCTGAAGACAATTGCTTTGTTCTGATTTTATTAATACCACAGGAAGGCAGCTGCAGTATTTACAGTTAGTGTACTGTGTCCTCTGCACAGTGTGCACCTAAAGCTACCTGAAGACAATTGCTATTGTTCTGATCCTATTAATACCACAGGCAGGCAGCTGCAGTATTTACAGTTAGTGTACTGTGTCCTCTGCACAGTGTGCACCTAAAGCTACCTGAAGACAAATGCTGTTGTTCGGATCCTACTAATACCACAGGCAGGCAGCTACAGTATTTATAGTTGGTGTACTGTGTCCTCTGCACAGTGTGCACCTAAAACTACCCGAAGAAAATTTTATGGTGTTCTTCTAAATCTATTAGTGCCACAGGCAGGCAGCTGCAGTATTTACAGTTAGTGTACTGCATCCTCTGCACAGTGTGCACCTAAAGCTACCTGAAGACAATTTCTGTTATTTTGATCCTATTAATACCATAGGCAGGCAGCTGCAGTATTTACAGTTAGTGTACTGTGTAATCTGCACAGTGTGCACCTAAAGCTACCTGAAGACAATTGCTGTTGTTCTGATCCTATTAGTACCACAGGCAAGAAGCTGCAGTATTTACAGTTAGTGTAGTGCGTCCTCTGCACAGTGTGCACCTAAAGCTACCTGAAGAAAATTGGAGGTGTTCTTCTGATCCTATTAGTACCGCAGGCAGCTGCAGTATTTACAGTTTGTGTACTGTGTCCTCTGCACAGTGTGCACCTAAAGCTACCTGAAGACAATTGCTATTGTTCTGATCCTATTAATACCACAGGCAGGCAGCTGCAGTATTTACAGTTAGTGTACTGTGTCCTCTGCACAGTGTGCACCTAAAGCTACCTGAAGACAAATGCTGTTGTTCGGATCCTACTAATACCACAGGCAGGCAGCTACAGTATTTATAGTTAGCGTACTGTGTCCTCTGCACAGTGTGCACCTAAAGCTACCCGAAGAAAATTTTATGGTGTTCTTCTAAATCTATTAGTGCCAAAGGCAGGCAGCTGCAGTATTTACAGTTAGTGTACTGCATCCTCTGCACAGTGTGCACCTACAGCTACCTGAAGACAATTTCTGTTATTCTGATCCTATTAATACCATAGGCAGGCAGCTGCAGTATTTACAGTTAGTGTACTGTGTTACCTGCACAGTGTGCACCTAAAGCTACCTGAAGACAATTGCTGTTGTTCTGATCCTATTAGTACCACAGGCAAGCAGCTGCAGTATTTACAGTTAGTGTAGTGCGTCCTCTTCACAGTGTGCACCTAAAGCTACCTGAAGAAAATTGGAGGTGTTCTTCTGATCCTATTAGTACCACAGGCAGGCAGCTGCAGTATTTACAGTTAGTGGAGTGCGTCCTCTGCAGTGTGCACCTAAAGCTACCTGAAGAAAATTGGTGGTGTTCTTTTGATCCTATTAGTACCACAGGCAGGCAGCTGCAGTATTTACAGTTAGTGTACTGTGTCCTCTGCACAGTGTGCACCTAAAGCTACCTGAAGAAAATTGGTGGTGTACTTCTGATCCTATTAGTACCACAGGCAAGCAGCTGCAGTATTTACAGTTAGTGTTCTGTGTCCTCTGCACAGTGTGCGCCTAAAGCTACCTGAAGATATTTGCTGTTGTTTGGATACTATTAATACCACACGCAGGCAGCTAAAGTATTTACAGCTGGTGTACTGTTTCCTCTGCAAAGTGTACACCTAAAGCCACCTGAAGAAAATTGGAGTTGTTCTTCTGATCCTATTAGTACCACAGGCAGGCAGCTGAAGTATTTACAGTTTGTGGGCCGCATCCTCTGCACAGTGTGCACCTAAAGCTACCTGAAGACAATTGCTGTTGTTCTGATCCTAGTATTACCACAGGCAGGCAGCTGCAGTATTTACAGTTAGTGTACTGTGTCCTCTGCACAGTGTGCAACTAAAGCTACCTGAAGACAATGGCTGTTGTTCGGATCCTATTAATACCACAGGCAGGCAGCTACAGTATTTACAGTTGGTGTACTGTGTCCTCTGCACAGTGTGCACCTAAAACTACCTGAAGAAAATTGGAGGTGTTCTTCTGATCCTTTTAGTACCACAGGCAGGCAGCTGCAGTATTTACAGTTAGTGGAGTGCATCCTCTGCACAGTGTGCACCTAAAGCTACCTGAAGAAAATTGGTGGAGTTCTTTTGATCCTATTAGTACCACAGGCAGGCAGCTGCAGTATTTACAGTTAGTGTACTGTGTTCTCTGCACAGTGTGCACCTAAAGCTACCTGAAGAAAATTGGTGGTGTTCTTCTGATCTTAATAATACCACAGGCAGGCAGCTGCAGTATTTACAGTTAGTGTACTGTGTCCCCTGCACAGTGTGCACCTAAAGCTACCTGAAGACAATTGCTGTTATTCTGATCCTATTAATACCACAGGCAGGCAGCTGCAGTATTTACAGTTAATGTACTGTGTCCTCTGCACAGTGTGCACCTAAAGCTACCTGAAGACAATTGCTGTTGTTCTGATCCTATTAATACCACAGGCAGGCAGCTGCAGTATTTACAGTAATAGGGCGTACACACGGTCGGACTTTGTTCGGACATTCCGACAACAAAATCCTAGGATTTTTTCCTAGGATTTTTTCTGTTTTTCCTACACACGGTCGCACAAAGTTGTCGGAATTTCCAATCGCCAACCACGCGGTCACGTACACCATGTACGACGAGACTAGAAAAGCTCGGTTCAGAACCAAGCGCGGCACCCTTTGGGCTCCTTTTGCTAATCTCGTGTTAGTAAAAGTTTGGTGAGAGACGATTTGCGCTTTTTCAGACTCGTGACTTTCAGATCATTTTCTGCCGTACAGTTTGTGCTTGTGGGTTTGTATCTGCTCTTCAGTGCGTGCAAGCAAGTTCCATGTGACTTTAGGTAGTCATTGTATTCTTGTTCGTTCATTACTGGTTTTCAGGTTGCTCTTCACAGGCCTTGCTGTTCTTCAGTGCGTTCTGTTACTTCGTTCTGAGCAGCCGACCGTTTTCTAGCTATGTTTCGTATGCGTACTCCTCGTAGAGTTCGTGCTGTGCGGGGGCTTGGTGTTGGGGTCCTAACCTTGACACAAGTCCAGTCCATGAACAGGGTGGGGAGGAGTTCATGGACCAAGAATTGGTTGCTTCAGCGTGACCAGTTCTCTCATATGCCTTTGCTCCATGAGATCCGTGAGAATAATCCTGATGATTTCAGGAACTTTCTCAGGATGACGGACCCCGTATTTCACCGTTTGTTGGCTTCGCTGACCCCCTATATCAGCAGGCAGGATACCTGCATGAGGCAAGCCATCACTCCGGAGCAGAGGTTGGTCGCTACCCTGTGGTATTTGGCGACAGGGAGAAGCCTGCAGGACCTCAAGTTCTCGACAGGCATCTCCCCCCAGGCTCTGGGGATCATTATCCCAGAGACCTGTTCTGCCATCATCCAGGTCCTGCAGAAGGAGTATATGAAGGTAAGATTTTTATCCTTTAATATCACATTTTATTGTATTGAATGTTTGCTAATATCTTGTATTTCTTTCCTCATTCCCTAATTACAATGATTGTAATATGCTGTGAATGTCCCCTTTGTCCTCATGCATGCTGGATTTTTATGTAATTATTATTTTAGGTCCTTCATACATATTTGCCCTTCTATAACCTCCCCAGCATGGTGTCTCCTGGCCCTATATTCACCTCATGTAGTCACTTAACAATGTATTTTATCAGCTCCATAGTAATGCTTTACCCCAAACACCCCCTAAAATGTTTGGTAATGTTATTTTTGATTTAAATTCATTCAGAGTGCCAGAGGCTTTTTTTGTGGTGTCCCCAAATAATTTTTAGTAACCCTCCCTCCCCCAACTGCTAAGTCAGCTGATCCCAATTCTCTATCTATCCTCAATCATCTATCTGCTGACTTTGCCAAACCCATACACACTATACCTATCTCTTTTACTGGTCAGATTTATGGATGAATTACCCAAAGCATGTAGTGCAAGGGCCTGCCTGTATACTTTCCAATGGTACTGTTTAAAGTTCTTGTATCCTATTATTATCTTGACAGGTAATAGCAGAATGTCCAAATGTCCTCAAATGTGTACAGTGTGTATTTATATCTTTGTATTATGACACTTCTTACCTGTCCAGTGGGCTGCCAATAGTGTAACTAAGGAGGGGCTGTTCAAAGTAATACCCATTATTTAGGCATTCATCTCTCAATGAAGTGAAGAGGGTTACCTGTCCAAGATTTCCACACACCCCCTATAATGTTAGAAATGGCCCATGAGAGGGGGGGGGGGAATATGATAGGTGTACCTTATACTTTGGCGTTGTTAAATTCCCCTTAATAAATGCTATCTGGAGGTTGCCCCATAATGTTTGTGTCTAATCTGCTTGCCATGTTTCTGTTAAAAAATAGTAATGTTTATTGTTGTTTCCTCAACAGTTTCCTTCCACGCCACAGGAATGGCAGACTGTGGCCTCCCACTTTGCCCAGCGGTGGGACTTTCCTAACTGCGGAGGGGCAATTGATGGGAAACACGTCCACATCATCCCACCACCCAACTCGGGGTCGTACTATTATAATTACAAGGGGTTCAATAGTATAGTGATGTTGGCGGTGGTGTCGGCTAATTACGACTTCTTGTATGTGGATGTGGGGAAGAATGGCCGGATGTCCGATGGTGGAGTCATCGCCCAGACGGAGTTCTACAGGCGTCTCCAGAATGGTAGCTTGGACTTGCCAGCTCCAGAGGACAATGTGGAAGGACTCCCATTCGTGTTTGTTGCTGATGAAGCGTTTCCGCTGGGGGACCACCTGATGCGGCCATTCCCGATGAGGACCCTCACCCCGGAACAGAGGGTTTTTAATTACCGGCTGGCCAGAGCCCGAAGAGTGGTGGAGAACACATTTGGAATCCTGGCCAGCCGGTTCCGCCTATTTATGACACCCATCCATATGGCGGAGTATAAACTGAACCATATAATACTTGCGTGCTGTGTTCTCCATAACTTTTTAAGGAAACATTTGGCAAACTATGCTGGCTCAGTTGGGCCTGAGGCCGGAATGATACATGAAACAACACTGACGGCGCTTGAAAGCGGCCGTCCTGGCTTGCCCTCCCTGAGTGCCCGTGATGTCCAGTTACGATACCTGGAGTTCTTTGCGGGTAGGGGGGCTATCAATATGCCTTTAAATCTGTGAAGCCTTTTTATAATAAAAATAAATAAATAAAATCTTTGTGGACATTTACTGCTTGTGTTTGTTTGAGCTGACCCTGACAGAAATGTGTGGAGTCCAGAAAATGGCGTGATTGGGTAACCTTATGCAAAGCACTGTTGGCTGTTATTTACTAAATGCAAAAACACATTTCACTACAAGTGCACTTGCAACTGCACTGAAACTGCACTTGTAGTGCAAAGTGGATTTGCCCTTAGGAAATAACCCCCATTTTCTCATAAAACAACAATTACATCACCCCAAAAGTGTTGTAACGTTGAGACAATAATCCACACATTCTTGATTAACAATCGTTTTAATACCTGCACAATCACATGTGCATTTACCAAAGGTTTTTCTGACAAACCAACATGTTTGTTGTATAACAATTTTTGTGGTGGCATTATCCAAAAACAAAATGTCCATTTTATAGAAAACAGGCCTGTGTAAAACCAACAAGAAAGACACAAATCTTGATCTTACAAAGTTCACATTTGGTAGAACTTGAAGGCAATATCAGACATGAGTATTTAGGAACTGTGTTTGATATTGCGTTCAGATGGGGGGAAATCACCCCTGGAAAAGCCAAATTCGGAAGATGCACACATATTTCCCAATGTCAACATGTGCTACCTGCCATCACGGGGGATCAAGGGATGTGTTTTGGGGGAGCAAGTCCTTCCTCACCACTACTTTATTATTGAGGAAGGGGTTGCACCCCCAAAACGCGTCCATTGATCTCCCGTGATGGCAGATAGCACATGTTGACACACTGTGTGCATCCTCCAAATTTAGCTTTGGGAAAAATCACAAAAACATTTAGCACATTGTAGCACACAAAAGAAGAAAGTGATTTGGAGGGGTTTTAAACTCGCCCCAAAACATTAATGATGTTTTTATATTTTGGAATAACATCATTGATGTTTTGCTTGATTATTTCCAATTGTAAATTACACCTCAGGATCTGGGCACTTTCGGATGTGAAAGGATCTGGATCCAAAACCTCATAATCACCTAAAAAGAGAGGAACCCCAAAATAAATTTGGTTTAAAAAAAATGCCGCAATCCATCTCTTATCCGAGCCTGTGGTCGCAGACACTCACCTGTTGTGGTGACTAGTTCCACCACGTCTTCCTCCTCCTTCTCAGATTGTGTTGGGGGGGATTTCACCTTCTTCCAGAGGGGGGGGCTCTGGTCTCCTCAGATGAGGGGTGTCCTCCGAGTCTTTGCTCCCCTATGTAAAACAAAATGGTATAATTAGCACACAGATATTTAATGTCAGAACTATAAATAGGAAACATTGCTTGGAAGTGGGGTACAATTATCTATTTTAGCAGAGTTCCAAGATGTAATTTTTTTAATGCCCTTTGTCAACCTGCAATACTTTACCTGTTTTGTACAAGCTTCACAGATGGAGACCCCCCTATAGTATACACTGGAGCACCTGTGTGGGGCCCCCTAATAAAAATGGTGTTCTTTTGTCCCACACTAGTGCTCCAGTGTCCAGATGTGTAAACAGCTGCTGAGTGTCCTCTCCTTACACACAATCTAGTTTGCATTTCATTCTAGTAACAAAGCCATCTACACAACCCAATTCTTTTAAGACAAGTATAGGGCGTCAAAATGGTGGCAAAATGCATATGGGCTAAACAATGGTATTTTATATTTGGAACGAAAAATGTTTGATCCGAATGAATAATGTGCCCATGAACACGAAAGTTTCCATTTTAAACTGTACAACAGTTCCTAAAAGCACATGGAGCAGCACGAACGTAATAAACACAAAAAGAATAGGAACACAGCACAACTACTTACTTTTTTTCAGCACTCTCCGAATCTTTCTGTACTGCTCATGTTCTCTTAATTTCAGGCCCGACCACCGTTTCCTGAGCTGATCTTTCGATCTTCGTACCCTGAAATTCCGGTGCAGACTCCTGACCACTTTTGCCATGATCTTGGCCTTTCGGACATTGGGGTTGGGGTAAGGCCCATACTTTCCATCATAGTCGGCCTTCTTCAGGATGTCCACCATCTCCAACATCTCCCCAAAGGACATATTTGAGTCCTTAAATCTCCTTCTGGATCAGGACGTTTCAGGCTCCGGCCTTTCCTCCTCCTCCTCCTCCTCGTTGCTACAATTAGCACGCACCTGCTATCTATCCGCCATGTGCTCTTCCCCCACTGCGCCGAACGAAAAGGGGCAGGGAATAGACTAGAAAGAACGTCAGGGGTGGGCGGAGTTATACGCATTCGCAGTGTGTATAAAGTGTAACACACGTGCGTCTTACGTACGATCTGTGAGCGGAGGAAGGAGCATCGGAGACGCCGATCGTGATAACGAAGGTAAGATCTAAACTTGGGCCTATACTGCTTCGAAATGGAAGCCTATATTGTAACAAGATTAGGGGAGTTTGGCCTGACATTAGGGTTTGTCTTGTGTTGTGTCTTGCAGAGAAAATGGATGGGTTCAACGACCACAATTTCCTGCCCCTGTTCATAGACAAGTACAGGGAGCTGCCCTGTCTGTGGCAGGTCAGACACCCCCACTATAATCACAAACAGAAGAGGCAGGCAGCGCTGGAGAAACTGCTGGAGTTGGTGAAGCCGGTGGTCCCCACAGCAACCATCCCTTATTTAAAAGCCAAAATTGGTGGCCTGAGGAGCACATATCTGAGGGAGCGCAAGAAGGTCACAGATTCCCAGAGGTCCGGAGCTGCAGCAGATGACGTTTATGTCCCCAGGCTGTGGTACTATGAGAGACTGCGATTTCTGTCAGACCACACTGAAGTCAGGGAATCCCTCTCCACTCTTCCTTCCACTCTTCCTTCCACCCCAGCTGAGGCTTCCGATGTCCAACCTGGGCCTTCCAGCCAGGAAGAAGTGGAGGACCCCAGCTGGAGTCAGGTATAGCATTGTTCTACTGATTTCTGGTCAATAAATAAATGATGTTTACTAGATGTTATTATTGATCACTAATTGCTGCTTGAAAAAAAGTGTTTTACATATCAATAGACAGTAGTGGGCAGCCAAAATTGGGACAAAAATGAAAAATGCTTGGCTCAGAAGGATAGTCTGTTATATTTGTTAACATTCAATTTGCAGCAGTCAGGAGGTGAAAATTGTGTGTGTTTGATGAAGAAAAAAATAAAACTATGTCCCTTTTTCATACACAGGAAGACCTCAGCCAGGAGGAGGCTGTGGAATGTGGCAGTCAGGAGGAGGCGGGGATAAGTGGCAGCAAGGAGGAGGCGGGGCTAAGTGTCAGCCAAGAGAAGCCTGGGACCAGTTGCAGCCTGACTGAGTCTCAGGTTCCTCCCCTCCGCCTTCCATACAAAAGGGCCAGGAAGGCCACTCCGAGTCCCGTGCAGGATTCAGCGTACAGGCTGATCCAGGAGGCTTCTGCGTCCCTCAGAGCCTTCCCCAGTACTGAAGAGGCCTTTGCCTGCATGGCTGCCACCAAATTGCAGGGCATGCAGGAGGGTCAACGCAGGCTCTCTGAGGACCTGATTTATAAAGTCCTACGTAAGGGGTTGAGTGGGGAACTAACACCCAAAATGGATGTCATTGAGATGGACGATCCTCCTCCTCCTCCTCCTGCTGCCACAACTCCACCACCACAGCCACCGCGTGGAAGGAAGCGTGGAAGGAAGACCTGAGAGTGATTGCCCTGGGTTAAGTCTGGTCTGACAGAAGATGCAGTCTCTCGTATTACCACAGCCTGGGGACATAGATGTCATCTGCTGCTTTCCGGATCTCTGGGACTTCTGGACCAGACTGCACTCCCTTAGATATGGACTCCTCAGGCCACCAATTTTGCTTTTAAATAATTGATGTCTGCCCTGGGGGTCCAAGGCTTCGCCCACTTCTGCAGTTTCTCCAGTGTTGCCTCCCTCTTTGTTTATAGTTGTGAGCCCTTAATACATTTTTTGGGGAAATTCTACTCTCCTGTGTGTGTTTTCATCCAAAAAGGACAGTTTGTTGGTGAGGATTCAGGTACATTTCTAACATAAAATGTGAAATTAACAAGGGACAACAACACCAAACAATCTCCTACAGATTAAATAGAACAACATATCAATGGTGTTGTGGGAACTTGTCACAAAAAACACACACAAACATTTTCGGGAGTACAAATCAAAATCGCAAAAAAAAAAAAAAAAATAGAAACACAAAAAAAGATTCTACATTAAAGCCAAAAAACAAATATACAAAAATATGTTGTCAGATGTGAGAAATCAAAATATATTGAGGGAATCCCGATAAATAGTAACAAAATAAGTTTGTGAGAAGTGTGTGTGAATATGAGCAGCAAAACTACTATATTCTTGTCACATTATAAAGAAGAAGAGAGTGCGCTGTATTAAACCATTTTTAACATTGCAGCGTGACGAAAGTGCTGTATCCATTGCGAACGCTAAGTTTACCAGAATGAGCTGTCCCGTCTCGGAATTTCTTCTGAGCATGCGTGGCACTTTGTGCGTCGGAACAGGCCACACACGGTCGGAATTGACGCGATCAGATTTTGTTGTCGGAAAATTTTATCTCCTGCTGTCCAACTTTGTGTGTCGGAAAATCCGATGGAAAATGTCCAATGGATCCCACACACGGTCGGAATTTCCGACAGCACGCTCCGATCGGACATTTTCCATCGGAAAATCCGACCGTGTGTACGGGGCATTAGTGTACTGTGTCCTCTGCACAGTGTGCACCTAAAGCTACCTAAAGACAATTGCTGTTGTTCTGATCCTATTAATACCACAGGTAGGCAGCTGCAGTATTTACAGTTAGTGTACTGTGTCCTCTGCACAGTGTGCACCTAAAGCTACCTGAAGACAATTGCTGTTGTTCTGATCCTGTTAATACCACAGGCAGGCAGCTGCAGTATTTACAGTTAGTGTACTGTGTCCTCGGCACAGTATGCACCTAAGGCTACCTGAAGTAGCAACCTACCTGAAGGCTACCTGAACTACAATTGCTGGTGTTCTCATACTAATAATACTACAGGCAGGAAGTTGATTCTGCTAGCTGCAGTATCAGTATATATATATACATCCCAGCTTTGTGCAGCTACCTCTCACTGCAGGTAATTAGTATGTCTGGAAGGCCAACAAGGAGAGGCAGACAGTCACAAGCCAATTAAAGAGGGCAAGCATGCTCTGTGTCTAGAGGCGACAGTGCTGGTCGTGAAGACGGTGCATCCTCATCCGCTCGTGGCTATGGGACACGCTTGTCCTTTTTTTCGGCAGCTGGCCGTGTTGAGCCGCAACATGCCGAAGACTTGGTATAGTGGATGACCAAGCCGTTCTCATCCTCCTCATCCTCTCTCACCCAGTACTTTGTCTGGCAAAGCATCTGTCAACGCGGCCTCTTCACTTGGCTTAATGGCATCAGTCACTCCTACCTTAGCCCAACCATGTCCTTCTGAGGAGTCCCCCGAACTGTTTGACCACAGTGTTGGGTACATGCTCTAGGAGTATGCCCAGCGTTTTGAGGGCTCCGATGATGGTACCCAGCTAGAAGAAGGCAGTAACATTAGCCCAGAGAGAGGGGGTGCCCAAGAAGGACAGCAATCTAGCAGTCATGTTCCCCCAGCTGCAGCATACTGCCAGGTTTGATCCAGTGATGAGGATGGAGGGGATAATGAGGTCACTGACTCCACGTGGGTGCCTGATAGGAGAGAGGAGGAGGAGGAGGCACATCTCCAATGAGGCAGGATGCCCTCCAGGGGCCAGCTTAAGGGCAGCACACTGACTGCATCACACCGCAGAGCTCCGCATGTGAAGGGCGCAGCTGTCTCTGCGCGTTATCCCTTAAGTTCTTTGGTGTGGGCCTTTTTTGAGATGAGTGCATCAGATCCCACAGCTGCTATTTGCAACATATGTCTCAAGCGTATCTCGCGTGGCCAAAACATCACCCGCTTGGGCACCACATGCTTGACCAGACATATGTCGACCTGCCATGCAGTTCGTTGGCAAGTTCCACACCAAAGAAGAAAGCAGACCTCTCCTTGCTCCTCATCAGCTGGGATCTCCAACTCCACTATACCTTCAATCCTCTCTGAAACCTGCACTGAGAGGAATGAAGGTGTAGAATTAGGTGTGTCACAGCCAAGTACTCGCGGGCAATCTGCTACTGGTATACCGACGTCAGATTGTACCAGGCAAATTTCCCTGCCCCAGATGCTGCACCACCGAAAGAAGTTCGCTCTCAGCTATCCACATGCCCAGCGGTTGAATGCTAGCTTGGCTAAATTGCTAGCACTTCAACTGCTTCCCTTTCAGTTTGTAGATTCTGCTCCCTTCTGTGAGTTTGTGGAATGTGCGGTTCCTCAGTGGCAGGTTCCCAAATGCCACTTTTTCTCAGGGAAGGTGATTCTGGCTCTCTACCGGCATGTGGAAGGCAATGTCTTGGCCGCGCTGGACAGGGCTGTCAGTGTTAAGATGCAGATTACCGCTGACTCATGGTCCAGCAGGCATGGACAGGGATGTTACCTATCTTTCTCTGTGCACTGGGTGACTCTTCTGGCAGCTGGGAAGGATGTAGGACAGGGTGCAGTAGCGTTGGAGGTTGTTCCGCCACCACGCCTCCAAAATTCTACTAGTGGTGATTCTGCCACACCTCTCTCCTCCACCCTCTCCTCATCTTCTTCCTCCATGGCCTCTTCCTCTGCTGATTTGTCCTCTGAACCAGCGGTGCTCCGTAGGCGTTCAAGGGGCTACGCAAGCACGCAGGCAAAAAGATGCCATGCGGTGCTTGAGCTGGTGTGCTTGGGAGACAGGAGCCACACTGGGGCCGAGATTCTGTCAGCTCTGCAGGGGCATGTTCAGAGGTGGTTGACGCCATGCCATCTTAAGCCAGGTATGGTGGTTTGCGACAATGGCACCAACCTCCTTAGCCCTCCGACAGGGACAACTGACCCATCTGCCCTGTTTGGCTCACGTCCTTAACTTGGTGGTGCAGCGGTTCTTGGGCAGGTTACAGGATGCCCTGAGGCAGGCCAGGAAAGTCTGTGTGCATTTCCGCAGGTCATATAATGCCAGTGCTCGGCTGGCTGACCTCCAAAAGGAATTTAACCTGCCCAAGAACCGCCCAATCTGTAACATGCCCACCAGGTGGAACTCAACGTTGGCCATGCTGCAGCGGCTGCACACACAGCAGAGGGCCATCAATGAGTACCTATGCGACTATGGCACCAGGACAGGGTCAGGGGACCTTGGGTTTTTTTTCCCCACGCCAGTGGGCTATGATCAGGGATGCATGCACTGTCCTGTCACCATTTGAAGAGGCCACGAGGATGGGGAGCAGTGACAGTGCATGCATCAGTGACACTGTCCCTCTTATCCACCTGTTGGAGCACACGCTGCGTGGAATAATGGACAGGGCACTTGAGGCAGAACAGAGGCAGGAAGAGGAGGACTTCCTTACCTCTCAAGACCCCCTTTATCCAGACAGTGTTCCTGCGTGCCCGCCAATCACACAGGAAGAGGACGAGGAGGAGGATTGTGTCAGCATGGAGGTGGAGCCTGGCACTCAGCATCAGCAGCAGTCTTCAAGGGGTCATTTACAGTCCGAAGAAACCCATGGACTTGTACGTGGCTGGGAGGAGGTGGCTGCGGATCATGTCGTCCTTAGTGACCCAGAGGACTCTGGACCAAATGCCTCAGCAAACCTACGCTGCATGGCCTCCCTGATCCTGCAAAGCCTGCGTAAGGATGCTCGTATTCGTGGTATCAAGGGGAGGGATGATTACTGGCTGGCAACCCTCCTTGATCCACATTACAAGGGTAAGGTTGCGGACCTTATCTTGCCGACGCAGAGGGAGCAGAGGATGAAACATCTTCGGGAGGCCTTGCAGAAAGGTTTGTGCAACGCGTTTGCAGATCCTGGGAGGTTACAATTTTCTGGTCCTCCTGGACAACGTGTTGCTGAGGCTTTGGTCAGTCACAGAAGGAGTGGTGGAGAAGGTGGCTGTCTGACCGATGCGTTCAGACAATTTTTTAGTCCGCAGCCCCAAGGTCTGATCAGTTCCAGCAACCATCGTCAGCGTCTGATTCACATGGTGCAGGATTACCTAGGGGCAAGATCAGACTTGGACACCTTTCCCACCGAAAATCCTCTGGGTTACTGGGTCTTGAGGAAGGACCACTGGCCAGAGCTTGCACAGTATGCAATTGAGCTACAGGCCTGTCCTGCATCCAGCGTTCTTTCGGAAAGCACATTCAGTGCTGCTGGAGGCTTTGTAACCGATCACAGGGTGCGCCTGTCCACCGAATCGGTCGATCGGCTGACTTTCATAAAAATGAATCAGTCTTGGTTCACCAGCTACCAAGCACTTGATGCTGATGTAACTGATTGAATTTTTTTTTAATGTGAGATCCCTTCAAGACTGCCTATGCTAATGCTGAGTGACTATCCTGTTATGAAGAGTGACAATCCTCTTCCTCCTCAATTTTCATGCTGATAGCATGTAAGAACATTTTGGGTTCTGGGCACCGCCATCAGTGCCTAAGGCCCAATTTTTCAGCCCCTGTTTAACAGGGGTGTGTAATTACAATTTTTGATACAATACTTTGCAGCAGGGCTTGTTCCTGCGTTCCAACTAGAGTATCTGTGAGGGGTCCCAGTGTTGTGGCACCAGCACCAGTGCCTAAGGCCCAATTTTTCAGTCCCTGTTTAACAGGGGAGTGTAATTACAATTTTTGATGCAATACTTTGCAGCAGGGCTCATTCCTGCGCTCCAACTATAGTATCTGTGAGGGGTTGCAGTATTGTGGCACCAGCACCAGTGGCCAAGGCCCAATTTTCTGCCCCTGTTTAACAGGGGCTTGTAATTACAATTTTTTTTTTATCTTTATATTTCTTTATTGAAGTTTCAAAAAGATACATACACGTTATAGCCAAAACAGTAGTAGTAACAACAGAAGTTCCGACTAGAAATAATCTTTACCATGAGTAATGTCATGTTAAATGTAAACAGTTTGAACTGGGGTTGGGTAAAAATAAAAAGATAGTCGAGTAGTGATAGGTTCTAGACGGGAAAAAAGGGGGGGTCATGGGTGGGGGGGGGCTGGAGGAAGGAGGGAGAAAAGGGGGGAAGAGGCGGGGAAGGGCACCAGCAGGTTTGAGATAAAGAATAAGCGGTCAATGAGTGGTTCACATTTGAGTAGTTACATTTTGACAGTACATTTTGGATGGCGTAACCAAAGAGACCACATATCTTTGAATTTATCTAAGCGAGTTTTTCCTAGCTACTATTCTTTCCATTTTGCATTGAAAGTTGAGGTCAGCGACAGTACTTGAGATGGAGGGGATTTTAGCAGATTTCCAAAATCTGGTAATATTTAATTTTGCAGCATGGAATAGGTGGATAACAGCACATCTAGCTAGAGATGGATTTTTTTCTATGCCAATATGTAGAAGGGCTAGAGCAGGAGAGGGGGACCAGGGCGTCCCAGTAATAGAGGAGACTAAGGCGAATATTTGGGTCCAGAAGGAACTCAGGGATTTGCAGAACCAGATGGTATGTGCGATGGAGCCTATACTTCCACAATTCCTCCAGCAAGATGGGGGGTGGTCAGGGTACATTTTAGAAAGTCGGTAAGGTGTGAGATACCATCTGTGAATGGTTTTCTGGTAGGATTCCTAGTGGTTGGTACAGTGAGATGCTTTAAAGGTTTCTGCAAATGCCCTAAGCCACTGGTCTTGGGTGAAAGGGATATTTAATTCTTAGGCCCATTTATTTAGCGAATGCACTTGAGAGCAGGCTCTGGTGTCGCTAAGGCAAGAGTACATCAGGGAGATACCTTTGCTAGGATATGAGTTAGAGAAGTAATATAGGTATATTGGCGTGGGAATTTTTACTGTGGAGGGTAGTTTAGATGCGTTTAGGAAATGAGATATTCGAGCATATGTGTAAGCTTCCGAGCTTGGGAGTTTGAATTTAGTTTGCAGAGCCTCACATGTTTGTAGTGAATTGTGATTTATCAGATCACCGATGGTCAGTATGCCGGCTGAGTGGGAGAGATTCAAATCAGGAATGCAGGAGGATATGGCTCTTAGTGGTATTGGTATTGTTTTACTAGGCGAATTGTGAGGGTACGCGGTAGAGAGTTTTTTCCAGGCCAACATGGAAGCAGAGATCATAGGGTTAGTGTATCGAAGGGTTGGGGAATAGCCTGCTGTCGATAGTAAGAGGCAGTCTATTAGGGTAGCAGGTTGTGGGTAGAAGGCTTCCATGCTGGACCATTGTTTTTCAGGCGTAGGATGCCACCAAAAATATAGTTGGTCCAATATTGAGGCATAGTAGTAATTGCCAATATTGGGCAATCCAGCTCCGCCTATACTGTGGGGCCTAGTGAGTATGTAGCCAGCGCACCTAGGTGATTTAGAATCCCAGACAAATTTGGTTAGTTGCCTTTGGATTGAGGTCAGGAGGGAGCGAGGGACAGGTAGAATGAGTGTTCGAAATATGTAAAGAAGCTTTGGCAGTATTATCAATTTGAGGGTAGCTATACGTTCCAGCTTAGAGAGACCTATGCTGCGTAGAGATTTCAGTAGCGTGGGTAAGTTTCAAGAGAAGGTTTGGAAGTTTAAGTCAATCAATCATTTTAGGTTGGGGGTACTCTGAATTCCTAAGTATGGAATAGATGTGCTCGCCCATACATAGGGTAAGGTGTATTTCAAGTGGGTAGTCAATTGTAGTGGGAGATGTATAGGGAGGACTATGGATTTTGTGGCCTTGAGTTTATAATAAGAGACAGAACTAAATTGGTGGAGGGTATTTTGTATTGCCTGTAGGGATTGGGTGGGATTAGTGGCCGTCAGAACCACGTCGTCTGCAAATAGACTAATTTTGTGGTCTGTGCCATTGCAGGGAATGCCTAAGATTAATGGATCGGATCTAATTTTAGAGGCCAAGGGTTCCATTAGCAGGGCAAAAATGAGTGGGGAGAGGGGGCACCCCTGTCGTGTACCGTTAGAAATTTTGAAAGGGGCGGATATCGTCCCCCCGGTGAGTACTGTAGCTGATGGGTTAGAGTATAAGGAGAGGATTGCGCTTTGGAACCATCCAGTAATACCGAATTTAGTCAGCACTGCCTGGAGGAATGTCCAGTGAACTCTATCAAATGCCTTCTCTGCATCAAGGGATAGTAGCAGAGAAGGGATTTGATTTCGTGCAGCTTGGTGTATGAGGTTGAGCACCCTTCTGGTTGCATCAGGTGCCTGCCTGCCTGGTACAAACCCAACCTGGTCTGGGTGAACCAGCTCTGGGAGAAACACCATTAGTCTGTTGGCAATAACTTTGGCGAGTAGCTTGATGTCAGTATTCAGGAGTGATATTGGCCTAAAGTTAGAGGCAACAGAGGTATCCTTCCCAGGTTTTGGGATGGTGGATATAAGTGAGTGTAGCATATCTGTAGGCAAGGAGCCAGAGGAACCAGCAGTGTTGAAGAGGTCTGTTCGTTTAGGAACTAAGATGTTGGCAAATTTTTTGTAGAATAGATTAGAGAAGCCATCCTCTGTGGTGAAGATTTTGCAATCCATATTTATATCTTCAGGGGAACTCTCTAATAAAAGGACTATATTTTGTGATATCAGGTTGAGTCCAGCTTAGATTTTTCCTGGTTCTCAAAAGCCGTTGAATGTTTTAGGCAGGTAATAATTCACCACCTGGATGGGGGGGTCTTTTGACATGCTAATTTCGGAATTGGTTATATTGAGTTCAAACAGAGCTAACTGGTTTAAGGCAGACTCAGAGGCACCAGAGAGTCTAATGTTTAAAGCAGAAGTTAAGCCAACTTAACCAATAAACTTTAGGCTTCAGGGGTAGCCAATTAGGATTCAATGCCACTTCTGAACCAATGAGGTGACCCTGAGTTCTGATTGGTGGGAGTGGGTTCTAACAACATAAAACCAAAAAACCTAGAGAGGCTAGGGCTCTTCGGCTGGCGGTCTAGATGAAGGATGGTTACGTAAGACTTCTCCATACAATGTATCTCTATGTCTCTTTTCTTTCCTGTAACTTTTTCTACTGTAGGATTTGGCCTTAATATATTATTAATCTCTTGATAGCATGGGTATGACCATTATAGCAATATTTATTATCATTGGTAACATTTTTGTTTTTAAGGTTGTATCATTTATGTTATAGTTGCTAATCTCATATTACCACAAGTTTCTTTTCTGTACAATAGTAAGTTTAAATAAATTAGATTGTTACCCTTTTCGAACAGGTATCATTCATCCTTAATTTCATGTGTTGATTCATATATAGATAAAAGGTTTTAATCACTTATGTATCATTAAGTATATAAGTGAGGTATGTATAAAGGTAGCATGTCAGATGGTGCCCCCTGTGTGAGGAAGTTTAATGTTGGGGGTGAACGCGATTTCTTGTATGGAAGACAGAGTTGGTTTTGTGTTTACCTGTCTCCCATCTAAAGACCCAGACTAAAAAAAAAAAACTTATCAGAACTTTCCTGTTTACCTTTTGTCTATGCTGATTCTTTGATGAGACTGATTTTGAATAATGCATATGAGAAATAGAAATGGAAACTGTATATTGTGTATGATTATAGACGTGGGATTAGTTGCAACCTGCAATGTGTGGGTTTTGTAAGCAACTGCATGTTTGTGGCCATGCACGGGGGAGGGGCAGCCAGGCTCGCAGTTCCATGGTTGTTACATTAGAATATGTATGTGGAAAGGGATACTCCCTGTGCACAATAGGAAGAGGGAAGGTTTCTTCTTGTTTTGTAGCTAAAAAGACCATGCAAGCATTCACTATGGGTGGGATGGTCTCAGGATCCCAGGAACGCTGTTTGTATTTCTGAGATGGTTTTTTCTGTGAAAGCTGATGCCAGAATAGGTATTGAACTTTGTTAGAGAAAAGAGGGTTTGTGTTATATTGTGGTTTATATGGCGTTGTTTCATTGGATAGCATGTGTTGCTAAGTGTGCACTCTCAATTGTGCGGCAAGATTACATACTGTTTGGTGGAACTGTTCCTAAACTGTGTGTCCATGGTTAAGTGTGCATTTACAAATGTGTAGTCAGTCTTTGTGGAGAAAGGAGTCTAGTGAAGAAGTCTGATTTAGCAGGATCAACAATTGCATTTCATGTGTTGGTGTTTTAGTGTGCCCCTTTTCTCAGTGGCCATTTTGTGGTCGCCGTGAGACTGTGGCTCGATGTTTATTTGCAACTACCATTTTATGTTTTATGTAACTTTTGGCTTTTTCGGATGTGTTGTTTGGTTGGAGAGCCTGTGTTTGAGGCCTGCCAAGGTCCCTAGTGGTATGCAGAATGAAATGTTTGTAAGTGTTCATTTAGTATCTCAAATGTGTAATTTTGTGGGGAGAAATTTTAGTTTTGGCGGGAAAATGCACCATTTTGTTGTGGCCTGGCTTTCGTCTGCCAATTCTCTTTTGTTGTTACCATGTGACTGTGCTGTGGTTTTCGTCGGCCATCTTGCTGTAGTCTACCATGTGGTCGTGGCCTGGCTTTCGTTTGTGCTGTTTGGCCTGTGGGTCATCCTATAGGGGAAGGTGTAGCCACCATTCCTTTGTGTGTGAAACCATGTGACATGAGCCACCATTTTGTTTCTAGGCATTATTTCTGTTTTAAGTGAATGTAAGCTTTTGTAGGTGTTCTGTGTTTGTACTTTTTGTCAACTCTTCAGTAGAAGAGTGGCAATTTTTGTATTGGATTTCTGTATTGGTGGGAAAATGCACCATTTTGTTGTGGCCTGGCTTTTGTTGTAGTCACCATGAGGCCATGGTCGGCGGCCATTTTGAGAAGTGCAGTTTAAGGATTTTGTGCTTTTTAGCCTGTAAATCATCCCAGAGGGGAAGCATCTCCAATTCCTTTGTATGTGTGAAGCCATCCAGTCTACTTTGCATTGAATTTAATAGCTTCAACTGAGTTTTTGTACTTTTAGCGGTGCGTGTTTTTAAAATATTTTTGGAGTTCTTCAGAGGGCAATTCATTGTTTTGAGGCTTGTATTGTATATCCTGCAAGAGTTTAGGAAGGGGGCAATTTATTCTTAGATATCTCTATGCAGTTATGGTTAGGGAGCAGGATGTTTGGTCCACTCTGGGAGTGGCAGACAGAAGAGATGTACTGTGTGGACTATTAGAGGAGAGATATGCTGTGTATGCTGTGTGTACTGTGGGGGGTGAGTCTGGCGGATATCATCAGACTCAGAGATCAAATTTTTTTATTTAAACAAAAAAAACAATGTCTTCTTTTAAGAAGGGTGTCATTTTTGGGAGCGTTCGTTTTATTTTCTAATCGTTAGTGGGGTCGGGTCGACGTTTATTTTCAACCACAGTGATGGAAAGATTTGGAGATAATAGGGAACTTCTTGGTCAAGGGAATTGTCAGACAGTTGATTTTAAAAACAAAATGTTAAAAACAAGTTAAAATTTCAAACATTTTTTTTCCATTCAGCGAAGGTACAAAGATTTTTCGTCTGAATATTCTTGTCTGAAAATTGATCTGTGTGGCCAGCATGAGGCTCGGTGCACGCCTATGCAGTTGGCTTTTTATCTGTTTCTACAGTGCTTTTTGCTGTGCGTTTTCGATTTTCTTGCACGTGATTTTGCTGCAATTTGCGTCTTTGTTTTTTCTGGCCAGGTTGTTGTAGGTCAGATTGGAGGACACGGGTTGCTGCAGGGGTGCAATGTATGTTTTTCTGCAGCTTCTCCATTGAAGTGTATTGAACAGAAGAGGCGCTGTTTTGCATTAAGGAGGGAGTCCCTGACCCTTTCCAAATATACTGGGGGGGGGGGCATGGATGTGAACGTGTCTCATGGGAGGCCATGTGAACGAACTGTAGTGTGTTTCTGCAAAAGGCACCAGAAAGGCACATAGATGTGAACCAGGTCTAAGACGTTTATTAACATAATGGGGTTGAGAAGGCTAGGGTTGGCCCTTTGTGGTGCAGGGGGGAGCACTACTGTAAGGGGTTCATTTTTTACTGTAGAACGGTGAACGTTATATTTACATTTGCGATTGTTTGCTCTTTTTGTACTATAGAGGGCTCATTTTGTTTTTGTTTTTTAATCCCCATTGTGTTATCGGCCGATTGATCGATTGTGAAGGTAGTAGTCGAATGATTTTGTGGTCGATTGGTTGTAGATTAGTCGATTAGTTGTTTCCGCCCTAGTATGGATCTGTCTCTTTGTAAACTACTAACTGTGGATGGTGAGCTTTGTAATTAGACCTGTATACACTGGCTATATTGTAAACTGCTACCAATCATATTGAAATTAGGTGTGCATCAGATAACTGCCTCCTGTACTACAAGGACACATAGGGTCCTGATTATCCAAGTTTATGTTAATCATTATGGAGATAACAGAAGTAATAGCCCTTCGTTAAGCATTTCCTTTAGAATACCTCTGAGAAGTCCACGGGGGAGATTGAACTATTATAGTTTGGAAAATCTCCAGGCTATTTTTTTTGAAGGACTATAGTCAGAACAGGGAACATTAGGAGTAGTACGCTAGCAGCCCGCTCAGGCCGTATAAAATAACCGGAATGCGAGGGCCGGTTATCGTGATAAAGGCGCAAACCATAACCGCTCCAAAAGTAAAGCGCGGGGTTCTCTGTACGCAGAGTCCGGAAAAAAAATTGTTCTGACAAGTAGTGAAAAAAAAAAAGCAGCAACGGTGACAGGGGCGGTACCTGTCAACCCAATCATGATCCAGAGGGTCGCTACCTCTGGAGGATCAACCTATTAAAGGTTGGGAAATCAGGGTAGGGTCCAAGTGTCCGTAAGGATGGGTTAAATATGGGCCCTAGGATATTCGTGATTGGGATTGTTGGACGAGGAAGAGGTGTTCTAAGAAAGGTTAAAACTTAAATATGGGAAGATATGTACCGTGATCATCATACAAAGATGGCACGGCCATATGACTTCAGTTGCCCAGTCAGATAGAGGCAACGGATTTGGGTATGTCTGAATTTAGGGGGGCGTCCTCCACACCTAAGGTATGTACCAACAAGAATAAATCCCAGGAAGGTAAAAATTGCACCTATATTTTGTAAGCCGCAGGTAAAAACTACTAATCCAGGAAAGGCCATCCCACAGTCATCTAAAACAAAGCCCTTTGTTAAGAGGTGTTGTACCACTGGTTTACTAGGCCATATCGCGAGATTCTGTTTATCCAGTTCCAGTCAAAAAGTCGGTAAGCATAATCCATATAGGACCACAAGATGTGATTTTGAAGTGTACTCTGCACGCTTCGCCACATGGCCTAGGTGTAGGAAGTATGGACCACCTGGGTCAGGGGTCCCATTCCAAACTCCTGAGAATGCGTCCATACAGGCTAAGAAGGAGCTAATGAAATGGGATGGTACTCTGAAAGAATTTCAACCTTACCAAACAGATGTTACGGGTTTAAGAACAAGTACAGGGTATTGTAGAAAACATGCTGATATGTGTGATGTCTAGAGGTCATCTTTAACCTAGCTAATTGTGAGTGTGTGTGGAGTATGCAATATATGTTGTGTTGTGTGACGTTTGTTCTCAGTTGCTGACAGCCCACCCAAATGACCCCCCTTCTTTCTCACCAGGTCTGTGAAAAGGTACAGCGAACTGTATTGACATGCAAATGACCTGAGCCAAGATAATTATCTGTACTAGTGAATTGAAAGATACATGTACTAAAATGACTTTGTTTTTCAGGAAAACAGTACTGGAGAGGTTCTTTGTGGTGAGGTATTATGATCTGTTGATAAATGGTAATGCTAAAAGGTTTATTACGGATTGCTAATTTTTTTTCAACCATGGTGAATAAATTTTTTTTTTGGGAATTATTGGTATACCATAAAACAAAAAATCCATGTGGTATTAATATTTATTAAGTAATACATATTAATGATAAGTTGAGCTCAACAATTTTTTGGTATCTTAAAAAAAAGTGCACTGTTTATGTAATGTAATATAATGTATATTTGTGTTTCATATGCTAATGTCTTGTTACAGGCATAACCATTGATTCGTTGTTTCTAGGCGAAAAATGGAATGTTTATTACTAAATTTTATCGGTGTTTTATCCCTCAGATTTGATAATTGGGTTTCACGGCTTTCCGAACAAAGAAGATCACAGCCTCCATGGACAATTTTTTATTTTTCCTGGTTTTAGCACCATTATCTAGTTGATGCTTCTATTTGTCAGCCCATTCGGCTGTGTTTTTGACTACCTAAGTGTTGTATGTTCTGATCCAATTCTAGAAAATCAGTGGCTATGCTGACTTGTGTAGATTTGTTTAAGACTGCTTAACCCCCCCTGCGGTTATGGTAATTAGTTAGACACCCAGCCAGTGCTTTCTTTTCAAGAGTGGCTCTTTGCCTTAGGCTAAGGTATGCTAATGTCCCTAGCAATCTGTGTGTCCCCAAGTGTATTTGAAACCTGCTTACGGCCCAGTGACACTGTTCTAATGTGTCTGTGGCGTATCTGTCACTAATATCTGTGTGTTTCAAGGCACAGCGGTCGGCTCATGTACCCGCTACTGTTCAGTGATCCCGGCGCCTCAGTGCTGTAAGGGTTTTTTTTTTTTTGTGTGTGTTTGTTAGCAGTAGTTCCTCGAGCTGGATACACATTATGCAATTTTTGTTTTCCAATTTCCTTTAGATGTACTTGCAGATATTTGGTGGCGTCAATGGGCTTTCTGACTGAGGATTCTATCTTGTTGCATTTGAGGCTAAATTACATACATGGGATCAGAGAAGATGGAAGCTGGAGGCAGGGTGATACTTCCCTCTGCCAAAAGCATGACCATGATGTCCTTTATAGGCCAGGTCAATACATGGTGGTGAGCGAAAAATGTTGGGAAGATATTGCACTCTGTGTTCTGGATGGAGAGGTCATTGCTGGGAAGGAAGCACCTGGGTATTATTTGGGACATAAACGAGTTTGTTTCTGTGTCCTAAAGAATACCGGTGTAACGTTAGTCATGGAACTAGAGGGTTCCTTGAACCTAACCATAGGTAGAGGTGCATTGTATACCCTGGGCATGGTCTCTGAAATCCAGGCACAGGGATGGAGTTGTGTGGGCATGCTGTATACACTATGGACCTGGAGATACTCAGGATCACATTGGGGGGGGGGGGGTCTTGTGCTACATATCAGGGAAGGGGTTAGGAAAGCCAACTTACTCTGTCCAGCATCACTTTGCAGGGACAGACAGGTGGGGGTAGTATCCAGGTTGCCTATGAGTCGTAATAGATTGGTGGATGACTCAGTTCCAGGATCGTCCAAAATCTTACTTGCACTGTTCTCATCCCTAATGGCAGGGATGGAACATTGTGCAGATATCACGGTTAATCTGGGTACTATCCTATCAGACTCTACTGGGTTACACCCTGGAGTCCATCTTATTCTGATGGTTTGAGTATGGACAACCTCAGATGACTGGTACTGATGAGTGCTAGAGAAAGGTAGGGATTGTGCTATGGGAAAAGGCAACAATGCTGGCACGGGGGGGGGGGGGGGTCATGTCTAATGGATGCCGGGGTAGTGTCCCAACTGGTCCTAAACAAAGTTAAAACTACTTGAGACTGGCGACCAGGGTACTGGTGCTAGTATCACATGTCTAATGATGCACTGTTTTCAGCATCAGGTTAAATGGTACTCAGCAGGGTACACTACCTCGGGGAGTCTGATACACCTGCTCTGGCTCGTGGCATGGATATAGCAGGAACACCGGGTTGTACCCCGATCACCCCTGAATAAAGGTTTTATCGCAAACCTGACATCCCCTTGCACCTACAGAAACTTCCTCTGGGATTTGGGGCTGAGTTAAAAGCTTGGTTGATGGATTTCGGACAACAGGACGAAATATTAAATGTACTAAGAGATGCTGAGAAACAAGCCACCATACGACTCACCCATGATCAAAATAGATTGATCCAAGTATCCCACGCTTTAGACGCAGACGCTAAGTTTCCTGGTGGGAAAGTTTATTTGGGTACAGTCCTAACGCTACAGCTTTCCTAAACATTTTGCTCCACCCTGTTGTTGTCCTAATCTGTGCAGCCTTATTGCTTTTCCTGATGCAGATAATAATGTGCATTACTATCAGGAGAATGAACGCCAAAGCTATGAGAATGTGCACCTCAACGAGGTATCTTCTCTCAAGGAACAGAAAGGCCACTAACTCAGAAACAAATCTCTGAGGAAGCCAGATCCAATCCAGATCAGTACAAAGAAGTCGCGCATTTAAGAGAGGACCCTAGAACTATATTGTTCTAGGGATAAGCCTCTTCAATTTTTAGTAATAAAGTGCAGTCAGGTTTACCTAAATTCTAAGTTTTAATAATTTTTTTATTATTTTGTATTTGTTAATTTTTTTCCCCTCCCTTTTGTTGTTAATATCTGTGTACCTGACCTGCAAAAATACTGTTAATGGGAGAGGAGTTTTTTTTTAAAGAAAAACATTTGTTTTTGTTTTTTTTTGTCTTTTGTTTTTTTTATTTTTTTTTCAACCGAAGTATATACAGATTCAAGGCTGTTTAACAGTCTTGGTTGGAGCAGCGTTCAATCTGTAGTTTTTTTTTTTGTTTTTTGTTCTTTTTTTCATTATTATTCCCACTATTTTTCCTGTTCATTTTCCTTACTCTCCTCTCTTCCGTTCCTTTCTCTTCTTTAATATTATGCTCTCCAAGTTTTTCCTTTTGGTTTCTATCATTTATCTTCTCTAGATAATGTAACTAAGACATCAGTCATATCATTTTTGTTTAAAAAAGACTTTGCCTGGACATCCAGTTTTTATGTCTTAATGTAGTTCTACCTCCCCTAGTCTACCTCTGAGCCCCGTGAGCAGGTGCGGTCAACCCAGGGACCTGGCAATAACAGGCAGTGTTGACTATCCCTACCATCAATGGCCATGGATGATACTGGCTGTTGCTCAGACTCTGTACCCTGCGGGGATCCCACTCTACTCGTTCACATTACACCCTTTATGAGTATTTAGTCTTATTGGCCAGCACTCTGCTCCTGTCCGGCATTCCTCCAATATCTGTACACTAACATTCTCCTCTCTCTTTTTGTATTCATGCACGACTGTCTGGAGGCCCGCCCGACCCCCTACCTGAAGAAGCAACGACAAACAAGTTATTTCTTGAGACAAATGTGCCACGAATAAGACTCTTCTGAACTTTCCTTTACCATGCTGAAAAGTGCTGTCTCGCGGTCCGATCCAGTCGTTACAATCATTACACCATATCCCCAAGTTACAGGACTAGATATGCCAGGATCCCGCCATCAATGTTGGAGTTCCGCTCTTCCAAGGCAGAGGGGCGATGATTGCAGTACAGGCACTCATGGTTTAGATGTGAAGTGTCAAAGGTACCAGGATTTCTTTGCTGTCTTAAGCCTACCTTCAGGAGTTCCGGCGTGTTCAAGAAAGGAAGAGGAGGCCGCAGTGGTGGTGGGGAAGGGTTGGGGCTTTTGGGCTGTTGTGGGTGGGTGCAAGATCATTGAAGGAGGACATAAGTTCAAGAATGAACTTCAGGGGGGACTGTGGTGGAGATTTTGCAATCCATATTTATATCTTCAGGGGAACTCTCTAATAAAAGGACTATATTTTGTGATATCAGGTTGAGTCCAGCTTAGATTTTTCCTGGTTCTCAAAAGCTGTTGAATGTTTTAGGCAGGTGATAATTCACCACCTGGATGGGGGGTCTTTTGACATGCTAATTTCGGAATTGGTTATATTGAGTTCAAACAGAGCTAACTGGTTTAAGGCAGACTCAGAGGCACCAGAGAGTCTAATGTTTAAAGCAGAAGTTAAGCCAACTTAACCAATAAACTTTAGGCTTCAGGGGTAGCCAATCAGGATTCAATGCCACTTCTGAACCAATGAGGTGACCCTGAGTTCTGATTGGTGGGAGTGGGTTCTAACAACATAAAACCAAAAAACCTAGAGAGGCTAGGGCTCTTCGGCTGATGGTCTAGATGAAGGATGGTTACGTAAGACTTCTCCATACAATGTATCTCTATGTCTCTTTTCTTTCCTGTAACTTTTTCTACTGTAGGATTTGGCCTTAATATATTATTAATCTCTTGATAGCATGGGTATGACCATTATAGCAATATTTATTATCATTGGTAACATTATTGTTTTTAAGGTTGTATCATTTATGTTATAGTTGCTAATCCCATATTACCACAAGTTTCTTTTCTGTACAATAGTAAGTTTAAATAAATTAGATTGTTACCCTTTTCGAACAGGTATCATTCGTCCTTAATTTCATGTGTTGATTCATATATAGATGAAAGGTTTTAATCACTTATGTATCATTAAGTATATAAGTGAGGTATGTATAAAGGTAGCCATGTCACCTCTCATGGGGACTTATGAAGAGGGAGGGTTTTGATTGCTTTGAGGACTTCATCTGTAGTGAAGGGTTTAGAGATACTTTCGAATTGTGCCTCTGAGATTGTAGGTATGTTGATCGGGTCTAAGAAGCTGCTAATTTGTTCCGCTGTTGGTTGGGAAGTGAGAGGGTCCTTTGTAAGGTTATAGAGGGATGCGTAGAAGTCACTAAACGCATTTGCAATTTCCTGAGGGTTAGTTAAAAGTTGCTTTGAAGTGGGATGGAGGAGAGAAAGAATTTTAGTTTTTGTACAGTGGACTTTAACCTGTTTCGCTAGAAGTGACCCAGCTCTATTGCCTAATGCATAGAAATTGGCCTTGGAGAATTTAAAGTTATGTTCAAATTTGTGAAGCAAGAGGGTGCGTAATTTTTGTCTTAGCTCTAGGAGTTTAATGGAATGCGTGTGGGAGGGGGAGGATTTATTCAGTTTTTCTACCTCTGAAATGTTGGACATAACCTCAGCGATCTGCTGGGTCCTCTGGAGTTTCGCTATTTTACTCAGCTTTATGAAAATTCCTCGAAGGTAAGCTTTGTAGGTTGACCAGAGTATAAATTATTCTGTGTCATGCAGTTTATTCAATTCAAAGAAAGATTGGTGCTCTGTCTCTATTTCTCGTTGAACTTTAGGGTCTTCTAACAGGGAGGTGTTCAGTCTCCATATTTTTGGTGGTCCAGTCCGAAGGTCGCCAAGGGTTATTGAAATAGGGGCATGATCTGACCAGGATATGAGACCAATGTCAGAGTCCATGACACTTTGGAGGGTCCATTTGTCTACCGGGAAGGAGTCAATACGTGAATAGGATAGTTGTGAGTGGGAAAAGTATGTATAGTCACATTCTGAGACATGTTGTGCTCTCCATACATCAAAGAGATCTAGGTCGTGGAGCAGGGGATTCAAAGCTGGCCAGGGATGACCCTTTTTAGTGGAGGTATCCATGGAGGGGTCGCCAATTATGTTCAGGTCGCCGCCCAAGACTAAATTTCCTTGTCTTTAGTTGTTGACCTTCTTGAAGAGGCGTCGTAGAAAGCGGAGTTGTCTGGAGTTTGGGCCATATATATTGACCAGGGTGTAGGTGGCTTGAGCGATGGAGCAAATGAGAATGATGTAGCGGCCCTGCGGATCGGCATAGGTGTGGAGGTGTTGGAACTGGAGGGTATCGCGGATAGCTGTCAGTACTCCGTTCTTTTTCCTTGGTCCCGGAGCAAGATATATGGTGTCATATCCCTTGAGTCTGAGTTTTGATGTTTTAGATTCTGCAAAGTGCGTTTCCTGTATAAAAACAATGTCCGCATTTTGATTTGTCAGTCAATTTAATGGGCATGGTAATATTGTTGGTAACAACCTTTTATGGTAAGTCAGTACTGCCAAGTGCGGGAAAGTACGTGCTAGGGATGCTTGTTCGTAGAGGAGTGTGGTCTGGGGTGGTCGGGTCAGTCCAGTTGTTAGCGATGGGTTGTTGTAGTAAGTCCAGAAGATCTGTTGGAGGCTGGTGTGGAATGGGGAGGGTAGTAAAAAAGGAGAGCCCATGAACAATACGGGTTCAATGTGCAGAATTACTGCTGAATCTTTCCAAACGGGGGGGGGGATTTCCTCCAGTGACGTCCAGGAACTTGGAGTCAGTGGATGGAAAGATAGGATTGAAAGAGGCAGTGATCCGCCGTAACCTGGCAAAGTAGCATATTGGAACTTATACGCCAACAGGAAGGATCAGGCATCTTAAAGGGACCATTCGGCTTCCATTTGGGAAGGAGGGGAAGGTGGTGGTCTCGGGCCACTCTCCAGAATAATGCGCCAGAGCCTTGGCATTTGAAGGCCTGCTTGTAGTATGCGCACCACGTGGGTTTTACCCTGGAACGTGATCAGCAGCTTGGTGGGGAACCCCCATTTATATGGTATACGGTGGTTCTGTAAGGCTTTCATGATCGTGGCTAGGGATGAGCTTCGTGTTCGAGTCGAACCCATGTTCGACTCGAACATCGGCTGTTCGACCGTCCGTCGAATTGCGAACGTTATGGGCCGTTCGCGCCAAATTCGTGTGGCGCGTCACGGCCCATAATTCACTGCGGCATCGCAGTGCATTGCTGGCTGATGATTGGCCAAGCATGCACTATGACCCGCATGCTTGGCCAATCACAGCGCCGTCAGTAGAGAGAGCTGTAATTGGCCAAAGCCAGGGTGGCTTTGGCCAATTATGGCTCAGGGGATTTAGTACACGCCCCACACTATATAAGGCCGCCTGCACGGCGGCCCTGTGTAGTATGTTCCGGTGTGCTGATAGAGAGAGAGACAGACAGTGTCATTTGATTTGAGTTAGATAGATTAGGCTAGATCTGTTCCTGCTATTTACATTTAGTGCAGTGCGTCCTGCTCACAGTGTTCAGCTAGATCCGTTCCTGCTATTTACATTTAGTGCAGTCAGTGCGTCCTGCTCACAGTGTTCAGCTAGATCCGTTCCTGCTATTTACATTTAGTGCAGTGCGTCCTGCTCACAGTGTTCAGCTAGATCTGTTCCTGCTATTTACATTTAGTGCAGTGCGTCCTGCTCACAGTGTTCAGCTAGATCTGTTCCTGCTATTTACATTTAGTGCAGTGCGTCCTGCTCACAGTGTTCAGCTAGATCTGTTCCTGCTATTTACATTTACTGCAGTGCGTCCTGCTCACAGTGTTCAGCTAGATCCGTTCCTGCTATTTACATTTAGTGCAGTGCGTCCTGCTCACAGTGTTCAGCTAGATCTGTTCCTGCTATTTACATTTAGTGCAGTGCGTCCTGCTCACAGTGTTCAGCTAGATCCGTTCCTGCTATTTACATTTAGTGCAGTCAGTGCGTCCTGCTCACAGTGTTCAGCTAGATCCGTTCCTGCTATTTACATTTAGTGCAGTCAGTGCGTCCTGCTCACAGTGTTCAGCTAGATCTGTTCCTGCTATTTACATTTAGTGCAGTCAGTGCGTCCTGCTCACAGTGTTCAGCTAGATCCGTTCCTGCTATTTACATTTAGTGCAGTGCGTCCTGCTCACAGTGTTCAGCTAGATCTGTTCCTGCTATTTACATTTAGTGCAGTGCGTCCTGCTCACAGTGTTCAGCTAGATCTGTTCCTGCTATTTACATTTAGTGCAGTGCGTCCTGCTCACAGTGTTCAGCTAGATCCGTTCCTGCTATTTACATTTAGTGCAGTGCGTCCTGCTCACAGTGTTCAGCTAGATCTGTTCCTGCTATTTACATTTAGTGCAGTGCGTCCTGCTCACAGTGTTCAGCTAGATCCGTTCCTGCTATTTACATTTAGTGCAGTCAGTGCGTCCTGCTCACAGTGTTCAGCTAGATCCGTTCCTGCTATTTACATTTAGTGCAGTCAGTGCGTCCTGCTCACAGTGTTCAGCTAGATCTGTTCCTGCTATTTACATTTAGTGCAGTCAGTGCGTCCTGCTCACAGTGTTCAGCTAGATCCATTCCTGCTATTTACATTTAGTGCAGTCAGTGCGTCCTGCTCACAGTGTTCAGCTAGATCTGTTCCTGCTATTTACATTTAGTGCAGTCAGTGCGTCCTGCTCACAGTGTTCAGCTAGATCCGTTCCTGCTATTTACATTTAGTGCAGTGCGTCCTGCTCACAGTGTTCAGCTAGATCCGTTCCTGCTATTTACATTTAGTGCAGTCAGTGCGTCCTGCTCACAGTGTTCAGCTAGATCCGTTCCTGCTATTTACATTTAGTGCAGTCAGTGCGTCCTGCTCACAGTGTTCAGCTAGATCCGTTCCTGCTATTTACATTTAGTGCAGTGCGTCCTGCTCACAGTGTTCAGCTAGATCCGTTCCTGTTATCTTCCTACTGACAGGCAGGCTTGTCTGGTTACAGTATATAAAGCTACCTGAAGAAAATTACAGGTGTTCTATCCCAGCTTAGTGCAGCTACAGGCCATTAGTATGTCTGGAAGGCCAAGAAGGAGAGGCAGACAGTCACAAGCCAATAAGAGAGGGCAAGCAGGCTCTGTGTCTAGTGCTGGTCGTGGAGACGGTGCATCCTCATCAGCACGTGGCCATGGGACACGCTTGGCCTTTTTTTCGGCAGCTGGCCGTGTTGAGCCGCAACATGCGGAAGACTTGGTCGAGTGGATGACCAAGCCGTCCTCATCCTCCTCATCCTCTCTCACCCATGCCCAGGGTGCTTTGTCTGGCAAAGCAGCGGCCTCTTCCCTCAGCTCAATGTCATCAGTGACTCCTTCCCTAGCTCCACCATGTCCTCCTGAGGATTCCCTCGAACTGTTTGACCACAGTGTTGGGTACATGCTCCAGGAGGATGCCCAGCGTTTGGAAGGCTCTGATGATGATACTGAGCTCGATGAAGGCAGTAACATGAGCACGGACAGAGGGGGTGCCCAAGAAGGGCAGCAATCTGGCAGTCATGCTCCCCCTGCTGCAGCATACTGCCAGGTTTGCTCCAGTGATGAGGAGGGAGGGGATGATGAGGTCACTGACTCAACGTGGGTGCCTGATAGGAGAGAGGAGGAGGAGGAGGAGGAGGAGGCGGCACATCACCAACGAGGCAGGATGCCCTCCAGGGGCCAGCCTAAGGGCAGCACATTGACTGCATCACACCCCAAAGCTCCACATGTGCAGGGCGCTGCAGTCTCTGCGCGTTATTCAAAAAGTTCTTTGGTGTGGGCCTTTTTTGAGACGAGTGCATCAGATCGCACCGCTGCTATTTGCAACATATGTCTCAAGCGTATCTCGCGTGGCCAAAACATCTCCCGCTTGGGTACCACATGCTTGACCAGACATATGTTGACCTGCCATGCAGTTCGTTGGCAAGCATATCTAAAAGACCCACACCAAAGAACAAAGAGGATCTCTCCTTGCTCCTCATCAGCTGAGATTTCCAACCCCACTAGACCTTCAGTCCTCTCTGAGACCTGCAGTGAGAGGAATGAAGGTGTAGAATTAGGTGTGTCACAGCCAAGTACTTGTGGGCAATCTGCTTTTGGTACACCGACGTCAGATTGTACCAGGCAAATTTCCCTGCCCCAGCTGCTGCACCGCCGAAAGAAGTTTGCTCCCAGCCATCCACATGCCCAGCGGTTGAATGCTAGCTTGGCAAAATTGCTAGCACTTCAACTGCTGCCTTTTCAGTTGGTAGACTCTGCCCCCTTCCGTGAGTTTGTGGAATGTGCGGTTCCTCAGTGGCAGGTACCCAAACGCCACTTTTTCTCACGGAAGGCGATTCCGGCTCTCTACCGGCATGTGGAAGGCAATGTCCATGCCTCGCTGGACAGGGCGGTCAGCGGTAAGGTGCATATTACCGCTGACTCATGGTCCAGCAGGCATGGACAGGGACGTTACTTAAGTTTCACGGCGCATTGGGTGACTCTGCTGGCAGCTGGGAAGGATGCAGGACAAGGTGCAGTAGTGTTGGAGGTTGTTCCACCACCACGCCTCCAAAATGCTGATTGTGACACACCTCTCTCCTCCACCCCCTCCTCTTCTTCTTCCTCCATGGCCTCTTCCTCGGAACCAGCGGTGCTCCGTAGGCGTTCAAGGGGCTACGCAAGTACGCAGGCCAAAAGATGCCATGCGGTGCTTGAGCTGGTGTGCTTGGGGGACAGGAGCCACACTGGGGCAGAGGTTCTGTCAGCTCTGCAGGGGCAGGTTCAGAGGTGGTTGACGCCACGCCAACTTAAGGCAGGAATGGTGGTTTGCGACAATGGCACCAACCTCCTCTCTGCCCTCCGACAGGGACAACTGACCCATGTGCCCTGTTTGGCTCACGTCCTTAACTTGGTGGTGCAGCGGTTCTTGGGCAGGTACCCGGGCTTACAGGATGTCCTGAGGCAGGCCAGGAAAGTCTGTGTGCATTTCCGCCGGTCATATAATGCCAGTGCTCGGCTGACGGACCTCCAAAAGGAGTTTAACCTGCCCAAGAACCGCCTAATCTGTGACATGCCCACCAGGTGGAACTCAACGTTGGCCATGCTGCAGCGGCTGCACACGCAGCAGAGGGCCATCAATGAGTACCTGTGCGACTATGGCACCAGGACAGGGTCAGGGGACCTTGGTTTTTTTTCCCCACGCCAGTGGGCCATGATCAGGGATGCATGCACTGTCCTGTCACCATTCGAGGAGGCCACGAGGATGGTGAGCACTGACAGTGCATGCGTCAGTGACACTGTCCCCCTTGTCCACCTGTTGGAGCACACGCTGCATGGAATAATGGACAGGGCACTTGAGGCAGAACAGAGGCAGGAAGAGGAGGACTTCCTTAGCTCTCAAGGCCCCCTTTATCCAGACAGTGTTCCTGCGTGCCCGCCGATCACGCAGGAAGAGGACGAGGAGGAGGAGGAGGAGGAGGAAGATTGTATCAGTATGGAGGTGGAGCCTGGCACTCAGCATCAGCAGTCTTTAAGGGATCAGTCCCAAGGAACACATGGACTTGTACGTGGCTGGGAGGAGGTGGCTGCGGACGTTGTTGTCCTTAGTGACTCAGAGGACTCCGGACCGAATGCCTCAGCAAACCTACGCTGCATGGCCTCCCTGATCCTGCAAAGCCTGCGTAAGGATCCTCGTATTCGTGGTATCAAGGAGAAGGACCAATACTGGCTGGCAACCCTCCTTGATCCACATTACAAGGGTAAGGTTGCGGACCTTATCTTGCCATCGCAGAGGGAGCAGAGGATGAAACATCTTCGGGAGGCCTTGCAGAAAGGTCTGTGCAACGCGTTCCCAGAGACTGGGAGGTTACAAACTCCTGTTTCTGGACAACGTGTTGCTGAGGCTTTGGTCAGTCAAAGAAGGAGCGGTGGAGAAGGTGGCCGTCTGACCGATGCGTTCAGACAATTTTTTGGTCCGCAGCCCCAAGGTATGATCGGTTCCAGCAACCATCGCCAGCGTCTGTTTTACATGGTGCAGGAATACCTAGGGGCAAGATCAGACTTGGACACCTTTCCCACCGAAAATCCTCTGGGTTACTGGGTCTTGAGGATGGATCACTGGCCAGAGCTTGCACAGTATGCAATTGAGCTACTGGCCTGTCCTGCATCCATCGTTCTTTCGGAACGCACATTCAGTGCTGCTGGAGGCGTGGTAACCGATCACAGGGTGCGTCTGTCCACTGACTCGGTCGATCGGCTGACCTTCATAAAAATGAATCAGTCTTGGATCACCACCAGCTACCAAGCACCTGATGCTGATGTAACTGAATAATTTTTTTCAGATCCCTTCAAAGACTGCCTATGCTGATGCTGAGTGACTATCCCTGAGTAATTATCCTCTTCCTCCTCAATCATCACGCTGATAGCTTGTAAGAACATTTTTGGTTCTGGGCGCCACCACCAGTGCCTAAGGCACAATTTTTCAGTCCCTGTTTAACAGGGGCGTGTAATTACAATTTTTGATGTAATACTTTGCAGCAGGGCTTGTTCCTGCATTCCAACTAGAGTGTCTGTGAGGGGTTGCAGTGTTGTGGCACCAGCACCAGTGCCTAAGGCCCAATTTTTCTGCCCCTGTCTAACAGGGGCGTGTAATTACAATTTTTGATGCAATACTTTGCAGCAGGGCTCGTTCCTGCATTCCAACTAGAGTGTCTGTGAGGGGTTGCAGTGTTGTGGCACCAGCACCAGTGCCTAAGGACCAATTTTTCTGCCCCTGTCTAACAGGGGCGTGTAATTACAATTTTTGATGCAATACTTTGCAGCAGGGCTCGTTCCTGCGTTCCAACTAGAGTGTCTGTGAGGGGTTGCAGTGTTGTGGCACCAGCACTAGTGCCTAAGGCCTAATTTTTCAGCTCCTGTTCAACAGGGGCATGTAATTACAATTCTTGATCTAATATTTCACAGCAGGGCCCTGTGAGGGCTTACAGTGTTGTGGCCACAGCAACACCTAAGGCCCAAATTTCTGCTGAGTATATAGGGCAGGACCCTACTTTCAAACATCTAACTTACAAACGACTTCTACTTGCAAACGGAAGGAGACAACAGGAAGTGAGATGAAATCTACCCCTAGGAAGGGAAATTCTCTCCTGTAAGAGTTAATATGGGAAAACAATTTCTCCTTTCCACTGATGCTTTCCAATCCTTGTTCCACAAAAAAACCCAAATTTTCAAAAAACATTTTTCATTGGGACAAAAAAGTGAGGTGAAATCTTCTGAAGAGGAGGAAAGACAGCAAAACAAATGTCACAGGGGTGATAACCCTTCCCTATGTTTTCCAAAAAGCTTAAAAAAGATTTTTTGGCTGGAGCTAAACACGTTAAAAATGTACCTGTTCAAAATTACAAAGAGATTCTACTTAACAACAAACCTACAGTCCCTGTCTTGTTTGCACCGCCTGTATACTGCTGTTCAGAGTATATAGGGCCTTTCCTTATTTTAATTTGGGTGCGGGGTTCCCCTTAATATCCATACAGGACCCAAAGGGCCTGGTAATGGACTGGGGGGGTACCCATGCCGTTTGTCTCACTGATTTTCATCCACATTGCCATGACCCGACATGACATTAAACCCGCAAGCAGTTTTAAATGAGGTTTTTTCCTTTAAAAATGACATTTGGTGCAGGGACTGTTCTAAACATGGGAAACACGCGTCACTTTACAGGCATACTATAGACACCCCCCAGGTACGATATTTAAAGGAATATTTCACTTTTTTTTTTTACTTTAAGCATCATTAAAATCACTGCTCCCGAAAAAACGGCCGTTTTTAAAAGTTTTTTTTGCATTGATACATGTCCCCTGGGGTAGGACCCGGGTCCCCAAACCCTTTTTCGGACAATACCATGCAAATTAGCCTTTAAAATGAGCACTTTTGATTTCGAATGTTCGAGTCCCATAGACGTCAATGGGGTTCTAACGTTCGTGCGAACTTTCGGTCCGTTCGCGGGTTCTGGTGCGAACCGAACCGGGGGGTGTTCGGCTCATCCCTAATCGTGGCTAGTTGCAGACGATTCTCCATGGTCGTCTTGGAGAGATCCATATATAGTGCAATAGCAGTAAATGGACCAGGGAGATTTGGAGTGCAATTTGCAGCTAACATCACTTTTTCTTTTGCGCTGTAAAAGTGTATGCGTGCTAAATCGTCTCTGGGTTTCTCTGCTGGGAGGTGAGGCGGTTTTGGCAGCCTATGCGCCCTGTCTATTTCCAGATCTCTGTCAGTTAATTCAGGCATTAGCGCTCGCAATAGGGATTGCAGGAATCGTTCCAGCTAGGGTTGTTGCACCGATTTGGGTATGTTGCAGAATTTTATATTGTTCCTGCGAGAACGATCTTCGAGATCTGCCAGCTTGAGATTGATCGTCTGCAGCTCATCATCATGCTCTGTACATACATCTACCATATCGTTATGGGCAGTGAAAAGGTTAGACATTTTGTTTACAGTATATAGTATACGTTGGTCTTTTTGTTGAACTACAGTGGCCAGCGAGGATACTGCAGCTGAGAGGTCTGAGTACAGTGTTTGTTTAAGCGAGATCAACATGATTTTCATTGTTTGTTCAGAGATGGGCTGGTCTGAGGCAGGGAAGCTATCTATGGTGGAGGGGTGCTGGTTGTCAGGAGGAGGCAAGATGAAGGGTGCTTTAGGGCCATGCTCTGGGATGTCATCTTCCCTCCTAGGCTTGGATTTCACAGGGGAGGCAGAAGAAGGTGAGCGGGGTGGGGAGTACTCACAATTTATCAGTGAAGGGAAGCCTGGGCATTGTAGTCCACCGTCGCTAGTGTGAGGAGAGGGCACAGCTGCATTTCTGTGAGAGCCGTCGGGGCCATCTTGTCCCCCACCCGCTCCCGCCAGCGAGAAGAAATCTGTTAGTTTGTGAAGCATATTCCGCTGTTTTCTCCTCTTCAGCATTGTGCCTAGGTGCCGTGCGACACGCGGGGGGGGGACGTTTGGGTGGTTTTCGTGTTGGATACTGTGCCGTGGAGCCGCTATTGTCCGGGTTTTGTGCGGAGGAGAGAGATTAGGCAGCCATTTGTGATGCCGTTGTTCTGCCGAGAAAGTTCCTCTCGGCGGATAAGGATCCCCCTTTACTGCGCAGGCACTGCGCCTGCGCAGTAGGATTCGGCGGAAATAGCCGAAGATAGATGGGGGGAAATCAGCTGTACACGGCGTCTGTAAGAGGGCCCCTTGCGGGCTCGCTTCGCTCGCCACGCTTCGGGCACGGCCTTGCTTCGCTCGGCTCTTTTAGATTCCCCCTCTAGGTCCACGGTCCACTTGGATGGTGGGGAAGGAACCTGGACCCAGGACGCAGGCGCCGTGTACAGCTGATTTTAGATTTTGTCGTTTGGCTATCTCCAGCGGCTTCTAGTAGTTCGTACTGCGCAGTACAGGGGGAACTTATCCGCCGAGGGAACTTTCTCGGCAAGACACCGGCAAGCCACGCCCACCGTAATTACAATTTTTGAAGCAATACTTTGTAGCAGGGCTCGTTCCTGCGCTCCAACTAGAGTATCTGTGAGGGTTTGCAGTGTTGTGGCACCAGCACCAGTGCCCAAGGCCAATTTTTCAGCCCCTGTTTAACAGGGGCATGTAATTACAATTTTTGATGCAATACTTTGCAGCAGGGTGCATTCCTGCGCTCCAACTAGAGTATCTGTGAGGGGTTGCAGTGTTGTTACACCAGCACCAGTGCCCAAGGTCCAATTTTACAGCCCCTGTTTAACAGGGGCGTGTAATTACAATTTTTGATGAAATACTTTGCAGCAGGGCTCATTCCTGTGCTCCAACTATAGCATCTGTGAGGGGTTGCAGTGTTGTGGCACCAGTGCCTAAGGCCCAATTTTTCTGCCCCTGTTCAACAGGGACATGTAATTACAATTCTTGATCTAATATTTCACAGCAGGGCCCATTCCTGTGCCCACCAAGAGTAACTGTGAGGGCTTACAGTGTTGTGGCAATACCACCACCCCCAAAGGCCCAATTTTTCTGCCCCTGTTCAACAGGGGCATGTAATTACAATTCTTGATATAATATTTCACAGCAGGGCCCGTTCCAGAGCCCACCAAGAGTAACTGTGAGGACTTACAGTGTTGTGGCACCAGTACCACCACCACCACCAAAGGCCCAATTTTTCTACCACTGTTCAACAATGGCATGTAATTACAATTCTTGATCTAATATTTCACAGCACGGCCCGTTCCTGCGCCCACCAAGGGTAACTGTGAGGGCTTACAGTGTGGTGGCAACACCAACACCTAAGGCCCCAATTTCTTCAGAGTATATAGGGCAGGCCCCTACTTTCAAACATCCAACTTACAAACGACTCCTACTTGCAAACGGAAGGAGACAACAGGAAGTGAGATGAAATCTACCCCTAGGAAGGGAAATTCTCTCCTGTAAGGGTTAATATGGGAAAAACATGTCTCCTCTTCACTGATGCTTTATCACCAATCCTTGTTTCACTAAAACCCCCAAATTTTCAAAAAACATTTGTCATTGGGACAGAAAGTGAGGTAAAATTCCTGAAGAGGTGCACAGACAGCAAAACAAATGTTACATAGGTGATAACCCTTCTCTATGTTTTCCAAAAAGCTTAAAAATAGATTTTTTGGCTGGAGCTACACTTTAAAAGTTCAAAATTACAAACAGATTCTACTTAACAACAAACCTACAGTCCCTGTCTTGTTTGCACCACCTGTATACTGCTGTTCAGAGTATATAGGGCCTGGGGGCCCCACGCCTTTCCTTTTTTTAATTTGGGCGCGGGATTCCCCTTAATATCCATACAAGACCCAAAGGGCCTGGTAGTGGACAGGTGGGGGGTACCCATTCCGTTTGTCTCACTGATTTTCATCCATATTGCCGGGACCCGACATTACATTAAAGCCGCAAGCAGTTTTAAATGACTTTTATTCCTTTAAAAATGTCATTTTGTGCAGGGACTGTTCTAAGCACAGGAAACACGTACCACTTTACAGGCATACTATAGACACCCCCCAGGTATGATATTTAAAGGAATATTTCACTTTTATGTTTTCACTTTTAGCATCATTAAAATCACTGCTCCCGAAAAAACGTCCGTTTTTAAAACTTTTTTTTGCATTGATACATGTCCCCTGGGGCAGGACCCGGGTCCCCAAACCCTTTTTAGGACAATAACTTGCATATTAGCCTTTAAAATTAGCACTTTTGATTTTGAACGTTCAAGTCCCATAGACTTTAATGGTGTTCAAAAATTTGCGCGAACTTTCGGTCCGTTCACAGGTTCTGGTGCAAACCGAACCGGGGGGTGTTCGGCTCATCCCTATTAAGGAGATTGACTCTCTCTATTTGTTCTGTGTACTGTTATCATTAATAGTAAAAGTAAAAAAAATCCAAATTTTTGGTTGCCACATGAACATAAATAGAGGGGACATTTTCCAACTTGTTCTGTGACCCTGTTGACAGCCAGGGTTTCTCTTACTTTGGAGGGATTTCCTCTCACTTTCTGTTTTGGCTAAAAGACAGAAAGCTGGGGAGCACATTGCAGGGGCTTCTATCCTTAAGGCTTCTTTCTCAAAGTGATTCTTTCTAAAAGTGATATGCAGTTCAATCTCTGCTTCAAGTTCTGCTTCATCTGAACATTCCCTCTCTGTCTCTCCACAGGTATGTGTCAGCTCAACCACATCTTCCACCTTTAAATTAATTGGGATCAGATTGCTCTTTCTGTGTATGTGTCATCTCATAGCTGCTTATACATATCACCCTGCCTTCTGTCCTCACTACTACTGCTCCTACCAACTCTTGCTCATTCTACATCCATATACTGATAAAACCTCCAGTACTCTGACGCATGCCCCTTCATATAAATCACATTCCCACATTACCTCCCTCACCCTCCTGCTTCTCCTAACCTCTGGTAACATATCCCCAAACCCTGGGCCGCCATCATCTGTCTTTGCCCAATGCCCCCATCCCCCTACACCCTCTGGCAGCAGCCGCAACCCACAGAACTAAGTCTCTATTCCTCTTCTTTCCAAAACCAGCCCCCCTTCTCCTGTGCCCTTTGTAAAGCACGCTCTGTCTGTAACAAACTCACCGCCCTCCACGACCTCTTTATCACAAATTCCTTTGCCATTACTGAAACCTGGCTTCATGAATCAGATACTACTTCTCCTGCTTCCCTCTCCCATGGTGGCTTTCTCTGGACTCACTCCCTCAGACCAAGTGGACGGAAGGGAGGTGGAGTGCGAATCCTTCTAGCCCCATGCAACACCTATCAGGTACTTCACCCACCTCCCTCTCTGACACTCTCCTCTTTTGAGGCACATTGCATTTGTCTATTCTCTCCCATTCTCTAAGAATTGCTGTCATCTACCGACCCCTGGACCAGTATCAGCCTTCCTTGATGACTTCTCTGCCTGGCCACCCTACTTTCTCTCTTCTGAAATCCCCACAATTATTCTCGATGACTTCAACATCTCTGTTAACATTAACACTACTATTACTTCTAAACTTCTCAGTCTAACCTCATCTATTGACCTGAAACAATGGATACAGGCTCCTACTCACTCCAACAGCAACACCCTTGACCTTGTCTTCTCCTATCTGTGCACTCTGTGCAACCTTTCCAACAATCCTCTCCCATTCTCTGATCACCACCTTATTAGTTTTGCTCTCTCCCTGTCTTCCACCTCCTCTCCCTCCAACCGCCTAACAGTTACACGTAGAAATCTTCGCCACCTCAACCCTTCTCTTCTCTACTCTGCTACTGATCACCTCTATGACAAAATCTCATCCCTGTCCTGCCCCAACCTAGCCACTTTCATTTACAACAGCTCACTGTCTTACTCCCTAGACAAGCTTGCCCCCCTCACTACACGCAGAATTAGGCCCCGATTGCTACAACCCTGGCAAACAATATAAATCTGCCCTCCTAAAATACTATTCCTGCCTCCACACTGCCAAACAGACCTACTTTATCACACTCATTAACACCTTCTCATTTAGTCCACGTCAACTCTTCTCTACCTTCAACACTCTGTCCTCCACTGCCTCCACCCTCTAACTCATTCACTGCCCAGGAGATCACCAATCACTTCAAAACTAAGATTGATACAATTCATGAGGAGATCTCCAATGCACAAAAACCTCCCCCATACAACACCCCATGTCCACAGATACAATCATTACTTCCCTCATTCAACCCTGCTACTCTTTATGGAGGTTGCTAAACTTTTATCTAACACTCATCTAACCACCTGCCCCCTGGATCCTGCTCCCTTGCAAATGCTACGCTCACCCTCTGACTCAATTCTACACTCTCTAACTCACATTTTCAACCTCTCCCTCTCTTGTGGCATCTTCCCAAACCTTCTAAAACATGTGCTAGTCACCCACATACTTAAAAAGCCCTCACTGGACCCCACCAATCTTAACAACCTACGTCCCATCTCCTTACTCGCCTTCCCTTCCAAACTTCTTGAAAGACTTGTCTACAACTGACTGAGTGACCATCCGACCATGAATAAACTTCTTAATCCCCTTCAGTCCGGATTTCGCCCTCAACACTCCGTGGAAACTGCTTTCCTTAAACTCTCAAATGATGGCTAAAACCAGCGGACACTATTCTGTACTACTTCTCCTGGATCTCTCTGCTGCCTTTGACACAGTGGGCCACCCCCTCCTCAATAAACCCCACTCCTTTGGTCTCCGTGACTGTACTCTTCACTGGTTCTCATCCTACTTATCCCACCACTCCTTCAGTTTCACTTACAACTCTACTTCCTCCTCTCCTCTTCCTTTCTCTGTTGGGGTCCTCCAAGGTTCTGTTCTTGGACCTCTCCTTTTCTCAGTCTACACCACCTCCCTGGGTCAGTTGATTGCCTCCCATGGCTTTAAATATCATCTCTACACTGATGACGCCTAAATCTATCTCTCCACCCCCCAGCTCTCTCCATCTGTCTCCTCACGCATCACCAACTTACTAGCAGACATATCAGCCTGGATGTCACATCACTTCCTCAAACTCAACCTATCCAAAACCGAGCTCATGATATTACCTCCCTCAGGTGCTACTTTCCCTGATTTCTCTGTCAATATCAACGTCTCAACTATTAACTTGTCCCCCCACGTCAAGGTCCTAGGTGTAATTCTGGACTCTGAACTAACCTTTCGGCTCCACATCCTATCGCTATCCAAAATTTGCCGCCTCAACCTCTGCAACATCTCCAAGATGTGCCCCTTCCTATCCAATGTCACCACAAAGCTTCTAATCCACTCCCTGGTCATCTCCCGCCTTGACTACTGCAACTCCCTCCTCGTTGGCTTAACTCTAATTAGGCTATCCCCACTTCAGTCCATCATGAATGCTGCTGCCAGGATCATCCACCTCACAAACCGCTCAGTGTCTCCTAAACCCCTCTGCCAATTCCTCCATTAGCTGCCACTCAGCCAACTAATTAAATTCAAGATACTAACTATAACTTACAAAGCTATCCACAACCTGTCCCCCAGCTAAATCACTAACCTAGTCTCAAAATACCAACTTAATTGTTCTCTTCGCTCCTCCCAAGACCTCCTGCTCTCTAACTCCCTTGTCGCCTCATCCCATGCTTGCCTTCAGGATTTCTCCAGAGCCTCTCCCATCCTCTGGAATGCTCTACCCCAATCTGTCCGATTTTCTCCTACTCTATCAACTTTCAGATGATCCCTGAAAACTCATCTCTTCAGAGAAGCCTATTTGGCCCCCACCTAACAACTGTACATTTATCTTCTCAATCAGTACATCGCCCACAGTTATTACCTCTTGTATCCCTTGACCTTCTCTCTTAGATTGTAAGCTCTAGGGAGCAGGGCCCTCTGATTCCTACTGTATTAAAGTGTATTGTATTTGTACTGTCTACCCTCAAGTTGTAAAGCGCTATGTAAACTGATGGCGCTATATAAATCCTGTATAATAATAATAAAAGGAAGTAAAAGGAAATTCCCCTAATGGGACACAGATAATAAAAAATGCTAAGAGTTATGACTCTCCCTTACTCTATCCAAAAAAAAAAAAAGTTTTGCCTTTAGTTCTACTTTGTCTGGCAGGGTTGTATAAATCTCAAGATTACACACCAATAGCCAGGGCGCTGGATCAATAAAAATGTTAAAGTTTATTAAAACATCACTGGAAGACTTACATGATAATCTCTGGGAAACACTTCAGAGGTGAAATAGTTAAGCTGTAAACAGCAGACCAGGAACTGCAAAGCTGGATGGTGGTATGCCACATCGCTGTGGATTAAGAAGCTGTCAGCATGCACACAGAGTCCTCTGCCCCACTCAGTGAGATTGACGCTGCAAACTAAGAGGGCTGAGTAGCACTGGAGTTGAACTCACCGGGACTCAGAACAGCAAGGTGAGTGGAGGATCCACTCAACAGCAGTGTGAGATGTGGGACCTCTGGGCCAGGAAATGGAATGTCAGACCTCCAGGCATACAGACCACTGTCAGCATGTGAGGCTTCCCTCTGGACTGTTGGAAGAGACCAATGTCAGTGAATTGAGTGGGCTGACAAAGATGTTTAAGTGACCTGACCTTTTGTCAATGTCATGCCACTCAAGGTTAGGGATGAGCCGAACACCCCCCGGTTCGGTTCGCTCTAGAACCTTCGAACAGAACGAAAATTTGCACAAACGTTAGAACCCCATTGACGTCTATGGAACTCGAACGTTCAAAATCAAAAGTGATCATTTTAAAGGCTAATTTGCATGGTATTGTCCTAAAAAGGGTTTGGGGACCTGGGTCCTGCCCCAGGGGACATGTATCAATGGAAAAAAAAGTTTTAAAAACTGCCGTTTTTTCGGGAGCAGTGATTTTAATGATTCTTAAAGTAAAGAAAAAAAAGTGAAATATTCCTTTAAATATCGTACCTGGGGGGTGTCTATAGTATGCCTGTAAAGTGGCACGTGTTTCCCGTGCTTAGAACAGTCCCTGCACAAAATGTAATTTTTAAAGGAAAAAAAGTAATTTAAAACTGCTTGCGGCTTTAATGTAATGTCGAGTCCTGGCAATATGGATGAAAATCAGTGAGACAAACGGCATGGGTACCCCCCAGTCCATTACCAGGCACTTTGGGTCTTGTATGGATATTAAGGGGAACCCCGCACCCAAATTAAAAAAGGAAACAGCAGTATACAGGCTCTGTACTCTGAACAGCAGTATACAGGCGGTGCAAACAAGACAGGGACTGTAGGTTTGTTGTTAAGTAGAATCTGTTTGTAATTTAGAACTGGTACATTTTTAACGTGTTTGGCTCCAGCCAAAAAATCTATTTTAAGCTTTTTTGGAAAACATAGGGAAGGGTTATCACCCCTGTGACATTTGTTTTGCTGTCTGTGCTCCTCTTCAGAAGATTTCACCTCACTTTTTGTCCCAATGACAAATGTTTTTTGAAAATTTGGGTTTTTTTGTGAAACAAGGATTGATGATAAAGCATCAGTGGAAAGGAGAAATGTTTTTCCCATATTACCTCTTACAAGAGAGAATTTCTCTTCCTATGGGGTAAATTTCATCTCACTTCCTGTTGTCTCCTTCCGTTTGCAAGTGGGATTCGTTTGTAAGTTGGATGTTTGAAAGTAGGGGCCTGCCCGATATACTCAGCAGAAATTTGGGCCTTAGGTGTTGTGGCCACAACACTGTAAGCCCTTACAGGGTCCTGCTGTGAAATATTAGATCAAGAATTGTAAATACATGCCCCTGTTGAACAGGGGCAGAAAAATTGGGCCTTTGGTGGTGCTGGTGCCACAACACTGTAATTCTCACTCGCTCTTGGTGGGCGCAGAACCAGGCCCTGCTGTGAAATATTAGATCAAGAATTGTAATTACATGCCCCTGTTAAACAGGGGCTCAAAAATTGGGCCTTAGTCACTGGTGCTGGTGCCCCAACACTGCACCACTGCAACTAGTTAGAACGCAGGAACGAGCCCTGCTGCAAAGTATTGCATCAAAAATTGTAATTACACGCCCCTGTTAAACAGGGGCTGAAAAATTGGGCTTTAGGCACTGGTGGCGGCGCCCAGAACCAAAAATGTTCTTACAAGCTATCAGTGTGATCATTGAGGACAAAGAGGATAATTACTCAGGATTAGGGATGAGCTTCGAGTTCGAGTCAAACTCATGTTCGACTCGAACATCGGCTGTTCGCAAGTTCGCCTAACAGCGAACAATTTGGGGTGTTTGCGGCAAATTCGAGTGCCGCGGAACACCCTTTAAAAATCGATGGGAGAAATCAAAAGTGCTAATTTTAAAGGCTTATATGCAAGTTATTGTCATAAAAAGTGTTTGGGGACCTGGGTCCTGCCCTAGGGGACATGGATCAATGCAAAAAAAGTTTTAAAAATGGCCGTTTTTTCAGGAGCAGTGATTTTAATAATGCTTAAAGTCAAACAATAAAAGTGTAATATGCCTTTAAATTTCGTAGCTGGGGGGTGTCTATAGTATGCCTGTAAAGGGGCACATGTTTCCCGTGTTTAGAACAGTCTGACAGCAAAATGACATTTCAAAGGAAAAAAAGTCATTTAAAACTACTCGTGGCTATTGCATTGCCGGTCGGACAATACACTTAGAAGTTCATTGATAAAAACGGCATGGGAATTCCCCACAGGGGAAACCTGAACCAAAATTTTTTTTAAAAATGACCTGGGGGTCCCCCTAAATTCCATACCAGGCCCTTCAGGTCTGGTATGGATATTAAGGGGAACCCCCACCAATTTTTTTTTTTTAAATGACGTGGGGGTCCCCCTAAATTCCATACCAGACCCTTCAGGTCTGGTATGAATTTTAAGGGAAACCCCGCGCCAAAATTAAAAAAAAACGGCGTGGGGTCCCCCCAAAAATCCATACTAGGCCCTTATCCGAGCACGCAACCTGGCAGGCCGCAGGAAAAGAGGGGGGACGAGAGAGCGCCCCCCCTCCTGAACCGTACCAGGCCACATTCCCTCAACATTGGTAGGGTGCTTTGGGGTAGCCCCCCAAAACACCTTGTTCCCATGTTGATGAGGACAAGGGCCATGGGTGCGGAGCGGCCCGAGGAGAAGAAGATAGAAGACGCCGCAGAGGAGATGCTGGACGAGAACACCAGAGGAAGAACCAGAAGAGCCAGAAGAAGATGAAGAAGATGAAGGAAGATAGAAGAAAGAAGAAGCATTTAAATAAAGGAATTGACAAAAACTGTCTCTTGTCATTTTTTACATTTTTGACAGTTTTTTAGTGAAATGGTAGGGGTACTTTTTGTACCCCCTTACCATTTCACACGGTGGGGGCGGGATCTAGGGGTCCCCTTGTCCGATAAGCCCCCCCGCCCGCAGACCCCCACAACCACCGGCCAGGGTTGTGGGGATGAGGCCCTTGTCCTCATCAACATGGGGGTACCCCAAAGCACCCTCCCAATGTTGAGGGCATGTGGCCTGGTACGGTTCAGGAGGGGGGGCGCTCTCTCGTCCCCCCCTCTTTTCCTGTGGCCTGCCAGGTTGTGTGCTCGGATAAGGGTCTGGTATGGATTTTTGGGGGGACCCCACACCGTTTTTTTTTGTTTTTTTTTGGTGCGGGGTTCCCCTTAAATTCCATACCAGACTAGAAGGGTCTGGCATGGAATTTAGGGGGACCCCATGTCATTTTTTTTTTAATTTTTGTTCGGGGTTCCCCTGTGGGGAATTCCCATGCTGTTTTTATCAATGAACTTTTATGTGTATTGTCGGACCGGCAATGCAATTACCACAAGAAGTTTTAAATGACTTTTTTTCTTTGAAATGTCATTTTGCTGTCAGACTGTTCTAAACACGGGAAACATGCGCCCCTTTACAGGCATACTATAGACACCCCCCAGCTACGAAATTTAAAGGGATATTACACTTTTATTGTTGACTTTAAGCATTATTAAAATCACTGCTCCTGAAAAAACGGCTGTTTTTAAAACGTTTTTTTGCATTGATCCATGTCCCCTGGGGCAGGACCCAGGTCCCCAAACACTTTTTATGACAATAACTTGCATATAAGCCTTTAAAATTAGCACTTTTGATTATTCATGTTCGTGTCCCATAGACTTTAACAGTGTTCGCGTGTTCGAACAAACTTTTTTCCTGTTTGCATGTTCTGGTGCGAACTGAACAGGGGGGTGTTCGGCTCATCCCTACTCAGGATAGTCACTCAGCATCAGCATAGGCAGTCTTTGAAGGGATCTGAGATCTTAAGATTCGGTTACATCAGCATCAGGTGCTTGGTAGCTTGTGGCGATCCAAGACTGATTCATTTTTATGAAGGTCAGTCGATCGACCGAGTCGGTGGACAGACGCACCCTGTGATCGGTTACAAAGCCTCCAGCAGCACTGAATGTGAGTTCCGAAAAAACGCTGGATGCAGGACAGTCCAGTAGCTCAATTGCATACTGTGCAAGCTCTGGCCAGTCATCCATCCTCAAGACCCAGTAACCAGAGGATTTTCGGTGGGAAAGGTGTCCAAGTCAGATCTTGCCCCTAGGTATTCCTGCACCATGTAAAACAGACGCTGGCGATGGTTGCTGGAACCGATCATACCTTGGGGCTGCGAACTAAAAAATTGTCTGAACGCATCGGTCAGACGGCCATCTTCTCCACCGCTCCTTCTTTGACTACCGAAGCCTCAGCAACACGTTGTCCAGAAACAGGAGTTTGTAACCTCCCAGTCTCTGGGAACGCGTTGCACAGACCTTTCTGCAAGGCCTCCTGAAGATGTTTCATCCTCTGCTCCCTCTGCGACGGCAAGATAAGGTCCGCAACCTTACCCTTGTAACGTGGATCAAGGAGGGTTGCCAGCCAGTATTGGTCCTTCTCCTTGATACCACGAATACGAGGATCCTTACACAGGCTTTGCAGGATCAGGGAGGCCATGCAGCGTAGATTTGCTGAGGCATTCGGTCCGGAGTCCTCTCGGTCACTAAGGACGACATGGTCCGCAGCCACCTCCTCGCAGCCATGTACAAGTCCATGTGTTTCTTGGAACTGATCCCTTAAAGACTGCTGCTGATGCTGAGTGCCAGGCTCCACCTCCATACTGACACAATCCTCCTCCTCCTCTTCCTGTGTGATCGGCGGGTACGCAGGAACACTGTCTGGATAAAGGGGGCCTTGAGAGGTAAGGAAGTCCTCCTCTTCCTGCCTCTGTTCTGCCTCAAGTGACCTGTCCATTATTCCACACAGCTTGTGCTCCAACAGGTGGACAAGAGGGACAGTGTCACTGATGCATGCACTGTCACTGCTCACCATCCTCGTGGCCTCCTCAAATGGTGACAGGACAGTGCATGCATCCCTGATCATGGCCCACTGGCGTGGGGAAAAAAAAACAAGCTCCCCTGACCCTGTCCTGGTGCCATAGTCGCACAGGTACTCATTGATGGCCCTCTGCTGCGTGTGCAGCCATTGCAGCATGGCCAACGTTGAGTTCCACCTGGTGGGCATGTCACAGATTAGGCGGTTCTTGGGCAGGTTAAACTCCTTTTGGAGGTCTGTCAGCCGAGCACTGGCATTATATGACCAGCGGAAATGCACACAGAATTTCCTGGCCTGCCTCAGGACATCCTGTAAGCCCGGGTACCTGCCCAAGAACCGCTGCACCACCAAGTTAAGGACGTGAGCCAAACAGGGCACATGGGTCATTTGTCCCTGTCGGAGGGCAGAGAGGAGGTTGGTGCCATTGTCGCAAACCACCATTCCTGCCTTAAGTTGGCGTGGTGTCAACCACCTCTGAACCTGCCCCTGCAGAGCTGACAGAACCTCTGCCCCAGTGTGGCTCCTGTCCCCCAAGCACACCAGCTCAAGCACCGCATGGCATCTTTTGGCCTGCATACTTGCGTAGCCCCTTGAAAGGCTACAGAGCACCACTGGTTCTGAGGACAAAGCACAGGAAGAGGCCATGGAGGAAGAAGAAGAGGACGGATGGAGGAGAGAGGTGTGTCACAATCATTAGTAGTGGCATTTTGGAAGCGTGGTGGCGGAACAACCTCCAATACTACTGCACCTTGTCCTGCATCCTTCCCAGCTGCCAGCAGAGTCACCCAATGCGCGGTGAAACTTAGGTAATGTCCCTGTCCATGCCTACTGGACCATGAGTCAGTGGTAATATGCACCTTACTGCTGACCGCCCTGTCCAGCGAGGCATGGACATTGCCTTCCACATGCCGGTAGAGAGCCAGAATCGCCTTCTGTGAGAAAAAGTGGCATTTGGGTACCTGCCACTGAGGAACCGCACATTCCACAAACTCACGGAAGGGGGCAGAGTCTACCAACTGAAAAGACAGCAGTTGAAGTGCTAGCAATTTTGCCAAGCTAGCATTCAACCGCTGGGCATGTGGATGGCTGGGAGCGAACTTCTTTCGGCGGTGTAGCAGCTGGGGCAGGGAAATTTGCCTGGTACAATCTGACGTCGGTGTACCGAAAGCAAATTGCCCACAAGTACTTGGCTGTGACACACCTAATTCTACACCTTCATTCCTCTCAGTGCAACAACAAGGAGAGGGGCGCCTCTGAATATATATCATAAACACATTTTATTAAACAGCAACACCACTCACATAAAAGTTGGAGAAGTTGCATTCAGGTCTGTTGGCTGAGCTTGAAGAGATGCAGTAGAACTACAGGTCACAGCGGTTCCTGCAGGGCATATGAAGTCCAGAGAGGAAGGATGAGCTGGTGCAGCCAGATGCAATCTCGTGCAGTTATCAGTCCAACGCATATCCTGCTGTATAATCCTGGTGGTGTCCTGGATGTCAGGATAAGGGTTCCAAGTGGGAAAAAACAGGGGAGGGGGGATGCCAGAGCAACCGTTCGGCCGCGCTGCCATTCACCACTATGTACTGAGAGCCTCTAAGCTGGAACACGGCCGGTTGCATCTCTTCAAGCTCAGCCAACAGACCTGAATGCAACTTCTCCAACTTTTATGTGAGTGGATATTGCTGTTTTAATAAAATGTGTTTATGATATATATTCAGAGGCGCCCCTCTCCTTGTTGTTGTTCTAGCTTGCTGGATCCCGCTTTTGGCTCCTTCGGTGGCTGCCCTGACTGACCTTCATTTATATACTCCCAACATACATGCATGAACATTTACATGCATCTTTCCCATCTATTTTAAGTTTCTGGACTAATCGGTTTTTTATTGAAGGTAATTGTGCTTTGCGCCTTTTTACTTGTCTTATTCCTCTCAGTGCAAGTCTCAGAGAGGACTGAAGGTATAGTGGGGTTGGAGATCTCAGCTGATGAGGAGCAAGGAGAGGTCCTCTTTGTTCTTTGGTGTAGGTCTTTTAAATATGCTTGCCAACAAACTGCATGGCAGGTCAACATATGTCTGGTCAAGAATGTGGTGCCCAAGCGGGAGATGTTTTGGCCACGCGAGATACGCTTGAGACATATGTTGCAAATAGCAGTGGTGTGATCTGATGCACTCATCTCAAAAAAGGCCCACACCAAAAGAACTTTTGGAATAACTCACAGAAACAGCAGCGCCCTGCACATGCAGAGCTTTGGGGTGTGATGCAGTCAGTGTGTTGCCCTTAGGCTGGCCCCTGGAGGGCATCCTGCCTCAATGATGATGTGCCTCCTCCTCCTCCTCTCTCCTATCAGGCACCCACGTTGAGTCAGTGACCTCATCATCCCCTCCCTCCTCATCACTGGAGCAAACCTGGCAGTATGCTGCAGCAGGGGGAGCATGACTGCCAGATTGCTGTCCTTCTTGGGCACCCCTTCATCCGTGCTCACGAAACTGCCTTCATCTAGCTCAGTATCATCATCAGAGCCTTCTAAACGCTGGGCATCCTCCTGGAGCATGTACCCAACACTGTGGTCAAACAGTTCGAGGGACTCCTCAGGAGGACATGGTGGGGCTAGGGAAGGAGTCACTGATGCCATTGAGCCGAGGGAAGAGGCCGCGTTGGCAGCTGCTTTGCCAGACAAAGTACCCTGAGCATGGGTGAGAGAGGATGAGGAGGATGAGGACGGCTTGGTCATCCACTCAACCAAGTCTTCCGCATGTTGCGGCTCAACACGGCCAGCTGCCGAAAAAAAGGCCAAGCGTGTCCCACGGCCACGTGCTGATGAGGATGCACCGTCTCCACGACCAGCACTGTTGCCTCTAGACACAGAGCCTGCTTGCCCTCTTTTATTGGCTTGTGACTGTCTGCCTCTCCTCGTTGGCCTTCCAGACATACTAATGGCCTGTAGCTACACTAAGCTGGGATATATATATATATATATATATATATATATATATATATATATATATATATATATATATATATATATATATACTGCAGCTAGCAAAATCAACTGCCTGCCTGTAGTATGAGAACACCACCAACCTTCTACAGTGCAGAGTTCACAAAAAATTAACTTGTAGCTTATTTAGCTGTCTGCGGTAGTAATAGGATCAGGAAAACACCACCAACCTTCTACAGGTAGCTTTAGCTGAACACTGTGCAGAGCTCGCCAAAAAATAACTTGTAGCTTATTTAGCTGCCTGCGGTAGTGATAGGATCAGGAAAACAGCACCAACCTTCTACAGGTAGCTTTAGCTGAACACTGTGCAGAGCTCGCAAAAAACTAACTTGTAGCTTATTTAGCTGCCTGCGGTAGTGATAGGATCAGGAAAACACCACCAACTTTCTACAGGTAGCTTTAGGTGAACACTGTGCAGAGATCGCAAAAAAATAACTTGTAGCTTATTTAGCTGCCTGCGGTAGTGATAGGATCAAGAAAACACCACCAACCTTCTACAGGTAGCTTTAGGTGAAAACTGTGCAGAGCTTGCAAAAAAATAACTTGTAGCTTATTTAGCTGCCTGCGGTAGTGATAGGATCAGGAAAACACCACCAACCTTCTTCAGGTAGCTTTAGGTGAACACTGTGCAGAGCTCGCAAAAAAATAACTTGTAGCTTATTTAGCTGCCTGCGGTAGTGATAGGATCAGGAAAACACCACCAACCTTCTACAGGTAGCTTTAGGTGAACACTGTGCAGAGCTCGCACTACACTAACTTGTAGTTTTAGCTGAACACTGTGAGGAGGATGCACTACACTAACTTGTAGCTTTAGCTGAACACTGTTCAGAGGACGCACTACACTAACTTGTAGCTTTAGCTGAACACTGTGCAGAGGTCGCACTACACTAACTTGTAGTTTTAGCTGAACACTGTGAGGAGGACGCACTACACTAACTTGTAGCTTTAGCTGAACACTGTGCAGAGGTTGCACTACACTACCTTGTAGTTTTAGCTGAACACTGTGAGGAGGACGCACTACACTAATTTTAGCTTATTCAGCTGCCTGTGGTAGTGATAGGATCAGGAAAACACCACCAAACTTCTACAGGTAGCTTTAGGTGAACACTGTGCAGAGCTCACAAAAACTAACTTGTAGCTTATTTAGCTGCCTGCGGTAGTGATAGGATCAGGAAAACACCAACAACCTTCTACAGGTAGCTTTAGCTGAACACTGTGCAGAGCTCGCACTACACTAACTTGTAGTTTTAGCTGAACACTGTTCAGAGGACGCACTACACTTACTTGTAGTTTTAGCTGAACACTGTTCAGAGGACGCACTACACTAACTTGTAGCATTAGATGAACACTGTGCAGAGGTCGCACTACACTAACTTGTAGTTTTAGCTGAACACTGTGCAGAGGTCACACTAAACTAACTTGTAGCTTTAGCTGAACACTGTGAGGAGGACGCACTACACTAACTTGTAGCTTTAGCTGAACACTGTGCAGAGGTCGCACTACACTAACTTGTAGTTTTAGCTGAACACTGTGAGGAGGACGCACTACACTAACTTTTAGCTTTAGCTGAACACTGTGCAGAGGTCGCACTACACTAACTTGTAGCTTTAGCTGAACACTGTGCAGAGGTCACACTAAACTAACTTGTAGCTTTAGCTGAACACTGTGAGGAGGATGCACTACACTAACTTGTAGTTTTAGCTGAACACTGTGCAGAGGTCACACTAAACTAACTTGTAGCTTTAACTGAACACTGTGAGGAGGACGCACTACACTAACTGTAAATAGTCTAGCTGCCTGACTGTGGTACTAATAGAATCAAAGAACACCAGCAATTTTCTTCAGGTAGCTGTAAATACTGTAACAAGACAAGCCTGTCTGTCAGTAGGAAGATAACAGGAACGGATCTAGCTAAACTGAATACAGTGTATATATATATATATATATATATATATATATATATATATATATAAATACAACACCTGGGATGCATATATATACACAATACACTGTAAGTGCAGCTAACTTACTGACTGTCCTGCCTAATCTATCTAACTTAAATCAATTGACACTGTCTCTCTGTCTATCTCTTTCAATGCCGGAACACACACTACACAGGGCCGCCGTGTAGGCGGCCTTATATAGTGTGGGGCGTGTACTAAATCCCCTGAGCCATAATTGGCCAAAGCCTCCTTGGCTTTGGCCAATTACGGCTCTCTGTTCAGACGGTGCTGTGATTGGCCAAGCATGCGGGTCATAGTGCATGCTTGGCCAATCATCAGCCAGCAATGCACTGCAATGCCGCAGTGAATTATGGGCCGTGATGCGCCAAACGAATTTGGCGCGAACGGCCCATATCGTTCACAATTCGGCGAACAGGCGAATAGACGAAGCTCATCCCTACTCAAGGTAAAAACAAGGCTATTTAAACCAGCAAACAAGGGAAAAGATCATTGACAGCTGCAAAACCCATTCAACTTTTATTTAAAAAGGCTGAGAAGGGAAAATGACAGGGGACTGTTTTTAGCATTATAAAGGCTCAAATACCAAAGCATTAAAACCACTAAATTATTGTATATAGGAATAATTTAAAATAATGATGAGAAATAAAGTAAAAAATAAATGAAAAATAAAGAATGAAATAATAAAATGATCGATTCGAATTGTGACTTCTGCCAGCTAGCCCAGGTGCAATCACACCATAAATAAGACCAATAAATTTTATATTGACCTAATGTTCACTTGAAGATCTGCTTTCTTAATTGTCTATCACATTTTGAGAGGAATACATTCCTTCATCCCTAGCTGTCAAAAAAAAAAAAAAAGGAAGAAGAATCACACATCGTAACAAACACAGTGCTATTATGTAAATTAGCTGGACGTTGGAGACAATCTTCTGAGTGTCAAGAAATTGATGATAAACTTTGCTGAAAATAAAAACATGACTGTTGGAGAATGGAGATACCCTGTATAGACAAATGGATAATACTCAACACCTAAACAATGTAATTTATCTGTATTTTATTGCATTTTGTGATCAACAAAAAAATCCTAAAAAAAAGGACGGGGGGGGGGGGGGGTTTTTCTTCCTTTTATTTCATATGTAAGTTATAACACTGTGACACTAATTATATCCATAAATGGAGATGGATTAACTAAAGGGCCATACTGAAAAAAAGGACTTCATAAGATGGTGTGAATTTCAAGTTGTTAGTTAAGCCCTCAGGGTGCAAGGGCATTGAGCGTAAAAATTCAGAAGGTTTCACGCAGACAACGTCTCTGGAACCTCTCAGCTAGTGTTGGGCAAACAGGTCAGGCTGAGCATAATTTGGGGCCGAGCATAAGTTCGGCCTGAACATTGGCTGTTTGCCCATTCGGCTAACACCTAAATTGGCAAGGCTTTTGATCGCTTCTTCGGCCTGCTGAACGCCCCACAATGCACTACACGCCGCACAGTGCAATGAAGAATTTGCCCAATCAGGGCACAGAACACTGTCAAAGCCATATACAAAAACATATTTGGGGGCACACCCTACAATGCGTTTAAATTCAAGATGGTGGTGGTATAAGAACTACAAACAGTAAAAAATATTTCAAAATATTTTACAGCGCACACATTCAAAAATTACATTTCCTGCAAGGCTAGTTAAAAGCACCTGAACATATTCAAAAAATATGGGGGTTTGATCACACTATATGGTCATATAGTGCTTGCCCACTTATGGCGACAAAGTACCCTGAATTAGAGGAGTTCAGCTCCCATGGTTGAGACAAAGGATCTTCCATTCTATTACTAGAGTAGGACCCACTAATTCGGGGTACTTTGTCGCAGTAAGTGGGCTTAGCACTATATGACCATATAGTGTGACCAAACCCCCATATTATTTGTTCAGGTGTTTTTAACTAGCCTTGCAGGAAATGTCATTCTTGAATGTGTGCGCTGTAAAATATTTTGCACTGTCAAAGCCATGACTGAAGAAAGTCATGAGGACTTAGGCCAATCATGGCTCATTGCTCATAGACCCACCCCACACTATAAAAGGTTCCTTGCCAGAGGAGCCATTTGCAGTGTGATAATGGAGTGGAGATAGATAGAACAGGGCTCTGTTATTTGCTACTAGCGAGTTAGTGTGCTATTATGACTCTTTTGTGAGTGTAGAGTGTTAGTGTAGTGTGAATATAGTGATAGTGCAGCATCAGTGTAGTGCGTCAGTGCAGTGTTACTGCAGTATATTGAAGTGTGGCAGTGTAGTGCGTCTGTGCAGTTTTACTGCAGTATATTGAAGTGTGTCAGTGTAGTGTGTCAGAGAAGTTTTACTGCAGTATATTGAAGTGTGTCAGTGTAGTGCAGGGGTAGGCAACCCCTGGCACTGGTGTCGCAAGCAGTGCGCAAAGCCTCTTTTTCCGGCATCCAACTCCCTCCTCAACAGCAGAGCAGTGCAGGGAAGTGTCAGTGGGACACTAATGCATTCCAATCTCACGATTCCCCATGCCACACCTGCACTGGGGGAAAGGCACTGTGCCCCGACATGTTGTAAACAATGGGAAACATTGATTGGTTATCTAACTTTGTTGTAGCTGTGTTCGTCAGCTCTTGTCATGGGAAAGAGATTGGATGCAGTTCTGCTAAGGGGGCGGTCCCTGTTTCCAGGAGGAGGAGGACTGTGATTGGCCACTGCCAAAGCCAGTCACAGTCCTGCTAGCCCCACCCACCATCTGGAGGAAGATGAATCGCTCGGTTGCCACTACCAATCTCAGAAAGAAGGGATTTCACTGTGATTGAGAAAACCACAATCAAGTGACAGTTTGTAGAATTACTGTTGAGCTTCTGGGAACTTTGTTGGAAAAAAATATATATATACAGTGGGGACGGAAAGTATTCAGACCCCCTTAAATTTTTCACTCTTTGTTATATTGCAGCCATTTGCTAAAATCATTTAAGTTCATTTGTTTTTCTCATTAATGTACACACAGCACCCCATATTGACAGAAAAACACTTAATTTTTGACATTTTTGCAGATTTATTAAAAAAAAAAAAACTGAACTATTACATGGTCCTAAGTATTCAGACCCTAAAAAAAATGGGAAGGGTCCCCCAGGGGGGGGGGGGGGGGGTTTAGGCAGCTAGATAGATAATGAGAAAATTAGGCATTGAATAAAGAATAAAAAACTTTATTGGAGGACAAAGTGGATTATTGAGTGTTAAAATATGAGCTCAGATGGGAATATGCCCATGCCAAATACAGGAAATAGCAAACATAAAGGGTTATACACAGCATATATTAATGACTATTGCATAACAGTTACTGACGCGTTTCGACCCATGATGTGTGGGGTCTCTTCAGAGGATGAGTTTGCTAAGAAAAAGAAGATTTATAATAACATATCACGTTTATAACTCTGTAAGTGTTTAGGTAGATTCCATTTGATCTTAATACTTTATATTCACTTAAACTTCACTACTAGGCTTATCAGCTCTGAATTCTTCATGTAATTTTCTTTTGGCCTACACACTTTTTAAAATCATGCTCTACTCCATCTTTACATTACACACATACTCATTGACTTTCCACCAATCAATGATTTTCACACAATTGCCCTCACACTAGTTTTTATTTAATTAAATTAGATTTTTCTTCACATCACTTTTATTTTTGTTTTTATTTTGTTTTGTTTTTCTACACCTTATCACTTTTCCATCCCCTGTGTCATCATCCACCACTTCACAGCTAGAATTGAATGACAAGGCCACCTCTGGCTTATCTACACTAGTCACCTAAATCCTCAATATCACCATCCAATTCAATACTATTATGATTCTCATATTATTATTATTCCCCCTACATATCTAATCACCATAGTATACCATAGTTCATTATAAAACTGTCTGACCGTTCAATAGATAACTCGAATAAACTATAAATTGATATGGGTTTGTCTATGAGCTAACGCCCTGACAATTGCCGTAGGTTCTGGCCCCACCACCTCTGGGGAGCTTCGGTGGGGACACTTGTTACGTGTGACTTCTTGTAAGGCGCATTGAGTGGATTCTTGTCCTCTTCTCGGCATCTCATTGTGGCGTGGAGGCGCGCAGAATGGTTTGATGGCTGTGCGGGGAGGTTATGACTGAGAGGTATTTCCAAATGCAGTGGTAATCATGTGAAATGTGTTACATACATTTTTGCATACATTATACCTTGTTTTCAAATAAATTTGATATGTTATTATAAATCTTCTTTTTCTTAACAAACTCATTCTCTGAAGAGACCCCACACATCATGGGTCGAAATGCGTCAGTAACTGTTATGCAATAGTCATTAATATATGCTGTGTATAACCCTTTATGTTTGCTATTTGCTGTATTTGGCATGGGCATATTCCCATCTGAGCTCATATTTTAACACTCATTCAATAATCCACTTTGTCCTCCAATAAAGTTTTTTATTCTTTATTCAATGCCTAATTTTCTCATTATTTATCTAGCTGCCTAAAACTCCCCTGGGGGACCCTTCCCATTTTTTTCTGCCTACAATGGGGTGAGCAGCACTCTCCTTAGTTTGTCTTCCCTCTGCTAAGTATTCAGACCCTTTGCTCAGTATTTAGTAGAAGCATCCTTTTGATCCAATACAGCCATGAGTCTTTTTGGGAAAAATGCAACAAGTTTTTCACACCTGGATTTGGGGATCCTCTGCCATTCCTTTGCAGATCCTCTCCAGTTCTGTCAGGTTGGATGGTAAACGTTGGTGGACAGCCATTTTTAGGTCTCTCCAGAGATGCTCAATTGGGTTTAAGTCAGGGCTCTGGCTGGGCCATTCAAGAACAGTCACAGAGTTGTTGTGAAGCCACTCCTTCATTATTTTAGCTGTGTGCTTAGGGTCATTGTCTTGTTGGAAGGTAAACCTTTGGCCCAGTCTGAGGTCCTGAGCACTCTGGAAAAAGTTTTCATCCGGGATATCCCTGTACTTGGCCGCATTCATCTTTCCCTCAATTGCAACCAGTCGTCCTGTCCCTGCAGCTGAAAAACACCCCCACAGCATGATGCTGCCACCACCATGCTTCATTGTTGGGACTGTATTGGACAGGTGATGAGCAGTGCCTGATTTCCTCCACACATACCACTTAGAATTAAGGCCAAAAAGTTCTATCTTGGTCTCATCAGACCAAAGAATCTTATTCCTCACCATCTTGGAGTCCTTCAGGTGTTTTTTAGCAAACTCCATGCAGGCTTTCATGTGTCTTGCACTGAGGAGAGGCTTCCATTGGGCCACTCTGCCATAAGGTCCTGACTGGTGGAGTGCTGCAGTGATGGTTGACTTTCTACAACTTTCTCCCATCTCCCGACTGCATCTCTGGAGCTCAGCCACAGTGATCTTTGGGTTCTTATTTACCTCTCTCACCAAGGCTCTTCTCCCCCGATAGCTCAGTTTGGCCTGACGGCCAGCTCTAGGAAGGGTTCTGGTCATCCCAAACATCTTCCATTTAAGGATTATGGAGACCACTGTGCTCTTAGGAACCTTAAGTGCAGCAGAAATTTTTTTGTAACCTTGGCCAGATCTGTGCCTTGCCACAGTTCTGTCTCTGAGCTCTTCAGGCAGTTCCTTTGACCTCATGATTCTCATTTGCTCTGACATGCACTGTGAGCTGTAAGGTTTTATATAGACAGGTGTGTGGCTTTCCTAATCTTTTCTTTTTGAATAAATATGCAAAAATGTCAACAATTCTGTGTTTTTCTGTCAATATGGGGTGCTTTGTGTACATTAACCACCTCAATACTGGGCATTTTCGCCCCCTTCCTGCCCAAGCCATTTTTCAGCTTTCAGCGCTGTCGCACTTTGAATGACAATTGCGCGGTCATACAACACTGTACCCAAATGAAATTGTTATCATTTTTTCCCCACAAATAGAGCTTTCTTTTGGTGGTATTTGATCACCTCTGCGGTTTTTATTTTTTGCGCTATAAACAAAAGAAGAGTGACAAGTTTTAAAAAAAACAAAATCATTTTTACCTTTTGCGATAATAAATATCCAATTTTTTTTCTTTAAAACAAATTTTTTCTCAGTTTAGGCCGATATATATTCTTGTACATATTTTTGGTAAAAAAAAATCGCAATAAGCGTATATAGATTGGTTTGCGAAAAAGTTATAGCGTCTACAAAATAGGGGATAGTTTTATAACATTTTTATTTTTTTAAATTTTTTTACTAGTAATGGCGGCGACCTGCGATTTTTATCGTGACTGCGATATTGCGGCGGACACATCGGACACTTTTGACACATATTTGGGACCATTCACATTTATACAGCGATCCGTGCTATAAAAATGCATTGATTACTGTATAAATGTGACAGGCAGTGAAGGGGTTAACACTAGGTGGTGATCGAGGGGTTAACTGTGTTGCTAGGGAGTGCTTCTAACTGTAGGGGGCGGGCACTCACTAGGGGAGGAGACCGATCGGTGTTCCTCTGTACTAGGAACACACCATCGGTCTCCTCTCCTCTGACAGGACCGTGGATCTGTGTGTTTACACACACAGATCCACGGTCCTGCTGTGTTACCGGTAATCGCGGGTGCCCGGCGGACATCGCAGCCGCCGGGCACGCGCACCGGGTGCCTAGTGACACGGCGGGTGCGCGCGATCGCCGGCAGCGGCGCGCGCGCGCCCCCTGGTGGCCTAAGAAAGCGAAGACGTCATATGACACCCACCCGCAACGAGAGCTGCGCCGCCTGGCCGTCAATTGACGGCCGGCGGTCAGCAGGCGGTTAATGAGGAAAAAAATGAACTTAAATGATTTTAGCAAATGGCTGCAAAATAACAAAGAGTGAAAAATTTAAGGGGGTCCGAATACTTTATTTTATTATATCTTTTCATGTGACAACACTGAAGAAATGACACTTTGCTACAATGTAAAGTAGTGAGTGTACAGCTTGTATAACAGTGTAAATTTGCTGCCCCCTCCAAATAACTCAACACAAAGCCATTAATGTCTAAACCACTGGCAACAAAAGTGAGTACACCCCTAAGTGAAATTGGGCCCAAAGTTTCAATATTTTGTGTGGTCACCATTATTTTCCAGCACTGCCCTAACCCTCTTGGGCAAGGAGTTCACCAGAGTTTTACAGTTTGCCATTGGAGTCCTCTTCCACTCCTCCATGATGAAATCACAGAGGTGGTGGATGTTAGAGACCTTGCGCTCCTCCACCTTCCGTTTGAGGATGCCCCACAGATGCTCACTAGGGTTTAGGTCTGGAGACATGCTTGGCCAATCCATCACCTTTACCCTCAGCTTCTTTAGCAAGGCAGTGGTCGTCTTGGAGGTGTGTTTGAGGTCGTTATCATGTTGGAATACTGCCCTGTGGCCCAGTCTCCGAAGGGAGGGGATCATGCTCTGTTTCAGTATGTCACAGTACATGTTGGCATTCATGGTTCTTCAATGAACTGTAACTTCCCAGTGCCAGCAGCACTCGTCCAGCCCCAGACCATGACACTCCCACCACCATGCTTGACTGTAGGAAAGACACACTTGTCTTTGTACTACTCACCTGCTTGCCACCACACACGGTTGACACCATCTGAACCGAATAAGTTTATCTTGGTCTCATCAGACCACAGGACATGGTTCCAGTAATCCATGTCCTTAGTCTGCTTGTTTTCAGCGAACTGTTTGCGGACTTTCTTGTGCATCATCTTTAGATGAGGCTTCCTTCTAGGACAACAGCCATGCAGACCAATTTGATGCAGAGTGCAGCGTATGATCTGAGCACTGACAGGCTGACCCCCACCCCTTCAACCTCTGCAGCAATGCTGGCAGCACTCATACATCCATTTCCCAAAGACACTCCCTGGTTATGACACTGAGCACGTGTACTCAAGTTCTTTGGTGCCAAGGCCTGTTGTCAAGACTATACTCACCGGGGCCAAGATGCCGAGAGCGGCTCGCCCTTACGACCACGCGCACCCGACCCCTGGAAGTGATACAGGGAATTGGGGGCACGCGGAGGCACGGGCTTCCGGTGGTGGCAGGATTCCCGAAGGGCCAGAAGGAGGTCCGCGTAGCCGTTGGTCACTGAGAAACTGTAAAGACAAGTGGTTAGCTCCGAACCGGGGTAACAAGCAGGGCAAAGTCCGTAATTCAGGCAGAGGTCAGAACCGGGGTATCAAGAAGAGCAAAGTCCGTAATTCAGGCAGAGGTCAGAACCGGGGTATCCAGCAGGCAGAGTCCGTTTAATCAAGCAGAGGTCAGGGGTATCAGGCAGAGCAGAGTAATCCGTGAATCAGGCAGAGGTCAGGGGTATCAGGCAAGCAAGAGTAATCCGTTAATCAGGCAGAGGTCAGGGGTATCAGGCAAGCATGAGTAATCCGTTAATCAGGCAGAGGTCAGGGGTATCAGACAAGCAAGAGTAATCCGTTGGTCAGGCAGGGTTCAGCACAGAGACACTTTAGGAAACACAGGGAGTAGCAGGTACAAGGAACAGGGCACAGCTGACGACAAACCAGCAACCCGACTGGGTGCTGGAGCCGTCAGATGTAGCCCTCTGGCGAGCGCGTCAGAGTGACGCGCTGCCGGGCACCCGCACGTCCACGGCGCTTACACGGGGACCGCCGTGCACCCGCGCGCGCCGCACCATTGGGCCGCGAACGGGTGTACGGCGTAGCGTGAGTCCTCCGCGCATGCGCCCTGGAGCCCGGCGGACGGAGGCGGCTTGTGCCTCCTGACAGTGCCCCCCTCCTAAGGGCGGACACTGGACGCCCAGGCTGGACATCACCTCTGGATGGTCTCAATGGAAAGCTTGAATTAAGCGTGGTGCATGCAGATTCTTTGCGGGTTCCCAAGAGCGAACAAACATCCTGGATGGCTTAACTCCAATGTAAAAATGCATATAAAAGCAAAGGAGAAGGCCTTCAAAAAATACAAGGTTGAGGGATCATCCACAGCATTCAGAATTTATAAAGAATGCAATAAGAAATGTAAGAAATGTAAGAAATGTAAGGGTGCAATTAGGATGGCTAAGATAGAACATGAAAGACACATAGCGGAGGAGAGCAAAAAAAATCCCAAGAAATTCTTTAAGTATGTAAACAGTAAAAAAGGGAGGACAGACCATATTGGCCCCATAAAGAATGAGGAAGGACATCTGGTTACAAAGGATGGGGAGATGGCAGAGGTATTGAATTTATTCTTCTCCTCAGTATTCACGAGTGAATCGGGGGGCTTCAGTAACCAAAACTGCAGTGTTTATCCTCATGACACAACACAGGAAGCACCTACATGGTTAACAGAGGACGGAATTAAAATTAGACTTGAGAAACTTAACATTAATAAATCACCGGGACCAGATGGCTTGCATCCGAGGGTACTTAGGGAACTCAGTCAGGTGATTGCCAGACCGTTGTTCCTAATTTTTACAGACAGTCTATTGACTGGAATGGTGCCAGCTGATTGGAGAAAAGCCAATGTAGCACCAATATTTAAAAAGGGCCCAAAAAACATCCCTGGGAATTACAGACCAGTTAGCCTAACATCAATAGTATGTAAACTCTTGGAGGGGATGATAAGGGACTATATACAAGATTTTAGTAATAAGAATGATATCATTAGCAGTAATCAGCATGGATTCATGAAGAATCGTTCTTGCCAAACCAATCTATTAACCTTCTATGAGGAGGTGAGTTGCCATCTAGATAAAGGAAGGCCCGTAGACGTGGTGTATCTGGATTTTGCAAAAGCATTTGACACAGTTCCCCATAAACGTTTACTGTACAAAATAAGGTGCGTTGGCATGGACCATAGGGTGAGTACATGGATTGAAAACTGGCTACAAGGGCGTGTTCAGAGGGTGGTGATAAATGGGGAGTACTCAAAATGGTCAGGGGTGGGTAGTGGGGTCCCCCAGGGTTCTGTGCTGGGACCAATCCTATTTAATTTGTTCATAAATGACCTGGAGGATGGGATAAACAGTTCCATCTCTGTATTTGCAGACGATACTAAGCTAAGCAGGGCAATAACTTCTCCACAGGATGTGGAAATCTTGCAAAAAGACCTGAACAAATTAATGGGGTGGGCGACTACATGGCAAATGAGGTTCAATGTAGAAAAATGTAAAATAATGCATTTGGGTGTCAAAAATATGAATGCAATCTATACACTGGGGGGAGAACCTCTGGGGGAATCTAGGATGGAAAAGGACTTGGGGGTCCTAGTGGATGATAGGCTCAGCAACGGCATGCAATGCCAATCTGCTGCTAATAAAGCAAACAGAATATTGGCATGCATTAAAAGGGGGATCAACTGCAGAGATAAAACGATAATTCTCCCGCTCTACAAGACTCTGGTCCGCCCGCACCTGGAGTATGCTGTCCAGTTCTGGGCACCAGTCCTCAGGAGGGACGTACTGGAAATGGAGCGAGTACAAAGAAGGGCAACAAAGCTAATAAAGGGTCTGGAGGATCTTAGTTATGAGGAAAGGTTGCGAGCACTGAACTTATTCTCTCTGGAGAAGAGACGCTTGAGAGGGGATATGATTTCAATTTACAAATACTGTACTGGTGACCCCACAATAGGGATAAAACTTTTTCGCAGAAGAGAGTTTAATAAGACTCGTGGCCACTCATTGCAATTAGAGGAAAAGAGGTTTAACCTTAAACTACGTAGAGGGTTCTTTACTGTAAGAGCGGCAAGGATGTGGAATTCCCTTCCACAGGCGGTGGTCTCAGCGGGGAGCATTGATAGCTTCAAGAAACTATTAGATAATCACCTGAATGACCGCAATATACAGGGATATGTAATGTAATACTGACACATAATCACACACATAGGTTGGACTTGATGGACTTGTGTCTTTTTTCAACCTCACCTACTATGTAACTATGTAACTATGAGTTGTCCTGAGGTGGATATCCCTTCCACTGGATCAAATACTGCAGTTGTCTGCCCTTCTTCCTACAGTTAAGGATGGACTCCACCTCAAACTCATTCTCCCCATCCACCCTAACTGGTGGAGGAGGAAGTTCCCCTCTTTCCGGAAAAGTGCTGTCCACCACGGGCTTCAGCAAGGACACATGGAAGACAGGATGGATTCTGTATGTCTTTGGTAACGCTAGCTCCATAGCCACAGGATTGATAATCCTTTTGATGGGGAAAGGACCAATGAACTTGGGCCCCAGTTTCCGAGAAGGCACGGATAGTTTAAGGTTGGTAGTAGACAACCAGACCTCCTCTCCTATATTAAAGGTTGGATTCTCCCTCCTGCCCCGGTCATACTGTTCCTTGTAATCCGCTTGAGCCTTTTGCAACATGTCTTGAATCCTCTGGAAATTCGCTTGTAAAGAGGTTATTCTGTCATGCACTGCAGGGACTGCTATCTCAGGAACATCGTTGGACAGAAACGTGGGATGGAATCCGCAATTTGCCCAGAAAGGCGTTTGGTTGGTAGCAGCGTGAACAGAATTGTTATACGCGAACTCCGCGTATGGGAGAAGGCTTGCCCAATCATCCTGGGATCCTGAGCAGAAACACCGCAGGTATTGCTCTACGGTCTGGTTCGTCCTCTCCGTTTGGCCGTTACTCTGAGGGTGGTAAGCTGATGAGAGGCAGACCTTGATATTTAGGGCTTTGCAGAGCGTAAATTGTACACCCCTGTCTGACACAATGCTCTTTGGTACACCATGGAGCCTGATGATTTCCTTCAGAAAAATATTGGCCGTCTCTAAGGCCGAAGGGGTGCCCTTCATGGGCAAAAAATGGGCCATCTTGGAGAGACGGTCAACCACGACAAAAATAGTGGTAAAACCCCCCGAGGCTGGCAAGTCCACTATGAAGTCCATGGAGACGTCAGACCATGGCCGTTCTGGGATGGGCAGAGGCTTTAGTAAACCCCAAGACTTGGCGTTTTGACCTTTGTTCCGCTGACATAGAGGACAAGAAGCCACATATTCCTTGCAATCCCGTCTCCACCCAGGCCATCGAAAGGAACGAGAGACCAGCTCGGATGTCTTTCTTATTCCAAAGTGCCCTGCGAGTTTATGGTCATGGCACATCTTAAGGGTTAGCCGTGTCTCCCGAGGTACAAAAATTTTCCCATGGATCCAAAAAAAATCACCATTTCTTTTCAAGGATTGCACCTCTGGTTCCATGCAAGAGTTGGATGATGATTTAATGGATGACATCAAATCCACTTGTGCCATCCCAAGGAAGTTTTGAGAAGAGAGGATTGTACCAGGTTCTGGAGTTTGGGAATCTGCTGAGAACATCCGTGAGAGTGCGTCTGCCTTTCCATTCTTTGTGCCAGGTCTGTAGGATATGTGGAAGTTGAAGCGAGAGAAAAAGAGAGTCCAGCGGGCTTGTCTAGGTTTTAATCGCGTTGCTGTCCGTAAGTACTCAAGGTTTTTATGATCTGTAAAGATCATCACTGGGTGTAATGCGCCTTCGAGCCGATACCTCCATTCTTCTAGAGCGAATTTTATGGCCAGCAGCTCCCTGTTACCCACGTCGTAGTTTAATTCCGGCGGGCTGAGTCTCCGGGATGCGAATGCAACGGGGTGAAGGATGGCTTTGGGCCCTTGTCTTTGGGAGAGAATTGCTCCTGTTGCAATTTCCGAGGCGTCCACCTCCAGAACAAATGGCTGAGAAGGATCGGGGTGACGAAGAATTGGAGCCGAACTAAACAGGTTTTTTAATTTCAGAAAGGCCTCTTGTGCGGCTTCGGACCACCGGAAGGAACCGTGCTGGCGGGTTAGCTGGGTGATGGGTGCCACAATGGCCGAGAATCCGATAATGAATTTCCGATAAAAGTTGGCAAATCCTATGAACCGTTGGACCCCTTTTTTATCAGAGCTGGCCATTCTTGAATGGCTTGTATTTTTTGGGGATCCATTGCGATCCCATCGGCTGATATGATGAACCCCAGGAATTGTACCACTGATCTCTCGAATTCGCACTTCTCCACTTTCAAATAAAGCTTGTGCTGCTTTAATATAGTGAGGACCCTTTTGACATGCCCCTTGTGTAGCTCAATCGTGGAAGAGAAAATGAGTATGTCATCTAGATAGACAACAAGGAAGTCACCCAGGTATTCTCGGAATATATCGTTAACTAGGTGCTGAAAAGTGGCTGGAGCATTACACAGCCCGAATGGCATCACCAAGTACTCGAAGTGTCCAAACCTGGACCTGAATGCTGTCTTCCATTCATCCCCGACTCTGATTCTAACAAGGTTATAGGCACCCCGGAGGTCTAATTTGGAAAAGACCTTGGCAGATCGGAATCGTTGGAACAGCTCCGGAATGAGCGGCAGTGGATACCTGTTCTTGATGGTGATATTATTAAGCTGCCGGTAGTCCACGCAAGGTCTAAGGGATCCATCCTTTTTCCCGACAAAGAATATCCCTGCTCCGGCGGGTGAGGATGAGGGACGGATAAAACCCTTTTCCAGGTTCTCATTGATGTATTGTCTGAGAGCCTCCAGTTCAGTCTCTGAGAGAGGAAATATACGACCGAACGGAATCACTGATCCCGGCAACAGATCGATCGGACAGTCATAAGGCCGATGAGGTGGTAGGCGGTCGGCCATTTGTTTATTAAAGACCTCTTGGAACTCCAGATATTCGGAGGGAATCTGCTGAAGTTTGTCTGACGGAGTAGTAACCGTAGCACAAACCTTCGGAATTGAAGGGAGGCAATGCTCAGAGCAATATGGAGAGGAGAAGGATACCACCTTAGTGCTCCATTGGATCTGCGGATCATGAGCCTGTAACCAGGGCAGGCCTAGGATGACTGGAAAAATGGGAGAATGGATGAGGTCAAGCCGTAGGAGCTCCTGATGCCCGGAGTCGGTGGTTACTCGAATAGGCCGGGTCTCCTGGGTGATTGGACCCGAACTAGGAAGAGACCCATCAGCCAGATGCACCTGTAGACCTTGAGCTTTCGTTTGCAAGGGAATACGGAGGCTGCGGGCCAGGGTTGCATCCATGAAGCAGCTACAAGCCCCCGAATCAATGATGGCGGGTAGGCGAGACTCCCCTTCCGGTAGCTGCAGGGAAACAAACAACATCACATAAGACTTTGGAGAATTATTATTCTGGTAATTCATCAATTTTGGCTGAAGAAACTTACTGGGCCTTATTGGGCAGCTGCGCAGGAAGTGTCCAGCTCCCCCGCAATACAGACACAGGTTGGACTGCCGTCTGCGTTGCCTCTCCTCTGAAGTTAGTGGGGCCCGGACCAGGCCTAGCTGCATGGGCTCAGCTTCAGGAGGTGTTGTAGGAGAAGGTGACGGCATAGGTGAGGCTCTGAATGGCGTCCACGTAGGGCGTGGACCCTGAAACCGCTCTGAGCGACGCTCCCGCAGGCGCCTGTCCAGTTTCGTGGCTGCTTGAATTAGCTCTTCCAAGGAATCGGGAGTCTCCATTCTGGCTAGCTCATCTTTGAGGAGTTCAGACAAGCCTTGACGGTATTGGTAGCGCAGAGCCGGCTCGTTCCAATTCGTGTCAGCCGCCCATTTACGGAATTCTACCGTATAGTCTTCAATAGGTCTCCTCCCTTGGGACAGGTGGTGTAAGATGGCTTCAGCTGTAGCCTTCCGCTGAGGGTCGTCATAGAGTTTGGACATACCCTCGAAGAAGGTATCTATAGAGTTTAACACAGGACTTCCCTGTTACATTAAGCCGTGGGCCCAAGCCTGAGGTTTTTCTGACAGCAGCGAGATAGCGAAGCCCACTTTGACGATCTCTGACGCGAATGTCCGGGGCTGAAGGGTAAAGTAAAGAGAGCATGCGTTCTTAAAAGCTCTGAATCTTTTACGGTCCCCTGAGAACTGTTCAGGTGTAGGGACCCTAGGTTCAGGAAGCGCCATGACAACTGTAGGGTTGGTGGAGGCCTGGGGAAGCGGACCTTCATTGCTGGGTGCGGGAGCTGCAGCAGCAGGAGGAAGTACCCCAGTAATTTGTTGGAGGCGGTTGTCAATCTGAGTATACCCCTCCTGTAGTTTCTGAACTGAGTCGGCCAGAGTGGAGACCTGCTGACACAGGATCTCCAAAGGAGAGCGCGCTCTGTCGGCCTCGGACATCTGGCTGGTTTGTACTGTCAGGACTATACTCACCGAGGCCAAGATGCCGAGAGCGGCTCGCCCTTACGACCACGCGCACCCGACCCCTGGAAGTGATACAGGGAATTGGGGGCACGCGGAGGCACGGGCTTCCGGTGGTGGCAGGATTCCCGAAGGGCCAGAAGGAGGTCCGCGTAGCCGTTGGTCACTGAGAAACTGTAAAGACAAGTGGTTAGCTCCGAACCGGGGTAACAAGCAGGGCAAAGTCCGTAATTCATGCAGAGGTCAGAACCGGGGTATCAAGCAGAGCAAAGTCCGTAATTCAGGCAGAGGTCAGAACCGGGGTATCCAGCAGGCAGAGTCCGTTTATTCAAGCAGAGGTCAGGGGTATCAGGCAGAGCAGAGTAATCCGTGAATCAGGCAGAGGTCAGGGGTATCAGGCAAGCAAGAGTAATCCATTAATCAGGCAGAGGTCAGGGGTATCAGGCAAGCAAGAGTAATCCGTTAATCAGGCAGAGGTCAGGGGTATCAGGCAAGCAAGAGTAATCCGTTGGTCAGGCAGGGTTCAGCACAGAGACACTTTAGGAAACACAGGGAGTAGCAGGTACAAGGAACAGGGCACAGCTGACGACAAACCAGCAACCCGACTGGGTGCTGGAGCCGTCAGATGTAGCCCTCCGGCGAGCGCGCCAGCGTGACGCGCTGCCGGGCACCCGCACGGCCACAGCGCGCACACGGGGACCGCCGTGCACCCGCGCGCGCCGCACCATTGGGCCGCAAACGGGTGTACGGCGTAGCGTGAGTCCTCCGCGCATGCGCCCTGGAGCCCGGCGGACGGAGGCGGCTTGTGCCTCCTGACACCTGTTCTAAGTGGACCCTGTCCTATTAAACCGCTGTATGATCTTGGCCACTGTGCTGCAGCTCAGTTTCAGAGTCTTTGCAATGTTCTTATAGCCTAGGCCATCTTTATGTAGAGCAACAATTATTTTTTTTCAGATCCTCAGAGAGTTCTTTGCCATGAGGTGCCATGTTGAACTTCCAGTGACCAGTATTAGAGAGCGAGAACACCAAATTTAACACACCTGCTCCCCATTCACACCTGAGACCTTGTAACACTAACGAGTCAAATGACACCGGGGAGGGAAAATGGTTAATTGGGCCCAGTTTGGACATTTTGACTTAGGGGTGTACTCACTTTTGTTGCCAGCAGTTTAGACATTAATGGCTGCATGTTGAGTTATTTTGAGGGGACAGCAAATTTACACTGTTATACAAGCTGGACACTCACTACTTTACATTGTAGCAAAGTGTCGATTCTTCAGTGTTGTCACATGAAAGGATATAATAAAATATTTACAAACATGTGAGGGGTGTATTCACATTTTTGAGATACTGTATATTTGTGTGTATGTGTCACTTACTACTGACCCCTCAGCTCTGCATCATCTACTACTACCAACCTCTACATCACCTATTCCCAACCTCTGAACTCTGCGTCACTTACACCTGACCCCTGAACTTTGCATAACTTACTACTGAACCCCAGCACTCTGTTTCCCTTTAAAAGCATGTGGGCTGAATGCGAGAGGTGGATCAGCGGGGATGAGTGTGCCAGGACAGGTAGATGTGTCTCATCTCTGCTTCCTTGCACCACTCTGCATATCGTGCATATCATAGATGAGAAGAGGTTACAGCAGTGGAGCAGATGAGTAGGAGGGTACAGCGGTGGGGCAGATGAGCAGGGGGAGTTTAGCGGGTGGAACAGAAGAGCAGGAGGGTACGATGGTGGGGCAGATGTGCAGGAGGTACAGTAGTGGAAGAGATGAGAAGGGGGTTCAGTGGTGGGACAGAAGAGCAAGGGGGTTACAGTGAGGGGGCAGATGAGCAGGGGGTTACAGTGGTAGGACAGAGGAGCAGGGTGGTACAGTGGAGGGACAGATGTGCAGGGGGTTACAGTGGTGGGGCAGATGAGCAGGGGGTACAGAGTTGGGCCAGATGTGCAGGATACTATAGTGGGGGGACAGATTTGCAGGAGGTACAGTGATCTAGGGTGTGAAGGTGTAGGAATTGGGGCTGATGTGAGGACTGGAGGTACAGGAAAAGGGGCTGATCTAAGACATGAGAGTGCAGGATGTTAATTAGTCACTATTACTTAAGCATTTTATAGCATTTACTAAATAAAAAATCCTTTTTGTGATTGAAAGTGTGAAGTTAAAATTTTTATGTTATAGAATTGGCACGCTCAATTCCTTTGAAAACATTTTGAAAACATTTTTCTTTGAAAACATTCTTTTCAATTTCATTGAAAACATTTGCCCCATGCCAGCTTGAGCCAGGAAAAGTGGTGTGTGATAATGGCACTAACCTCCTGCCCACCCTTCGACAGGGAAAGTTGACATGTGTGCCATGCCTGGCAAGTGTCCCCAATTTGGTGGTGCAGCATTTCTTAAACAGGTACCCAGGGTTTCAAGATCATCTGAAGCAGGCCAGAAGAGTTTGCAGTCATTTCAGGCAGTCATACACAGCCAGTTGACTGAAATTCAGCGGGAATTCCACCTGCCCATAAACTGCCTGATTTGTGACATGCCCACCAGGTGGAACTCAACTGTGGTAATGCTGCAGCAGCTGCACATGCAGCAGAGGGCCGCCAAAGAGTCCATGCGTGAGTATGGCACAACAACAGGTTTAGGGCAGCTTGGCTTTTTTCCAATGGCTGCTGATAAAGGATCCATGCACTGTACTGTCACCAGTTGAGGAGGCCACAAGGATGGTGAGCTGTGACAATGCATGCATCAGTGACACAATGCCTGTTGTGTTCCTGCTGGAGCAGACTCTGCATGACATTATAGACAAGGCACTCGAGGCAGAGCAGCGGGAGGAAGAGGAGGACTTCCTTTCCCTTTTAAGGCCCGCTTCATGCAGACACTATTCTTGTGATGCCACAGAACACACAAGAGAAGAGGGAGGAGGAGAAGGAGGATTCTGGCAGTTTTGGAGGCATTGATGCAGAGGAAGACATACGTCAAACCTTAAGAGATTTTTTTGTCCCCAGAACTCTTAGGAGTAGTACTTGGCTGGGAGGAGGCAGGTCCAGATACTGTAATCCTCGGTGACCACAAGGACTCTGCTTCTCATGCCTCCGTAAACTTGCGATGCATGGGCTCCCTTATTCTTCAAAGCCTGCAAAAGGACCCAAGAATTTGTGACATCAGGGAGAAGGATCATTATTGGTTGTGACATGGACATTCATTGTACTGTTCATTTAAGCACAAGAGAATCCATTTTGTTCTCTCTGTTGAAATGTGTTCTGTAACCTTCACCTAACACACAGACACTTCTCCTACTAAACGCTCTCTACTCCCCCCTCCCTTTTCAAGGTTTTACTTTTGCAATTGTTCTATTCGCTAGTTTTTAATAATATATTTCTATTTGTTAGCTTATAATAACATCTCACACCACCCCTTTCTTATCTATGTATAAAATAATATGTAATAAACTTTTACACTGAACGGACATTTTAAACACAGTGATTGAGTCCTGTGAATCTGTTCCTGCAGCTGCAGTATTAACTTTGTTTTAGAGTCCCAATCAGAAATTAGTCATATCAGTCTTGGCGAGTCATAACAGGAGTTTGGCAGAGTCTCCAGAAGGAACCGCGCTTCGATCGGGATCATCGGGAAACGCAGACCTCAAATGCCGGCTAGGTAAGCTGCCCTTAAGCTTGCTATATTTCTGCCTTTTCCTATGTATCCTATCTGTCGGTTCTCAAGGAAACCAGACCACTCTCGGACCTTTCTGGTTGGGTAACGTGTGTGTGTGAATGTGTTTGTGTCCCCCTTCACGGGTTGGACTGTGTGTGGATAGGGAAAATCCTCTGCAGTTCCCTGCGTTGACTCCTTGTGGGCGACCTGGGTCAGAGGCGCATGGTAGGGTCAGATAAAACTCACCGAGAAGAGAAGAGACGAGGAGGGTCTCTTAATGAGTGTTTTGTCTATTGTCATAAACCCCTTCTATCCACGTAGATAAGTGGAGACTATTCTTGTAAATCTGCAGATTTGCTGTACTATTTGTTTTAGAGGCAAGAGGGTATAGGCACAAGTAGAGAAGAGAGAAGACTGGCCAGTCATTATGGGCATTAAATTAATTAAGGGAATGAAGGGAGAGAGGCCTTCAGAAAATGCCCAGCGCAAGATGAGCGCTAGAGAATATATGAACCGAAGGTACGGTTCTGCCTATACTGAGCCCCTAGATAAATGGGTAGAATGGACAAAGGGAACAGCTAAACCTTTAAAATCTGAAGGGACTTTTGATTTAAAAGTATGGCAAACTTTTCTGCACGATTATGGCCCACTACTGTGCAGTGAAGGAACGTGGAGAATAGCTTGCACATGGGAGACAGAAGCTAAAGTAGCAAATCAAACTGGCTTGACGGAGATATTTAATAAAAGTACTGCCCAAATTTACTACGTTTGGCCAGAAGACTCTGTAGAGGAGGACCCCCTACCTTATGTGGCTGCCAGTTTGGCTTTAAGGGGTCCACGCACAAAAGCAAAAGAATTAGATTACATGGAACACACAAAAGATGAGCTATGCAATATAGTAGAGAGCAGAGGTTTAACAGCCCCATATCAACCTACAAAGAGGGATTTGGCTCGTATCCTAGAAACAGATGATTGGCATAAATCAAAAGGCACATATGCAAACCTAGATCTCTCTGAACTTAAGGCTTTGGCCAGAGAAAGAGAGATAGAGTCTGAACTTCCAGAGCAAACCATAATTTCCAAATTGTGGCAGCAAGATGAAGAGAGAAGGAAGGGAGATGCCACCCCTTCTGCCCCTGGAATAGAGAAATCTGTTGCAGTTTATCCTGTCAGAACCCAATTAGTTTTTGAAGGTGATGCTGTTGACAGTAAGTCTCAAATTAAATGGCATGTACCTTTTAGTCCCCAAGATATGAGAGCCATATTAGAGGGATTGGGAGATCCTAGAAAGAATCCAATTGGGTTTGCAAACAAACTTAGTGCTGCACAGGAAGCATATGAGGCTTCTGCTACTGACATTCATCAGCTTCTTATTAAAGCAGTGGGAAGCAACATGTCTGGCTATATACTTAAAGAATGTGGTGTAGACGTCAAAAATCTAGGTAAGATGGTTAGTGGACGGGAGGTTTGTGAGAAATTGAAGGAAAAATTGCCCCAAATATATGGACAAACCAGACATGCTGAATTTATGAATGCTAAGCAAGGGAAAGAGGAAGCAGCAGGGGCTTATTGGAGGCGGTTAAGTGATATGGCTGAGGAAGCAGGCATTAAAATAGAGGAAGAGAAGGCGGGAGAAACTGCAAGTCCATCTACACAACTGGTGAAACAAAGGTTTCTTGATGGTTTAATACCCCAGTTGAAAGAAAAGTTGTTCACAGCAAGGCCTGAGGCAGGCAATATGTCTATTCGAGACGTCCTGCCTATCCTGTTATCCATAGAAAACAGGATTAACCAAAAAGACAGCAAACCTAAGGTAATGTACATGGGGAAGCAGAGAGGAAAAGGAAGAGGAAGAGGCAAAGGCAATTTCAGAAATCATGGCAATCGGGGACCAATTATATGCTACAATTGTGATGGGGAAGGACACATAGCCAAATTCTGCCATCTTCCTGACCGTAGACTAGAAAAGAGCTTAGAGGCCCCTCATGCTGATCCCAGTTCTCTGCCAAAAGCAGTGGATCAGGCATAGGAAAATGGCATGCCAGTATCAATCATGTTAAATAGGGGAGACAATGGTCCCGAGGCCAGAGTAAAAGTATTTTTACAAGAACTCCCCTATCCTGGAGGAGAAACAGAATTAACCTGTTTAATTGATACTGGTGCAAGCCGAAGTGTTTTTAATATAGAGGACTTACCTCCAGGATTATTATCTACAAATGTTATCTCTGGTGTTGGCCTAACCGGGACCACTACTGATTTGGTTGAGTCCAAGCCACTTAAACTCAGGCTAGGACAGCAAACAGAAATTGTCACTAAAGTGTTAGTTTCAGACACAGTTCCTACCAATCTTTTGGGAGCTGACATTTTGAACCAAATTTTAGCAAACATAGACTACACTCCTACAGGAGTCCAAGTGGTCAGTAGTCTATCAGGAGAAGTTTTAAATTCTGCCTGTGGAGTATTTTTAATCCAAGACTCCACTCTGCCATTTCCACCAGAATTGAAAGTGATTCCCACTGAATTATGGGCCACCAGCAAATATGATGTAGGTCTGCTGGATTGCACCCCAGTCATGATAAAAATTAAACCAGGAGCCCATCTCCCACAGATTAAACAGTACCCACTGAGTATTGCTCAGACTGAGGGGATAAAGGATCAAATCACTCAACTGAGAGCAGCAGGGGTTGTTGTACCAATTAAGTCCCAGGTCAATACACCCCTGTTCCCAATTGCAAAGAAGCCAGACAAGAAGGGTGGGCAGGTGACATATTGCATGGTGCATGATTTGAGAGCCATTAACAATATAATAGAGGCAGATACCCCGATCGTGCCCAACCCCCGCACTTTACTAAGTGGAATACCTGCCTCCAGCACCTGCTTTACAGTGATTGATCTTGCAAATGCTTTCTTTTCGGTGCCCCTGCACCCAGATTGCTGGCACCTTTTTTCATTTACCCATGATGCCCAAAAGTTAGCATGGACAAGATTGCCCCAAGGCTGTGTGAGTAGCCCCTCTGAATATAATACTGCGTTAAAGCAAGTATTGGACCAATGGTCCCCCTCACACCCAAACACAGTTTTGCTTCAGTACATAGACGATTTGCTTATTTGTTCTGATACAAAGGACATTTGTAGCAGAGAAACAGTAAGCCTTCTCCTGTTTCTCTATAACAGTAACAACAAAGTTAGCAAAGATAAGCTACAATACTGCCAAGAGAAAGTGATCTTCCTGGGTCACTGCATTTCACATGGAATCCGTCACCTAACCCCAGATCGAGTTAAAACTCTACAAAACTTTGAAAAGCCAAGAAATGTACGGCAACTACGTGCCTTCCTGGGGTTAGTGGGATATTGTAGGGACTGGATTCCAAATGCATCAGAACTTATGGCTCCTCTATATGAGGCTACCACTAGAAACCCTTTCAAACTCACATGGGACAATGAATTGCAGATGAAGGAGCTTATTAAAATTTTGTCTGAAGCTCCCGCCATTGGACTTCCTGACTATACTAAGACTTTCTCGTTGTTCTGTCATGAAGTCAATGGATTTGCTGCAGGTGTACTCACCCAGCTACATGGAGACAAACAGAGGCCTGTGATGTATGTATCAGCCTCATTAGACCCTGTCATCAAAGGCTCCCCCAGTTGTATGCGAGCCATAGCAGCCTGCATTTTGCTGCTAGACAAAGTAACGGAGCTTGTACTAGATTCTGCTCTGATCCTGTATGTGCCACATGCAGTACAGGAAATCATGAATCAAGTAAATACTAGACATGTGTCTGCCAATAGATTTGACAAGTACCAGTCTGCTCTTTTTGCTCCATCGAATTTAACAATCAAACGATGTGTTACTTTAAATCCGGCTACTCTTCTTCCTATAATTGATGAGGAAGATGCAACAAATGGTACTGATGTAGAACCTGAGAGTTTTTCTCATGATTGTATGGCTCTTATGGAGGTAGAAAGGGCCTCTGTCACACCAGCAAAAGATGAGCCCTTATCAGATTGTGACACACACTTATTCGTAGATGGTTCCAGATTTTACACTGATGATGGTCAGCCACACACAGGGTTTGCTGTAACCACTACAGACACCATTTTACATCAGGAAGCATTGAAACCCCAGATGTCAGCACAGGAAGCGGAGTTGTATGCTGTAGTCAAAGCATGTCATCTCCTAGAAAATCAAAGGGGAAATGTTTACACTGACAGCAGATATGCATTTGGAATAGCCCACGATTATGGGCCTATCTGGAAAGCACGGCACTTTCTGACTAGTGCAGGGAAGCCAGTGAGACATGCAAAACTCATAGAGCGGCTATTTGAGGCCTTTCAGAAACCAGCAGAAGTTGCCATCTTGAAGGTAAAAGGGCATGCAAGGGGAAGTGACATGACAGCCAGAGGAAATGCTTTAGCGGACCAAGCGGCAAAGGATGCTGCCCTTATGGCATTTGGAGTCACATCCACTGTAGGGGTCGCCCAGGTAGCGGGGACAGATTCCCCTCATCAAGAGCAGTGGGATGTAGAAACTCTAATTCAGTTGCAGAACCAGGCCCCTGATGAAGAGAAGGATAAGTGGATCAAATGTAATGCTACCCAAAATCAGCAGGGCCTGTGGAGCGCTGACAACAGGTGGTGTCTACCCAGGAGTTTGTACCCAGTTTTAGCACAGCTGGCACATGGCGTCAGTCATCTTGCTAAGGGCGTGATAGTGGCACTTACTGACTGCTATTGGATAGCACCTGGATTTAGTGCATTTGCAGCCAGGTTTTGTGCTTCATGTCTCACTTGTGCTCTGTACAATGCAGGGAGGCCTGTTCATGTTCCCCAAAGGCATTCTCCAAAGCCAGATTTCCCTTTCCAAAGAATTCAAATAGACTACATTCAGATGCCCAGAATAGGCACCTATGAGTTTGCTTTAGTGTGTGTTGACATGTTTTCAGGTTGGCCCGAGAGCTGGCCAGTGGCCAAAGCAAATGCAAAAACAACAGCAAAGAAAATTTTGAATGAAATAGTTTGTAGATATGGAGTTCCTGAAACTATTGAGAGTGACAGAGGAACCCATTTTACTGGGGAAGTAATGAAAGAGGTAATGGAAGCACTTCACATACAGCAAGCTTTCCATACACCTTATCATCCACAAAGTAGTGGTAAAGTTGAGAGACTTAATGGAATTTTGAAAAACAGATGTGCAAAAATTAAAGCAGATACAGGAAAAGGATGGGTGGAAGCTTTGCCATTAGCCCTATATTCTGTACGAACTACCCCTAAACAACCACATGGGCTGTCCCCCTATGAGATTTTATTTGGAGGGCCACCCAAAACAGGGCTATATTTTCCCCAACAGTTGCAGGCTTCTCACTCTAATCTGTTAGAATATGTTCAGATTTTGCAAAGAACATTGAATAAAATACATGAAGGTGTTTATAAATCTATCCCCGACCCAGATTCTGTTTCAGGTATTCACAGAATCCAACCAGGTGACTGGGTGGTGGTCAAGCGACACGTCAGAAAGCCACTAGAACCAAAATTTGACGGACCACATTTGGTGCTTTTGACAACCAGTTCTGCTGTCAAGTTGGAAGGAAAGCCCACCTGGATTCACGCCAGTCACTGCAAGAAAATCCTGAAGTGATGATATCCTTTGAAAAAAAGATGATAATGTTTCTTTTCTTTTTGTTGTTTGTGAGAACTGAGACATGGAAAAATAACCCTTTCATCCAAATGTTAAAATTGTATGCAACCCATAGCAACGCTAGTAACTGCTGGGTGTGTTCTCACTTACATCCCCATACAGGAACAATACCCATGATAGCAATGCCTCTCAATTTCACTGATTTAAACAGGACCAGAATAAATGGCTCATACATCGTCTCCACAGCTAATGAGCACAGATCAGTAACTTTGATGGTTTCGAAACAGATAAACACTCCACAGATTTGTTTAAACATTACATGCCCGTTTAACACTAAATGTACACGGTTGGGCAATTCAGATTGCACCGGAGCAAAAATTACAGTTTATGGAGGAAACTATGGTCAATATTATTATATCCCAGATCCAGAACTAAATAGAACCCTTTATAGTACAAATTGCTCACAGTTTCCAATATGTGAAAATATCGGTTTCCTGAGATTCCATGTTATTGCTTCCAGTTTTTTAGGAGCAGGCATACCGTCCATACGTAGAGGGTTATATTATATATGTGGAAATAAAGCTTACGCCTGGATTCCTACTAATGTTACAGGTACATGTTACATTGGGAAGTTAGTACCTGCTTTGGCTGTTCGCAAAGATACAGTGCGACCAGATCAAAGTCCAGAATACCCTTTAGTGTTCAAAAGAGAGCTGTTCACTGAAGGTGACATGGCATGGTCATGGTTCCCTTCCTGGACAGGATGGGGAATTGAAGCAATGAAAAGATTAAATAATTACACTAGAATTGTAGATGAGATTATTAACCTTACTACCACTGATATAGGTTTATTAAATGAAGAAATGGCTCAGCTTAAAAAAATAGTATTAGAGCACAGATTAACGCTAAATTATCTCACTGCAGCTCAAGGTGGGATGTGTAAGATATTTCGCACTGACTGTTGTATATACATTTCTGATAATGAGGACATTATTAAAGGGCATCTTGCTAAGATAAGAGAACTACAGAATAAGGCCAGAGATATTGCTAAAGATGGATGGAACCCCTTTCAGGGTTTAGGAGGTTTTGGTGATTTTTTATATGGCATAGCAACATGGTTACAGAAACTAGGCGCTTACATTGTGATGTTCCTATTTCTCATGTTTGTTATTTACTTCCTCATCAGGCTATGCCTCTGTGTGACTACCCGCTGTACCAACAAATGTACCACCAGCCCTGATGAACCCATTATTGTGAGAAAGCTAGGAGAGAGCTGAACAGGACGCCGTCTCTCTGCGCCAATGTAACAGGAGTTACCAGCAATCGGCTGAACGTAACGCGGAGAAGAATGGTGTCAAATAAACAAAAGGGGGGAAATGACATGGACATTCATTGTACTGTTCATTTAAGCACAAGAGAATCCATTTTGTTCTCTCTGTTGAAATGTGTTCTGTAACCTTCACCTAACACACAGACACTTCTCCTACTAAACGCTCTCTACTCCCCCCTCCCTTTTCAAGGTTTTACTTTTGCAATTGTTCTATTCGCTAGTTTTTAATAATATATTTCTATTTGTTAGCTTATAATAACATCTCACACCACCCCTTTCTTATCTATGTATAAAATAATATGTAATAAACTTTTACACTGAACGGACATTTTAAACACAGTGATTGAGTCCTGTGAATCTGTTCCTGCAGCTGCAGTATTAACTTTGTTTTAGAGTCCCAATCAGAAATTAGTCATATCAGTTGGCAACCCTCCTTGACCACCATTACAAGGGGAAAGTCTTGGAACTCAACCCATCCCTACAGAGGGAGCAGAGGATGAAATATCTTGAGGACACATTAAAGAGGAGTTTACATAATGTCTTTCCAGGCTCTTGTAGGTTAGTCTATAGGAAAATCCAGTTTTGAGGCTTCTTTTGGTCAAAGGAGGAGCAGTGGAGAAGGGGGCTGCCTCAGTGATGCATTTCACAATGTATTAGGTCCTCTGCGCCCAGGGCTGTCAGTTCCCACATCCCATTGACAGCATCTGCATCATATGGTGGGAGACTATCTAGGAGTGAAAACAGACATGGAGCACTTTCCAGTCAATGATCCACTGGGTTGGGTCATGAGAATAGACCACTGGCCAGAACTTGCCCAGTATGTGTCATGGTTATGCAATAGTTTGTCTGTCAGCTTACCTCTCACCATGTGTTCATCTCTAGAGACCAGCCACTCTCACCTGACTGCTTTTATAATCTGTCCTCTAAGTATGGCTCCACCCCAGCTCCTATCAGAGAACTCTATATTAACCTGGGCATTGCAAGCCAACCTTGCTGATCAACCATTGTGTGTTAGCTTTCATGTGTACTTGCTGTGTTTCCTATGTCTGATTCCAGTTACAGACCTTGGGCTGTTTCCGACTATCCCTGTCTGCTGGTGACCCTGACCTTTGGCGTGTTATGTTTATCCTCATCTGCTTGTCGCCCCGACATTTGGCTTATCCCTTTACTATCCTTGTTGTTCCAGCCTGCTGCCTCCTTCCTCTTCTCCTGTAGTCTACCGCGAGTGTGAGCTGTGAGACCATGAGGGCTGCGACCTGGAGCCAGACTTCAGCGCAGTCCATCCTCACCACTAGAGGCTCTGGTGAACACCTGCTGGCTCTTAGACTCCGCACCCTGGGGAATCTATGCTCTAGCTCCCAGTGGGATCTGTGTTAGTGATCCAGTAGACCTGCTTTCTGAACCTCCCAGGGTTCAATCTTCAACAGTCAGTCCTAGGGTCCACTACCTTAGCGGTGCACTCCTGAATCCCATGGAGTGCATCTGTCACCTGGTCTCAGGTGACCTGACAGTATGCAATTGAGCTGCTCGGCTGCCCTGCATCCAGCGTGATTTCTGAATGGGCATTTAGTGCTGCCAGAGGTTTTGAGATAGATAAAAGAGCACGTCTGTCTACAGACTCCATTGAGAGGCTGACATTTATCAAAATGAATCATTCCCGGATTAGCAGCAGCTATCAAGCCCCTGATGCCGATGTCACAGATTAAGTGTTTTTGGGATGTGGAATCTCTGCTTTGTTGGTGTTGATTTTATCTAGAATCATTTTTTTGGTGTCGCTTTCATAGGCACAATTAACACCCAAGGACCAATTTTTCCACACCTGTTTGACAGATGCATATAATTTCAATTTTTTTTTTACAGCAAGGCTAATTCTTGCTGTGACGGATCCAATCCCACACACTCAGCTGAGTGCTTCCGTCAGTAATCCCACTTTCTCCATTCTGACCATCACAGAGATATTATTATAGCTGCATTGAATACAAGTCTAGCCGAAAATAGCTTGTAAAATCTATAATGCTTTATTGGACAGAAAAAAGACTTTTTATACACTTTTAACACAAGGGGTTAGATAAAGAGGTAAGGCTGACTCATGGATACTCCCCCCCTAGCAAAAATTTAAAAGAAAATTATATAATTAACATGCTAATTAACACAGCACTTAAGGCAGCCCAGGTGACCAGACAGTTCATCTCCACAGATCAATGTGATCAGTTCTTTTAAGAATCATGTATTGTTCAGAATTAACAACCAAGAATAGTCTTTGGGCAAGTCCAAGAAAACAGTCTCTCAAAAATGTAACAAAAAAAAGATTAATATAGCAACAACAAATAACAGGGTGAATGTGGACAGAAGCAGGTCCTTGCAGCCAGTGCCCGTGACACTTGCTTCCATCAATAGTGTGACAAAACCGTTTTGGCACCTCTCTTGGGTGCTTCCTTCTGCCAAACAGTGCCTCCTGCCCTCCAAACCGTTCAGCGCAGACCAAGAGCTAATATCAGCCCTTTTTACCCCAAGCATCGTACACAGAAAAAATGCTGTAATAGAACCAATGGAATGACTGTTTATTTAAACTCAGACACATACATCCCTGTTAGAATATTATTCCAAATTCATAATTCGGCACTTATAGATGTTATATTATATTCATGGCAAGCTTGCAAAACATATTTGGTTTTATGATTAGTCATAATAAATATAGTATGTGTGAATGACCTTGATCAATTCATTTGATATGATTCCTCATCTAAAGCTGAGTTAGTAATAAGTTTCTGGTGTATGAATATGACATATAAGGTATCTTGGTATAGAATGTCTTGAGAAGACAAAAATAGACACGTGTCTACGTAGCTAAAGGAATAATGCATTGTGGATTATATCCTGTTAAGTTAAGTTTAGAGTAGTCTCAGTCATATTAATAAGTATTAGTATATAGTTACTTAATGTAAAGTTGGTAATATGTGTTCATATTATGTACAGTAGATGTTTGGTTATATGACATTACATGATCAACACATTACTTCAAGTATGAAGTGCTACATGTGGGCTTGTCAATCAAGCTCCATATGACTCTCTGAGTTAGTATCTACTTTTGTATAGCATATTGTTGAAGTTAGCAGAAATGAATGTGTGCCATACAAGGTTCTAAGTTTTTGTGAGGTTATGACGTTCACATGTAACATATAAGCCAACGTTTCCATATTGAAGGGCAGACAGACACACACACACCCACTAGAGAGATGACACTGACATATTCACACAAAGAGACTGTTAAGTTGGGACAGCTGAATTCTGCCAGAAGTCTAAGAACGTAATTTCCTGCTTCTTCTTGGACACATGAAACAGCATGGACAGAAGGCAGCAGCCATGAAGCACACATGCTTTCATAAGCTTATTACCGCTTTATAACTATTTATTCTATTTCATATATTTTACCCACACTGAACTGAACTGTTATACTACTTTTTACATTGTATTTATGATGCCAACTGTGTGACAATAAACTCACACTTTGTTTTAAGTCAGTTTGACTATCAATGCTATTCATCCGGAAACGCCCTTGAGATACAAGAATATTAGATATTTCTATATTCTTTAATCCCACAATAATTTGGTAACAAGGTGAAGTGGACACAATACTAGCAGACAGGCAGAAACAATAGGTGACTCAATTAACACAATTACCAATGGGAATGCACACCTAGGAGGCACAAACTTGTGTATTCTGTCCTCTAGACAAGTCATCAGAAGATAAACAATGTTATAGCAATCTGATAAAGTGGCATTAATTTATTTGATAAATATTTCTGTCCCAAGTGAAGGAGCCTCTCCAACTCAGTCTGCAGAAGGGCCACCGTATTCCCTCTGACCATTAACCTGTACAAGATTAAGATTACACCTTTCCACCCACTCTAAAAGGGAAGCTTTATTGTCCTTATTCAGAAAATGTATCCAAACTACGCTCTCATCATTCATTGCGTTGTTGTCCATCATTATAGAATGATCTGCTCTCTCCATGGGCCATAATCAGTGGGTAGGAGGCTTGCACCTAGTCCCCTCCAAAAGCCCCTGTCCTGGTTGGGTCTGTCGCAAAGATTACCTCTAAAGGGTTACGGTGTGAAGGCACCACCAACCAAAGCCCAATTTTTCCACACCTGTTATTTCTATCCAAAGTCTGAAAAACAGACACGAGAATGTATCCAAAAAATCTCTAATCTTGTTCTGAGTGCACTAAATTGTGGTCTCATCATACAGACTGGCTCCCCAAGCCATTGTTTACAAAATAAAGAAAGCTTGCTAGGAACATTTCTTTTTTTTCTTGATAAATGTCCTTTTTGTTGCAGCAGGTTCTATACGCGGTACAGATGCACCACTTTACAGGCAGACTAAGGGGACCCCACATGGGCACTATATTTAACCACTTAACCACCGGGCCATAGCCGAATGACGGCTACAGTGCGGCTCAATAAATCTGTGAGGGCGTATATTGACATCCTCCCAGAATCGTGCTCCCGCGCGCCCAACCGGGGGCGCACACATGGAAGTATCCGCATCACGGATCATGGTAAATGGCCACTGACAGTGGGCGTTTACCATGTGATCACTCCGTCAAATGACCGAGCAATCACTTGTAAACAAACCGGTGTCATGTACGTTTCCTCTCTCCCCTCTCTGTATCGATCGGTACAGTGTGAGCGGAGAGGGGAGAGATTGGTTGCAGCAGAGCTGCGGGCTGGATCTGTAGTGCCCACAGCGCTGCTCTGTGCCAATTCAGGGACTCATCCATCCATCCATGCTCAGCCATCCCTCTGTCATACTTATCCATCCATCCATGCTCAGCCATCCACACTCAGCAATAATCATCCATCTATGCTCAGCCATCCCTCTGTCATACTCATCCATCCATCCATGCTCAGCCATCCACACTCAGCCATAATCATCCATCCATTCATGCTCAGCCATCCCTCTGTCATACTTATCCATCCATCCATGTTCAGCCATCCCATCCACCCCCCAGCCATACTCAGCTATACTCAGCCATACCCAGCCATACTCAGACATCCTCAGCAATAGCCAACCGTACTCAGCCATACTCAGCCATACCCAGCCATACTCAGCCATACCCAGCCATACTCAGCAATACCCAGCCATACTCAGCAATACCCAGCCATACCCAGCCATACTCAGCAATACTCAGCCATATTCAGCAATACCCAGCCGTACCCAGCCACACTCAGCCATACTCAGCCATACCCAGCCATACCCATCTATACCCAGCCATACTCAGCCGTACCCAGCCGTACTCAGCCGTACCCAGCCGTACCCAGGCATACCCAGCCGTACTCAGCCTTCCCCAGCCGTACCCAGCCATACCCAACCATACTCAGCTGTACCCAGCCATACTGAGCCATACTCAGCCATCCCATCCATACTCAGCCACACTCAGCCATACCCAGCCATACCCAGGCATACTCAGCCGTACCCAACTGTACTAAGCCATACCCAGCCATACCCAGCCATACTCAGCCATACCCAGCCATACTCAGCCATCCCATCCATACTCAGCCATACTCAGCCATCCACATTCATGGCTCAGCCATCCCCATCCATGGCTCATACATTCCCATTCATGCTCATCCATGCCACATCAGTTCTTATCCATGCCACTACAGTGCCTCACAAAAGTGTAATCGGTAGTCAAATTAGATTTGAGAAATGTATGCTCCTAGAACACCTGATGCTACTCCCTGCATGTTGGGCCTCTGTATGTGGCCATGCTGTGTAAAAGTCTCACACATGTGGTATCACCATACTCAGGAGGAGTAGCAGAATGTGTTTTGGGGTGTAATTTGTGGCATGCATATTCTGTGTGTGAGAAATAACCTGCTAATATGACAATTTTGTAGGAAAAAAAAAGAAAGAGAAAAAATATCTTTATTTTGAAAAGAATTGTGGGAAAAAAAATTACAACTTCAAAAAGCTCACCATACCTCTTACTAAATAGATCGGAATGTCTACTTTCCAAAAAGGGGTCATTTGGGGGGTATTTGTACTTTCCTGGCTTGTTAGGGTCTCAATAATTGAGATAGGCCGTTAGTACTTCAGGTGTGATCAATTTTGAGAGATTGGCACCATAGCTTGTGGACTCTATAACTTTCACAAAGACCAAATAATATACACCAATTTGGGTTATTTTTAACAAAGATATGTAGCAGTATAAATTTTGGCCAAAATTTATGAAGAAAAATTTAATAACAAAAACGAAGAAAAATGCATTTTTTTACAGAATTTTCAGTCTTTTTTCTTTTATAGCGCAAAAAAATTAAAAAAAACAGCGGTGATTAAATACCACCAAAAGAAAGCTCTATTTATGTGAAAAAAAGGACAAAAATGTCATATGGGTACAGTGTTGCATCACTAAGTAATCGTCATTCAAAATGTCAGAGCACCGAAAGCTGAAAATTGGTCTGGTTAGGAAGGGGGTTTAAGTGTCCACTGGTCAAGTGATTAAAGAAATTTTTCATTTTCATTGTTTCACTTTAAGCATCATTAACTCACTGCTCATTTAAAAACTATCTTTTTTTAAACTTTTTTTTTGCATTGATACATGGCCTCCAGGGCACTACCCAAACCTCATACCCTTTGTACATACAATAACTTGCATATAAGCCTTCCAAATGGGAACTTCTAATTTTTCCAGTGCGGGTCCCATAGACTTTAATGGGGTTCGTTGTTCGGCTCCGAACGTTTGCAAACATTTGCGATGGCCCATCTCTACTCTCAGCTAAAGGGATGCCACCTGGAATATGCTCTATAATCCAGACTCGGTGTATTTTGGTAGACCGACCATGGTGGAGGCTAAAGTGTCTAGGGGCACTATGGTACACATCGCAATCCTCAATTAATCTCTGATGGTCCCCAAACCTGGCTCTCGCGATACGTATAGTATGGCACATGTAATGAAGGCCACATGGACAGGTGAGTCCATGAATTTGTCAGGGCTGGGCTCCTGCTATCTAGCCTTTTTTTTCTTTTAGTGCACAGAGGCTACTCAGCTATGGGTTAATTACCAGCCACTCATTTCCACAGTGACCCACCTGGTTACCATTACCTGCCTCATTAGTCCAGCCTACAGCCAGCCCATTTTGGCTATTTAAACAGCTTTGCTCATTCCCCCTGTGCCCTTGCATGGTCTATGATCTCCAGTGTGTTCCTGTGTATGACTTGGCCTGGCTGACTTCTCTCTCGATATCTGTTACTGTTTTTGCTCCTTACTACGCTGACTAGTTTCCTGATCCCAGCTCGTCTGATTACCTGCTCTGACATCCAAACCCTGGCTTCAGTTTTTGACCACGTTCCTGAGCTGTGTAATTTTTTTGCTATTTTATTAAAGGTGTGATTTTAACTGCACTTTCTGTCTCCATCTGGTTTATGGTTTCTGACATGGCGCAAGGGCCATCAATTCAGAATATGCAGGCAATCCACCTAGTTGTAATATTTTCTCCAGGTTGGACAAGCAGGAACACCGCATGGATCAGTTTGTCAAAGTGTTACAAACGCTGCCGATTAAAACTGCTCATCTGGATCCTCCTGCTCCAGCTGCTCCGGTACAACCAGTGTTGTAAGCCATCCCTGCTGCTCCTGTCTCTGATCAGGCAGACACCTCTAATACTACTAATGTAAGAGGTATGACTGGTTCTGCTCCACTTCCCCAGCATTTTGGGGGTGATCCAGCTCACTGCAGAGGGTTTCTTGACCAGGTTGGAATATATTTTGAGATGCTGCCCCAGGCGTACCCTACTGACAGAAGCAAAGTAGGCTTCATTATTTCTTGGCTTTGGCAAACCCTCTGTGGCAAACACAAGTACCCATTGTCCAGAATTACCCTGAGTTTGTGGCCTCCTTTGAAAGGGTATTTGATATTCCCGTTCATAGACATTTTTTTGTTTAATATATTTTTATTGAAAACAGGTTGTTCGGTACAGTACAGCATCCAACTATAATGTATACAAACAATTTAAACACAAAGGTATTTAAAGTCTAGAGGATGGGTCATCTAAGTATAAAGCATGACTCATCACAAAAACATATGTGCAAAATTACAGTAATAACACTGTTTGAGAGCACCAAATCCTGTCGTATTTTTTGGTATGTAGTATATATATGAAAAAAGAGAAAAGAAAAAAAAGGACAATGACAAAGAAACGTGTAAAAAAAAAAGAAAGAAAAGTAGAAAAGGTAGTGGGTAGAGGTAGGAGGGGGTGGGAAGGGAAGGTTGTCTGCCTCTGTCGGATTTTCACAGAACTAAGGCTTATCATAAACAAGTTATGGGTTTGAAGCCATAATTTCAGCATAAGCTTCAGTGTATTTAAAGGTGAACCAACAGGACCATATCTTCTTCCCCAATTCAGATTTGTTTTTGATGGCGTAGGTTAAATCTTCCATAAAGTATAAATGATCCACCTCTCCCAGCCATTGACGTAAGGAAGGTATCTTGGGAGTTTTCCAAAACCGAGGTATGAGAGCTTTAGCAGCGTTTAATAAATGTGGGGTGATAGATTTTTTATATGATCCTGTTGACTCGTCTGTACAATGTAATAGTACATACCAGGGATCATTGGGAACCTCAGAACCCTGAATCTCCTTAATCCAATGTAGGATAGTAAGCCAAAAAGGTCTGATAAATGGACAAAACCACCAAACATGAGCATACGATGCAACTTCTCCGCAGCCACGCCAGCATAGCGGTGAATTTTGAGGGAAGAGTTTATGGAGAACCGCAGGTGTGTAATGACCTAGTCAATAGTTTGTAATTGACCTCTGCAGTTTTAGAGGACATAGAGGATGAATGAGAAAGTAAGAGGATAGATGCCTTCTGATGTTCCGTCAAATTCCTGTGTAAATTTTTCTCCCAGTTATAAAGGAAATTGGGACAACTAGCGGACGTAAGTGATCCTAATGCTTGGTAAAAATAAGAGAGGGGTCTCTCCACCGGGTGGTCGTCAACAAATGCTGATTAAATCGGTGTTAAGCTGGATGTATTGCGCAAGGGTTTTGGGAGGGCCTGAATGAAGTCTGATAATTGAAGATATCTCCACTGGTCCATTAGCGACGTAGTCGATGTTGAGGTGAGCGTAGATAGTGGCACAATATCCGAGTCCTTAATGACCTGGTGTAATAAAACAGCGTTCCCGAGGTTCCAAGAGTGGAGTATGGGATCAATATTCCCAGGTGGGAAATAATTGTGACCAGTCAGAGGCATAAGAGGAGAGTTGTATTGCCACTTATGAGTTTTGCATAGTAAGTCCCAACATATTAAGGTAGAGCGTGTGAGTGGAGACGTATCAGTAGATAGAGATCTGAATTTCCTCGGAATCCAGATTAAGGGGTAGAGGTCAGAACCACAAAGTGCTATCTCCAGAGACACCCAAAGCTTTGAGTCCTTGTGGTATCTCCAATCTGAGAATCTAGATAGGATTGCTGCCAAATAGTATCGTTTAATGTCCGGTAAAGCTAATCCTCCTGCACATTTTGGTCTAAAAAGAAGAGATCTGGCCAGTCTAGGGTGCTGCCTGTTCCATATATATCTACTCATAATAGTTGTTACACTTTTAAAAAAACCTGCTGGGATTTGAAAAGGTATAATTTGGAACAAAAATAGCAACCTGGGCAATTTGTTCATTATGACCACACTTATCTTCCCCAACCAAGAGTGTGCCAGGTGCGACCATTTTTATAGGTCAGTTTTAATTGTATTTAATAATGGCATAAAGTTGGCATGAAATAGAGATGACAGGTTAGGGGTGAGGAATATTCCTAAGTATTTCATAGCTCTTTTTTGCCAACTAAATGGGAAAGACTTCTGCAGGATGCTTGAAGTCTCCTGGGGAACTGAAATATTTAAAATTTCGGATTTGGACATGTTAATCTGGAAATTTGAAACCTGGTTGTAAGTTGAAAAGGCTTGCATTAAATTGGGTAAAGTAATTTTGGGCTGTTGAATATAGAACAGGATGTCATCAACATACGCCTCGTATTTATGTTCAAAATTGCCTACCAAGATACCGTGAATGTTTGGATTATGTTGTATTGTCGATAGGAATGGTTCAAGGGAGAGGGCGAATAGAATAGGCGAGAGGGGACATCCCTGTCGTATGCCGTTATGTAGAGTAAATGGTTCACTTAAAGTGCCATTTATTCTCAATTGTGCAGAAGGATAGTTATAGAGGGCCGATATCTGACTTAAGAGTGAGGGACCAATACCCAGATGGGCCAGGGTCGCTAATAGGAACTCCCAGTCCACCCTGTCAAACGCTTTCTCAGCATCTGTTGATAACAACAGGGTGGGCTGGGAGGACCCGCGAACATGTGCAATCAGGGAAAGGGTACGTAAAGAATTGTCACGTGCTTCTCTACCAGGGATGAAGCCTGTTTGCTCCTTGGAAACCCACTTCGGTACCAGGGTGAGGAGTCTATTCGCTATGAGTTTTGCATATAGTTTAGCATCTAAATTCAGAAGGGAGATGGGGCGATAACTACCACAAATGCTAGGGTCTTTCCCTGTCTTCGGAATAATGGTAATATGTGCATGAAGGGTTTCAGTCCTAAGGGAACCGCCTGAGGGAATCGAATTAGCATAGTTAGTTAAGCGTGGAAGTAAAATATCAGCGAAGGAACGGTAGTACGCAACTGTTAAACCATCGGGGCCCGGTTCTTTGCCCATGGCCATGGCCTTAAGTGCTCTACGTAGTTCCTCAGTGGTAAATTCCCCATCTAGGGTAGCTAAAGTATCCTCTGGTAGCTTAGGTAAGTCAGCCTGCTCCAGGTAGTCCTGTATGAGACGTTTGCAGGATTCCTGATCGGGTATGTGATGTTGGACGTGATATAGGTGTTGATAAAATGATCTAAACTCCGCAGCTATGGCAGGGGTATGGTGAACCATCTCATCTGTTTTGGACTTGATTTTAGCTATAAAAGTCGCAGCTTTTTTTTTGTTGCAGGGAACGAGCCAACAATCTACTGGGTTTATTGCCCCATTCATATGTACGTTGAGCTATTATGCAAAATTGTTGTTTCTGTTCAGTATGAAAAACATTCTTTAAATCCTCCCTCTTTTTGGTCAGAGCCACAAACACAGATTGTGAGAGGCCCGCTTTGTGTTGTCGCTCAAGAGCATTTATATCCCGGATAAGTTCTAATTGTTGAGTCGTTCGCTCCCTTTTTTCCTAGTCCCTAATTCAATGAATTTCCCACGAATAAAGGCCTTATGGACCTCCCATAATGTGCCCGGGGAGATTTCTGGGGTAGCATTTTCCTGAAAGTAAAATTTCAATTCATTGCTGATCATGTTATTGTCGATGTCCTCCGTTAGTAGATGGTCATTTAGCTTCCAGTTTACTCTTTTATGTGGAATGGACGGAATTTGTAACTTAAGTGCGATCGGTGCGTGGTCTGATAGAGTAGATGTTTCGATACACAAATTTAAGATTATAGGGAGATGATGGTGATCTACGAAAAAATAATCAATGCGAGAATAGGTGTGATGTAAATGTGAAAAACGTGTGTAGTCTCTCATCTTAGGATGCAAGATTCTTCACACATCCATCAGCTGAGCTTCCTGTAAGCGTTTACGTATAAGCGTTAAGCGCCTATGCGAGATGCAGGATTTACCAAGAGACGTGTCCAGGGGAGGTTCAAGAGGAACATTAAAGTCCCCTGACAGAAGAACACATCCCCGAGCAAAGTCCGCTAATTTTTTAAGAGTAGTAGTTACAAAACCAGCTTGGTCACGATTAGGGGCATACAGTGTAGCCAGGGTGCACGGCATATTACCCAGGTTGCCTTTGATAAATAGAAAGCGCCCCAAAGGGTCACTTACCATGGAGTAAAACGTGAATGAGGTACCCCTGCGGAAACCAATGGCCACTCCTTTCGCCTTGTGTACATCAGTCAAACTGTAGTACCATGTTGGGTAAAGTGGAGAGAAGAGCTTCACCGAGGTTGTGTGTGTGAGATGGGTCTCCTGCAGGAAAAAGATGTCCGCTCGCAGGCGATCCATCTCTCTAAATAAATTATGCCTCTTACCTGGAGCATAGAGTCTTTGAACAAGCGATATCAAAGTGAGCTTAGCCATTGACACCGACAGGGGGAGCCCGCTCATTGTAGTCTCCGAACCTAGCCGAAATGAGGCAAACAGCAGAGTAGGAAGGGAGAGGAGAGGTAGAGTTGGAAAAAACGAAAATAAATGAAGGAGAGAAAAGAGAATACGTTAATAAAAATTCTCAGCACAGTCAAGAACCACCATAGTAGAAGGTGGATATGTGCACGCAAAAATCTGTCGTGCATTACAGGGATGAGCTGCGGATCCAACACCCCCCTACGCCCAACCCCGTTAGGAGCGGATGCCTTAGGGCACGGGACTCCACGACCCCCCAAGGGGACGGGTTTGTTACCCAGGGCAACAGACAGTGAGCACCCATTATGGCACATGTGCTGTCCCAGCAACGGCATCTTATCCTGCAAGATGCAATACATGTAACCGAAAAGAAGCTGTAAAACAGAACTAAGTGGGAATGATCCCATCGCACAAACTAAAAGTACGCTCTCTGTATCCTAGAACCGCATTTAAGCAAACTATAGATCCAAAAAACATATGAGCACAGTAGTGAACTTAAAAAGTGATCAATCTTAACATAACCTATAACATAATACTTGTGGGTACTAGGAAAACGAGAAGTCTCATGGGCAGTGCGAAAGTGGTATCAGAACGTAAATCACCCAAGTTGGGGAGAAGATACAGGGGAGCCAGATCTGCCTTGTGTTCCACTTTTTGCCAGCGCGGTTCAGAAGAGGCAGTGAGTGAAGGAATGAAATCTTGCCAGCCTGGAAGTTCTGGAGGGGAGATGTTAAGATCCCAGCAAAACTTTTCCAGATCCTCAGGGAAGCGGAGTATCGCTGTCTTTCCATCCTTGTGGGCAAAGAGGGCTGCTGGAAAACCCCAGTGATAGTTAATAGAGGCTGTGCAGAGCTGTTCAGTCAGGGGACGCAAGGCCCTGCGTCGTTCCAACGTTTCCCTGGCAAGGTCAGGGAAGAACAAGAGGGATGCACCATCAAAGTCTAGCGGTGTTTTTTCACGGGCCTTCTTCATTATCCTCTCTTTTTCATCATAATAATGCAACCTGCAGATGACATCTCTGGGGATATCAGACGATAGGTTGCGAGGGCGCAGAGCTCTATGTGCTCTATCAATTTTCAGGGGATAGTCCGCTGCCTGGCCTAGCAGGCCGTTAAATATACCGCCGAGGGAAGGAAGAAGATCATCATCACCTGTAGCCTCCGGTAAACCTCTTATCCGTATGTTGTTCTGCCTGTTGCGGTTTTCCTGGTCCTCGATCTTATATAGAGCCATCTTATGTGCAATAGAGAGGTTGCGGGTAGTAGTCTGCAGACTCCTTATGGCGGCCGCGTGACGGTCAAGGCCCAGCTCCGATTCTTCCACGCATTCCAACACGTGTGCTAGATCCGACCGGACAGCTGAGAGTTCTTTTTTAACCAGTTGCCGACCGCCGCACGACTATATACGTCCACAGAGCGGCACGGGCAGGCAAAAGGGCTTACAGGTACGTCCTTGCCTGCCCGCGGGTGGGGGGGTCCGATCGGACCCCCCGGTGCCTGCGGCGGTCGGCAAATCCTCCCCGGCGATCGGTGGTGAGGGGGAGGCCATCCATTTGTGGCCTCCCCCCTCGCGATCGCTCCTGGCCAATCAAATAATTTCCCTGCCTCTGTATTGTACACAGAGGCAGAGGAAATGATGTCATCTCTCCTCAGCTCGGCATTTTCCGTTCCGGCGCCAAGGAGAGAAGACTGTAATGTGAGTGCACAACACACACACACACAGTAGAACATGCCAGGTACACATTACACCCCCGATCCCCCCCCGATTACCCCCCGATCCCCCCCAATCACCCCCCCCTCCCTGTCACACTGACACCAAGCAGGTTTTTTTTTTTTTTTTTCTGATTACTGCATGGTGTCAGTTTGTGACAGTTACTGTGTTAGGGCAGTTACTGTTAGCCCCCTTTAGGTCTAGGGTACCCCCCTAACCCCCCCTAATAAAGTTTTAACCCCTTGATCACCCCCTGTCCCCAGTGTCGCTAAGCGATCATTTTTCTGATCGCTGTATTAGTGTCGCTGGTGACGCTAGTTAGGGACGTAAATATTTAGGTTCGCCGTCAGCGTTTTATAGCGACAGGGACCCCCATATACTATCTAATAAATGTTTTAACCCCTTGATTGCCCCCTAGTTAACCCTTTAACCACTGATCACCGTATAACTGTTACGGTTGATGCTGGTTAGCCGTTTATTACCGAATAAAGGTTTAGCCCCCTGATCGCCCGGCGGTGATATGCGTCGCCCCAGGCAGCGTCAGGTTAGCGCCAGTACCGCTAACACCCACGCACGCAGCATACGCCTCCCTTAGTGGTATAGTATCTGAACGGATCAATATCTGATCCGATCAGATCTATACTAGCGTCCCCAGCAGTTTAGGGTTCCCAAAAACGCAGTGTTAGCGGGATCAGCCCAGATATCTGCTAGCACCTGCGTTTTGCCCCTCCGCCCGGCCCAGCCCAGCCCACCCAGTATCGATCGATCACTGTCACTTACAAAACACTAAACGCATAACTGCAGCATTCGCAGAGTCAGGCCTGATCCCTGCGATCGCTAACAGGTAATATTAAAAAGGTAACGGAACCTCCATCTGGAGAGACTCTTACACGAGTAAAGAAAACCAAAGGGAGAAGTGCAAGTGAAGCTGTAGAGCCAGCTGAGTGAAGATATTTGATGTCACCATTCATCTGGCAGGCCAAAGTGCTAGGACAAACCAAGAAATGTCCACGCTCTGGAGAGATCGGCATAGGTTTGTGGGTGACCTGTTAACTTCCCAAATGCCTGGTGGGACCACTGTCATGGTGGTCATCTTGAGCTGGTAAGGAGCCTCATACCTCACTTGGGTGCAAGTCACTTTGGATATTGGATTCACCTGTGTTTCACCTCTCCAGAATATTTCCATATTTTTTTGATTATCCACTTACTTCACTTATGGACTTTTTTTCTGCATTAATTTTGGGACTTACTTTATCACTTTTTTGTGTTTAATAAATTTTCACATGTGACATATGTTGAGACATCTGTCTCTGCTCTTCATAGGAGACTTGTTGTGTGCTTCAATATATTGCCTGGTGGATCAATCACCTCTATATGATTTTCTTTAGCATGATTTATTATTATATTTAGGTTTAGCGCTGCACTTATTTTGCTTTTTTACGGTGTTTGGAGTTTAGTATTAGACTTTTTAGTGCTGGCAGCTTCTATATTTCACATATCAATTTATATTGTTCTAGCGCAGCGTTAACCCTTTCCTTGGGTTTTTGATTTTACTAAACGCATAACTGCAGCATTCGCAGAGTCAGGCCTGATCCCTGCGATCGCTAACAGGTTTTTTGGTAGCATTTTGGTGAACTGGCAAGCACCAGCCCCAGGCAGCATCAGGTTAGCGCCAGTACCGCTAACACCCACGCACGCAGCATACGCCTCACTTAGTGGTATAGTATCTGAACGGATCAATATCTGATCCGATCAGATCTATACTAGCGTCCCCAGCAGTTTAGGGCTCCCAAAAACGCAGTGTTAGTGGGATCAGCCCAGATACCTGCTAGCACCTGCGTTTTGCCCCTCCGCCCGGCCCAGCCCAGCCCACCCAAGTGCAGTATCGATCGATCACTGTCACTTACAAAACACTAAACACATAACTGCAGCGTTCGCAAAGTCAGGCCTGATCCTTGCGATCGCTAACAGTTTATTTGGTAGCGTTTTGGTGAACTGGCAAGCACCAGCGACCTAGTACACCCCGGTCGCAGTCAAACCAGCACTGCAGTAACACTTGGTGACGTGGCGAGTCCCATAAGTGCAGTTCAAGCTGGTGAGGTGGCAAGCACAAGTAGTGTCCCGCTGCCACCAAGAAGACAAACACAGGGCCGTCGTGCCCATAATGCCCTTCCTGCTGCATTCGCCAATCCTAATTGGGAACCCACCGCTTCTGCAGCACCCGTACTTCCCCCATTCACATCCCCAACCAAATCAGTCGGCTGCATGAGAGGCATTTTCTTTATGTCCTCCCGAGTACCCCTACCCAACGAACCCCCCCAAAAAAGATGTTGTGTCTGCAGCAAGCGCGGATATAGACGTGACACCCCCTATTATTGTCCCTCCTGTCCTGACAATCCTGGTCTTTGCATTGGTGAATGTTTTGAACGCTACCATGCACTAGTTGAGTATTAGCGTAGGGTACAGCATTCCACAGACTAGGCGCACTTTCACAGGGTCTCCCAAAATGCCATCGCATTTTGAGAGACCCGAACCTGGAACCAGTTACAGTTATAAAAGTTACAGTTACAAAAAAAGTGTAAAAAAAAAAAAAACACAAACAAAAATATAAAATAAAAAAAAATATTTGTCGTTTTATTGTTCTCTCTCTCTCTATTCTCTCTATTGTTCTGCTCTTTTTTACTGTATTCTATTCTGCAATGTTTTATTGTTATTATGTTTTATCATGTTTGCTTTTCAGGTATGCAATTTTTTATACTTTACCGTTTACTGTGCTTTAATGTTAACCATTTTTTTGTCTTCAGGTATGCCATTCACGACTTTGAGTGGTTATACCAGAATGATGCCTGCAGGTTTAGGTATCATCTTAGTATCATTCTTTTCAGCCAGCGGTCGGCTTTCATGTAAAAGCAATCCTAGTGGCTAATTAGCCTCTAGACTGCTTTTACAAGCAGTGGGAGGGAATGCCCCCCCCCCACCATCTTCTGTGTTTTTCTCTGGCTCTCCTGTCTCAACAGGGAACCTGAGAATGCAGCCGGTGATTCAGCCACCTGACCATAGAGCTGATCAGAGACCAGAGTGGCTCCAAACATCTCTATGGCCTAAGAAACCGGAAGCTACGAGCATTTTATGACTTAGATTTCGCCGGATGTAAATAGCGCCATTGGGAAATTGGGGAAGCATTTTATCACATCGATCTTGGTGTGGTCAGATGCTTTGAGGGCAGAGGAGAAATCTAGGGTCTAATAGACCCCAATTTTTTCAAAAAAGAGTACCTGTCACTACCTATTGCTATCATAGGGGATATTTACATTCCCTGAGATAACAATAAAAATGATTTTAAAAAAAAATGAAAGGAACAGTTTAAAAATAAGATAAAAAAGCAAAAAAATAATAATAAAAAAAAAAGCACCCCTGTCCCCCCTGCTCTCGCGCTAAGGCGAACGCAAGCGTCAGTCTGGCGTCAAATGTAAACAGCAATTGCACCATGCATGTGGGGTATCACCGCGAAGGTCAGATCGAGGGCAGTAATTTTAGCAGTAGACCTCCTCTGTAAATCTAAAGTGGTAACCTGTAAAGGCTTTTAAAGGCTTTTAAAAATGTATTTATTTTGTTGCCACTGCACGTTTGTGCGCAATTTTAAAGCATGTCATGTTTGGTATCCATGTACTCAGCCTAAGATCATCTTTTTTATTTCATCAAACATTTGGGCAATATAGTGTGTTTTAGTGCATTAAAATTTAAAAAAGTGTGTTTTTTCCCCAAAAAATGCGTTTGAAAAATCGCTGCGCAAATACTGTGTGAAAAAAAAATGAAACACCCACCATTTTAATCTGTAGGGCATTTGCTTTAAAAAAATATATAATGTTTGGGGGTTCAAAGTAATTTTCTTGCAAAAAAAATTATTTTTTCATGTAATCAAAAAGTGTCAGAAAGGCCTTTGTCTTCAAGTGGTTAGAAGAGTGGGTGATGTGTGACATAAGCTTTTAAATGTTGTGCATAAAATGCCAGGACAGTTCAAACCCCCCCAAATGACCCCATTTTGGAAAGTAGACTCCCCAAGCTATTTGCTGAGAGGCATGTCGAGTCCATGGAATATTTTATGTTGTGACACAAGTTGCGGGAAAGAGACATTTTTTTTTTTTTTGCACAAAGTTGTCACTAAATTATATATTGCTCAAACATGCCATGGGAATATGTGAAATTACACCCCAAAATACATTCTGTTGCTTCTCCTGAGTATGGGGATACCACATGTGTGGGACTTTTTGGGAGCCTAGCCGCGCACGGGACCCCGAAAACCAAGCACCGCCTTCAGGCTTTCTAAGGGCGTAAATTTTTGATTTCACTTTTCACTGCCTATCACAGTTTCGGAGGCCATGGAATGCCCAGGTGGCACAAACCCCCCCAAATGACCCCATTTTGGAAAGTAGACACCCCAAGCTATTTGCTGAGAGGTATAGTGAGTATTTTGCAGACCTCACTTTTTGTCACAAAGTTTTGAAAATTGAAAAAAGAAAAAAAAAAAATTCTTGTCTTTCTTCATTTTCAAAAACAAATGAGAGCTGCAAAATACTCACCATGCCTCTCAGCAAATAGCTTGGGGTGTCTACTTTCCAAAATGGGGTCATTTTGGGGGGTTTGTGCCACCTGGACATTCCATGGCCTCCGAAACTGTGATAGGCAGTGAAGAGTGAAATCAAAAATTTACACCCTTAGAAATCCTGAAGGCAGTGATTGGTTTTCGGGGCCCCGTACGCGGCTAGGCTCCTAAAAAGTCCCACACATGTGGTATCCCCATACTCAGGAGAAGCAGCTAAATGTATTTTGGGGTGCAATTCCACATATGCCCATGGCCTGTGTGAGCAATATATCATTTAGTGACAACTTTGTGCAAAAAAAAATAAATAAAAAACATTGTTACTTTCCCGCAACTTGTGTCAAAATATAAAATATTCCATGGACTCAACATGCCTCTCAGCAAATATCTGGGGTGTCTACTTTCCAAAATGGGGTCATTTGGGGGGGGTTTTATGCCATCTGGGCATTTTATGGCCTTCAAAACTGTGATAGGTAATGAGGAGTAAAATCAAAAATTTACGCCCTTAGAAATCCTGAAGGCAGTGATTGGTTTTCGGGGCCCCGTGCGGCTAGGCTCCCAAAAAGTCCCACACATGTGGTATCCCCATACTCGGGAGAAGCAGCTAAATGAATTTTGGGGTGCAATTCCACATATGCCCTTGGCCTGTGTTAGCAATATATCATTTAGTGACAACTTTTTGTAATTTTTTTTTTTGTCATTATTCAATCACTTGGGACAAAAAAATGAATATTCAATGGGCTCAACATGCCTCTCAGCAATTTCCTTGAGGTGTCTACTTTCCAAAATGGGGTCATTTGTGGGGGTTTTGTACTGCCCTGCCATTTTAGCACCTCAAGAAACGACATAGGCAGTCATAAATTAAAGGCTGTGTAAATTCCAGAAAATGTACCCTAGTTTGTAGGCGCTATAACTTTTGCGCAAACCAATAAATATATACTTATTGACATTTTTTTTACCAAAGACATGTGGCCGAATACATTTTGGCCTAAATGTATGACTAAAATTGAGTTTATTGGATTTTTTTTAGAACAAAAAGTAGAAAATATATATATATTTTTTAATTTTCGGTCTTTTTCCGTGTATATCGCAAAAAATAAAAACGGCAGAGGTGATCAAATACCATCAAAAGAAAGCTCTATTTGTGGGAAGAAAAGGACACAAATTTCGTTTGGGTTCAGCATTGCATGACCGCGCAATTAGCAGTGAAAGCGACGCAGTGCCAAATTGTAAAAAGTGCTCTGGTCAGGAAGGGGGTAAATCCTTCCGGGGCTGAAGTGGTTAATAGAGCGTTCCAGTCCAGAAAACAGGGAGGCCAGCTTAGTTTTAGTGGGGAGATCGCTAACCAGTGCTGCCACTTCCGAATGCCTGGAGGTGCTTTCTTCCCCTTCCGAACAGGCCGAGATCGCCGGGGAGTGTCTCCTGGTTGCAGATCTATGGCAGGAGGAGGAGCTCGAGCCGCGTGGAGAGCGGCCTAGTCCGTCCATGTTGAGAATGTCCTCTGGTTCCGCAGCTAGGTAGCGCTTTATGGATCCCGAGGGGGTTCCTTTTTGAGGCAAGGATTTGCCTGTCCTTTTTCCCATAGTGTGTTGAGTTGAAGCAGGGTGAAATCTTGGGTTAGAGCAGCTATATTCGATGCCGTCACCGGAGCTCAAGGGAAACACGTCTTCACCGCTGCATACCTAAACCACACCCCCCCTGTTCATAGACATGAATGAAGTAGAATAAAACAGGTTTTTTTGTGCACTTAATGTACAGGAAGCTGACAATTGCTGGTATTTCATGTACAGTAAATTTGGCACTAGCACCCCAACCATCCTCCTTCTCCCTCTTGTTAGCATCTTGGCACTCCTCTTCATCATCAGCAGCACCCCAATCATCTCCCTCCTTCTTCTCTCCTTGTATTCATCCTCTGATTTCTGCTGCCTTGTGGATACAAATAATGGTGGCTATGTGGTGTACCATGGGTCACAAACTCATGTAAAAAGGTGTTTGGCAAAGCTGACATTAAGAAGTTGGGCACAATTCTATTGACTTCTTATGGCTAGTTGGTGGGGCTATGGCTAAGAAGGAGGAGGAAAAAAGCACATGAGCATCACTATCAATGAAATGTTAGCAATCTTAAAAAAAATGATTTTTAAGGAGGAGGAAAATAAGGCAATAACTGTCTGAAATAATGGCTGCTATGCACCCTTGAGGAGGAGGAGGAAGAAAAGGGTGTATTAGCAGTCCTAAAAATGCAATATCTGCTATGTGCCCTTGAGGAGGAATATGGGCATTTTGGTGAAAACCTGTCTCACTGCTGCTGCTTATCACAATGGTGCTGTCATCAGTAGCTATGTCAAAAAAGAGCAGAGCATTTTCTATTTTCTGCTTATTTAAGCACTTTAAAATGCTGTTCTGATGCTAGCCATATGCTACTAAACACTAGGGATAACCTTTGAAGTGCTGAGGACCATTGAACAAACTGGCCAAAGGATGCCAGTTTTCTGGCTCAAATCCCCAGCAGCTGTTTGTAAGTAAACTGACTAGGCATCTGTCATTTATTGGCAGTAGCACTACTGTGCCACTTGCCAATTTATACAAATTGTCATGTGATCTGCTGTGATTGGTCATAGCGATCACACGGTACTGGCCGGGGTGGACACAGCGGGTGACAGATCGCATCACAGCATGGTTCGTGGGGTGTGCGGGGCACGTTCTGGGAGGGCGTCATATGACCTCCACCCGAGACCGTGCATGTCTCGCCCGGCCATCATTTGTCTATAGGCAGGGCGGGAAGGGGTTAAAGGCATCTCCCAAGCATGTTGTTTTGTCATTCAAAAGATTAGTGCTGCTCCCATGTCATCCTAAATGTCAAGAGAATGTCCCTCGTGTCGCTGTAAGGTTTTTACTTTTTTTTTTTTTGGTACATGTCCCCAATAGCAGTGCCTAGCTCCAAATGCCCGTTTTTGTCAATCTCTCACCTATTAGCCTTGAAAATGGCTAGAATTGTTTATCAAGATTTGCCCTCTTCAGTGGGGTTTGTTTTTTTTTTTTTTCAAAAAGTTTTTATTTTGATTTTCAACATACAATAAAGTATAGTACTGTACACAGTCATATTTTGTGACATTCACAGAGGTAACAGAAACTTTGGTACAAACTTAAGTCTAGATAAGGGATATTTGCTGATATATTTACCCAGATGGGATAGCTGAATAAACAAGTTACAACAGATCATGACAATCTAATAGTTGACTATCATTAGTGGATACCTTTATGGATCTGTTTAGAAAATCCCTGTGAATACTAGATTGTTCGATAACAATAAAACTCTGCTAGTGCTCTTGGAGTAGCAAGTTTAGCGGCCTGTGCCGTGTTCAATTTGGTACAAGAGGACCTTTTCAAGTGGAGATTGTCTCCTTTGGTATCAGGGAATAGGAGTCATAGTAAGAGAAGGAGGATAGGCTGAAATTTGCTATTTCCTCCTGAGAGAGAGATGAGAGCATGAAGGCATGCCAATTGGAGTAGAAGCGGTCTGAGAAGTTTTTCTGTTTGAAATCCGTATTTAGGCGGTCTTTGATAAGTAGATGCATGAGCTCTCGTTTGACTTGGGTGATGTTAGGGCACAAAGGGGATATCCAATTTTTCAAGATGGTTCTTCTTGCGATTAGGAGGCAAATCAGAGACCACCCTTTGTGTGAAGTGGTATCTTTTGAGTCCCCTGTGTGTCTTGTATTAGTGTTGGCGGTTTGGGACCAGGGCAGGAGTTTTGGGTCCCAGTGGTCGAAGATAAGGAGTAACGGATCCTTGGGTAGTTTTAGTAGGGTCACTTCAAATATGTAAGCAAGAACCTGATCCCAGAATGTAGAAATGTAGGAGCAGTCCCAGAAGCGATGAGTCAGGGATGGTTTCTGAAGGTTGCATAGTGGACAGAAGGCTTTGCTCTTGTCTGTTTTTGACGATAGGAAAGGCATATATGCTCTGTGGGCTATTTTCAGTTGCGTTTCTCTCCATATTTCGTTGGGTGTTAGCTTTTGTACGTTGTTGAGGCCTTGCAGGATTTTTTCCACTAGGTTTGGATCAGGGAAGTCTTTGTTCCAGTTTTTAATCGATGATGATGAGAGAGGTAGAGATGACTTGTGGAGGAGAGGTTTGTATATGTCCGAGATTTTGTATGAGTTGTTCGAGATCATTTGGTCTGTGACGTTAGTTTGGAACCTTTTGTCGACTTGTTTGCATGCCTCCTTTAGAAAACTGATGCATTGACCATAATAGAAGGTATGTGACGTGGGTAGAGAGAAGGTTTCCGCAATGTTGGCAAAGGGTAATGGCTGTCCCGTCTGCATGTTGCAGAGGGAGGAGAATTTCGTTAGGCCTTTCCTTTCCCATATTTTGAAAGGTTTATGTTCTAAACCCGGTGGGAAGACCGGATTTCCTTGGATCGGGAGGTGTATCGATACGAAGGGAGATATCTTGAGTAGTTTCCTTGCTTCTCTCCATGCCACTGTTGTATCCCTTAGTAGGAGGTTATGTTGATAAAGAGGGGGGACCGACTTCCATCTGCAGTGGAGGAGGGCTACTAGTGAGTAAGGGTGGGCCATGTCAGATTCCAAAGAGAAATTGGAGTAGCGAGAGCACTGCGTTATCCAGTCTATGCTAGTTCTAAGCAAACATGTTACGTTATAGATTCTAATATGAGGGAGACTGATGCCCCCTTCACGCCTGGGAAGATATCGTTTTTTGAGAGCTATACGTGTTCGTTTGTTTTGCCATAGGAATTTAGATATGGTAGAATTTAGCGAAGTCACATCTTTATGATGGAGAAGTAGTGGGATAGTTTGTAATGGGTATAGTAGTCTTGCAAAACTGACCATTTTTATTAAATGACATCTTCCCAAGAGGGAGAGGGGTAGATCCATCCAGGCATTTAATTCCTGAGTTATTTTTGACAGCAGAGGAGGGTAATTAAGGTGATATAGTGAAGAGGGGAGTTTTCCTATTTTTATTCCCAGATAGGTGATATGAGATTTTGCGACAGGTAAAATAGATTGCTGGGTCCATTTTGGTGTAGAGTGAGTGCCAATGGGGAGAATTTCGCTTTTGCTGTAGTTAATACGGAGACCAGAGCATAAGCGGAATTCATCAAATACATTTTTTATGGTTAACATATATGAAGAGGGGTTGGCCGAAAATATGAGGACGTCATCTGCAAATAGGGACGTACGTAAATCATGCGTGCCTATTTCTATGCCATGTAGGGGGGCTATTAATGTTAGATACCTGGAGAGAGGTTCTAGGGCGATATTGAGGAGGAGCGGGGATAGGGGGCATACTTGGCGAGTACCCTTGTGAAGGCGAAGTTCTTCTGATAGAAGACCTGCTACCACTAATCTTGCTGTCGGGGCTGTGTACATGGCGGTCATAAGATGGTGAAAGGGGCCAGTGAAACCCATCGCTGACATTGTCATGGATAACCAATCGAAACTGACGTTATCGAAGGCTTTTTCCGCGTCTAACGTGATAATGGCATGATCAATGTCTGGGTGTTGGAGGGCATGTTCTAGGGCCAGCATGACTTTGTGGATGTTGAGGGTGGCAGTTCTTCCTTTTACGATGCCGGATTGGGCGGAATGAATTAGAGAGGGCATAATATCTGCTAACCTAGTGGCTACAATTTTAGAAAGAATTTTCACATCTAAATTGAGAAGTGAAATGGGCCTGTATGAGCCCAGTTCCTGGGGGTCTTTGCCCTTCTTAGATAACAGTTTTATAATGGCCTGGTTCCCTGACTATATGTATGCACCACCTGACCATATACCCTGGTATACTTGGAGAAGAGTGGGTTCTAGGAGGGGTTGTAGGGTCTTGTAAAATTCAGTTGTGAATCCGTCTGGACCTGGGGCCTTGGAGAGGGTCAGGTTGCGGATGGTTGTTGAAAGTTCAGGAAGAGTTATAGGTACATTAAGGGTTTCTAGTTGTGATGGAGAGATTTTGGGCATGTTTATTTTTTCTAGAAAAAAGCGTGCTTTTTGTGTATCTATGGGATCTGTGGCGTAAAGTGTAGAGTAAAATTTCTGCATGACTTTGTTGATTGATTGTGGAGTGGAGTGGAGGGTGCCTGTACTGTCACGAAGAGATGTGATGTGAGTCGGGCGGAATGGGCCTTTGCAGAGTCTGGATAAGAGTTTACCTGCCTTGTTCCCAAACTTATGGAATGTGGCATCTAGATAGGCCTTCTTGGTGTTTTCAAGGGTGTTTACCCAAGTGTCAAATTCTCTTTTTGCTGCCTGCCATTCAGTTCGAACAGCTGGGGAGTCTTTAGTGTATAATGCTCGTTGTGCCTGGTGTAGGCATGAGCTGGCCCCTTTGTATTTAGTTAGAGTGTTGCGTTTAAAGGAGGTTGCATAGAAGATGATACGGCCCCTTAGGAATGCTTTACCGGCGTCCCAGAATAGGTTGGGATCGTGTATGTGAGGGGCGTTATTTGAAGAGTATTCAGTCCATGCATCGGATATGTATTGTTGAAAGTCAGTGTTGTTATGTAGGTAGGAGGGGAACCGCCAGATATTGGGGTGTGGGGGTAAGTCTAGATTGTCGAGTGTCACCTCTATAGGGGCATGGTCGGAGATGGTTATGTCGTGGATATTGGTATTCTGGAGGAAGGGGAGTAGGTTGTCAGAGCCAAAAAGATAGTCTATCCTTGTGAATATTTTGTGTGGGTTGGAATAAAATGTAAATTCCCTGTCTGCCGGGTGGGAGAGGTGCCATAAATCCTGGAGGTGGATAGATTCCATGGTGTTTGCAAAGAGAGAAGGGGCGGGGGGGTTGGTGCCCGGTTTTGGATCTTTTGGAGAGGACCTGTCGTCTGTCTGATGGAGAGTATCATTAAAATCCCCTCCAATCAGATGGGGAAGATGAGTGTTTTCCAGTAGCCAGCTGGACAGTTCAGTGTAAAATTGTCTGCCTGGGCTGTTGGGAGCATAGACGTTTGTTATTACTAGCTCTTTGGGGCCTATTTTGACATGTGCCGTGAGCAGACGGCCCTGACTGTCAGTTTTCGCCGACAAAACTGAGCAAGGGAGGTTTTTGTTTATGAGTAGGAGAATGCCAGCTTTGCGTCCTGCTGCCTCAGAGCCTAAAACAGTGCCTACCCAAAGCTTCTTCATGCGATGAAAGTCTGGGGTTGATAAATGTGATTCCTGAAGTAATGCTACATCGGTTTTGAGCCGTTTGAGATGCTTAAGAATTTTCATTCTCTTTTGGGGGGATCTGAGACCCTTTACGTTCCAGGAGACTATTTTCATATTGGGGGGGACTGAAGAGGGGTTTGTGTCGATGAGTGCGATTTATCACTGTGTAGGTGGTTTGTTAAGATGCCAGCTATGTCAGGAAGCATGATATTATTATATTGGACGTGTGGTAGGTTAGAGTTGCAGGAGGGTTGGTATGAGCCCTGGATAAAAGGAGAAAGGGAGGGGGGGTATGTCATAGATGGGGAACAACATAAAGGAAAGCATCACAATTAAACATAGAAACTTCAATTTTTTCCGCATGGAGTCACTGTGTAGGTCAACTCCCAGATCAGGACAGTTGCAATATGTCCCCAGAGAGCCCATGAGAAAGTAACAGGTGTCTATGTAGGCACTTGGTGGCTGTAGTTCTGGGGGGGGGATTATGCAGTTAGCCGTACACAGTGAGGCCAGGAGGGAATAAGAGACCATATTGGGAGAAACAACTGCTAGGAGATAACTTTGAAAACTGAAAACAACGAAATATAATAGCATTATACTTTACGTATTGCCGTATGAAAAAGGTAAAAAACTTGAGGAGGGACAGTGAGATCTACTGTCCGAAAATTGGGTAGCCAGAGAGGTAAGTTGCAAGTCTCTGTTCAGCGAGGAGTGAAGCGATGCTGGTCCGAGACCGAGGATCTGAAGCGCTTGGGAGAGTCTTTGCGCGGGCTCCATTGATCCAGGGAGCGATTGATTGGAGTGCCTTTGGAAGGGGTGTGCTGTTGAGTGTTAGAGAGCAAAGACCGCATATAGGCTTCTGCTTCTGAGGGTTCCTGGAAGGATAACTGGTCGCCGCTGGGTGTTCTGAGGCGTAGAGTAGGAAGGCTAAAGTGAATTTAATTTGTTGTTTAAAGAGTTCGGAGCATATCTGTTGGAAGGCTTTGCATTTCTTTGAGACCTCGATGGAGTAGTCGGAAAAAATCAGAACCTTCACGCCATCAATTTGGAGCGAGCGGGTTTGTCTGAATTTTTGGAGGATAAGAGCCTTGTCAGAATAGTTCAGGTACTTAGCAATGATGGGTCGAGGGTTCTTACGTTCTTCGTTATAGGACCCCATCCTGTGGGCACGTTCCACCGTGCAAGAGCCTGTTAGGCCTAGTGCCTCAGGGATGCGTTGGGAGCAGAAGTCTGTTAAAGCAGATGCTTGGAGAGATTTGGGTATCCCCACGAATCGCAGGTTGCTCCTTCTGGACCTATTTTCCAAATCGTCGAGTTTTTGGATTATATATTGGTTTGTCTTATCTTGTGCTTGTTCTGTGGTTTGGGCTTGGTACATCTTTTCTTCCATACTTGATAGGTGATGTTCTAGCTCATTTAGCCTAGTGTTATGCTCTCCTAACTGGGCCTTTATTTGTTTCATCCCCGCATTGACAGCCTTTTCCACAGATGCAGAAATCATGGGGGACAGGAGGGCTGCCACAGCCTGCGCTATGCGCTCCGTTTTGTGGTCCCCGGCATGCTGTGGAGAGGGGGCTGACCTGGAGAAGGCCTGAGAGAGGGAGGCTTGAGGAGAGGAGGCCTGAGAGTATGGCTGAGCGGGGGATGCTTGAAGGGAGGTGTGTGGAGCTGTGCTGCCACTTACTTCCATCTCCGCCATCTGCGCGCCTGTGTGGATGTCCGTGTAGGCCGAAGCCAGGGCCTCGATTTACGGCTGGGCCGGCGGCGCTGTCTGGGCCGTGTTGGTGCGGGAGCCGAGGACTTCCACGAATCGGTCCATAAAGTGGGTACAAGTGCCCAAGGTGGCCGAGGGTGATTTTGGGCTTCTGGGCTGGCTTTGCAGGCAGGTTTTGTGTCCTTAGTGCGGGAGCTGTGAGGAGAGGCAGCTACTCCGGAAGTTTCGGGGTTTGGTTTTAAGTTTAAGTAATTCCAGTGAAGAAATTAGGTTTGTGGGTTCTAAGTAACCTACAATATACACAGGAAGTTATGTCAATCTTAAAGAAATTTAGGATACTTGATAACTGTAATGTCAAGGAAACAATCCTTGATTTCAGGTCAGATAAAACATGCTCTGCAAGGGAAATGTTTATATTTGTATCAAAATGAATTATTAAAGATATATTGTTATATTTATACATGAAAAACTGTGTTCTTTTCATATTCACAACATTTAGACATGTTTATCCTTGGCAATTATGGTAAACTGTTTATCAACAATTATGAACAGAATGTGCCAGAGAATACAGTGGTTATATTAGTTTTGTTTCTTGCCCTACAACAAAAGTTTTGCAATAAAGAGGCAGGGTCAGTATCTAAACCCTGGACCCTTTGATAATTCTTCACCACCCCTTTAGGCATTCCATTTCCAGGCAGTAATCTCAATCTCATAGTCATATAAGTCTCTTTAGGGGTCAGAGGGAGGTGCAGATGGAGAAACCCACCAAATAAAAAAAAGGATCTGCATATAAACTCTATTCCATTAAACAAGTTCACCTAATATTATACTGGAAGGTGACCACTACACACACCTGTATCAGACGGATTGGCATGTACAGTAAGTAAACTGGTGCAGGAAGGACAAAATCAGCTTGTTAAGCTCCAGTGGACTTCAAACAAATAATGCCCATATGTGCACAGATGCCAGGTCACTGTTTCATAAATGTGAGTAAAGTAGGTAAAAGATAAATTCGGCTCATGCTCTCCACCTGTACAAAACTCCTCAGATATGTTTCGCCCTTTTTATTGACTTAATTGTAGAGGCAATCTGCGGCAGGGACTGCTAGTAACTAAGCAGCATCATAAGCCATAGATTGACAGAATCTGGACAAATTGGTTATAGGCACAACAGTGCTATCTGCTGCAAGGCAGACATTCTTGCAGGACTCCTGATGACTAGTAGGGATGAGCCGAACACCCCCTGGTTTGGTTCGCACCAGAACCTACGAACGGACCGAAAATTTGCGCAAACTTTAGAACCCCATTGAAGTCTATGGGGCTCGAACGTTCAAAATCAAAAGTGCTAATTTTAAAGGCTAATATGCATGGTATTGTCATAAAAAGGGTTTGGGGACTCGGGTCCTGCCCCAGGGGACATGTATCAATGCAAAAAAAAGTTTTAAAAATGGCCGTTTTTTCAGGAGCAGTGATTTTAATGATGCTTAAAGTGAAAAAAAGTGAAATATTCCTTTAAATATCGTACCTGGGGGGTGTCTATGGTATGCCTGTAAAGTGGCGCATGTTTCCCGTGCTTAGAACAGTCCCTGCACAAAATGACATTTTTAAAGGAATAAAAGTCATTTAAAACTGCTTGCGGCTTTAATGTAAAGTCGGATCCCGGCAATATGGATGAAAATCAGTGAGACAAACGGCATGGGTACCCCCCCAGTCCATTACCAGGCCCTTTGGGTCTTGTATGGATATTAAGGGGAACCCCGCACCCAAATGAAAAAAAGGAAAGGCGTGGGGCCCCCAGGCCCTATATACTCTGAACAGCAGTATACAGGCGGTGCAAACAAGACAGGGACTGTAGGTTTTTTGTTAAGTAGAATCTGTTTGTAATTTTGAACTGTAGTTCCAGCCAAAAAATCGATTTTAAGCTTTTTGGAAAACATAGGGAAGGGTTATCACCCCTGTGACATTTGTTTTGCTGTCTGTGCACCTCTTCAGAAGATTTCACCTCACTTTCTGTCCCAATGACAAATATTTTTTGACAATTTGGGTTTTTTAGTGAAACAAGGATTGTTGATAAAGCATCAGTGGAGAGGAGGCACGTTTTCCCATATTAACTCTTACAGGAGAGAATTTCCCTTCCTAGGGGTAGATTTCATCTCACTTCCTGTTGTCTCCTTCCGTTTGCACGTAGGAGTTGTTTGTAAGTTGGATGTTTGAAAGTAGGGGCCTGCCCTATATACTCTGCAGAAATTGGGGCCTTAGGTGTTGGTGTTGCCACAACACTGTAAGCCCTCACAGTTACTCTTGGTGGGCACAGGAATGGGCCCTGCTGTGAAATATTAGATCAAGAATTGTAATTACATGCCCCTGTTGAACAGGGGCAGAAAAATTGGGCCTTTGGTGGTGGTGGTGGTGTTGCCACAAGACTGTAAGTCCTCACAGTTACTCTTGGTGGGCGCTGGAACAGGCCCTGCTGTGAAATATTAGATCAAGAATTGTAATTGCATGCACCTGTTGAACAGGGGCAGAAAAATTGTACCTTTGGTGGTGGTGGTGCTGGTGCCACAACACTGTAAGTCCTCACAGTTACTCTTGGTGGGCACTGGAACAGGCCCTGCTGTGAAATATTAGATCAAGAATTGTAATTACATGCACCTGTTGAACAGGGGCAGAAAAATTGTACCTTTGGTGGTGGTGGTGCTGGTGCCACAACACTGTAAGTCCTCACAGTTACTCTTGGTGGGTGCAGAAACGGGCCCTGCTGTGAAATATTAGATCAAGAATTGTAATTACATGTCCCTGTTGAACAGGGGCAGAAAAATTGGGCCTTAGGCAATGGTGCCACAACACTGCAACCCCTCACAGATACTCTAGTTGGAACGCAGGAATGAGCCCTCCTGCAAAATATTGCATAAAAAATTGTAATTACACGCCCCTGTTAAACAAGGGCTGAAAAATTGGGCCTTAGCCACTGGTGGCGGAGCCCAGAGCCAAAAATACAAGCTATCAGCATGATCATTGAGGAGGAAGAGGATAGCCACTCAGCATAACAGGATAGTCACTCAGCATCAGCATAGGCAGTCTTGAAGGGATCTGACATTTCAAAAAAAATTATTCGGTTACATCAGCATCAGGTGTTTGGTAGCTGGTGGTAATCCAAGACTGATTCATTTTTATGAAGGTCAGTCGATCGACCGAGTCGGTGGACAGGGTGAGTCCTAAGCCCCAGAGGGCGGCAGTGATAAGAAGGGGGAGATTGCTGGACAGACTAAGGGATCGCTGGGCCAGAGCTGACAGGGGGGTGGAGGGGGAGGATGAGCCATCCCTGACCCAGATTATGGTGGCCATACAGGGGTGCCAGAACAAACCAATTGACCACATTGAGGAGCTCAGAGTGGAGTTCTCCTTCATGAAACATGACATGCAGAAGTTAAGGGAGAAAGTACAGACCACTGATCGCTGTGTTTCCTCCCTGGAAGATATTGTCAGGCCCTTAGATACTGCTGCACAGGTGACCAAAAAGACTTTGTCTGAACACACTTCAAAGATGGCCGACATGGAAGACCACATGAGAAGGAACAATATAAGGCTGGTGGGGTTCCCGGAGGGAGTGGAGGGAAAGCACCCAGAAGAATTTCTAGAGAAATGGCTGATTGATAACATGGCGCCTGATACCTTCACCAAAATGTTTGCCATTGAAAGGGCACACCGTATCCCAGGCCGGGCCTCCCCGATGGGAGCCCCCCCGATCTATGATAGCGAAAGTGCTCCACTTCCGGGACCGGGAGAATATCCTGCGGGGAGCCAGAATGGGCCCTGAGATGACATCTGATGGCAATCGAATATCGATTATACCCTGATTTTTCTGCAGCCACCCAGAAACAGAGGGCTTCCTTTCAGCCCATAAAGAAAAGATTGCGGAACCTCAACCTGATCTACAGTATGCTGTATCCAGCCAAGCTGCGTATAGTGGAAAATGGGAAAACATATTTTTTCACTAATCCTACTGAGGCTTCAGAGTGGCTGGACACTCGTGGTCGCCAGAGAGATAGGGCCTCTTCTCGTCCACCCTGATAAAAACGTGTGGAGAAAGTTATGGGTGAGAGCATAATAGTAGGAATGACAGAGACTGCCTATCTGAATGTCTCCCATGTTTTTTTTTTTCTCTTTTCCCCCCTTTTTTCACCTCTAATGCCCATTTGAAATTAGTGCTGCACCTGACAGTGCAATTTTTTCTCTCATTTTCATTTTTGTGAGGGGGAGAGAAGGGAAATTGAGACTGTTATTATTCCACCTTTGTTCCTCGGACACATGTTCAAGTTTTACTGGAGGACATTTTTTTTGAAGGCCCTGACATGGGAGGTCCTTGGTCCTATAGACACTGCCACTGACCTGTGCCAGTAAGATGTGCAGAGTCTGCAGACTTCTTGATGCTGAAATTCTAACCAAAGGTTTTTTTTGTAAAAAAAAAAGGTTTTTTTGTATTTCTATTTTTCTATTTTTTATTTTTTATTTTTGATACAGTGAGGCACGGTTGCTCTAGGGTAACCTGCCCTATGTGACTGGTTAAGTCGCATCTCTGCTGCCTATTTGAATCAAGGTTATGGGAAAAAAGTACCTGGCATGTTGGGGCTGGGTGTGGGGAGGGGGGTGGGGGAAGGTTGGGGGTTTCCTTATGTTGGGGATTTCATGTCTGTTCTCGGTAGGGATTATCCACATTCGGTATGCTTGCAAAGGGTCACTTCTACTGTCATGGTCACTATGCTCTGTGCAGACGCTGGGGGAAAACTGGAGCCCTTCTATTTGGCTTGCTAGGCCACGAGGGGTGGCGAGATCCCCCTATCTTACAATTGTTAGTCATGGAGGTTTATCTTAAAATTTTGGCCTGGAATGTAAGGGGCCTCAAATCTAAATTCAAGCGTTCATTGATATTTGATTATATTAAAAAACATAAACCACATATAATATTATTTCAGGAGACATATTGCCGGGGCCTACCATGCCACCTACTCATCATACGCAAGGTGGGTCTCCACCCTGGTCACTAAGGCTATGCCCATATCGATACATGCAGTTCGGACTGACACTAAAGGGAGGTTTGTGGTATTGGTGGTGCAGGTAATGAAAAGATTTCTAATAATTGTAAATCTGTATGTACCTCCTCCCTTTTCACTAACTAATTTGTATGATATGTTACAGGCTACCTATGAGGTGGCGGAAGGGAGGATTTTCATATTAGGTGATTTTAACTCTGTGTCTGACCTGGCTATGGATAGAATGGGAGCGGCATCTGGCACAACGGCCCCCCTTGCGGGATGGCTGTCTGCTTATGGTTTCAGAGATGTCTGGCGGTTTTATTATCCTGATATAAGGGAATACTCCTGTTATTCGGAAATGCATAAGACGCTCTCCAGAATTGACACTATCCTGACTGAGGGGGACGGTATGGAATTGGTCCAGGGAGTTTCTTATTTGCCCAGAGCCCTATCTGATAGTTCCCCTATGCTACTGGAACTTAATTTGGGACCGAAGCCAGGTTTACGAATATGACGAATGGAGGCTAGTTGGCGCCAAGAGGAATATATTAAAATTAAATGTACAGAGGCTATTAAACATTTCTGGGCTGACAATGCTGGTTCTGCATCCACACTTCTCCAATGGGAGGCCTTTAAGGCCATGCTGTGAGGGGTGTTTATAGCAGAAGTGCAGGGGTTCAAGAAACAGTTAGCCTCAGCAGTCCAATTTTAAGAGACCGAGGTGACACTGGCGGAGGCAGAATATGTTAGAGACCCCACTAGGGAGAGATTACTGACTCTACGGACCAGAACCAGGGAGTACAAGACAGTTCTCATGGATCGTACCACAAAATTTAGAGGCATATTTGAATTTGGCGACAAGAATGGCAGGCTCCTGGCATACTTGGCGCGGCCGGAATATGTTTCGGTTTATATTAAGTCAGTGTATGACAATTCCAAAATTGAAATTTGTGACTCAACTGATATCCTGAAAATCTTTGCTAAATTCTATGAAAAATTATATAGCTCTTGTGCACCTCTGGGGACGGAGAAATTGGTGACTTACATGGCAGACATTGATTTACCTAGGTTGATGGAGGACAGTAATGCTCTAGAAGGCATTACGGTGGAGGAGGTGGAGGAGGCGATTGCTTCCTTTCCACCTAGGAAGTCTCCTGTACTAGACGGCCTCCCTTCGGAATGGTATAATACTTTTCAGTATGGTATGGCCCCACGCCTACTTAAAGTATTTAATGCAGCTAGATCTGACGGTAGACTACCTCCCTCAATGAGGAAGCCTTGGTTGTTCTGATCCCTAATGCTGCGTACACACGAGCGGACTTTACGGCAGACTTTGCTTGGCGGACTTTTCGCCGGACTTTGTCGGCTCCTTGCGCCGGACTTAAAAAGGGATGGACTTGGCCACACACAATCACTGCAAAAGTCCGCTGGTTTGGAATGCGGTGACGTACAGCACGTACGACGGGACTATAAAAAGGAAGTTCAAGCCCCACTACGGCACCCTTTGGGCTCCTTCTGCTAATCTCGTGTTTATCTTGTGTTAGTAGAAGTTTGGTTAGAGACGATTCGCGCTTTTCACACTTCAGCTTATTTCGATCGTTTTCTGCGGTTCAGTTTGTGCTTGTGATGTTTGTATCTGCTTTTCAGTGCGTGTTGGTCAGTTCGTAACCTGCCTTTCAGGCCGTTCTGGTCCGCTCGTTCCTGATTTTCAGGTCGTTCTTCATAGGCCTTGCTGTTCTTCAGTGCGTTTGTTATAAGTTTGTTTGTTTGACCAGCTGACCGTTTTGAAGCCATGTCGCGTGGACGTACTCATTCTCGAGTTCATGCTGCGTGGGGACTTGGTGTTGGGGTTAATACTTTGTCCCGAGTCCAGTCCATGAACAGGGCGAGGAGGAGTTCATGGATGAAGAATTGGTTGCGCCAGCATGACCAATTCTCGCATATGCCTTTGCTCCGTGAGATCCGTGAGAATAATCCTGAGGATTTCAGGAATTTTCTCAGGATGACGGACCCTGTTTTTGAGTGTCTGCTGGCTTTGTTGACCCCCTATATCAGCAGGCAGGATACCTGCATGAGGCAAGCCATCAGTGCAGAGCAGAGGCTAGTTGCCACGTTACGTTACTTGGCGACTGGGAGAAGTCTTCAGGACTTGAAGTTCTCAACAGGCATCTCCCCCAGGCTCTGGGGATAATAATCCCAGATACCTGTTCTGCCATTATTCAGGTCCTGCAGAAGGACTATATGAAGGTAAGTTTTCTACTTTAACATTACATGATATGTATTAAATGTTTGCTAATGTATTGTATAAATGTCCTCCTTACCTAATTGCCATGCTTTCAATATGCTGTGAATGTCCCCTTTATCTTCATGCATGACTGTTTTTGGACATTAATCATTTATTGCCCTACATGCATATTTACCTTCAATAACCTCCCCACCATGCAATCCTGGGTCCATTTATATCTCTAGCCTATAGTCCCTTGAACAATGTATATTGTATGCTCCATTGTCTTGTTTGACCCTCCCCCACCCCTCAAATGTTTAAAACAGTCAGGTGTGTTTGTTAACCTAATTAGAACCCCTCCCCCACCCCTCAAATGTTTAAAACAGTCAGGTGTGTTTGTTAACCTAATTAGAACCCCTCCCCCACCCCACAAATGTTTAAAACAGTCAGGTGTGTTTGTTAACCTAATTAGAACCCCCCCACCCCTCAAATGTTTAAAACAGTCAGGTGTGTTTGTTAACCTAATTAGAACCCCTCCCCCACCCCTCAAATGTTTAAAACAGTCAGGTGTGTTTTGGATCCTAATTAGAACTCCTCCCCCACCCCTCAAATGTTTAAAACAGTCAGGTGTTTTTGGACCCTAATTAGAACCCCTCCCCCACCCCACAAATGTTTAAAACAGTCAGGTGTGTTTGTTAACCTAATTAGAACCCCTCCCCCACCCCTCAAATGTTTAAAACAGTCAGGTGTGTTTGTTAACCTAATTAGAACCCCCTCCCCCACCCCTCAAATGTTTAAAACAGTCAGGTGTGTTTTGGACCCTAATTAGAACCCCTCCCCCACCCCTCAAATGTTTAAAACAGTCAGGTGTTTTTTGGACCCTAATTAGAACCCCTCCCCCACCCCACAAATGTTTAAAACAGTCAGGTGTGTTTTGGACCCTAATTAGAACCCCTCCCCCACCCCACAAATGTTTAAAACAGTCAGGTATGTTTGTTAACCTAATTAGAACCCCTCCCCCCACATTCAAATGGATCAATGGGCCATCAGAGGGGGTGATTAATCTTATAAGTGGGCCTTATGTTTTTTACAATTTAAATTACACACACACATATTAATAATGTTTGACTGCTGTTGTTCACTAATGTTTTTGTGTAATCTGATATCCAAGTTATGTTTAAAAGTCCTTATCTCAATGTTTGTTTGTTTTTTCACTCCACAGTTTCCTTCCAGTACACAGGAATGGCAGACTGTGGCCTCCCAGTTCGCTGACAGTTGGGACTTTCCCAACTGTGTCGGGGCGATTGACGGCAAGCATGTCCGCATTGTGCCACCACCGCATTCGGGGTCTTATTTCAACAACTATAAGGGGTTCCATAGTGTAGTTATGATGGCGGTGGTCTCGGCACATTTGGACTTTCTGCTTGTGGATGTGGGGAAGAACAGCCGGATGTCTGACGGAGGAGTCTTTGCAAAGACCGAGCTGTGCCAGCGTCTCCAGACTGGTGGCCTGGGATTACCACCTGATGACCAGAATGTTGATGGACTCACCTCAGTTTTTATCGCTGATGAAGCGTTTGCTCTCGGTGAGCACTTGATGAGGCCGTTCCCCCAAAGGACACTCACCCCTGAGAGGAGGGTATTTAATTACCGGCTGGCCAGAGCAAGAAGAGTTGTGGAGAATGCCTTTGGGATTCTGGCCAGCCGGTTCCGTTTGTTCCTTTCAGCAATAAATCTGGCGGACTATAAACTAAATTATGTCATACTTGCTTGCTGCATCCTACATAACTTTTTACGTAGACATTCTGCGACATATATTTCTTCTGTTGGGCCTGAGGCCGGACTGGAACAAGATCAAACAATGACAGGCCTAAGAATTGGGCGTATTGACTTGGCCCCCCGAACCGCACATCAAGTGCGTGAGCCATATGTGAATTATTTTAATGGTCGGGGGGCCATTGCTATTCAGCAAGAGCTTAAATTTTTCAAAAAAATACAATAAAAATAATTGATCAAAAATATCTTGTTTTTATTCTTGTTTGCATTTAGTTTGGTCTGTCTCCTAGTGCACTTGTAGTAGTGGCAAGTGCATTTACCTTTAGTTAATCAGGCCCTTTGTCACTGTAACCACACCAAAAAAAAAATATTATTGAGAAATAATCAGCCACACACATTGTATTAGTAAAAACATTTTACTGTGTGCACATTGAAAGGTGCATTTTTGAAAACTTTTTTTTTTTAATAGATTTTTTGGGGGTAAAAATATTTATTTTGTTTTAACGTTATTAAAGGCATATTTTTACAAAAATAGACCTTGTTTAAAATATTTAAATTCACAACAGTGTTTTGAAAAACATACCAAAACATTAAAGAACTTACAAAGTTCAACATTTAAAGAACGGTGCATGTGATGTCACCCTTGTAAATCGTTAATTTTGAATATGCTCAAAATTGAGCATTAGAAAAGGGCCAAGTTAACATGTGCTATCTCCCATCATGGGTGAGCAATGTACGTGTTTTGTGTGTGCAATCCCTTTGTTCCTATCACCACTAAATAATTTTGAGGATGAAGGGGTTGCAAACACAAAACAAGTACATTGATAACCCATGATGGAAGATAGCACATGATGACACACCGTGTGCATTATAAACAAAATTTTGGGATCCAAAAAATAATTACAAACAAATTTCTAGAAGAAACAAACTTCACAAGGAAATGAAGAACATGATTGTTGTTTTTAGGAAAAAAGTTATTATATTCTGCCCAAAACATCAATCATGTTCTTCATTTCCTGTTGCATGGAGTCCAGGCAAAGTTGCATGCTGTGAATTTGGTCACGCATTTTATCAATTTGGCCATTCCACAGCATTATCTGGCCAATCAGTCTTTGGGCACTGTCTGTGCTGAATGACTCTGCCGCTTGGCCTTCCACAACCAGAAGCTCACATAAAATGAGTGAATAAAAACAAGGGTTACAATATGCACACCAAAATACATTACCTTAAGCTGGGGTGTCAGTCACTCACTTGGTGGGGTTGAAACCTTGCCCACTTCCTCCACCTCTCCTTCCTCCAGGTCGTCGGGTGGGCGTGGTCTTGGGCTGGGGCTTGGGGTATCTTCTGCCTCAGGCTGGTGACTTGGGGGGGTCCTGGGATCCTTGGACTGTTGTCTGAGTCTTTTCTCCCCTATGATAATTGAACAAAAGGTATAGTTAAAACACAGTGCTATTTTAGATTTTATCAAATAATATGAAACGTTGGTTAGGAGTTGTGGACAATTGCCTTTTTTTGTCCTCAAAAATTTAGAAGACAGGATGAACATTCCCTCTGAACAACAATTATAAACAATGCACATTTTCAGGCAAGTTTCACAGATGCAGACACCTCAATGATCTCCTATGTGTATTACCCCTCTAAAATGTATTTATGGTCACATAGTACACTATAGTGCTCGTGAGTCCAGATGTGTAAACAGCTGCTGTGTCCTGTCCTTACATTACACTGAATCATTTTTGAAGAAGCATTATATTTTCCAACACATCTACACAACATCAACAAATTGTGGGAATACGACAAATTATCAAGACATAAATGTATGTCCAACCCTGTACCATCGTATTTGGCGAAAAAATAACGTCATTTTCTAAAGTATCATATGTATTTTACAAAGAACAGTCTTTACGAACAATGCTGTATAAAGTAAAAAAATATTGATCAGCATGCAACTTAAGTATCTCAATAGGAAAACACAACAAGTACTTACTTTTTTTAAGCAGCTTCTTTATTCGCCAATATTGTTCTGGCTCCCGACTTTTGATGTCAGACCACCGCTTCCTCAATTGTTCTTTCGACCGTTTAGTGCCAAATTTTGCTTCTAGAGCGGTGACAACTGAGGACATTATTTTGTGCTTACGCCATGTTGGTGGCCTTATATCTCCTCCGGGATGTGGATGGTCGTGGCTCCGGGCTTTCCTCCGCGCTACTTCCACTGATTCTCTCCACCATCTTTATCTATCTACTCCCACTGCGCAACGAAGAGTGAAGGGGCAGGGACAAATCGTACTAAAGAACGTCAGGGGCGGGCGACGCAGGCGGAGCATGACACATGCGCAGTGTATATAAAGCTATTACGATGGCCTACGTATGTCCGTGCGGAAGTAGTGAGCGTCAGAAACGAAGGTAAGATTAAAGTGGGGGTGTGTGTGTTTGGTGTGTGTGTGTGTGTATGTATGTGTCCCCTAGATTCCAAACACAAATAATCCTGTGATTTGTGACTGACATTAGTTTGGATCTTGTGTCTTGTCTTTCAGAAACAATTAATCCCTTTAAAGAGGAAGATTTTTTGTCCCAATTTATTGAGCTATATCAGGAAAAGAAAAACCTGTGGGAGGTCAAACACCCACTATATTACAATAGAGATGTAAGGAAGGCAACACTGGGCACACTTTTAGAATTTGTGAAGACTCGAGTCCCCCAGGCAGACCTCAAGTTTGTGGACAAGAAAATTGGTATCTTGCGAAACATGTACAAGCGGGAACACAATAAATCCAGGAGTCGCTCAGATCCGGTGCAGCAGCTGACCAAGTATATGTACCCAAGTTGTGGTACTACCACAAAATGCGATTCCTGGATGACCAGACCGAAGCCAGGCAATCACTTTCGACCCTTACCCCCACCCTTCCCCCCACCCTTCCCTCCAGCCTTCCCTCCACTCTTCCCTCCAGCCTTCCCTCCACTCTTCCCTCCAGCCTTCCATCCACCTCCACCCCAGCTGAGGAGTCCCAGGAAGAACTGGGCATTTTCATCATTGATGAAGTTGATGCGCCCAGCTTCAGCCAGGTATCCTTTTTTGTGGAATTTGTGATTGTGTAAATGTGATTAATGATGTTAACGTGTTAAATTTTTAAGTGCTTCATAAAAATTACTTCATCACAAATATTAATATGTAGACATATCACTAGACAGTAGTGGCCAAAAATATACTTCTGCATAGGTGTGTGCAGCCTCTTGCATTAGAGTGTGCACCCCAAAGCTCAAATACATATGCATGTGTATATGTACTGATGGTGTCAGTAGGGCAGTGGACAGTGTAATTTTGTTAATTTTCTTTTCCCAAAAATGTTTGGCATGTGTAACATTTTTGGGGGGGGTGAAATATCAGTGGTCTAAACAGGGGGGAATATGCAGCACACAAGGCAATTAGGGTGTGCCCAGGCACACCTGGCACACCCTGTGCGCACGCCTATGTACTTCAGATATTGTTGATCACCTGAAATAATAGTGGTGTCAAATAGATAGCCTTTACTATTTTTTGAGAATTATATTTGCAAGTCATGAGCTGAAAATTGTGTGTGATTGCATAACACAAATTTACAACTATGTCCTTTTTTTTGACACAGGATGACCTCAGCCAGGAGGAGGCCTTGCCCAGTGGGAGAGAGGAGGAGGCTGTGGCTGGGCCAAGTAGAAGCCGCACGGAGTGTCAGGTGCCTCCCCTCCGCATTCTCCACAAAAGGCCCAGGAGAATGACACAAACTGAGCAGGAATCCCTAGCCCTCATACGTGAAGCATGCCAAATCCTGAGTACACCACCCAATGCAGAGGAGGCTTATGGCACCTATATAGCCAGCAGATTGCTGGAGTTGGAAAAGGGCCAACGCCTCCTCTGTGAGGTTTTGATTTTTCAGGCATATCAGAAGAGGTTGAGAGGGGAGCTTACTGCTACCACGTATCTGGCAGATGAAGCCACTCCTCCTCCTCCTGCCCCAAGTACACCACCAGAGGCCCAACCTCCGAGGAAGGCTGCAGAGAAGCGTGGAGGGAAGGCTGCAGAGAAGCGTGCAGGGAAGGCTCCACGGAAGAGTCGAAAGTGATTGCCTGGTTTCTGTCTGGTCTGACTGTGCTCCCTGTGCTCCCTGTGCTCCCTAGTCGCAAGATACCAATTTTCTTGTCCTAAAACTTGATGTGTGCCCTGGGGGACGAAAGGCTTCACAGATTCTAAAAGTGTCTCCAATGTTGCCTTCCTAATTTTTTTTGACCAAAATAAATGGATTTTTTTGTTACCTTACATTATTGACTATGTGTTTTGATTCAAAAACGCCATTTTGTTTGGGAGTAGGCAGGTACAGGTCAAAAATACTATGGGGTTGATTTAAGAAAAGCAAATAGACTGAAGGGCCTGGTATGGAATTTAGGGGGACTCCCACATCATTTTTTTTTTTAATTTTGGTTCGGGGTTTCCCTGTGGGGAATTCCCATGCCGTTTTTATCAATGAACTTCTATGTGTATTGTCGGCAATGCAATAGCCACTGGTAGTTTTAAATGTGTTTTTTCCTTCCAAATGTCATTTTGCTGTCAGACTGTTCTAAACACGGGAAACATGCGCCCCTTTACAGGCATACTATAGACACCCCCCAGGTACGAAATTTAAAGGGATATTACACTTTTATTGTTTGACTTTAAGCATTATTAAAATCACTGCTCCTGAAAAAACGGCCGTTTTTAAAACTTTTTTTTGCATTGATCCATGTCCCCTGGGGCAGGACCCGGGTCCCCAAACACTTTTTATGACAATAACTTGCATATAAGCCTTTAAAATTAGCACTTTTGATTTCTCCCATAGACTTTTAAAGGGTGTTCTGCGGCATTCGAATTTGCCGCGAACACCCCAAACTGTTCGCTGTTCGGCGAACTTGCGAACAGCCAATGTTCGAGTCGAACATGAGTTTGACTCGAACTCGAAGCTCATCCCTAGAGATGAGTAGACATATCGAGGACCTCGATAACAGAGGTAGGAGGTGCAATATAAGAGTAAGGGGGATCCCTGAATCAGTGGACACTGACCAGATTGTACCAGCACTGAAAAGAGTATTTAACAGCCTACTTGAAAGGCAGGAGGACATTGAAATTGAATTTGTAAGGGCACACAGAGCGCTCCGGCCTAAAGGACCTGACACAGCGCCACCTAGAGATGTGATCTGCTGCCTGCAAAGCTTTGGGCTGAAAGAAGAAATGATGCGCAAGGCTAGGAGGAATGATCAAATCATTTTTAATGGAGAGACGATAATGCTTTTCCAGGATCTCTCTCAGATCACGTTGAGAAACAGACGTGCATTACGTCCACTGTTTAAGAAGCTGAGGGAAAGAGAACTGAGATATTCCTGGCGTTTCCCATTCGCTCTTACGGTCACGTACAATGGTCATCGGTGCACCTTACGTACCCCAGCGGACCTCCCAGATTTTTGTGAAGCATTGGATCTGGGCCAGATCAGCCTTCCAGAGTGGTATGCCGACTACCTACAGCCTCCACTGGAAAGGACCCCTCCGCCCTCGCCATTCACCACACCAGACAAGAGACAGTCTAAAAAATACAAAAGTAGCCGCGGAAGCAGTTCCAAGTTGGGATCCCCACAGAGACTGATTGAGGGCCACAGGGAACAAGAAGATGAGTGACTTCACTGTATCCAAACTTTCCTGCCTCACATAATACTAAATCTCCAGCTTATACGAACTTCTAAGAACTTGAGAGCAAGTTATGTGTTTCTATTAATCACTTTAGAGACAGTAGATTAACACATAGGATGGTATCCCTGGCTCATTTAAAGCGCATGCAGAACTGGTTTGATGACCGATAAATCTAACAAGTTAGCGTAAGTTTAATATACACACCAGGGTCGGGTGTGATTCTTCTTTTAGTTCTGTTATGCTCCATTAATACAGTTCGGCTGCGTGTGCAGCAATTAGGACAAGGGTTTTTTTTTTTTTCTTTTCAAGTCCCTCAGTCAAAACTTTTGCCCTTTTTTCTTTTTTATTCAATAGGTGTGCTGACACTTGATTGTTTGCGCCTCCCTCTAACCCCACAGTGTACCTTGCGACTTTGAAAAAAGACGCGGGTTACAACACATAGAATTGGTAGGCTACGTCCGCGGATAAAGTGGTCAGCTTTCCCGCGAGACGGTCTCCCAATACTTTACTCAGATTCTATATATTTTTTCCTATTTTCCTTCCTTTTCTCTCTCTTCCTAATTCTTTAACTTTTACTGTACGTCTCTTTACTAGGTACATAGTAGTGTTACTGTAGAATTGTTGTCTCAGGTACCCGATTTAAATATTGACTCTTGTACCGAAGTTGTGTTATCTCTACAGACTGGTGGATCGAGCACCTCCTCCTAACCTTCAGCCATGGCCTATTCCTTCTTGGGACACTGCCCATCGATAATCTCGCACAATATAAGGGGGCTCAACATACCAGAACGACGCTCCACCATTCTGAGAGAGCTTAAAAAAGGTAAGCCTCACTTTGTTTATCTCCAAGAGACTCATTTCAAAACTCAACAGACACCAAAACTCACAGACTCATACTTTACGAGGGCGTTTCATGCCACTAACCCTGATTAAAAATCAAGGGGGGTCTCCATTTTGATTAGTAGGGAGGCTCCCTTTGAATTAACGGAACAACTGTGCGATTCAGAAGGCAGATTTGTCTTTTTGAAAGGAACCTATGGAGGTACTCCGATAACGCTAGCCAACGTCTATTTCCCTAATAGACGACATGTACCTTTTTGCCAAAACATTGTCAGGAAACTTGCGGGGTTTGCATCGGGATGCTTGATCTTAGGAGGAGACTTTAACATACCGTTAAATCCTCTAGCAGATACCTCGAACGGAAAGACATGTATCTCCTACAAAATTCTTAAAAAGATCAAATCCCTCTTGCAGTCCCTGCAGTTGATAGACACTTGGCGCTTTTCAAATCCTGACGGAAGAGATTACACACACTTCTCTGTACCACACTCAAGGTATGCCCGCTTGGACTACCTTTTTGTGTCGCAGAGAGACCTTGCTCAAGTGACGGGAGCCAACATAGGTGTCCAGACGATATCAGACAATTCACCCATATCCCTCACCATGAATCTGTTGGGCCCCACAAAACGACAACCGACATGGAGGCTGAACGTGTCGCTTCTAACCGACCCGTCCTTAGTCAAAGAGCTGACCGCCAACCTGACACAGTTCTTTCAGGAAAATACCACCCCAGATATAGATCCTCTGATGGTTTGGGAAGCACACAAGTGTACTTTAAGAGGGATACTGATTAAGATGGGCTCCAAGCGTAAGAGAGAGAGAGAAACTCAAATAAAAACACTGAACACAGATCAACACTCTGGAAAGGCTACACAAACAGTCCCTCTCTACTGACTCAGCCACGAAACTCCTAGACAATAGGAAAGAACTGCAACAGATATTGGACACAAAAGCCAAACGAATGCTGTTTTTCAAGCGTAAAATTTATTATGAATCGGGAAATAAGACCGGCAAATACCTAGCAAGAGCGCTGCGGGATCACACGCGGAACAATCACATAGCAGGTATTAAAAACAAAAACGGAAAACTTGACGTAACATCGGAAGCGATAGCAGAACACTTTCACGCCTTTTATACCAGCCTATACAATCTACCAAAACAACACAAACAACCTCACATGACAGGGGATAGGGCACACATTATCCAGGAATACCTGACACAAAGTGGCTTACCAACTTTTGACATCTCTGACTCTAATTTATTAGAAGAACCCATTACATCCCTAGAACTGAAACTAGCTATAGCTCCACTCAAGTCGGGTAAAAGCCCAGGGCCAGACAGCTTTTCCGCAATATATTACAAAACCTTCACTGACATTCTAACAGATCCTCTCAGAAATGCTTTGAACTCCATGTCATCCCCAAGGGGATTAACCCCCGATTTTCTCTCAGCACACATTGCAATTATACCAAAGGAGTGTAATGGGGCGTACACACGGTCGGACTTTTCAGCTACAAAAGTCCGACAGCCTGTCTGACAGACTTTCAACGGACTTTTGGCGGACTTTCGACGGACTTGCCTACACACGATCACACAAAAGTCCGTCGAATTCTTACGTGATGACGTACACCGGACTAAAATAAGGAAGTTCATAGCCAGTAGCCAATAGCTGCCCTAGCGTGGGTTTTTGTCCGTCGGACTAGCATACAGACGAGCGGATTTTTCGACCGGACTCGAGTCCGTCGGAAAGATTTGAAGCATGTTTCAAATCTAAAGTACGTCGGATTTGAGGCTGAAAAAGTCAGTTGAAAGTCCGGAGAAGCCCACACATGATCGAATTACCAGCCAGCTTTAGTCCGTCAGCGTCCGTTGGACTTTTGTAGCTGAAAAGTCCGACCGTGTGTACGCCCCATAAGGACCCTGGGGAGTGTGCTAGTTACAGACCCATATCCCTGCTGAACCTCGACGTCAAATTATTAGCAAAAATCCTTGCACCAAGGTTGGGTCCCCTCCTCCCGGGGCTGATAGGACTGGAACAAGTGGGCTTTGTTCTGGGCAGAGAAGCCAAAGACAATGTCATCAAAGCCTTACTTTTGATCCACACAGCAAAAACACGAAATATCGAGGGCCTTCTCCTTTCCAGAAGGCCTTCGATAGAGTAGCATGGGATTACATGCTGGCAGTATGTAAACACGTAGGATTGGGACCACACATGTTGTTGTGGATCTCTGCGCTATACCACAATCCATCAGCACATTTGAAAATCAATGGAACGCTGTCAAGGACAGTGCACATTACAAATGGGACCAGACAGGGGTGCCCATTATCACCTTTATTGTTTATCCTTGCTTTAGAACCCTTTATCAGAAAAGTTAAATCTAATGGGGCGGTCCATGGATTTAGGGTGAAGGACAGGGAGTTCAAGGTGGCAGCTTACGCTGATGATCTATTATTCTTCCTGACAGATCCATTAATATCCCTCCCTAATCTATTAAAGGAATTCTCACACTATGGATACCTATCGAACCTAAAAATCAACTACACTAAGTCTGAGGCCCTAAACATATCACTACCAGACAAGATTCTCAAACAAACCACAGCAAACTCAACGTTTAGATGGGAACCCTCAGCACTGAAGTACCTGGGAACCTGGTTGACACCTCAGTTGCAATCTATTTTTGAGAGGAACTATATCCCACTCCTAAGAAATTGCAAGAGGGACCTCAGAGATTGGAATTTAGGCTATTTTTCGTGGTTTGGGAGAGCAGCAATTATCAAGATGGTGATACTGCCTAGATTCCTTTACCCTATGCGCACTCTACCAGTGAAAATACCACAGAAATTTTTTGCAACTTTGAATTCCGTCATCCTGAGATTCCTCTGGCAACATAGGAAGCCCAGGATAAAATTAGCCAAACTAACACAACCCAAAGATATAGGAGGGATCGGACTACCGAACTTCAAACACTATTACTACGCGTCACACCTAGCGAGGGTCATTGACTGGCATTGTCATGAACAAGCGAAAGATTGGGTTTCTTTAGAAGCAGACTTAAGCCCCATCCCTCTAATCTATACACCTTGGATTCCGCGAAAAAAATGCCCAAGTGTATTGAAAAATCACCCCATGACAGGAACCACCTTAGAGATAACAAATATCTTAGCAGAACAAAAAGACATTACAACACTCCCCAGCCCATTAACACCACTGAAGGACAACCCTGACTTCCCTCCAGGTGAACAAAACACTACTCTACAAAACATAACCGACAGATCTCCCCTGATTGCAGGTGACTGCTTCCAGGGAGACAAGCTCAAAGATTGGTTATCCATTAAATAAGAGAGTATTCTCCCTCACCTTCGACAATGGACATATTTTCAGATTAGGAGCTACTTAAATAAATTTACACACTCTAGAGATCTGATCAGACCACTGACTGAATTTGAATCGGTTTGTCACGGCAAATCTCCATTGGACAGGGCCACTTCAGTTGCTTATACATGGCTACAAAATCCAAAAGGCATGGCGGAGGATGAAAATAGGAGGAGGTGGTCGGAGGACCTGAAGATGGAGATTTCAGAGAAACAATGGAGGTATGCTTGCATAATGGCACATAAATGCTCTATGAACACGAGACAGCAAGAAACGAGCTACAAATTGTTGATGCACTGGTACAATACTCCTGACAGACTTCATAAATGGGATAACCAGAGATCAGAGATGTTCTGGAGGTGTCAACAAGAAACAGGAACATTGACACATATCTGGTGGCAATGCAACCTGATCAAAGATTACTGGAAAGAAGTCCGAAATTTAATCAAATTGATTACAGACACTAACCTGAATTTAAATGCGGCATGTTGCCTAATACATGTGACTAACTTCTCTTTTAGGAGACATAAACATTCCCTGACCAAACACCTGCTCAATGCAGCCAAATCACTAATTCCCTTGCACTGGAATTCACCCAGGGTCCCCTCCATCTTGGAATGGTTGTTGAAAATACGTGATATTTGTGAGTTGGAGGACACCCTGGCCCAGGAACGGGGTAATGTGGAAAGATTTCATAAGACATGGCAACCATGGTTTAGCTTCAAATACTCTCAAACTTACGAAGAAATTGTAAACAACAAACCCCCATAGGTACAGAAAGAATATTTGAGGTCAGAGCACGCTTTCCGGTATCTGTAACGGTAACCTAAAATAAACCTAAGACTGGCACAACATTTCTACATTTATTCTTCTTTATCACTTTTTTTTTCCTTTCTCCTTCTTTCTCTTCACCTATACATCCGGCACTAATATTTATGCAGATGCGGTGAATATATAGCATAAGATAATACTACAGATATTCTGTACTTATTAACGATGAATGATGTCAATTTAATGAAAAGTGGTCAGTAGGATTCTTCATAAGTCTGTACTTAACTTTTTGTTGACCAAATACAAGTAATGTAACCATACTTTAAGATACATGATTGTTACGATTTATAGCCTATCTATGGTTTAAGGTTTGATTTCCTCTTTTTTTATGCTGTATCGAAAAACAAAACATCTGCAGTTGCATCTGCGATTTGCGAATTCTGCATGTTATTACCTTCACTTTTTCTTAAATAAATACTTTAATGAGAAAAAAAAAATAATAGATAATGTAAATGTCTACATGAGAGGGATAATAAAGTCAATCATAAAAATATGTCCCACTCATGGTTCAGACCTCTCAGTATACGCATGTTCACTTTAAAAATCCAGCATGCTTGTCTAAATCCCCCCCCACCCTGGGTTTATCTACCCTCTCAATTATTTGAATCTTTAGGGAACATAAGTCAGACGCATGATCGTTAATAAAATGTCTAGCTATATTAGCGTTTTTGTGCATGTTTATATTTGAAATATGATCATGCATGCAATCACAAAGGCGCTTGGTTGTGTGGCCTTCCTGGCCACAAATTTCATATCATGGCTCTTTATCAATTTATATGCTGGATCACCATGGAAAATTGGTAGGTATTTATTTACTATATGCTTGTTTGTTTGCAACTCTACTATAGGGCATTGAAAAAAACCCACCAGTGTTGCACCTTCTCTATTGAGAAAGGTAATGTTCTTATTTTTATTTTTTGGGGAAGTGTTAACAACTTACTTTAAGGAGTATTTCTAACTTTGTCCCATATCCTTTGAATAAGTGAGTTATCATATCCCTTCTCCAAGAAGATCTCAGACCAGCTTCTTTGTTGGAATCTTGTGTAATTGAACAGTTATGCCTGATTCTGATAAATTGTCCTTTGGTGGGTAGTAGGGATGAGCTTCGTGTTCGAGTCGAACCCATGTTCGACTCGAACATCGGCTGTTCGACCGTCCGTCGAATTGCGAACGATATGGGCCGTTCGCGCCAAATTCGTGTGGCGCGTCACGGCCCATAATTCACTGCGGCATCGCAGTGCATTGCTGGCTGATGATTGGCCAAGCATGCACTATGACCCGCATGCTTGGCCAATCACAGCGCCATCAGTAGAGAGAGCTGTAATTGGCCAAAGCCAGGGTGGCTTTGGCCAATTATGGCTCAGGGGATTTAGTACACACCCCACACTATATAAGGCCGCCTGCACGGCGGCCCTGTGTAGTGTGTGTTCCGGTGTGCTGAGAGATAGAGAGAGAGAGAGACAGTGTCATTTGATTTGAGTTAGATAGATTAGGCAGAACAGTCAGTCAGTTAGCTGCACTTACAGTGTATTGTGTATATATATGCATCCCAGGTGTTGCATATATATATATACACTGTATTCAGTTTAGCTAGATCCGTTCCTGTTATCTTCTATCTAGACTATTTAGTGCAGTGTGTCCTGCTCACAGTGTTCAGCTAGATCCGTTCCTGCTATTTACATTCAGTGCAGTGCGTCCTGCTCACAGTGTTCAGCTAGATCCGTTCCTGCTATTTACATTCAGTGCAGTGCGTCCTGCTCACAGTGTTCAGCTAGATCCGTTCCTGCTATTTACATTCAGTGCAGTGCGTCCTGCTCACAGTGTTCAGCTAGATCCGTTCCTGCTATTTACATTCAGTGCAGTGCGTCCTGCTCACAGTGTTCAGCTAGATCCGTTCCTGCTATTTACATTCAGTGCAGTGCGTCCTGCTCACAGTGTTCAGCTAGATCCGTTCCTGCTATTTACATTCAGTGCAGTGCGTCCTGCTCACAGTGTTCAGCTAGATCCGTTCCTGGTATTTACATTTAGTGCAGTGCGTCCTGCTCACAGTGTTCAGCTAGATCCGTTCCTGCTATTTACATTCAGTGCAGTGCGTCCTGCTCACAGTGTTCAGCTAGATCCGTTCCTGCTATATACATTTAGTGCAGTACGTCCTGCTCACAGTGTTCAGCTAGATCCGTTCCTGCTATTTACATTCAGTGCAGTGCGTCCTGCTCACAGTGTTCAGCTAGATCCGTTCCTGGTATTTACATTTAGTGCAGTGCGTCCTGCTCACAGTGTTCAGCTAGATCCGTTCCTGCTATTTACATTCAGTGCAGTGCGTCCTGCTCACAGTGTTCAGCTAGATCCGTTCCTGCTATTTACATTCAGTGCAGTGCGTCCTGCTCACAGTGTTCAGCTAGATCCGTTCCTGTTATCTTCCTACTGACAGGCAGGCTTGTCTGGTTACAGTATATAAAGCTACCTGAAGAAAATTACAGGTGTTCTTTTTGATCCTATTAGTACCACGGTCAGGCAGCTAGACTATTTACATTTAGTACAGTGTGTCCTGCTCACAGTGTTCAGCTAGATCCGTTCCTGTTATCTTCCTACTGACAGGCAGGCTTGTCTGGTTACAGTATATAAAGCTACCTGAAGAAAATTACAGGTGTTCTTTTTGATCCTATTAGTACCACGGTCAGGCAGCTAGACTATTTACATTTAGTACAGTGTGTCCTGCTCACAGTGTTCAGCTAGATCCGTTCCTGTTATCTTCCTACTGACAGGCAGGCTTGTCTGGTTACAGTATATAAAGCTACCTTAAGAAAATTACAGGTGTTCTTTTTGATCCTATTAGTACCACGGTCAGGCAGCTAGACTATTTACATTTAGTACAGTGCGTCCTGCTCACAGTGTTCAGCTAGATCCGTTCCTGCTATATACATTTAGTGCAGTACGTCCTGCTCACAGTGTTCAGCTAGATCCGTTCCTGTTATCTTCCTACTGACAGGCAGGCTTGTCTGGTTACAGTATATAAAGCTACCTGAAGAAAATTACAGGTGTTCTATCCCAGCTTAGTGCAGCTACAGGCCATTAGTATGTCTGGAAGGCCAAGAAGGAGAGGCAGACAGTCACAAGCCAATAAGAGAGGGCAAGCAGGCTCTGTGTCTAGTGCTGGTCGTGGAGACGGTGCATCCTCATCAGCACGTGGCCATGGGACACGCTTGGCCTTTTTTTCGGCAGCTGGCCGTGTTGAGCCGCAACATGCGGAAGACTTGGTCGAGTGGATGACCAAGCCGTCCTCATCCTCCTCATCCTCTCTCACCCATGCCCAGGGTGCTTTGTCTGGCAAAGCAGCGGCCTCTTCCCTCAGCTCAATGTCATCAGTGACTCCTTCCCTAGCTCCACCATGTCCTCATGAGGATTCCCTCGAACTGTTTGACCACAGTGTTGGGTACATGCTCCAGGAGGATGCCCAGCGTTTGGAAGGCTCTGATGATGATACTGAGCTCAATGAAGGCAGTAACATGAGCACGGACAGAGGGGGTGCCCAAGAAGGACAGCAATCTGGCAGTCATGCTCCCCCTGCTGCAGCATACTGCCAGGTTTGCTCCAGTGATGAGGAGGGAGGGGATGATGAGGTCACTGACTCAACGTGGGTGCCTGATAGGAGAGAGGAGGAGGAGGAGGAGGAGGAGGTGGCACATCACCAACTAGGCAGGATGCCCTCCAGGGGCCAGCCTAAGGGCAGCACATTGACTGCATCACACCCCAAAGCTCCACATGTGCAGGGCGCTGCAGTCTCTGCGCGTTATTCAAAAAGTTCTTTGGTGTGGGCCTTTTTTGAGACGAGTGCATCAGATCGCACCGCTGCTATTTGCAACATATGTCTCAAGCGTATCTCGCGTGGCCAAAACATCTCCCGCTTGGGTACCACATGCTTGACCAGACATATGTTGACCTGCCATGCAGTTCGTTGGCAAGCGTATCTGAAAGACCCACACCAAAGAACAAAGAGGATCTCTCCTTGCTCCTCATCAGCTGAGATTTCCAACCCCACTAGACCTTCAGTCCTCTCTGAGACCTGCAGTGAGAGGAATGAAGGTGTAGAATTAGGTGTGTCACAGCCAAGTACTTGTGGGCAATCTGCTTTTGGTACACCGACGTCAGATTGTACCAGGCAAATTTCCCTGCCCCAGCTGCTGCACCGCCGAAAGAAGTTTGCTCCCAGCCATCCACATGCCCAGCGGTTGAATGCTAGCTTGGCAAAATTGCTAGCACTTCAACTGCTGCCTTTTCAGTTGGTAGACTCTGCCCCCTTCCGTGAGTTTGTGGAATGTGCGGTTCCTCAGTGGCAGGTACCCAAACGCCACTTTTTCTCACGGAAGGCGATTCCGGCTCTCTACCGGCATGTGGAAGGCAATGTCCATGCCTCGCTGGACAGGGCGGTCAGCGATAAGGTGCATATTACCGCTGACTCATGGTCCAGCAGGCATGGACAGGGACGTTACTTAAGTTTCACGGCGCATTGGGTGACTCTGCTGGCAGCTGGGAAGGATGCAGGACAAGGTGCAGTAGTGTTGGAGGTTGTTCCGCCACCACGCCTCCAAAATGCTGATTGTGACACACCTCTCTCCTCCACCCCCTCCTCTTCTTCTTCCTCCATGGCCTCTTCCTCGGAACCAGCGGTGCTCCGTAGGCGTTCAAGGGGCTACGCAAGTACGCAGGCCAAAAGATGCCATGCGGTGCTTGAGCTGGTGTGCTTGGGGGACAGGAGCCACACTGGGGCAGAGGTTCTGTCAGCTCTGCAGGGGCAGGTTCAGAGGTGGTTGACGCCACGCCAACTTAAGGCAGGAATGGTGGTTTGCGACAATGGCACCAACCTCCTCTCTGCCCTCCGACAGGGACAACTGACCCATGTGCCCTGTTTGGCTCACGTCCTTAACTTGGTGGTGCAGCGGTTCTTGGGCAGGTACCCGGGCTTACAGGATGTCCTGAGGCAGGCCAGGAAAGTCTCTGTGCATTTCCGCCGGTCATATAATGCCAGTGCTCGGCCGACGGACCTCCAAAAGGAGTTTAACCTGCCCAAGAACCGCCTAATCTGTGACATGCCCACCAGGTGGAACTCGACGTTGGCCATGCTGCAGCGGCTGCACACGCAGCAGAGGGCCATCAATGAGTACCTGTGCGACTATGGCACCAGGACAGGGTCAGGGGACCTTGGTTTTTTTTCCCCACGCCAGTGGGCCATGATCAGGGATGCATGCACTGTCCTGTCACCATTCGAGGAGGCCACGAGGATGGTGAGCACTGACAGTGCATGCATCAGTGACACTGTCCCCCTTGTCCACCTGTTGGAGCACACGCTGCGTGGAATAATGGACAGGGCACTTGAGGCAGAACAGAGGCAGGAAGAGGAGGACTTCCTTAGCTCTCAAGGCCCCCTTTATCCAGACAGTGTTCCTGCGTGCCCGCCGATCACACAGGAAGAGGACGAGGAGGAGGAGGAGGAGGAGGAGGAGGAGGAAGATTGTGTCAGTATGGAGGTGGAGCCTGGCACTCAGCATCAGCAGTCTTTAAGGGATCAGTCCCAAGGAACACATGGACTTGTACGTGGCTGGGAGGAGGTGGCTGCGGACGTTGTTGTCCTTAGTGACCCAGAGGACTCCGGACCGAATGCCTCAGCAAACCTACGCTGCATGGCCTCCCTGATCCTGCAAAGCCTGCGTAAGGATCCTCGTATTCGTGGTATCAAGGAGAAGGACCAATACTGGCTGGCAACCCTCCTTGATCCACGTTACAAGGGTAAGGTTGCGGACCTTATCTTGCCATCACAGAGGGAGCAGAGGATGAAACATCTTCGGGAGGCCTTGCAGAAAGGTCTGTGCAACGCGTTCCCAGAGACTGGGAGGTTACAAACTCCTGTTTCTGGACAACGTGTTGCTGAGGCTTCGGTCAGTCAAAGAAGGAGCGGTGGAGAAGGTGGCCGTCTGACCGATGCGTTCAGACAATTTTTTGGTCCGCAGCCCCAAGGTATGATCGGTTCCAGCAACCATCGCCAGCGTCTGTTTTACATGGTGCAGGAATACCTAGGGGCAAGATCAGACTTGGACACCTTTCCCACCGAAAATCCTCTGGGTTACTGGGTCTTGAGGATGGATCACTGGCCAGAGCTTGCACAGTATGCAATTGAGCTACTGGCCTGTCCTGCATCCAGCGTTCTTTCGGAACGTACATTCAGTGCTGCTGGAGGCGTGGTAACCGATCACAGGGTGCGTCTGTCCACTGACTCGGTCGATCGGCTGACCTTCATAAAAATGAATCAGTCTTGGATCACCACCAGCTACCAAGCACCTGATGCTGATGTAACTGAATAATTTTTTTCAGATCCCTTCAAAGACTGCCTATGCTGATGCTGAGTGATTATCCCTGAGTAATTATCCTCTTCCTCCTCAATCATCACGCTGATAGCTTGTAAGAACATTTTTGGTTCTGGGCGCCACCACCAGTGCCTAAGGCCCAATTTTTCTGCCCCTGTCTAACAGGGGCGTGAAATTACAATTTTTGATGCAATACTTTGCAGCAGGGCTCGTTCCTGCGTTCCAACTAGAGTGTCTGTGAGGGGTTGCAGTGTTGTGGCACCAGCACCAGTGCCTAAGGCCCAATTTTTCTGCCCCTGTCTAACAGGGGCGTGAAATTACAATTTTTGATGCAATACTTTGCAGCAGGGCTCGTTCCTGCGTTCCAACTAGAGTGTCTGTGAGGGGTTGCAGTGTTGTGGCACCAGCACCAGTGCCTAAGGCCCAATTTTTCTGCCCCTGTCTAACAGGGGCGTGAAATTACAATTTTTGATGCAATACTTTGCAGCAGGGCTCGTTCCTGCATTCCAACTAGAGTGTCTGTGAGGGGTTGCAGTGTTGTGGCACCAGCACCAGTGCCTAAGGCCCAATTTTTCTGCCCCTGTCTAACAGGGGCGTGTAATTACAATTTTTGATGCAATACTTTGCAGCAGTGCTCGTTCCTGCGTTCCAACTAGAGTGTCTGTGAGGGGTTGCAGTGTTGTGGCACCAGCACCAGTGCCTAAGGCCCAATTTTTCTGCCCCTGTCTAACAGGGGCATGTAATTACAATTTTTGATGCAATACTTTGCAGCAGGGCTCGTTCCTGCGTTCCAACTAGAGTGTCTGTGAGGGGTTGCAGTGTTGTGGCACCAGCACCAGTGCCTAAGGCCTAATTTTTCAGCTCCTGTTCAACAGGGGCATGTAATTACAATTCTTGATCTAATATTTCACAGCAGGGCCCTGTGAGGGCTTACAGTGTTTTGGCCACAGCAACACCTAAGGCCCAAATTTCTGCTGAGTATATAGGGCAGGACCCTACTTTCAAACATCTAACTTACAAACGACTCCTACTTGCAAACGGAAGGAGACAACAGGAAGTGAGATGAAATCTACCCATAGGAAGGGAAATTCTCTCATGTAAGAGTTAATATGGGAAAACAATTTCTCCTTTCCACTGATGCTTTCCAATCCTTGTTCCACAAAAAAACCCAAATTTTCAAAAAACATTTTTCATTGGGACAAAAAAGTGAGGTGAAATCTTCTGAAGAGGAGGAAAGACGCAAAACAAATGTCACAGGGGTGATAACCCTTCCCTATGTTTTCCAAAAAGCTTAGAAAAGATTTTTTGGCTGGAGCTAAACACATTAAAAATGTTCAAAATTACAAACAGATTCTACTTAACAACAAACCTACAGTCCCTGTCTTGTTTGCACCGCCTGTATACTGCTGTTCAGAGTATATAGGGACCTTTCCTTATTTTAATTTGGGTGCGGGGTTCCCCTTAATATCCATACAAGACCCAAAGGGCCTGGTAATGGACTGGGGGGTACCCATGCCGTTTGTCTCACTGATTTTCATCCATATTGCCAGGACCCGACATGACATTAAACCCGCAAGCAGTTTTAAATGAGATTTTTTCCTTTAAAAATGACATTTGGTGCAGGGACTGTTCTAAACATGGGAAACACGCGTCACTTTACAGGCATACTATAGACACCCCCCAGGTACGATATTTAAAGGAATATTTCACTTTTTTTTTTTTACTTTAAGCATCATTAAAATCACTGCTCCCGAAAAAACGGCCGTTTTTAAAAGTTTTTTTTGCATTGATACATGTCCCCTGGGGTAGGACCCGGGTCCCCAAACCCTTTTTAGGACAATACCATGCAAATTAGCCTTTAAAATGAGCACTTTTGATTTCGAACGTTCGAGTCCCATAGACGTCAATGGGGTTCTAACGTTCGTGCGAACTTGCGGTCCGTTCGCGGGTTCTGGTGCGAACCGAACCGGGGGGTGTTCGGCTCATCCCTAGTGGGTAGCCTTTATAATGTGGGTAGGATGGCAACTGTCAGTATATAATAATGCATTCCTGGAGGTGAGTCTTCTATATGCTTTAACAACAACCCATTGATGGGGTGAAATGGTAAAGGTCAGAGCCAAGTAATTCATTTTCATAGGATGCTCTTCTCCAGTGAACTGAAGGTTGTGGCTGTTATGGTTCAGAGAGATAAGGGATAAGTCTTTGTGAGTAATAAAAAATAGATTGTAAATATAGCAGTGAGAAGTAACAATGGAGTTCCTATATGGGTGGGTTTTGCTATAGATGTTATACTCCTCCACCATCCAATATATAGTTTTGCATATGTGGGTGCAAATTTCACCCCCATCAAGTTATCACTTTTCTGTAGGTGCCACTTCCCAGCATAAGAAGTTGCAGTTAAGGAAAACACTCCTCCAAAATTACCCTTTTCAACCTCAAAAGGTAGTCAATATAGAGGTCCATATGATGTTGGAGGGCTCTCCCTATGGCATCCTTGGTGTCATGAAGATAAGATGGAAGTCTGGCCACCATAGGTTGTAGCAGGATATACATACGATCACCCGGAGGTTCCCCTATGGGTTCCATTAATAGCTACTATTGGTTTCCATTGTGTTGGATTAACTATTTTATGAACTAATAATAAATGTAGTGTTTTATTTGATGTAGTGTCTCAGTCACGTGGTTGCAACCCAAATTAATTTTCAATGTTTTTTGATTTAATTTATTCCTTTAATTACACAGTTACATAGTAAGTAAGGTTGAATAAAGACAATAGTCCATCCAGTTCAACCTGCGTAGGTGCACGTGTGTCAGTATCTAATTATTTCCCATATCCCTATATGTTGTGTTCTTTGCACATCCAAGAGTCTCTTAAAAATATCCATTCTCCCTGCTGGCACCACCACTTGTGGATGAGAGTTCCACATCCTTATTACCCTGACAGTGAAAAAACCCCTACGCAGTTTAAGGTTAAACTGCTTCTCCTCCAACCTCATTGTCATGTTCTCACGTACCTTGTAGATGAGCCTGATAATGCAGAGGAAGGCCTCCCTTATGTATCTGACTTGCGGCCCCTGATAGAACAGACAGGGGGCCCGAGAGTGCAGAGTGGTATGAATGCCTGGTAGGTTAGTTGTCAGAAGAGCTGATCCGGAGTTCCTGATGCCACGGGGATAAGGATCAGCAAGATGAGAAGTCAGAACAGTGGGCAGGCTGGAAACTGGATCAGCTGAGATCAGGACACCACACACCTGGATGTTGCAGTGGGCACACAGCAGATCGGCCCAGAGGGATATGGAGCATAGACAGGTACAGGCAAACTGGGTCATACACAGGCAGGAGACATCAGAACAGATGCAGAAGCCAAGGCAGGTCGGGGTGCAGGCCAGGTCGGTAACAGGCAGACAGCGTGGTAATCAAAGGAGCAGGCAGGATCAAAGTCAAGGACAAGCTTAGGTCGGTTGCAGGCAGGAGGCAGGGAGAGTCAAATGCAAGCCAGGTCAAACACAGGAATAGATCTCTGAAGCAGGTTACAGGTAGTATGGGTCATGGGAAAGCTGCACATTACTTATCCTGTTTACAAGCCCAGTTTAAATAGCTTGTTTAGTGCCGAGAACCGTGCGCGCCAGCGCTCAAAAATGTACACCCGCTCGACCAGCAGCAGGATTTCCTCTGAAGTGTACTTCCTGACACTCATTATGTGGCCCCATGTCCTCTTACATTCCTTGAGACTAGGGATGAGCCGAACACCCCCCTGTTCAGTTCGCACCAGAACATGCAAACAGGAAAAAAGTTTGTTCGAATACGCGAACACCGTTAAAGTCTATGGGACACGAACATGAATAATCAAAAGTGCTAATTTTAAAGGCTTATGCCGCGTACACACGAGCGGACATTACGGCGTACTTTGCCCGGCGGACTTTTCGACGTACTTTCCGACGGACTTTGTGAATGAACGGACTTGCCTACACACAATCCACCAAAGTCCGTCGAATTCGTACGTGATGACGTACGACCGGACTAAAACAAGGAAGTTCATAGCCAGTAGCCAATAGCTGCCCTAGCGTGGCTTTTTGTCCGTCGAACTAGCATACAGACGGCGGACTTTTCGACCGGACTAGATTTCAACGGATAAATTTTAAACAAGTTTCAAATCTAATTCCGTCCAACTTTTGAGAAAACAAAGTCTGCTGGAGCCCACACACATCGAATTGTCCGACGAAATCCAGTCCGCCGGGCAAAGTCCGCCGTAATGTCCGCTCGTGTGTACGCGGCATAATATGCAAGTTATTGTCATAAAAAGTGTTTGGGGAACTTTTGGGAAACAAAAAAAATGGTAACATGAGTTCGACTCGAACTCGAAGCTCATCCCTACTTGAGACTAAATTGTTCTTTTCCTGTGCTTGGATCACCATTGAGATATTTGTAAAACACTATCATATCACCTCTCAAGCGTTGTTTCTCGACAAGAATAAATTTAGCGCTTGCAGGCGTTCCTTGGAATTAAGCTCCTCCAGTCCCCTTATTAGTTTTGTTGCCCTTCTTTGGACTCTCTCCAGTTCTAGCACATCCATTCGGAGGACTGGTGACCAGAACTGGATGGAATACTCCAGATGTGGTCTAACCAGTGTTTTATATAGTGGTAGGATTATCATTTTATCTCTGGAGTATATCCTTTTTTATGCATGCCAAAATTCTGCCGGCTTTGGTAGCTGCAGCTTGACATTGCATGCAATTGCTCAATCTGTCATCTACTAGGACCCCCAGATTTTTCTCCATCCTTGATTCCCCCAACAATTATCTCCCAGTGAGTAGTTTGCATTTATGTTTTTTGCCCCCAAGTGCATTACTTTACATTTCTCCACATTAAACCTCATTTGCCATGTATTTGCCCACTCCATTATTGTGTTCATGTCTTTCTGTAAGATTTCTATATAATAATTAGGGATGAGCCGAACACCCCCCGGTTTGGTTCGCACCAGAACCTGCGAACGGACCGAAAGTTCGCACAAACGTTAGAACCTCATTGACGTCTATGGGACTCGAACGTTCGAAATCAAAAGTGCTCATTTTAAAGGCTAATTTGCATGGTATTGTCCTAAAAAGGGTTTGGGGACCCGGGTCCTACCCTAGGGGACATGTATCAATGCAAAAAAAACTTTTAAAAACGGCCGTTTTTTTTTCGGGAGCAGTGATTTTAATGATGCTTAAAGTAAAAAAAAAAAGTGAAATATTCCTTTAAATATCGTACCTGGGGGGTGTCTATAGTATGCCTGTAAAGTGACGCGTGTTTCCCGTGTTTAGAACAGTCCCTGCACCAAATGTCATTTTTAAAGGAAAAAATCTCATTTAAAAATGCTTGCGGGTTTAATGTAATGTCGGGTCCTGGCAATATGGTTGAAAATCAGTGAGACAAACGGCATGAGTAACCCCCAGTCCATTACTAGGCCCTTTGGGTCTTGTATGGATATTAAGGGGAAACCCGCACCCAAATTAAAATAAGGAAAGGTGTGGGGCCACCAGGCCCTATATACTCTGAACAGCAGTATACAGGCGGTGCAAACAAGACAGGGACTGTAGGTTTGTTGTTAAGTAGAATCTGTTTGTAATTTTGAACGGGTTCATTTTTAACATGTTTAGCTCCAGCCAAAAAATCTTTTTTAAGCTTTTTGGAAAACATAGGGAAGGGTTATCACCCCTGTGACATTTGTTTTGCTGTCTTTCTTCCTCTTCAGAAGATTTCACCTCACTTTTTGTCCCAATGAAAAATGTTTTTTGAAAATTTGGGGTTTTTTGTGGAACAAGGATTGTAAAGCATCAGTGGAAAGGAGAAATGTTTTTCCCATATTAACTCTTACAGGAGAGAATTTCCCTTCCTAGGGGTAGATTTCATCTCACTTCCTGTTGTCTCCTTCCGTTTGCAAGTAGGAGTCGTTTGTAAGTTAGATGTTTGAAAGTAGGGTCCTGCCCTATATACTCAGCAGAAATTTGGGCCTTAGGTGTTGCTGTGGCCACAACACTGTAAGCCCTCACAGGGCCCTGCTGTGAAATATTAGATCAAGAATTGTAATTTCATGCCCCTGTTGAACAGGAGCTGAAAAATTAGGCCTTAGGCACTGGTACTGGTGCCACAACACTGCAACCCCTCACAGACACTCTAGTTGGAACGCAGGAATGAGCCCTGCTGCAAAGTATTGCATCAAAAATTGTAATTACACGCCCCTGTTAAGCAAGGGCTGAAAAATTGGGCCTTAGGCACTGGTGCTGGTGCCACAACACTGCAACCCCTCACAGACACTCTAGTTGGAACGCAGGAACAAGCCCTGCTGCAAAGTATTGCATCAAAAATTGTAATTACACGCCCCTGTTAAACAAGGGCTGAAAAATTGGGCCTTAGGCACTGGTGCTGGTGCCACAACACTGCAACCCCTCACAGACACTCTAGTTGGAACACAGGAACGAGCCCTGCTGCAAAGTATTGCATCAAACATTGTAATTACACGCCCCTGTTAAACAGGGGCAGAAAAATTGGGCCTTAGGCACTGGTGCTGGTGCCACAACACTGCAACCCCTCACAGACACTCTAGTTGGAATGCAGGAACGAGCCCTGCTGCAAAGTATTGCATCAAAAATTGTAATTACACGCCCCTGTTGAACAGGGGCAGAAAAATTGGGCCTTAGGCACTGGTGCTGGTGCCACAACACTGCAACCCCTCGCAGACACTCTAGTTGGAACGTAGGAACGAGCCCTGCTGCAAAGTATTGCATCAAAAATTGTAATTACACGCCCCTGTTAAACAGGGGCAGAAAAATTGGGCCTTAGGCACTGGTGCTGGTGCCACAACACTGCAACCCCTCACAGACACTCTAGTTGGAACGCAGGAACGAGCCCTGCTGCAAAGTATTGCATCAAAAATTGTAATTACACGCCCCTGTTAAACAGGGGCAGAAAAATTGGGCCTTAGGCACTGGTGCTGGTGCCACAACACTGCAACCCCTCGCAGACACTCTAGTTGGAACGTAGGAACGAGCCCTGCTGCAAAGTATTGCATCAAAAATTGTAATTACACGCCCCTGTTAAACAGGGGCAGAAAAATTGGGCCTTAGGCACTGGTGCTGGTGCCACAACACTGCAACCCCTCACAGACACTCTAGTTGGAACGCAGGAACGAGCCCTGCTGCAAAGTGTTGCATCAAAAATTGTAATTACACGCCCCTGTTAAACAGGGGCAGAAAAATTGGGCCTTAGGCACTGGTGCTGGTGCCACAACATTGCAACCCCTCACAGACACTCTAGTTGGAACGCAGGAACGAGCCCTGCTGCAAAGTATTGCATCAAAAATTGTAATTACACGCCCCTGTTAAACAGGGGCTGAAAAATTGGGCCTTAGGCACTGGTGGTGGCGCCCAGAACCAAAAATGTTCTTACAAGCTATCAGCGTGATGATTGAGGAGGAAGAGGATAATTACTCAGGGATAGTCACTCAGCATCAGCATAGGCAGTCTTTGAAGGGATCTGAGATTTCAAAAAAAATTATTCGGTTACATCAGCATCAGGTCCTTTGTAGCTGGTGGTGATCCAAGACTGATTCATTTTTATGAAGGTCAGTCGATCGACCGAGTCGGTGGACAGACGCACCCTGTGATCGGTTACCACGCCTCCAGCAGCACTGAATGTGCGTTCCGAAAGAACGCTGGATGCAGGACAGGCCAGTAGCTCAATTGCATACTGTGCAAGCTCTGGTCAGTGATCCATCCTCAAGACCCAGTAACCCAGAGGATTTTCGGTGGGAAAGGTGTCCAAGTCTGATCTTGCCCCTAGGTATTCCTGCACCATGTAAAACAGACGCTGGCGATGGTTGCTGGAACCGATCATACCTTGGGGCTGCGGACCAAAAAATTGTCTGAACGCATCGGTCAGACGGCCACCTTCTCCACCGCTCCTTCTTTGACTGACCGAAGCCTCAGCAACACGTTGTCCAGAAACAGGAGTTTGTAACCTCCCAGTCTCTGGGAACGCGTTGCACAGACCTTTCTATTTCATCCTCTGCTCCCTCTGCGATGGCAAGATAAGGTCCGCAACCTTACCCTTGTAACGTGGATCAAGGAGGGTTGCCAGCCAGTATTGGTCCTTCTCCTTGATACCACGAATACGAGGATCCTTACGCAGGCTTTGCAGGATCGGGGAGGCCATGCAGCGTAGGTTTGCTGAGGCATTCGGTCCGGAGTCCTCTGGGTCACTAAGGACGACATGGTCCGCAGCCACCTCCTCCCAGCCACGTACAAGTCCATGTGTTTCTTGGGACTGATCCCTTAAAGACTGCTGCTGATGCTGAGTGCCAGGCTCCACCTCCATACTGACACAATCTTCCTCCTCCTCCTCCTCCTCCTCTTCCTGTGTGATCGGCGGGCACGCAGGAACACTGTCTGGATAAAGGGGGCCTTGAGAGCTAAGGAAGTTCTCCTCTTCCTGCCTCTGTTCTGCCTCAAGTGCCCTGTCCATTATTCCACGCAGCGTGTGCTCCAACAGGTGGACAAGGGGGACAGTGTCACTGATGCATGCACTGTCACTGCTCACCATCCTCGTGGCCTCCTCAAATGGTGACAGGACAGTGCATGCATTCCTGATCATGGCTCACTGGGGTGGGGAAAAAAAAACAAGCTCCCCTGACCCTGTCCTGGTGCCATAGTCGCACAGGTACTCATTGATGGCCCTCTGCTGCATGTGCAGCCACTGCAGCATGGCCAACGTTGAGTTCCACCTGGTGGGCATGTCACAGATTAGGCGGTTCTTGGGCAGGTTAAACTCCTTTTGGAGGTCCGTCAGCCGAGCACTGGCATTATATGACCGCGAAAATGCACACAGATTTTCCTGGCCTGCCTCAGGACATCCTGTAAGCCCGGGTACCTGCCCAAGAACCGCTGCACCACCAAGTTAAGGACATGAGCCAAACAGGGCACATGGGTCATTTGTCCCTGTCGGAGGGCAGAGAGGAGGTTGGTGCCATTGTCGCAAACCACCATTCCTGCCTTAAGTTGGCGTGGCGTCAACCACCTCTGAACCTGCCCCTGCAGAGCTGACAGAACCTCTGCCCCAGTGTGGCTCCTGTCCCCCAAGCACACCGGCTCAAGCACCGCATGGCATCTTTTGGCCTGCGTACTTGCGTAGCCCCTTGAATGGCTACGGAGCACCGCAGGTTCCGAGGACAAAGCACAGGAAGAGGCCATGGAGGAAGAAGAAGAGGAGGGGGTGGAGGAGAGAGGTGTGTCACAATCATTAGCATTTTGGAGGCGTGGTGGCGAAACAACCTCCAACACTACTGCACCTTGTCCTGCATCCTTCCCAGCTGCCAGCAGAGTCACCCAATGCGCCGTGAAACTTAGGTAACGTCCCTGTCCATGCCTGCTGGACCATGAGTCAGCGGTAATATGCACCTTACCGCTGACCGCCCTGTCCAGCGAGGCATGGACATTGCCTTCCACATGCCGGTAGAGAGCCGGAATCGCCTTCCGTGAGAAAAAGTGGCGTTTGGGTACCTGCCACTGAGGAACCGCACATTCCACAAACTCACGGAAGGGGGCAGAGTCTACCAACTGAAAAGGCAGCAGTTGAAGTGCTAGCAATTTTGCCAAGCTAGCATTCAACCGCTGGGCATGTGGATGGCTGGGAGCAAACTTCTTTCGGCGGTGCAGCAGCTGGGGCAGGGAAATTTGCCTGGTACAATCTGACATCGGTGTACCAAAAGCAGATTGCCCACAAGTACTTGGCTGTGACACACCTAATTCTACACCTTCATTCCTCTCAGTGCAGGTCTCAGAGAGGACTTAAGGTCTAGTGGGGTTGGAAATCTCAGCTGATGAGGAGCAAGGAGAGGTCCTCTTTGTTCTTTGTTGTGGGTCTTTTAGATACGCTTGCCAACGAACTGCATGGCAGGTCAACATATGTCTGGTCAAGCATGTGGTACCCAAGCGGGAGATGTTTTGGCCACGTGAGATACACTTGAGACATATGTTGCAAATAGCAGCGGTGCGATCTGATGCACTCGTCTCAAAAAAGGCCCACACCAAAGAACTTTTTGAATAACGCGCAGAGACTGCAGCGCCCTGCACATGTGGAGATTTGGGGTGTGATGCAGTCAATGTGCTGCCCTTAGGCTGGCCCCTGGTGGGCATCCTGTCTCGTTGGTGATGTGCCGCCTCCTCCTCCTCCTCCTCCTCTCTCCTATCAGGCACCCACGTTGAGTCAGTGACCTCATCATCCCCTCCCTCCTCATCACTGGAGCAAACCTGGCAGTATGCTGCAGCAGGGGGAGCATGACTGCCAGATTGCTGTCCTTCTTGGGCACCCCCTCTGTCCGTGCTCATGTTACTGCCTTCATCGAGCTCAGTATCATCATCAGAGCCTTCCAAACGCTGGGCATCCTCCTGGAGCATGTACCCAACACTGTGGTCAAACAGTTCGAGGGACTCCTCAGGAGGACATGGTGGGACTAGGGAAGGAGTCACTGATGACATTGAGCCGAGGGAAGAGGCCGCTGCTTTGCCAGACAAAGTACCCTGGGCATGGGTGAGAGAGGATGAGGAGGATGAGGACGGCTTGGTCATCCACTCGACCAAGTCTTCCGCATGTTGCGGCTCAACACGGCCAGCTGCCGAAAAAAAGGCCAAGCGTGTCCCATGGCCACGTGCTGATGAGGATGCACCGTCTCCACGACCAGCACTAGACACAGAGCCTGCTTGCCCTCTCTTATTGGCTTGTGACTGTCTGCCTCTCCTTCTTGGCCTTCCAGACATACTAATGGCCTGTAGCTGCACTAAGCTGGGATATATATATATATATATATATATATATATATGTACTGATACTGCAGCTAGCAAAATCAACTACCTGCCTGTAGTATGAGAACACCACCAACCTTCTACAGGTAGCTTTAGCTGAACACTGTGAGGTGGACGCACCCCACTAACTTGTGGGTTTAGCTGAACACTGTGAGCAGGACGCACTGCACTAACTGTAAATAGTCTAGCTGCCTGACTGTGGTACTAATAGGATCAAAAGAACACCAGCAATTTTCTTCAGGTAGCTGTATCTACTGTAACAAGACAAGCCTGCCTGTCAGTAAGAAGATAACAGGAACGGATCTAGCTGAACACTGTGAGCAGGACGCACCCCACTAGCTTGTAGGTTTAGCTGAACACTGTGAGGTGGACGCACCCCACTTACTTGTAGGTTTAGCTGAACACTGTGAGCAGGACGCACCCCACTAACTTGTAGGTTTAGCAGAACACTGTGAGCAGGACGCACTGCACTAACTGTAAATAGTCTAGCTGCCTGACTGTGGTACTAATAGGATCAAAAGAACACCAGCAATTTTCTTCAGGTAGCTGTATTTACTGTAACAAGACAAGCCTGCCTGTCAGTAGGAAGATAACAGGAACGGATCTAGCTGAACACTGTGAGCAGGACGCACTGCACTAACTGTAAATAGTCTAGCTGCCTGACTGTGGTACTAATAGGATCAAAAGAAAACCAGCAATTTTCTTCAGGTAGCTTTATATACTGTAACAAGACAAGCCTGCCTGTCAGAAAGAAGATAACAGGAACGGATCTAGCTGAACACTGTGAGCAGGACGCACTGCACTAACTGTAAATAGTCTAGCTGCCTAACTTTGGTACTAATAGGATCAAAAGAACACCAGTAATTTTCTTCAGGTAGCTGTAAATACTGTAACAAGACAAGCCTGCCTGTCAGTAGGAAGATAACAGGAACGGATCTAGCTGAACACTGTGAGCAGGACACACTGCACTAACTGTAAATAGTCTAGCTGCCTGACTGTGGTACTAATAGGATCAAAAGAACACCAGCAATTTTCTTCAGGTAGCTTTATATACTGTAACAAGACAAGCCTGCCTGTCAGTAAGAAGATAACAGGAACGGATCTAGCTGAACACTGTGAGCAGGACGCACTGCACTAACTGTAAATAGTCTAGCTGCCTGACTGTGGTACTAATAGGATCAAAAGAATACCAGTAATTTCTTCAGGTAGCTGTAAATACTGTAACAAGACAAGCCTGCCTGTCAGTAGGAAGATAACAGGAACGGATCTAGCTGAACACTGTGAGCAGGACACACTGCACTAACTGTAAATAGTCTAGCTGCCTGACTGTGGTACTAATAGGATCAAAAGAACACCAGTAATTTTCTTCAGGTAGCTGTAAATACTGTAACAAGACAAGCCTGCCTGTCAGTAGGAAGATAACAGGAACGGATCTAGCTGAACACTGTGAGCAGGACACACTGCACTAACTGTAAATAGTCTAGCTGCCTGACTGTGGTACTAATAGGATCAAAAGAACACCAGCAATTTTCTTCAGGTAGCTTTATATACTGTAACAAGACAAGCCTGCCTGTCAGTAAGAAGATAACAGGAACGGATCTAGCTGAACACTGTGAGCAGGACGCACTGCACTAACTGTAAATAGTCTAGCTGCCTGACTGTGGTACTAATAGGATCAAAAGAATACCAGTAATTTCTTCAGGTAGCTGTAAATACTGTAACAAGACAAGCCTGCCTGTCAGTAGGAAGATAACAGGAACGGATCTAGCTGAACACTGTGAGCAGGACACACTGCACTAACTGTAAATAGTCTAGCTGCCTGACTGTGGTACTAATAGGATCAAAAGAACACCAGCAATTTTCTTCAGGTAGCTTTATATACTGTAACAAGACAAGCCTGCCTGTCAGTAAGAAGATAACAGGAACGGATCTAGCTGAACACTGTGAGCAGGACGCACTGCACTAACTGTAAATAGTCTAGCTGCCTGACTGTGGTACTAATAGGATCAAAAGAATACCAGTAATTTTCTTCAGGTAGCTGTAAATACTGTAACAAGACAAGCCTGCCTGTCAGTAGGAAGATAACAGGAACGGATCTAGCTGAACACTGTGAGCAGGACGCACTGCACTAACTGTAAATAGTCTAGCTGCCTGACTGTGGTATTAATAGGATCAAAAGAACACCAGTAATTTTCTTCAGGTAGCTGTAAATACTGTAACAAGACAAGCCTTCCTGTCAGTAAGAAGAAAACAGAAACGGATCTAGCTGAACACTGTGAGCAGGACGCACTGCACTAACTGTAAATAGTCTAGCTGCCTGACTGTGGTACTAATAGGATCAAAAGAACACCAGAAATTTTCTTCAGGTAGCTTTATATACTGTAACAAGACAAGCCTGCCTGTCAGTAAGAAGATAACAGGAACAGATCTAGCTGAACACTGTGAGCAGGACGCACTGCACTAACTGTAAATAGTCTAGCTGCCTGACTGTGGTACTAATAGGATCAAAAGAACACCAGCAATTTTCTTCAGGTAGCTTTATATACTGTAACAAGAAAAGCCTGCCTGTCAGTAAGAAGATAACAGGAACGGATCTAGCTGAACACTGTGAGCAGGACGCACTGCACTAACTGTAAATAGTCTAGCTGCCTGACTGTGGTACTAATAGGATCAAAAGAACACCAGTAATTTTCTTCAGGTAGCTGTAAATACTGTAACAAGACAAGCCTGCCTGTCAGTAGGAAGATAACAGGAACGGATCTAGCTGAACACTGTGAGCAGGACGCACTGCACTAACTGTAAATAGTCTAGCTGCCTGACTGTGGTACTAATAGGATCAAAAGAACACCAGCAATTTTCTTCAGGTAGCTTTATATACTGTAACAAGACAAGCCTGCCTGTCAGTAAGAAGATAACAGGAACGGATCTAGCTGAACACTGTGAGCAGGACGCACTGCACTAACTGTAAATAGTCTAGCTGCCTGACTGTGGTACTAATAGGATCAATGGAACACCAGTAATTTTCTTCAGATAGCTGTAAATACTGTAACAAGACAAGCCTGCCTGTCAGTAGGAAGATAACAGGAACGGATCTAGCTGAACACTGTGAGCAGGACGCACTGCACTAACTGTAAATAGTATAGCTGCCTGACTGTGGTACTAATAGGATCAAAAGAACACCAGTAATTTTCTTCAGGTAGCTGTAAATACTGTAACAAGACAAGCCTGCCTGTCAGTAAGAAGATAACAGGAACGGATCTAGCTGAACTCTGTGAGCAGGACGCACTGCACTAACTGTAAATAGTCTAGCTGCCTGACTGTGGTACTAATAGGATCAAAAGAACACCAGCAATTTTCTTAAGGTAGCTGTAAATACTGTAACAAGACAAGCCTGCCTGTCAGTAGGAAGATAACAGGAACGGATCTAGCTAAACTGAATACAGTGTATATATTTATGCAACACCTGGGATGCATATATATACACAATACACTGTAAGTGCAGCTAACTGACTGACTGTCCTGCCTAATCTAGCTAACTCAAATGAAATGACACTGTCTCTCTCTCTCTCTATCTCTCAGCACACCGGAACACACTGCACAGGGCCGCCGTGCAAGCGGCCTTATATAGTGTGGGGCCTGTACTAAATCCCCTGAGCCATAATTGGCCAAATCCTCCTTGGCTTTGGCCAATTACGGCTCTCTGTTCAGGCGGCGCTGTGATTGGCCAAGCATGCGGGTCATAGTGAATGCTTGGCCAATCATCAGCCAGCAATGCACTGCGATGCCGCAGTGAATTATGGGCCGTGACGCGCCGCACGAATTTGGCGCGAACGGCCCATATCGTTCACAATTCGGCGAACGACCGAACAGCCGATGTTCGAGTCGAACATGGGTTCGACTCGAACACGAAGCTCATCCCTAATAATAATGTGAAGTTATTGCCCTGCTTAATTTTGTGTCATACACAAAAACTGAAATTGAGCTATATATCCCATCCTTTATGAATAAATTTAATAGAATTGGTCCCTAGACAAAACCTTGGGGTACCCCACTTACCACTACAGACCAGTCTGAGTACACGTTATTTATCACCACCCTTAGGACACGCCCCTGTAACCAGTTTTTTACCCAATAACAAATCTTGTGGTCCATGCCTGCAGACCTCAGCTTGTAAATTAAGAGTTTATGGGGGACTGTATTGAATTTGCAAAATCCAGGTACACTAAATGCACGGGCCTTCCCCTGTCTAGATGGAAGCTCACTTCCTCGTAGAATGTTAACAGATTGGTCTGGCAAGAACGACCTTTCATAGACCCATGCTGATAACTAGGGATGAGCCGAACACCCTCCTGTTCGGTTCTCAGCAGAACATGCGAACAGGCAAAAAATTCAGCAGAACACACAAACACCTTTAAAGTCAATGAGACACGAACATGAATAATCAAAAGTGCTAATTTTAAAGGCTTATATGCAAGTTATTGTCATAAAAAGTGTTTGGGGACCTGGGTCCTGCCCCAGGGGACATGTATCAATGCAAAAAACCTTTTTAAAAACTGATGTTTTTTTCAGGAGCAGTGATTTTTTTAATGCTTAAAGTGAAACAATAAAAATGAAATATTCCTTTAAATATCTTGTCTGGGGGGTGTCTATAGTATGCCTGTAAAGTGGCACATTTTTCCCGTGTTTAGATATATATATATATTAGGCACAGATTGCGTTAAAAATGTTTTTTTTTTGTATTTGCTTTGCAGGTATGGTATGTCTTATAGGGCGTACACATGGTCGGACTTTGTTCGGACATTCCGACAACAAAATCCTAGGATTTTTTCCAACGGATGTTGGCTCAAACTTGTTTTGCCTACACACGGTCGCACAAAGTTGTCGGAATTTCCGATCGCCAACCACGCGGTCACGTACACCACGTACGACGAGACTAGAAAAGGCCGGTTCAGAACCAAGCGCGGCACCCTTTGGGCTCCTTTTGCTAATCTCGTGTTAGTAAAAGTTTGGTGAGAGACGATTCGTGCTTTTTCAGACTCGTGGCTTTCAGATCGTTTTCTGCCGTTCAGTTTGTGCTTGTGGGTTTGTATCTGCTCTTCAGTGCGTGCAGCAAGTTCCGCGTGACTTTAGGTAGTCATTGTATTCTTGTTCGTTCGTTACTGTTTTTCAGGTCGCTCTTCACAGGCCTTGCTGTTCTTCAGTGCGTTCTGTTACTTCGTTCTAAGCAGCCGACCGTTTTCTAGCCATGTTTTGTATGCGTACTCCTCGTAGAGTTCGTGCTGTGCGGGGGCTTGGTGTTGGGGTCCTGACCTTGACACAAGTCCAGTCCATGAACAGGGTGGGGAGGAGTTCATGGACCAAGAATTGGTTGCTTCAGCGTGACCAGTTCTCTCATATGCCTTTGCTCCGTGAGATCCGTGAGAATAATCCTGATGATTTCAGGAACTTTCTCAGGATGAAGGACCCCGTATTTCACCGTTTGTTGGCTTCGCTGACCCCCTATATCAGCAGGCAGGATACCTGCATGAGGCAAGCCATCACTCAGGAGCAGAGGTTGGTCGCTACCTTGCGGTATTTGGCCACAGGGAGAAGCCTGCAGGACTTGAAGTTCTCGACAGGCATCTCCCCCATGCTCTGGGGATCATTATCCCAGAGACCTGTTCCACCATCATCCAGGTCCTGCAGAAGGAGTATATGAAGGTAAGATTTTTATGCTTTAATATCACATTTTATTGTATTGAATGTTTGCTAATATATTGTATTTCTTTCCTCATTCCCTAATTACCATGCTTGTAATATGCTGTGAATGTCCCCTTTGTTCTCATGCATGCTGGATTTTTATGTAATTATTATTTAAGGTCCTTCATACATATTTGCCCTTCACTAACCTCCCCAGCATGGTGTCTCCTGCCCCTATATTCACCTCATGTAGTCACTTAACAAAGTATTTTATCAGCTCCATAGTAGTGCTTTACCCCAAACACCCCCTAAAATGTTTGGAAATGTTATTTTAGCTTTAAATTCAGGCAGAGTGCCAGGGGCTTTTTTTTTGTGGTGTCCCCAAATAATTTTTAGTAACCCTCCCCCAACTACTAAGTCAGCTGATCCCAATTCTCTATGTATCCTCAATCATCTATCTGCTGACTTTGCCAAACCCATAATACTATACCCATCTCTTTACTGGTCAGATTTATGGATGAATTACCCAAAGCATGTAGTGCAAGGGCCTGCCTGTATACTTTACAATGGTACTGTTTAAAGTTTTTGTATCCTATTATTATCTTGATAGGTAATAGCAGAATGTCCAAATGTCCTCAAATGTGTACAGTGTGTATTTATATCTTTTTTATTTAGACACTTCTTACCTGTCCAGTGGTCTGCCAATAGTGTAACTAAGGAGGGGCTGTTCCAAGTAATACCCATTATTTAGGCATTCATCTCTCAATGAAGTGAAGAGGGTTACCTGTCCAAGATTTCCACACACCCCATAATGTTAGAAATGGCCCATGAAAGGGGGGAGGGGGAATATGATAGGTGTACCTTATACTTTGGTGTTGTTAAATTCCCCTTAATAAATGCTATCTGGAGGTTGCCCCATAATGTTTGTGTCTAATCTGCTTGCCATGTTTCAGAGTAAAAATAGTAATGTTTATTGTTTTTTCCTCAACAGTTTCCTTCCACGCCACAGGAATGGCAGACTGTGGCCTCCCACTTTGCCCAGCGGTGGGACTTTCCTAACTGCGGAGGGGCAATTGATGGGAAACACGTCCACATCGTCCCACCACCCAATTAGGGGTCGTACTATTATAATTACAAGGGGTTTAATAGTATAGTGATGTTGGCGGTGATGTCGGCTAATTATGACTTCTTGTATGTGGACGTGGGGAAGAATGGCCGGATGTCCTATGGTGGAGTCATCGCCCAGACGGAATTTTACAGGCGTCTCCAGAATGGCAGCTTGGACTTGCCAGCTCCAGAGGACAATGTGGAAGGACTCCCATTTGTTATCGTTGCTGATGAAGCATTTGCGCTGGGGGACCACCTGATGCGGCCATTCCCAATGAGGACCCTCACCCCGGAACAGAGGGTTTTTAATTACCGGCTGGCCAGAGCCCGAAGAGTGGTGGAGAACACATTTGGAATCCTGGCCAGCCGGTTCCGCCTATTTCTGACACCTATCCATATGGCGGAGTATAAACGAAACCATATAATACTTGCGTGCTGTGTTCTCCATAACTTTTTATGGAAACATTCGGCCAACTATGCTGGCTCAGTTGGGCCTGAGGCCGGTATCCTACATCAAACCACACTGACGGCGCTTGAAAGTGGCCGTCCTGGCTTGCCCTCCCTGAGTGCCCGTGATGTCCGGTTACGCTACCTGGAGTTCTTTGCGGGTAGGGGGGCTATCAATATGCCAGACAATATGTGAAGCCTTTTTCTAATAAAAAAAAAAATAATTCTTTGTGGACATTTACTGCTTGTGTTTGTTTTAGCTGACCCTGACAGAAATGTTTTGAGTGCAGAAAATGTCGTGATTGGGTAACCTTATACAAAGCACTGTTGGCTGTTATTTCCTAAATGCAAAAACACATTTCACTACAAGTGCACTTGCAACTGCACTGAAAATGCACTTGTAGTGCAAAGAGGATTTGCCCTTAGGAAATAACCCCCATTTTTGCATAAAACAGCTATTACATCACCCCAAAAGTGTTGTAGTGTTGAGACAATAATCCACACATTCTTGAGTAAGCCACTTTTTTATACCTTCACAATCACATGTGCATTTACCAAAGGTTTTTAAAACAAACCAACATGTTTTTTGTATAACAATTTTTGCAGTAGCATTAGCAAAATTCGAAATGTCCATTTCAGATAAAACAGGCCTGTGTAAAACCAACAAGAAAGCCACAAAACTTGAACTTACAAATTTCACATTAGGTAAAACCTGAAGGCTATATCAGACATCAGTATTTAGGAACTGGGTTTGATATAGCGTTCAGATGGGGGGAAATCACCCCTGTAAAAGCCAAATTTGGAAGATGCACACCAATTTACGAATGTCAACATGTGCTATCTGCCATCAGGGGGATCAAGGGATGTGTTTTGGGGGAGCAAGCCCTTCCTCAACGCGACTTTATAATTGAGGAAGGGGTTGCACCCCCAAAACGCGTCCATTGATCTCCCGTGATGGCAGATAGCACATGTTGGCACACTGTGTGCCTCCTCCAAATTTGGCTTTTCAAAACATTGCAAAAAAATTTAAAAGATTGGACCACAATCCAAAAAGTGATTTTGTGGGGTTTTAAATTCACCCCAAAACATCAATGATGTTATTATTTTTTTTAATAACATCATTGATTTTTTGCTGGATGTTTTGCAGTTCGGCATTACACCCCATGATCTCCCCGATCAGGATCTGGGCACTTTCTTATGTGAAACGTTCTCTATCCCTCACATCACGATCACCTAAAAAGAGAGAAAGAAAAAAAAAACAGGTCTCAAAAATCTGCCACCATCCATCTCTTTTACCTGAGCCTGTGGTCGCAGACACTCACCTGTTTTGGTGCCAATCTCCACCACATCTTCTTCTTCCTCCTGCTCAGCTTGGGTTTGGGGTATTTCACCTTCTTCCAGAGGTGGGGGGTCTCTGGTCTCCTCGGATGAGGGGTGTCCTCCGAGTCTTTTCTCCCCTATGTAAAACAAAAATGGTATAATTAGCACACAGATATTTGATGGCCGAACTAGAAATAGGAAATATTGCTTGGAAGTGGGGTACAATTGTCTATTTTAGCAGAGTTCCAAGATGTATATTTTTTATTGGCCTTTGTCAAGCTGCAATACTTTACCTGTTTAGTACAAGCTTCACAGATGTAGCCCCTCCTATAGTATACACTGGAGCACCTGTGTGGCCCCCCTAATAAAAATGGTGTTCTGGGGTCCCACACTAGTGCTCCAGTGTCCAGATGTGAAAACAGCTGCTCAGTATCCTCTCCTTACACACAATCTAGTTGGCATTTCATTCTAGTAACAAACCCATCTACACAAACAAATATTTGGCATCCAAGTAGGCCCAAAAAAAATGTGGGAAAATGCATATGGCCTAAACAATGGTGTTTTAGAGGCCGAAAGAAAAATGTTTGATACGAACGAATAATGGGCCCATGAACATTAAAGTTGCCCTTTTAAACGTTACAATTAATAAAAGCACATGGAGCAGCACGAACATAATAAAGACAGAAAGAATAGGAACACAGCACAACTACTTACTTTTTTGCAGCTCTCTCTGGATCTTTCGGTACTGCTCTGGCTCTCTTAACTTCAGGTCCGACCACCGCTTCCTGAGCTGATCTTTCGATCGTCGTACCCCGAAATTCCTGTGAAGACTTTTGATCACTTTCGCCATGATCTTGGCCTTTCGGACATTGGGGTTGGGGTAAGGCCCATACTTTCCGTCATAGTCGGACTTCTTCATGATGTCGACCATCTCCAACATCTCTCCAAAGGACATATTTGTGGCCTTAAAACGTCTCCTTCTGGATCGGGACGTGTCCGGATCCGGGCTTTCCTCCTCCTCGTTGCTATAATTAGCACACACTTGCTCTAACTCCGCCATCATGCTCTTCACCCACTGCGCCGAACGAAAAGGGGCGGGGAATAGACTAGAAAGAACGTCAGGGGCGGGCGGAGTTACACGCATGCGCAGTGTGTATAAAGCGTAACACGCGTGCGTATTACGTACGATCTGTGAGCGGAGGAAGGAGCATTGGACGCGCCGATCGTAAGAACGAAGGTAAGAGACAAACTTGTGCCTATACTGCTTTTAGATTGAGGCCTATATTGTAACAAGATTAGGAGAGTTTTGTCTGACTGAACCCTGGCCATCCCTCTCAAGTCTTCCTTCCACGCTTCCTTGCCCCCCGGCTGAGGCTTCTGACGCCCAACCTGGGCCTTCCAGGCCACATGTGGAGGAGCCCAGATTGAGCCAGGTATAGCATTCCTCTAAATATTTCTGCTTGTCCAATCAATGATGTTACCTAGATGTTAGTTGGGAGTACTAATTTAGGATTGTGATTGATGATGCAAAACATTACAACCATGTCCCTTTTTCATACACAGGGAAGTCTCAGCCAGGAGGTGGCCGGGCCGAGCCGGCTGGCTGATCTGCAGGTCCCTCCACCCCCCTGAAAAAGGAAAGTGGCAGTAGGAGGAGTGCCCTAGAGGAGGCTGCTATAGGATTCTTTTGGAGGGCTACAGAGGTCCTGGGAGCACCCCACACCATGGAGGAGGACATTGCTGCCTTCATTGCATATAAAATGCAGAGGATGGAGGAGGGCCAACAAGTCATGTGTGAGGCGCTCATATTGGAGGCTCTTGAGAAAGGTATGAGGGGCCAAATGACACCTCAGACACACCTTTGTGATGGTCCTCCTCCTCCTCCTGCAGGTCCTCCTCCTCCCTCTCCTCCAGGTCCCCCCAGTCCTCCTCCAGGTCCTCCCAGTCCTCCTCCTCCTCCAGGTTCTACTCCTCCTCCTGTCACATCTCCAACTGCACAGCCACAGCCCGGAAGGAAGCGTGGAAGGAAGACCAGACAATAATTGCCCTGGGTTCAGTCTGGTCGGCCAAAAGATGCAGCCTCTTGTGGTACCACAGCTTGGGGACACACATGTCATCTACTGCTATCCGGATCTCTGCGAATTCTGGACCAGACTGCCCTCCCTTACATATGGACTCCTCAGGCCACCAATTTTGATGTTGAAGAATTGATGTCTGCCGTGGGGGTCCCAGGCTTCGCTAATTTCTCCTGTTTCTCCAGTGTTGCCTTCCTCTTTGTTTGGTTCTGATCCCTTAATAAAGGAATTTTTGTTTTGAATTATACTCTCCTATGTGTTTTACTTCAAAAATGACAGTTTGTTTGTGAGGGTTCAGGTACATTTCAAATATACAATGTGAAATGAACAAGGGTCACCAACAACAAACAATCTCCTTGAGATTAAATAATAAAAGATATCAATGGTGTTGGGGTAACTTGACACACAAAACACACACAAAAATATTCTGGAGTAAAAATAAAAATAACATTGAACAAAGATCAGCCTTGGAAAAAATCCAAACATTAAAGAAAAAAAAAGGCTGAAAATCCAAAAAAAAAAAAAAAAAATATATATAAAACTGTCATATGTGACAACTAATAACAATATATTCAGGGAACCTCACTAAAAAAACACAAATAAAACTTTGTGAAAGGGTGTGTGAATATGAGCAGCAAAACTACTTAATTCTTGTCACATTATAAAGAAGAAGAGAGTGCGCTGTATTAAACCATTTTTAACATTGCAGCGTGACGAAAGTGCTGTATCCATTGCGAACGCTAAGTTTACCAGAATGAGCTGTCCCATCTCGGAATTTCTTCTGAGCATGCGTGGCACTTTGTACGTCGGAATAGGCCACACACGGTCGGAATTGACGCGATCGGATTTTGTTGTCGGAAAATTTTATCTCCTGCTGTCCAACTTTGTGTGTCGGAAAATCCGATGGAAAATGTCAGATGGAGCCCACACACGGTCGGAATTTCCGACAACACGCTCCGATCGGACATTTTCCATCGGAAAATCCGACCGTGTGTACGGGGCATTACTGTTATATTGTAATGTTACCATCATTTGCTTAGCAGGTACGCCATTCAGTTGCAGGGTGGATTTATTTATCTTGACAGCAGCAGCGTTTGCTCCCACGATACATTAAGCCATGACTCCAGCGCTGTAGGAGGTGATTTCACCACCACAGTTAAAAACAATATGGTGCATGTATGCCCATCATTAGAAGTGGGTGGATGAAGGGAGGTATTCAAATGGTGGGCATACCCACTGATCAATCTCTTTTTTTCGTTACATAAAGCCGTGACTCCAGCGCTGTCGGAGGTGATATATGCCGAAGCATGGGGGCAGCAGGGGCGGAGGAGCGATTTGCTCCTAACTTTTGGGGCGGATGCCCCTCTGCTTCGGCATATATAAATGGTGCATGTATGCCCATCATTAGAAGTGGGTGGATGAAGGGAGGTATTCTAATGGTGGGCATACCCACCGATCAATCTCTTTTTTTTCGTTCAGCCCACAGGCTGCATAAAAAAAGATTACAATATATGCCTAACAAGGACCAGCAACGTACTGGTATGTTGCTGGACTTTGAGTGGTTATACCAGAATGATGCCTGCGGGTTTAGGTATCATCTTGGTATCATTCTTTTCATCCAGCGGTCGGCTTTCATGTAAAAGCAATCCTAGTGGCTAATTAGACTCTAGACTGCTTTTACAAGCAGTGGGAGGGAATGTCCCCCTCCCACCGTCTTCCATGGTTTTCTTGGGCTCTCCTGTCCCAACAGGGAACCTGAGAATGCAGCCAGTGGTTTCGCCAGCTGACCATAGAGCTGATCAGAGACCAGAATGGCTACAATCATCTCTATTGCCTAAGAAAGCGGAAGCTACGAGCATTTCATGACTTAGATTTCGCCGGATGTAAACAGCGCCTTTGGGAAATTGGGAAAGCATTTTATCACACCGATCTTGGTGTGGTCAAATGCTTTGAGGGCAGAGAGATCTAGGGTCTAATAGACCCCAATTTTTTAAAAAAAGATTTTTTTTTTTATTTCATCAAACATTTGGACAATATAGTGTGTTTTAGTGCATTAAAATAAAAAAGTGTGTGTTTTTCCCAAAAAAATGCATTTGAAAAAATCGCTGCGCAAATACTGTGCGAAAAAAAATGAAGCACCTACCATTTTAATCTGTAGGGCCTTTGCTTTAAAAAATATACATAATGTTTGGGGGTTCAAAGTAATTTTCTTGCAAAAAAAAATATTTTTTCATGTAAACAAAAGTGTCAAAAAGGGCTTTGTCTTCAAGTGGTTAGAAGGGTGATGAATGTGTGACATAAGCTTCTAAATGTTGTGTATAAAATGCTAAGACAGTTCAACCCCCCCAAATAACACCATTTTGAAAAGTAGACAGCCCAAGCTATTTGCTGAGAGGCATGTCGAGTCCATGGAATATTTTATATTTTGACACAAGTTGCGGGAAAAAGACAATTTTTTTTTTTTTGCACAAAGTTGTCACTAAATGATATATAGCTCAAACATGCCATGGGCATATGTGAAATTACACCCCAAAATACATTCTGTTGCTTCTCCTGAGTACGGGGATACCAAATGTGTGAGACTTTTTGGGAGCCTAGCCGCATACGGGACCCCGAAATCCAAGCAGGCTTTCTAAGGGTGTAAATTTTTGATTTCACTCCTCACTGCCTATCACAGTTTCGGAGGCCATGGAATGCCCAAATGGAACAAAACCCCCCAAATGACCCCATTTTGGAAAGTAGACACCCCAAGTTATTTGCTGAGAGGTATGGTGAGTATTTTGCAGACCTCACTTTTTGTCACAAAGTTTTGAAAATTGAAAAAAGAAAAAAAAATACATTTTTCTTTCCTTTCTTCATTTTCAAAAACAAATGAGAGCTGAAAAATACTCACTTTGCCTCTCGGCAAATAGCTTGGGGCATCTGCTTTCCAAAATGGAGTCATTTGGGGTTTTTTGTGCTATCTTGACATTTTATGACCTTCAAAACTGTAATAGGTAGGGGGAGTGAAAACAAAAATTTACGCCCTTAGAAATCCTGAAGGCGGTGCTTGGTTTTCGGGGCCCCATACGCGACTAGGCTCCCAAAAAGTCCCAAACATGTGGTATCCCCGTACTCGGGAGAAGCAGCAGAATGTATTTTGTGGTGTAATTCCACATATTGCCATGGCATGTGTGAGCAATATATCATTTAGTGACAACTTTGTGTAAAAAAAAAAAAGTTTGTCATATTCCCGCACCTTGTGGCAAAATATAAAATATTCCATGGACTCAACATGCCTCTCAGCAAATAGCTTGGGGTGTCTACTTTCCAAAATGGGGTCATTTGGCTGGGTTTTGTGCCATCTTCGCATTTTATGGCCTTCAAAACTGTGATAGGTAGTGAGGAGTGAAATCAAAAATTTACGCCCTTAGAAATCCTGAAGGCAATGCTTGGTTTTCGAGGCCCCGTACTCGGCTAGGCTCCCAAAAAGTCCCAAACATGTGGTATCCTTGTCTCAACATGCCTCTTAGCAATTTCCTTAGGGTTTCTACTTTCCAAAATGGGGTCATTTGGGGGGGGGGGTTGTACTGCCCTGGCATTTTAGCACCTCAAGAAATGAGATAGGCAGTCATAAACTAAAAGCTGCCTAAATTGCAGAAAATGTACCCTAGTTTGTAGATGCTTATTATAAATATATGCTTATTGACATTTTTTTTACCAAAGACATGTGACTGAATACATTTTGGCCTAAATGTATGACTAAAATTGAGTTTACTGGATTTTCCTTATAACAAAAAGTAGAAAATATCATTTTTATTCAAAAGTTTCGTTTTTTTCCGTTTATATCGCAAAAAAAAAAACTGCAGAGGCAGTCAAATACCATCAAAAGAAAGCTCTATTTTTGGGAAAAAAAGGATGCAAATTTTGTTTGGGTACAACATTGCATGACCGCGCAATTACCAGTTAAACCAGCGCAGTGCCAAATTGTAAAAAGGCCTCCAGTCATTGAGCTGCCAAATGGTCCGGGGCTGAAGTGGTTAAAATATGTCACTAAGTTCACCATTTAAAGTGGTAGTAAACCCACCCACATCAATACTATATTCATAATATTCTGAAAGGCAAATTAATTATGAATCGAATGATCACTCCATATATGTATAAAAATGTTAGCTTACTGCATACTTTCTTAATCATCCAAAGATTATTTCAGCATATTCGCCGGTGCCATCTTCACTGTGGTCTTCCGTGTCTGAATCGCTCTGTATTTCCGCCCACAGAATGTCCTTGTCTCTATAATCCTGTGCATGCGCACTAGTAAAGATATTCAAGCCTCTTCTTCGTTTCCGGTTACTACAGAAACAGATAGAAATTAATGACAGCGTGCTTCATAAAGGAGTGACCATACTTCCTGGAGCACGCTGCACAGGAATTCTGATGAAGCATCGCGGGATGTCAGGGCTGACGTCTAAAACAGGAAATGACGCAGCCCAGACATGGACACTGAGTCTTTCCGGCAGGGTCTCGGATTGCCGGAACGAAGGAGGATACGGTGCATGGGCGATATACGTAATGACTCGAGAACATAACGATAACACGGACAGGAGGCAGGTACAGTAAAAATTACTCATGGCAATTCATTCTTAATAATAAAACTACTAAATGATATACAAAGACAAAATTTTGGGTTTACTACCGCTTTAATAATGCAAGTGATACCGAAGCACAGTGAGAATGAAGATTCCATAACAGATGTATTTATAGAGTTATTTACCAAGAGCCACAATATTTTGAATATAGTGACAAGTTCGACTAGCCATCATGGCAGGTTTCACACTCCAGTTCAGTGCTATGCACTCTAACTAGCTCCTTTTCTATATATTCACTTTTATAAAACCTAGATCTTTGAAATCATGAAGGGATCAACTCCCCTGCTTATTACTATTGCTTCCTAGCAACAAGAATAATGAAATGTTGAAATGCGTGTAAGAGAAAAACAAGCTTACTGAAAGGAAGGTTAAAGGGAGTTTGAAGTGAAGTGTTTAAATGCAACTGAAAGAGATTTATTTTATATTTTCAGTAAATTATGAAGAAAGAATTGTGCCTGTCTAAGCTTTGCTTCACTGCAGTTATTCTTAGCCTGCTCAGATGCTTGCACTATTAATTAAATGTGGTATTTCAGGATATATTGGCACATTGAGCACATTTTTAATAGGTAGTATATTTTACAAAATATTCTTCATGAGTTAAACCCCACAGATACAGGAATCTGCCATGACAAAAAAACAGTTTGTTTATTTTTTTTTAGAAATAATGTTTAATTCAAAAGACCCTAGTTAATTTTGAATAGCAGCTTGGTATACTTGCATCCGTGTTTACATATTTTAGCTAGGCTCATTTTGCAACTACAAAGTGAGCTACTGCACTCTGTGCTTAATAAAGAGCAGGGCAAGTGTTTAAAACAAATACCTTGGTGTGTCCATGCACCAGAATAATATATTTAAATGCCTGGTATTAACTTTAGCTCTAAACTTCTGTAACAAAAGATTCAGTGGAATTAAGGAAAGTGTGCGCAGCATTAAGTGTACTATGCAGCTACATTTAAAAATGATGTAATTTTACAACACCCTACGTCTTGCAACGATCATGCTTCTATAAATTCTCTTTCCTTTAATTCCACATATCTTCTTCTTCATCCTTTTCTCCATCTTTCCTATCATTTAACTATTTCTAGAAAACTACATGTGTGCTATTTTTTTATTGTTAGCAGTTTAAATAGTGGTTGTTGATAAATACAAGGTTAGATTTAGCATGGCTAATTGTTTAGCTGAAAAAATTGCACAACAAGAATATTTGATTTTCTTTGTTTCATTAGTATCTCAGGAGTGGATTTTGCCCTTACATATTCACTAATATCCGTTATTTTTCCTGTGTAGTTTTAAATTTATGAGTGTAATATTTGTTCAATTTAAAGGCTAAGCTCACCTTTGTTCACCTTTTTTTTTACTAAATTCCAGCTCTCCTATGTACAAATATAGCATTAATGTACTTCTTTTGCAAAAATAAAGCAGCTAGTAATAATGAAACAAGGTCTGTCTTCCTTATATTGGTATTAGTGAAGAAAGATTTACTTTAAATTTTGCTAATTTTTGCATTTAAATTACCTTTTTTACCTTGGCCTTTTATCAAAGATAATATTTTTAACCCTAAAACAGTTCATTACCAAATCTACATGAATGTTTACAAATGCCTTTTTTCTCAAATGCCGATGGGGAAGTCTGTGATACAATGGCAGAACTACCAGGGTCACAAAAAATCACACTTGCAACCGGGCCCTGGCATTCCGGTTGGGGGGGGGTTCATGGTTGGGTCCCAAGAGGGCAGGAAGGGGTCCCACTGCAGAACATGTGAAAGGGCGAGGGAACATAATAAAAGTCCCTGGGATCAGTGGGAATGTGTCACAGTCCCTACCGAGCCATGCAGACGGCCAGGCCCCAAGTGACTCAAGGAGGTATTGAACCCATGCCTTTCTGTTTACTGCTCTTGTTGCTTTGCCTCTGAGCAGGGCCAGTGCTACCACTAGGCGGAGTAGGCAGCCGCCTAGGGCACACCAACACTTAGGGGCACAGCCAAAGCTCCTGGGTCTCCTCCAGAGGATCGGTTCCCCCTGCCAGGTGGTTGCATAGTGTGGAGTGTAGTAGGAGGAGCAGGAGGTGGCTCCCGCGGCTCCATCTGCCTGGCTGCTGGTGCAGAGTTGCTGGGCGGGGAGAAGGAGCAGGCAGACCCCCCCTCCTCCCCCGGAGCAGCGCCAGGTTTGTGCTTAGTCCTCCACTTGGGTCACAAAGGGGTCTGGCAGGAGCAGCCTCTTACACTGTCTTCAGCTGCAGCACCTGGGGATCCGCCTCGTATGGCAGGCAGCCTGTGAGGACTCTCTCTGAAGCCTGTGGATTCTCTCAGGGCTGATCGAGATGGTGGGCGGGGCGGGGGGTGTGGCTGACTTCCACATACATTGGTGTCCTCTCTGGCTGAAAATGCACTGGGAGGAGAAGCCATGAGGTGAGTGACTGAAGTTTTCTCCTGCAGGAGTTCCTTCTGTCTATAAGGCTTCAGCACCCTTATCTGCACACAAACAGCAGGGAACTGATCCCAGGGGTGCAACTTCATACTGCCCCCCAACACATACTGCCCCCCACCACATGCTGCCCCCCACCGCATACTGCCCCCTACCATATACTGCCCCCCACCGCATACTGCCCCCTACCACATACTGCCCCCCACCGCATACTGCCCCCTACCACATACTGCCCCCCACCACATACTGCCCCCCACGCATACTGCCCCCTACCATATACTGCCCATAGCGCATACTGCCCCCACCACATACAGCCCCCCACCGCATACTGCCTCCACCGCATACTGCCTCCACCGCATACCGCCCCCCACCGCATACTGCCCCCCACCACATACTGCCCCCACCACATACTGCCCCCACCACATACTGCCCCCTAACGCATACTGCCCCCACCACATACTGCCCCCACCACATACTGCCCCCACCACATACTGCCCCCTAATGCATACTGCCCCCACCACATACTGCCCCCTAATGCATACTGCCCCCACCACATACTGCCCCCATCACTTACTGCCCCCTAACGCATACTGCCCCCCCGCACCACATACTGCCCCCACCACTTACTTCCCCCACCACATACTGCTCCCCAAAACATACTGCCCCAGTACATACTGCCCCACCACATACTGCCCCATCGCATACTGCCCCCCACCACATATTGCCCCCACCACATACTGCCACCACTGCATACTGCCCCCCACTCCATACTGCCCCCCACTCCATACTGCCCCCACCGCATACTGCCCCCACCGCATACTGCCCCTTACCATATACTGCCCCCCACCGCATACTGCCCCCATCACATACTGCCCCCCACCGCTTACTGCCCCCCCACTACATACTGCCCCCCATCGCATACTGCCCCCTACCACATACTGCCCCAACCACATACTGCCCCCACCGCATACTGCCCCCTAACGCATACTGCCCCCACCACATACTGCCCCCCGCACCGCATACTGCCCCCACCACTTACTGCCCCTCAACACATACTGCCCCAGTACATACTGCCCCCACCACATACTGCCCCATCGCATACTGACCCCCACCACATACTGCCCCCACCGCATACTGCCCCCCACTCCATACTGCCCCCCACTCCATACTGCCCCCACCGCATACTGCCCACACCGCATACTGCCCACACCGCATACTGCCCCATACCATATACTGCCCCCACCACATACTGCCCACCACCACATACTGCCCCCCACCGCATGTTGCACCCACCACATACTGCCCCCCACCGCATACTGCCTCTACCACCTACTGCCCCCACCACATACTGCCCCCTAACACATACTGCCCCCACCGCATACTGCATCCTGCAATGCATACTGCCCCCACCACATACTGCCCCCTAACGCATACTGCCCCCTAACGCATACTGCCCCCACCGCATACTGCCCCCACCACATACTGCCCCCCACCACATACTGCCCCCCACCGCATACTGCCCCCCTCACATACTGCCCCCACCACATACTGCCCCCTAACGCATACTGCCCCCCGCACTGCATACTTCCCCCACCACTTACTTCCCCCATCACATTCTGCCCCCAACACATACTGCCCCAGTACATACTGCCCCCACCACATACTGCCACATTGCATACTACCCCCCACCACATACTGCCCCCACTGCATACTGCCCCCCACTCCATACTGCCCCCACCGCATACTGCCCCCCACTCCATACTGCCCCCACCGCATACTGCCCCCTAAGGCATACTGCCCCCACCACTTACTTCCCCCACGACATACTGCCCCCCAACACATACTACCCCAGTACATACTGCCCCCACCACATATTGCCCCCCACCACATACTGCCCCCACTGCATACTGCCCCCCACTCCATACTGCCCCCACCGCATACTGCCCCCCACTCCATACTGCCCCCACCGCATACTGCCCCCAGCGCATACTGCCTCCAGCGCATACTGCCCCCACCGCATACTGCCCCCCACCACATACTGCCCCCACCGCATACTGCCCCCACCGCATACTGCCCCCACCGCATACTGCCCCCACCACATACTGCCTCCACCGCATACTGCCCCCCGCACCGCATACTGCCCCCAAAACTTACTGCCCCTCAACACATACTGCCCCAGTACATACTGCCCCCACCACATACTGCCCCATCGCATACTGACCCCCACCACATACTGCCCCCACCGCATACTGCCCCCCACTCCATACTGCCCCCCACTCCATACTGCCCCCACCGCATACTGCCCACACCGCATACTGCCCACACCGCATACTGCCCCATACCATATACTGCCCCCACCACATACTGCCCACCACCACATACTGCCCCCCACCGCATGTTGCACCCACCACATACTGCCCCCCACCGCATACTGCCTCTACCACCTACTGCCCCCACCACATACTGCCCCCTAACACATACTGCCCCCACCGCATACTGCATCCTGCAATGCATACTGCCCCCACCACATACTGCCCCCTAACGCATACTGCCCCCTAACGCATACTGCCCCCACCGCATACTGCCCCCACCACATACTGCCCCCCACCACATACTGCCCCCCACCGCATACTGCCCCCCTCACATACTGCCCCCACCACATACTGCCCCCTAACGCATACTGCCCCCCGCACTGCATACTTCCCCCACCACTTACTTCCCCCATCACATTCTGCCCCCAACACATACTGCCCCAGTACATACTGCCCCCACCACATACTGCCACATTGCATACTACCCCCCACCACATACTGCCCCCACTGCATACTGCCCCCCACTCCATACTGCCCCCACCGCATACTGCCCCCCACTCCATACTGCCCCCACCGCATACTGCCCCCTAAGGCATACTGCCCCCACCACTTACTTCCCCCACGACATACTGCCCCCCAACACATACTACCCCAGTACATACTGCCCCCACCACATATTGCCCCCCACCACATACTGCCCCCACTGCATACTGCCCCCCACTCCATACTGCCCCCACCGCATACTGCCCCCCACTCCATACTGCCCCCACCGCATACTGCCCCCAGCGCATACTGCCTCCAGCGCATACTGCCCCCACCGCATACTGCCCCCCACCACATACTGCCCCCACCGCATACTGCCCCCACCGCATACTGCCCCCACCGCATACTGCCCCCACCACATACTGCCTCCACCGCATACTGCCCCCCGCACCGCATACTGCCCCCAAAACTTACTCCCCCCCACCACATACTGCCCCAGTACATACTGCCCCCACCACATACTGCCCCATCGCATACTGTCCCCCACCACATACTGCCCCCACCGCATACTGCTACTGCCCCCCACTCCATACTGCCCCGACCGCAACTGTCCCCCACTCCATACTGCCCCCACCGCATACTGCCCTCACTAATGGAGTTAACGTTGGCAAGGTGGTGAGAAAGCATCCCTGTACAGGCGGCCAGCACTGCACCCCCAACCCCCACCTGTCATCTCTTACATGGCTTCCCCTGCCAATCAAAAACTTGCCGATCAATGTCACCAATCCTAAAATCTCATCACCGCCATCAAAATTATTTCTGAAAATCTCTAATGCCCCGTACACACGGTCGGACTTTGTTCGGACATTCCGACAACAAAATCCTAGGATTTTTTCCAGCGGATGTTGGCTCAAACTTGTTTTGCGTACACACGGTCGCACAAAGTTGTCGGAATTTCCGATCGCCAAGAACGCGGTGACGTCAAGCACGTACGACGAGACTAGAAAAGGCCAGTTCATTACCAAGCGCGGCACCCTTTGGGCTCCTTTTGCTAATCTCGGGTTAGTAAAAGTTTGGTGAGAGACGATTCGCGCTTTTTCAGACTCGTGGTTTTCAGATCGTTTTCTGCCGTTCAGTTTGTGCTTGTGGGTTTGTATCTGCTCTTCAGTGCGTGCAAGCAAGTTCCGCGTGACTTAGTCATTGTATTCTTGTTCGTTCGTTACTGTTTTTCAGATCGCTCTTCACAGGCCTTCAGTGCGTTCTGTTACTTCGTTCTGAGCAGCCGACCGTTTTCTAGCCATGTTGCGTATGCGTACTCCTCGTAGAGTTTGTGCTGTGCGGGGGCTTGGTGTTGGGGACCTGACCTTGACACAAATCCAGTCCATGAACAGGGTGGGGAGGAAAAAAGGGGTTGTGACCTGTCCACGCTGTTGTTAGGGAGAGCACCAGCATGCCTCCATCCCAATGAATACAAAGAAATTAGGGGATAGAGGCGGGACTTTGCGTGAGGCATGTTGGTGAATGTGTTGGGCTAAATGGTATATGTTGCGGTGTAAATATAAAAGATGAGTGCTATACAACATAATATCCACAGATGGTATTGTAGGATAATCATGGTATAAAAGTTTAATAGCATAGGTACTTAAGCCAGATAAAATCATAAAGGTACACATCTTGGACCATAGTTAAGCATGTTTACATCAGTATATTAGCAGGCAGAATTACAATACTGGTAGTATAGTTGCAATAAAAAATACATTGTACAGTGAATAGGTGCATCAATAGTTATTAACTCAACGCGTTTCTTGGCTTGAAACCAATCATCAGGAGTCCGATGCAATTAGGCTGTATTAAGACAATGAGGTGTCTATTAATGTATGAACAGATATTTATAAAGGAGATACACTGAAAATGTATATTACTGGATACTCACAAATAATGCATAAATGAGGCATAAATGAGGGTCTATATATAAAATACAGTATTGGTCTGGGTCCATAAAGTCTCCACCGGGGTTGAGGCAGAGAGCACACCCCAAGAGACCGTCAGCCACGGTAGCCTGAAGGGTGGGGAGGAGTTCATGGACCAAGAATTGGTTGCTTCAGTGTGACCAGTTCTCTCATATGCCTTTGCTCCGTGAGATCCGTGAGAATAATCCTGATGATTTCAGGAACTTTCTCAGGATGACGGACCCCGTATTTCACCATCTGTTGGCTTCGCTGACCCCTTATATTAGCAGGCAGGATACCTGCATGAGGCAAGCCATCACTCTGGAGCAGAGGTTGGTCGCTACCCTGCGGTTTTTGGCGACAGGGAGAAGTCTGCAGGACTTGAAGTTCTCGACAGGCATCTCCCCCCAGGCTCTGGGTATCATCATCCCAGAGACCTGTTCTGCCATCATACAGGTCCTGCAGAAGGAGTATATGAAGGTAAGATTTTTATCCTTTAATATCACATTTCATTGTATTTAATGTGTGCTAATATATTGTATTTCTTTCCTCATTCCCTAATTACCATGATTGTAATATGCTGTGAATGTCCCTTTTGTCCTCATGCATGCTGGATTTTTATGTAATTAATTTTTTAGGTCCTTCATACAGATTGTCCTTCACTAACCTCCCCAGCATGCTCTACGGGCCCTATATTCACCGCATGTAGTCACTTAACAATGTATTTTGTCAGCTCCATAGTAGTGCTTTACCCCAAACACCCCTAAAATGTTTTGAAATGTTATTTTAGCTTTAAATTCTGGCAGAGTGGCAGAGGCTTATTTTTTGTGGTGTCCCCAAATCATTTTTAGTAACCCTCCCTCTCCCAACTGCTAAGTCAGCTGATCCCAATTCTCTATCTATCCTCAATCATCTATCTGCTGACTTTGCCAAACCCATACACACTATACCCATCTCTTTTGTGCTCTGATTTATGGATGAATTCCCCAAAGCATGTAGTGCAAGGGCCTGCCTGTATACTTTCAAATGGTACTGTTAAAAGTTTTTGTATCCTATTATTATCTTGACAGGTAATAGCAGAATGTCCAAATGTCCTCAAATGTGTACAGTGTGTATTTCTATCTTTGTATTATGACACTTCTTACCTGTCCAATGGGCTGCCAATAGTGTAACTAAGGAGGGGCTGTTCCAAGTAATACCCTGTATTTAGGCATTAATCTCTCAATGAAGTGAAGAGGGTTACCTGTCCAAGATTTCCACACACCCCATAATGTTAGAAATGGCCCATAAGAGGGGGGGGAGGGGGAATATGATAGGTGTACCTTATACTTTGGTGTTGTTAAATTCCCCTTACTAAATGCTATCTGGAGGTTGGCCAAGAATGTTTGTGTCTAATCTGCTTGCCATGTTTATGTGCAAAAATAGTAATTGTTTTTTTTTTCCTCTACAGTTTCCTTCCACGCCACAGGAATGGCAGACTGTGGCCTCCCACTTTGCCCAGCTGTGGGACTTTCCTAACTGTGGAGGGGCAATTGATGGGAAACACGTCCACATCGTCCCACCACCCAACTCGGGGTCGTACTATTTCAACTATAAGGGATTCAATAGTATAGTGATGTTGGCGGTGGTGTCGGCTAATTACGACTTCTTGTATGTGGACGTGGGGAAGAATGGCCGGATGTCCGATGGTGGAGTCATCGCCCAGACAAAGTTCTACAGGCGTCTCCAGAATGGCAGCTTGGACTTGCCAGCTCCAGAGGACAATGTGGAAGGACTCCCATTTGTGTTCGTTGCTGATGAAGCGTTTGCGCTGGGGGACCATCTTATGCGGCCATTCCCTATGAGGACCCTCACCCCGGAACAGAGGGTTTTTAATTACCGGCTGGCCAGAGCCCGAAGAGTGGTGGAGAACACATTTGGAATCCTGGCCAGCCGGTTCCGCCTATTTCTGACACCTATCCATATGGCGGAGTATAAACGTAATCATATCATCATGGCGTGCTGTATTCTCCATAACTTTTGAAGGAAACATTCGGCCAACTATGCTGGCTCTGTTGGGCCTGAGGCCGGAGTGATACCTGAAACAACACTGACGGCGCTTGAAAGCGGACATCCTGGCTTGCCCTCCCTGAGTGCCCGTGATGTCCGGTTACGATACCTGGAGTTTAGGGGTGAGCTTCGAGTTCGAATCAAACTCATGTTCGACTCGAACATTGGCTGTTCGCAAGTTCGCCGAACAGCGAACAATTTGGGGTGTTCGCGGCAAATTCGAATGCCGCGGAACACCCTTTAAAAGTCTATGGGAGAAATCAAAAGTGCTAATTTTAAAGGCTAATATGCAAGTTATTGTCATAAAAAGTGTTTGGGGACCTGGGTCCTGCCCCAGGGGACATGGATCAATGCAAAAAAAAAGTTTTAAAAACGGCCATTTTTTCAGGAGCAGTGATTTTAATAATGCTTAAAGTCAAACAATAAAAGTGTAATATCCCTTTAAATTTCGTACCTGGGGGGTGTCTATAGTATGCCTGTAAAGGGGCCCATGTTTCCCGTGTTTAGAACAGTCTGACAGCAAAATGACATTTTGAAGGAAAAAACCCATTTAAAACTACCCGCGGCTATTGCATTGCCGACAATACACATAGAAGTTCATTGATAAAAACTGCATGGGAATTCCCCAAAGGGGAACCCCGAACCAAAATGTAAAAAAAAAATGACGTGGGGTTCCCCCTAAATTCCATACCAGACCCTTCAGGTCTGGTATGGATTTTAAGGGGAACCCCGCGCCAAAAAAAAAAAACGGCGTGGGGTCCCCCCAAAAATCCATACCAGACCCTTATCCGAGCACGCAACCTGACAGGCCGCAGGAAAAGAGGAGGGACAAGAGTGCGGCCCCCCCCTGAACCGTACCAGGCCTTATGCCCTCAACATTGGGAGGGTGCTTTGGGGTAGCCCCCCAAAACACCTTGTCCCTATGTTGATGAGGACAAGGGCCTCATCCTCACAACCCTGGCCGGTGGTTGTGGGGGTCTGCGGGCCGGGGGCTTATCGGAATCTGGAAGCCCCCTTTAACAAGGGGACCCCCAGATCCCGGCACCCCCCCGTGTGAAATGGTAAGGGGGTACTTACCCCTACCATTTCACTAAAAAACTGTCGAAAATGTTAAAAATGACAAGAGACAGTTTTTGACAATTCCTTTATTTAAATGCTTCTTCTTTCTTCTATCTTCCTTCATCTTCTGGTTCTTCTGGTTCTTCTGGTTCTTCCTCCGGCATTCTCGTCCAGCATCTCCTCCGCGGCGTCGTCTATCTTCTTCTCCTCGGGCCGCTCCGCACCCATGGCATGGGGGGAGGCTCCCGCTCTTCTCTTCTTCTTTTCTTCTCTTCTTCTCTTCTTCATTTTCTTCTCCGGGCTGCTCCGCACCCATGCTGGCATGGAGGGAGGCTCCCGCTGTGTGACGGCGCTCCTCGCCTGACAGTTCTTAAATAACGGGGGATGGGGCCACCCGGTGACCCCGCCCCCTTCTGATGCATGGGACATGACGGGACTTCCCTGTGGCATTCCCCGTGACATCACAGGGAAGTCCCGTCAAGTCACCGTGCATCAGAGGGGGGCGGGGTCACCGGGTGGCCCCGCCCCCCGTTATTTAAGAACTGTCAGACGAGGAGCACCATCACACAGTGGGAGCCTCCCTCCATGCCAGCATGGGTGCGGAGCGGCCCGGAGAAGAAAATGAAGAAGAGAAGAAGGGAAGAAGAGAAGAAAAGAAGAAGAGAAGAGCGGGAGCCTCCCCCCATGCCATGGGTGCGGAGCGGCCCGAGGAGAAGAAGATAGAAGACGCTGCGGAGGAGATACTGGACGAGAACGCCGAAGGAAGAACCAGAAGAGCCAGAAGAACCAGAAGAACCAGAATATGAAGGAAGATAGAAGAAAGAAGAAGCATTTAAATAAAGGAATTGTCAAAAACTGTCTTGTCATTTTTAACATTTTTGACAGTTTTTTAGTGAAATGGTAGGGGTAAGTACCCCCTTACCATTTCACACGGGGGGCCGGGATCTGGGGGTCCCCTTGTTAAAGGGGGCTTCCAGATTCCGATAAGCCCCCCGCCCGCAGACCCCCACAACCACCGGCCAGGGTTGTGGGGATGAGGCCCTTGTCCTCATCAACATGGGGACAAGGTGTTTTGGGGGGCTACCCCAAAGCACCCTCCCAATGTTGAGGGCATGTGGCCTGGTACGGTTCAGGAGGGGGGGCGCACTCTCATCCCCCCCTCTTTTCCTGTGGCCTGCCAGGTTGCGTGCTCGGATAAGGGTCTGGTATGGATTTTTGGGGGGACCCCACGCCGTTTTTTTTTTTTTTTTGGCGCGGGGTTCCCCTTAAAACCCATACCAGACCTGAAGGGTCTGGTAAGGAATTTAGGGGGACCCCCACGTCATTTTTTTTTTTAAATTTTGGTTCGGGGTTCCCCTTTGGGGAATTCCCATGCCGTTTTTATCAATGAACTTCTATGTGTATTGTCGGCAATGCAATAGCCGCGAGTAGTTTTAAATGAGTTTTTTCCTTCAAAATGTCATTTTGCTGTCAGACTGTTCTAAACACAGGAAACATTCGCCCCTTTACAGGCATACTATAGACACCCCCCAGGTACGAAATTTAAAGGGATATTACACTTTTATTGTTTGACTTTAAGCATTATTAAAATCACTGCTCCTGAAAAAATGGCCGTTTTTAAAACTTTTTTTTGCATTGATCCATGTCCCCTGGGGCAGGACCCAGGTCCCCAAACACTTTTTATGACAATAACTTGCATATTAGCCTTTAAAATTAGCACTTTTGATTATTCATGTTCGTGTCCCATAGACTTTAACGGTGTTCGCGTGTTCGAACAAACTTTTTTCCTGTTCGCATGTTCTGGTGCGAACCGAACAGGGGGGTGTTCGGCTCATCCCTACTGGAGTTCTTTGCGGGTAGGGGGGCCATCAATATGCCAGCAAATATGTGAAGCCTTTTTATAATAAAAAAGCAAAAAAAAGAAATTCTTTGTGGACATTTACTGCTTGTGTTTGTTTTAGCTGACCCTGACAGAAATGTGTTGAGTCCAGAAAATGGCGTGATTGTGTAACCTTATACAAAGCAGTATTGGGTGTTATTGACTAAATGCAAAGACACTTTTCACTACAAGTGCACTTGCAACTGCACTGAAACTGCACTTGTAGTGCCAAGAGGATTTGCCTTAGGAAATAACCCCCATTTTCTCTAAAAACAGCAATGACATCACCCCAAAAGTGTTGTAGCGTTGAGACAATAATCCACACATTCTTGATTAACAAACTTTTTTATACCTGCACAATCACATGTGCATTTACCAAAGGTTTTTCAAACAAACCAACATGTTTGTTGTATAACAATTTTTGGGGTAGCATTATCAAAAATAGAAATGTCCATTTAAGATAAAACAGGCGTGTGTAAAACCCACAAGAAAGACACAAATCTTGAACTTACAAAGTTCACATTTGCTAGTATTCGAAGGCAATATCAGACATGAGTATTTAGGAACTGTGTTTGATATTGCGTTCAGATGGGGTGAAGTCACCTCAGGAAAAGCCAAATTTGGAAGATGCACACCAATTTACGAATTTCAACATGTGCAACCTGCCATCACGGGGGATCAAGGGACGTGTTTGGGGTGAGAAACCCCTTCCTCTCAGCTACTTTATTATTGAGGAAGGGGTTGCACCCCCAAAACGCGTCCATTGATCTCCCGTGATAGCAGATAGCACATGTTGACACACTGTGTGCATCCTTCAAATTTGGCTTTGTGAAAAATCACAAAAACATTTTGCACATTGTAGCACACCAAAAAACAAAGGGTTTTGGAGGGGATTTAAACTCGCCCCAAAACATCAATGATGTTTTTATTTTTTTGAATAACATCATTGATGTTTTTCTTGAGGTTTTCCAATTGTAAATTACACCCCATAATCTCCCTGATCAGGATCTGGGCACTTTCGGATGTGAAAGGATCTGGATCCACAACATCACGATCACCTAAAAAGAGAGGAACCCCAAAAAAAATTAGGTCTCAAAAATATGCCGCCATCTATCTCTTACCTGAGCCTGTGGTCGCAGACACTCACCTGTTGTGGTGACTAGTTCCACCACGTCTTCTTGCTCCTGCTCAGCTTGTGTTGGGGGGATTTCCCCTTCAAAAAGGGCAAACAAAAGAGGCAGGCAGCGCTGGAGAAACTGCTGGAGTTGGTGAAGCCGGTGGTCCCCACAGCAACCATCCCTTATTTAAAAACCAAAATTGGTGGCCTGAGGAGCACTTATCTTAGGGAGCGCAAGAAGGTCACAGATTCCCAGAGGTCCGGAGCAGCAGCAGATGACGTTTATGTCCCCAGGCTCTGGTATTATGAGAGACTGCGATTTCTGTCAGACAACACTGAAGTCAGGGAATCCCTCTCTACTCTTCCTTCCACGCTTCCTTCGACCCCAGCTGAGGCTTCCGATGTCCAACCTGGGCCTTCCAGCCAGGAAGAAGTGGAGGAGCCCAGCTGGAGTCAGGTATAGCATTCTTCTACTGATTTCTGGACAATAAATAAATGATGTTTATTAGATGTTATTATTAATCACTAATTGCTGATTGAAAAAAGTGTTTTACATATTAATAGACAGTAGTGGGCACCCAAAATTGTTAAAAGAAACAAAAATGCTGGGCTCAGAATGATAGTCTGTTATATTTGTTAACATTCAATTTGCAACAGTCAGGAGGTTAAAATTGTGTGTGATTGATGAATAAAAAACTAAAACTATGTCCCTTTTTCATACACAGGAAGACCTCAGCCAGGAGGAGGCTGTGGAATGTGGCAGCCAGGAGGAGGCAGGGATTAGTGGCAGCCAGGAGGAGGCGGGGCTAAGTGTCAGCCCAGAGAAGCCTGGGACAAGTCGAAGCCTGACTGAATCGCAGGTTCCTCCCCTCCGCCTTCCATACAAAAGGGTGAGGAAGACGATTCCCGTGCAGGATTCTGCGCTCAGGCTGATTCAGGAGGCTTCTGCGTCCCTCCGAGCCTTCCCCACTCCTGAAGAGGCCTTTGCCTGCATGGCTGCCACCAAACTGTAGGGCATGCAGGAGAGTCAACGCAAACTATGTGAGGACCTGCTTTATAAAGTCCTAAGTAGGGATGAGCCGAACACCCCCCTGTTCGGTTCACACCAGAACATGCGAACAGGAAAAAAGTTCGTTCGAACACGCGAACACCGTTAAAGTCTATGGGACACGAACATGAATAATCAAAAGTGCTAATTTTAAAGGCTTATATGCAAGTTATTGTCATTAAAAGTGTTTGGGGACCCGGGTCCTGCCCCAGGGGACATGAATCAATGCAAAAAAAAGTTTTAAAAACGGCAGTTTTTTCAGGAGCAGTGATTTTAATAATGCTTAAAGTCAAACAATAAAAGTGTAATATCCCTTTAAATTTCGTACCTGGGGGGTGTCTATAGTATGCCTGTAAAGGGGCGCATGTTTCCTGTGTTTAGAACAGTCTGACAGCAAAATGACATTTTGAAGGAAAAAACACATTTAAAACTACCCGCGGCTATTGCATTGCCGACAATACACATAGAAGTTCATTGATAAAAATGGCATGGGAATTCCCCACAGGGCAACCCCGAACCAAAATTAAAAAAACAAAATTATGTGGGCCCTTCAGGTCTGGTATGGATATTAAGGGGAACCCCAGCCAAAATTTAAAAAAAAAATGATGTGGGGTTCCCCCTAAATTCCATACCAGACCCTTCAGGTCTGGTATGGATTTTAAGGGGAACCTCGCGCCAAAAAATAAAAAAAAACAGCGTGGGGTCTCCCCAAAAATCCATACTAGACCCTTATCCGAGCACGCAACCTGGCAGGCCGCAGGAAAAGAGGGGGGGACGAGAGTGCGCCCCCCCCTCCTGAACCGTACCAGGCCACATGCCCTCAACATTGGGAGGGTGCTTTGGGGTAGCCCCCCAAAACACCTTGTCCCCATGTTGATGAAGACAAGGGCCTCATCCCCACAACCCTGGCCGGTGGTTGTGGGGGTCTGCGGGCGGGGGCTTATCGGAATCTGGAAGCCCCCTTTAACAAGGGGACCCCCAGATCCCGCCCCCCCCTGTGTGAAATGGTAAGGGGGTACTTACCCCTACCATTTCACTAAAAAACTGTCAAAAATGTTAAAAATGACAAGAGAGTTTTTGACAATTCCTTTATTTAAATGCTTCTTCTTTCTTCCTTCATCTTCTTCTGGTTCTTCTGGCTCTTCTGGTTCTTCCTCCAGTGTTCTCGTCCAGCATCTTCTCTGCGGCGTCTTCTATCTTCTTCTCCTCGGGCCGCTCCACACCCATGGCATGGGGGGGAGGCTCCCACTCTTCTCTTCATCTTCTTCTTCTTCTTCATCTCTTCTTCCTTCTTCTCTTCTTCATTTTCTTCTCCGGGCCGCTCCACAGCCATGCTGGCATGGTGGGAGGCTCCCGCTGTGTGACAGCGTCTCTTCGTCTGACGGTTCTTAAATAACGGGGGGCGGGGCCACCCGGTGACCCCGCCCCCCTCTGACGCACGGGACATGATGGGACTTCCCTGTGGCATTCCCCGTGACGTCACAGGGAAGTCCCGTCAAGTCACCGTGCGTCAGAGGGGGGCGGGGTCACCGGGTGGCCCCGCCCCCTGTTATTTAAGAACCGTCAGACGAAGAGATGCCGTCACACAGCGGGAGCCTCCCTTCATGCCACAGCATGGATGCGGAGCGGCCCGGAGAAGAAAATGAAGAAGAGAAGAAGATAAGAAGGAAGAAGAGATGAAGAAGAAGAAGATGAAGAGAAGAGCGGGAGCCTCCCCCCCATGCCATGGGTGCGGAGCGGCCCGAGGAGAAGAAGATAGAAGACGCCGCAGAGGAGATGCTGGACGAGAACGCCGGAGGAAGAACCAGAAGAGCCAGAAGAACCAGAAAAACCAGAAGATTAAGGGAGATAGAAGATAGAAGAAGCATTTAAATAAAGGAATTGTCAAAAACTGTCTCTTGTCATTTTTAACATTTTTGACAGTTTTTTAGTGAAATGGTAGGGGTAAGTACCCCCTTACCATTTCACACAGGGGGGGGCGGGATCTGGGGGTCCCCTTGTTAAAGGGGGCTTCCAGATTCCGATAAGCCCCCCGCCCGCAGACCCCCACAACCACCGGCCAGGGTTGTGGGGATGAGGCCCTTGTCTTCATCAACATGGGGACAAGGTGTTTTGGGGGGCTACCCCAAAGCACCCTCCCAATGTTGAGGGCATGTGGCCTGGTACGGTTCAGGAGGGGGGGCCGCACTCTCGTCCCCCCCTCTTTTCCTGCGGCCTGCCAGGTTGCGTGCTCGGATAAGGGTCTGGTATGGATTTTTGGGGGGACCCCACGCCGTTTTTTTTTTTTTTTGGCGCGGGGTTCCCCTTAAAATCCATACCAGACCTGAAGGGTCTGGTATGGAATTTAGGGGGAACCCCACGTCATTTTTTTAAAAAATTTTGGCTGGGGTTCCCCTTAAAATCCATACCAGACCTGAAGGGCCTTGTATGGAATTTAGGGGGACTCCCACATCATTTTTTTTTTTTTAATTTTGGTTCGGGGTTGCCCTGTGGGGAATTCCCATGCCGTTTTTATCAATGAACTTCTATGTGTATTGTCGGCAATGCAATAGCTGCGGGTAGTTTTAAATGTGTTTTTTCCTTCAAAATGTCATTTTGCTGTCAGACTGTTCTAAACACAGGAAACATGCGCCCCTTTACAGGCATACTATAGACACCCCCCAGGTACAAAATTTAAAGGGATATTACACTTTTATTATTTGACTTTAAGCATTATTAAAATCACTGCTCCTGAAAAAACGTCAGTTTTTAAAACTTTTTTTTGCATTGATCCATGTCCCCTGGGGCAGGACCCAGGTCCCCAAACACTTTTTATGACAATAACTTGCATATAAGCCTTTAAAATTTGCACTTTTGATTTCTCCCATAGACTTTTAAAGGGTGTTCCGCGGCATTCGAATTTGCCGCGAACACCCCAAATTGTTCGCTGTTCGGCGAACTTGCGAACAGCCAATGTTCGAGTCGAACATGAGTTCGACTCGAACTCGAAGCTCATCCCTAGTCCTAAGTAAGGGGGTGAGTGGGGAACTAACACCCAAGACCGACGTGATTGAGTTGGACCATCCTCCTCCTCCTCCTCCTGCTGCCACAACTCCACCACCACAGCCACAGCGTGGAAGGAAGCGTGGAAAGAAGACCTGAGAGTGATGACCTGGGTTCAGTCTGGTCTGACAGAAGCTGCAGTCTCTCGTATGACCACAGCCTGGGGACATGTATGTCATCTGCTGCTTTACGGATCTCTGGAACTTCTGGACCAGACTGCCCTCCCTTAGATAAGGACTCCTCAGGCCACCAATTTTGCTTGAAAATTATTGATGTCTGCCCTGGGGGTCCAAGGCTTCGCCAATTTCTGCAGTTTCTCCAGCGTTGCCTCCCTCTTTGTTTAGTTGTGAGCCCTTAATAAAAAAATTTTTTGGGAAAGTATACTCTCCTGTGTGTTTTAATCCAAAAAGGACAGTTTGTTGGTGACGATTCAGGTACATTTCTAACATAAAGTGTGAAATTAACAAGGGACAACAACACCAAATAATCTCCTACAGATTAAATAGAACAACATATCAATGGTGTTGTGGTAACTTGAAACAAAAAACACACACAAACATTTTTGGGAGTACAAATGAAAATCCATATAAAAAAAAACACCCTTCAAAAAAATACAAACACAAAAAAAAATCTACATTAAAGCAAAAAAAAAAAAAATACACCAAAATAATGTTGTCAGATGTGAGAAATCAAAATATATTGAGGGAATCCCGATAAATAGTAACGAAATAAGTTTGTGAGAAGTCTGTGTGAATATGAGCAGCAAAACTACTTAATTCTTGTCACATTATAAAGAAGAAGAGAGTGCACTGTATTAAACCATTTTTAACATTGCAGCGTGACGAAAGTGCTGTATCCATTGCGAACGCTAAGTTTACCAGACTAAGCTGTTCCGTGTCGGAATTTCTTCTGAGCATGCGTGGCACTTTGTGTGTCGGAACAGGCCACACACGGTCGGAATTGACGCGATCGGATTTTGTTGTCCCAAAATTTTATCTCCTGCTCTCCAACCTTGTGTGTCTGAAAATCCGATGGAAAATGTCCGATGGAGCCCACACACGGTCGGAATTTCCGACAACACGCTCCATCGGAAAATCAGACCGTGTGTATGGGGCATTAGACTTTGATTGTGGTGCTGGAGGACACAGGCTGTAGACACCACCCCTTACCATCACTCTTATCTACATTTTAAATCTGCCAGGATCGGTCATCTTGGCGTTGTCCGCGTTCACAAAATTATCTGATTATCAAGAATGTTTATTGAATGTCATATCGGCAAAAAATCTGCACCTCTGTGTATGGAAGCTGAATTCTCTGTGTTGCGCAGAATGATTGTGTTTGCTGTAGAGGGGTTGATGATTATTATTTCTATATTATATTATTAGTGATCTGCTATAATATACCAAAAAAAAGACGATATGTGAAACAAGGGGCATATGTGTATGGTAGTATAAAATGCACACAGGATTGCGCTGTCAGCAGTAAATGGTCTGTACTGTGTCTGAACTCACACTAGACCTAAACGCACTTATGTCTGTATGAGCTAAGGTATGTAGATTCCACACTGCAACTGATGATTATACATTGTCGGTGTTTACATTTCCCCGGAGTGTGGGCATGCGGACCGTGGCTGAAAAAAAAAAGGTGGAGAGGTGCCGCAAAAGTCTCCACCCATACATGGGCAGGGCAAAGGGGGGCAGCAAAATTAGGTTTCACCTAGGGTGTCAAAAATCCTTGCACCAGCCCTGCCTCTGAGCCACGCCTCAGTTCATTATTCAGCCTGCTTTCTAGCTATTCCTAGTTCTGCATGAAGTACTGAGGGCTATACTCTGGATCTTGCTTTGCAATTAGTACCTGTCAATCCTGGTTCAGCTGAGGCAATTTATCTAATCAGCTGGGTATAAAACATTGCCTCACTCTGAGGGCTTGGTCAGTTCATTGTCTCTTGTATTGCCAAAGGTTCCTGTGTTCCTGTGTTCCAAGACTGACCCCGGCTTCTGATCCTAGCTATGTTCATCGTTAACTCTGACTTCTGGAATCTCTGATTAAGGCTTTACCACGACTATCCTTTGGTTAATTCCCGTCAAGCCCCGGTGCACAGATTCACAGCCCAGGTAGCTTTTTACCTTGTTACCATGGGCTGTGTGTATTTGCAAGAGCATACACCTATACACTATGGACTCCAACCAAGGTAAGCCCTTACAGAATGACCCTGGACTCGGAAGGAAGGGCCCCGGCCAGGGTTCAGGGGGGCCCTTCATGGTTTCTTGAACCGGTGCTCTGAAGTTTCTAATTATGCCTTTCCTGTGATAGAATGTTTTCATTGACAGACACTACTAAAAAAAATTTTTACATTCGGTGGCCAAATGTATATGTGATATTTCAAATTAACCAATTTAGCTAGTTGGACATACTATGTACATCCAAAGAGTAAACCTCTCATCACAAGCTGATGGCTGCAGTAGCAGCCATCAGCTTGTATGGGATTTGTTTAGCCAACTTTGTTTAGCTGGCTTGAAAGTGAAAGTGATGCGGCAGGTTCTTAGCTGCTGATCACTTTAACAGAGCTGGCAGCAAGGTGCCTCCCCCCTCCCACCAGTGGCCCCCCTCCTCCTGTGGTTCCCAGGCTCTCCCACTATTACCGGAGCCCGATAACACAACCCCTGGTTAGGGGAGAGAGATTGCTGTAAGACGGAGGCAAATCCATGCCTCGATCTCACATGCGAACAATGAAACAGAAAGTGATGTCACTTCCTGTTTCAGATCCACCATTTCCTGGCCAGTACAGCCAGGGGACACATCTAACCAAGCCAATCTGTGCTTGGTTAGATGGTGTGAAGGGCAGGGGAGACATTGGGATCTATTAGACCCCTAATATCTCCATAAAGAGTACCTTTAACCTGCCCAATGCTATCACATATGGGTTTAATAACCCCTTGTGATAGAAATCAAGTAAAAATAAAAAAATAAAAAATAAAAGAAAAAGTTTAAAAAAAATAAAATTATAACAAATATATATTTTTTTTAAACAAAATTGCCATAACCCCTGTTGCCCTGCACACCTGCGCAAACGCAAATACACACCCAGGGTGTGCATGCATATGTAAACCGTGGTGGCACCACACTAAGGACATTTTGCCACAAACGTCAGAGTGAGAACAATAATTCTAGCATGAGAGCTCCTAGTTAACTCTAAACTAATGAGCTGTAAAGGCTTTTGAAGCGTTACCTATGGTGATTTTTGGGCACCATCGTTTTTGGTGATATCGCGAGTGCACGCAATTTTTAGACATGAAATAGTTGCACAAATATCAGTTTTTCAAATATCATGTGACATAAAAATAACCTTTTTATTCTACAAGGCCTCTGCTTTCAGAAAATATATAATGTTCTGGGGGGGTTTAAGTAATTTTATTGTGGCAGATAAAAAAAATTGCTCTGGCACCAAAATGGTTAAAGAAGAATTCTAGGTATGGATATTTTTACATATTACATTAGTCAAGCTTGTACCAATGTGACTATGCATATACCATACTTCTGGAAACCTTCTAGAAGCTGAAAATCACTGTAGTAGGCACCCCTAGTAAAATGATCTCCACTAGTTTCTGGGTCCCATGCTGAGAAGCTGCTCTGATGCATTGTGAACACAGGAGGACCACTGCTGGGCTTGGGCTCCACTCAATGCATTTTCTTATTTGATGTTCAATATTCAATTTTCTGAAATAGATTTTCTGCAAATTGCTAATTTTTTTCAAAGATTTTTTTTCAAATCTTAACTTTTAGGCTACTTTCACAATGAGGCACTACAGGTCTAAAAATAGCACCTGCATAGTGCCTGTAAAGAGCCTCTCCTGTGTCTCCAGTGTGAAAGCCCGAGTGCTTTCACACTGGAGCGGTGCGCTTGAAGGACAGTAAAAAAAGTCCTGCAAGCAGCATCTTTGCAACGCCGTAGGAGCGGTGTATACACCATTCCTAAAGCGCCCCTGCCCTTTGAAATCAATGGGGCAGCGCCGTCAAACCCTGTTTTAACCCTTTTTCGGCCGCTAGCAGGGGTTAAATCCATCGCGCTAGCGGCCAAATAGCGCCGCTAAAATGACGGTAAAGTGGCGCTAAATTATTGGCTGCAATAGTTTTATGTTTTTACATAGTTGGTGAGGTTGAAAAAATACACAAGTCCATCCAGTCCAGCCTATGTGTGCTATTATGTTAATAGTACATTGTATACCTCTGTATGTTGCGGCCGTTAAGGTACCCATCTAATAGTTTTTGAAATTATCGATGCTCCCCGCTAATATGACTGTTTGTGGAAGAGTATTTCACATTTTTACCGCTCTGACAGTAAAGAATCCACTTTGCAGTTTAAGTTTAAACCGCTTATCTTCGAATTTTAGCGAATGGCCATGTGTCTTTTTAAATTCCCTTTCACTGAAAAGTTTTTTCCCTATGCTAGGGTCACCATTACGATATTTGTACAATGAGATCATATCCCCTCTCAAGCATCTCCTCTCCAGAGAGAATACGTTCAATGCTTGTAGTCTTTCCCCATAGCTGAGATCCTCCAGTCCCTTAATTCGATTTGTTGCCTTTCTCTGGACTCTCTCCAGTTCCAGCACATCCCTCCTGAGGACTGGCACCCAGAACTGGATGCCATACTCCAGGTGCAGCCAGACCAGAGTCTTGTAGAGTGGGAGAATTATCATTTTATCTCTGGAGTGAATCCCCTTTTTAACCCCTTTCGGGACCAGGCACCGCCGTTATACTGAGGTAGGTTGGCTCCCCTGTGTGAGCCTTCGTAGCTGTACGTCGGCTCTTTAAGATGCTTTGGCAGGCGCCCCCGCAGTGTGTCCCTAGAGCCGATGCGCGTGCCCAGCGGGTGCGATAACCGCCAGGCACCCACGATCGCTTGTACGACCATGCAATTGTCAGTTAAAGCAACACAGTGCCGTATCTCAAAAAATGGCAGGACGGGGGCAAATCCTTCCGGGGCTTAAGTGGTTAATGCATGCCAGTATTCTAAACTGATGGTCAACAAATTCAACCCGCCCACACTTGAAGTCCCACCACTGCGCTCCTGGATAAGTTAACTCTGATACATAGAACTGCCACTTGGAAAAATAAAGTATGTGAATAGTATTTTAACCCTCTATTAAAACTGAAATAGTGAGAAAAAATAGTGGCGCTTAAAATTAAAATGCTAAGTGAAACAGAGACTATCTATATCAATAAAAATAATTAATGTGCTATAAATATTATTATTAGACATGTGCATTCGTTTTCATCCGAATGCATTTTCGTCCGAATTTTAGGTATTTTCGTTATCGTTTTAACAAACGATAACGAAAGTGCAGAATCCGAAAAACGAAAGATCCGACATAAACAAATGCTTTATTTTCGTTTTCATTGCTACAACAGTTCGATATAGATAGGAGATTCAACATGATGATGACAGTAACAATCTGTGTCCATCAAACCTGTGGTCGAATGTGCCTAACCTTAACTCTATTAGTCGAAGATTATTCTACATAGAGAGAAAAGATTCGACATAGAGAGAAAAGATTTGACGTAGGGGAGAAAGATTTGACGTAGGGGAGAAAAGATTCGACGTAGGGGAGAAAAGATAAAAAAAAATAATGATGATGATGAATGTTATTGGCTGATTGTAACCAAAGAGGAGGAGCAGTAAAATAGCTAGAACTAAGTACACACGTAGTTTGGCTTATGGTGTCTGTTGAAAGTTCTAAGAAGATTCAACGGAGCAGGTAAACTATACGGCATTGTACAGTTTAGCTGCTCCGTTGAATCTTCTTTGAACATTCGACAGACACCATAAGCCTTCAATGACATATTCGACCTTAAAGCGGAGCGCCGCCGAAAATTTTTTTTTTAAAAGTCAGCAGCTACAAATACTGCAGCTGCTGACTTTTAAAACATGGACACTTACCTGTCCAGGGCGCCCGCGATGTCGGCACCCGAGGCCGAAGCGTCTCTCGGTCCTCGGGTGCTGCCGCCTCCATCTTCGGTAAGGGAATCAGGAAGTGAAGCCGTGCGGCTTCACTTCCCGGTTCCCTACTGCGCATGCGTGAGTCGCGCAGCGCAATACGAATGGTCCCTGCTGCCTCTGGGACCCGTGTGTTTCCCAGCAGGCAGCGGGGAGGGAGCAGGAAGTGGCGTAAATAACCGCAGATTCTGCGGCTATCTATGCCGGAAGTGGGTACAGATACCTGTAATATACAGGTATCTGTACCCCCCTCCCCCCTGAAAGGTGCCAACTGTGTGACCGGAGGGGGGGAGGAATCTGATGAGTGGAAGTTCCACTTTTGGGTGGAACTCCACTTTAATTTGGATTTTCGGACGAATGCAATTTTTAACGAAAAATGAAATTAATAACAATTAATGTGCTTAATCTATTATTTATCACCCTGTGACAAGTTCAACGAAACTTTCTTTATATATATATATATATATATATATATATATATATAATTGTGTTCAAAAGTCCATTAAAAAAGAAAAAAATCAAATATAGTAATTCCAGTGCAATGTTCTTCTGTTCATCCACCACACCTCTGTGCAAGTGATTCCGCTCCCCTCAGAAAAAGCACTTACCAGCTTGATATGCCTTACAGTCTCGTGCTTGGCTCAAAACGCCTTAAACCACATAAAGAGGGTTAAACATAAGCTCCGAACTCCAGCCGTGTATGTAAGGAATCTCTCCACATGTAAATAATAAAAAGTGCTCCAATAGAGTGAAAACGTAAAACCAGTTTAATAAACACTTCGTAATCTTCCACCATTACACTCACATCAATAAAATTCAAAGCAAGCAAAAAAATGCCACTGCAGAAAATTTCCACGCAGGTTTAAAACTATATATTGCAGTCACGGAGGACCCAAGGTGTGCGGTAGCTATTACAATCTCACCCACTCCTCAGACCCGAGCTTCCACTTCCTGGTGCTGCGTAACACGTCACACATTGATGATTTCCGTACAGCCACACCCCGACATGTTTCGTCACACAGACTTAATCATGGGATTGGCTGTACGGCATGGCAATCAGTCCTTTTATACACTTCACACCAATTACGGGCAGAAGTGTATACCCTGTGCAGGCGCATTCCTCGTGTCCCCATTCCCGCAATACACCGACATTACATCGTTATCAAGCAGTTACAGACAAAGTATATATAAACCAGCGCAAGTGCAAAACTATTTTTCACACTATACATACTTTGTACTCGCTATAGCAAACCAGCAGTTTGAAAAACATGCCATATATCACCCTTTATAGGTGCACATTTCTAAAATATCGCTGAGTATGCCAAAAAATGCTAAAATTCAACTCTCCTAAAATAAATTTCATTGAATGGCTGAAATCAAACCTGGCCCTTAAGAAAAACACTTATGCCCTGTACACACGGTCAGACATTGATCGGACATTCCGACAACAAAATCCATGGATTTTTTCCGACGGATGTTGGCTCGAACTTGTCTTGCATACACACGGTCATACAAAGTTGTCGGAAAATCCAATCGTTCTGAACGTGGTGACGTAAAACACGTACATTGGGACTATAAATGGGGCAGTAGCTAATAGCTTTCGTTTCCTAATTTATTCTGAGCATGCGTGGCACTTTGTGTGCCGGATTTGTGTACACACGATCGGAATTTCCGACAACGGAAAATTTTATAGCAAGCTCTCAAACTTTGTGTATCGGAAATTCCTATGGAAAATGTGTGATGGAGCCTACACACGGTCGGAATTTCCAACAACAAGGTCCTATCACACATTTTCCATCGGAAAATCCTATCGTGTGTACAGGGCATTACAATAATTATCCTAAATATATATAGTTATTAAAATACATTGATAAAACAGATGAGATGAAATATCACTAGTAAGTATCCACTGGTAGGCACTAACAGTGATCACTCCCATCTCACTCCTCATTCTATCCATATCTCGCCTAAATTAATACATTTCTAAAAATATCTGCTCTCTACAGACTCCAAGTGTAAGATGCAGCATATATCAAATCAAAAATAAAGAACTTCAGTAATCCTATCTATTAAATTTAAATTGGATCTATTAAATTGGATCTAATCCATAATTTTCTGAATCATTTGAGTACAATCAAAAATTATGTACAGTCAAAAGTTCTTAATAAAACAATTGAGATTTACTTCAATGTTCAACCCTCTGGGAAAGAGACATTTGAGCAGAAAAATCCACCGGGTCTCTCTTTGGGATAAATCCCTCACCCGGGGGAGGAAAGGTGGTGGGGAGCAAAACACCATTACATTGACCAAAGAAGAGGGAGAGAATTAGCAAGAAATGAAGAAGGAAAAAGCCTCTAGGGCTGGGTTCCATGCATGGGCTATGTGCCCTCATGAGAAGTGGAATTGGTTGAAGTAGACGAATGTGAGAGAGGGTGGTCATGTTGGATGACAGTGAGAGCATTTGGTACCACATGCATGGGGCTAAAGATATAAGAAACTTCCTCCTCAGAGTGGTCGTGGGAGACTCATGGTAGGAGAATGAAGAATTTTCGAAATTCTACAGTTCCTCTTGTGACAAGCTCGATTGCATGAAAGCCCACCATCTGGAGTAGAAACGTGCATAGGAGTTTTCTTGTGTAAAATCAGTGCTGATTTTGTCCTTGTAGAGCAGGTTTAGAAGCTTCCGCTTGAGTTGTAAGATCTGAGGGCAGTGCGAAGAGGTCTAGTTTTTTAGAATTAGTCTCCTGGCTAGTAAGAGACTGATAAAAACCCAGTCCTTATAGAAGGGGTGAGTATTTGGGGACCACGGTAACAGTTGGGCGTCCCAGTATCCGAAGATGAGGAGTAAGGGGTCTTTAGGTATTTTTAGCAGCGTTATATCGAAGATGTAGGAGATGACTTGGTTCCAGAATGAGGATATAGAGGTGCATGCCCAAAACCAGTGGGAAAGGGAAGGTTTCGGCTGGTGACACATGGGGCAGCAGGCCGCACCTTGGGCAGTCTTTTCTGAGAGGAAAGGTATGTAAGCGCGGTGTAGGATCTTTAGTTGAGTTTCCCTCCAGATCTCGTTGGGGATCAGCTGTTGAGTTTTGTTATATCCTTGAAGGATCTTTTCTACTATGTCTGAGTCAGGAAAAACTTTACCCCAGTTGGCAACCGACGAGGAAGCAAGTGAGGGAGTAGTTTTTAACAAAGGTTTATATATGTTTGAGATTTTATAAGAGTCACCTTGTAATAGCAGGTCTGCAAAGGATGTCTGAAACCTCTTACTTTCTTCTCTGCATGAATCCCGTAGGAAACTGATGCATTGCGCATAGTGTAAGGCATGGGATTGAGGGAGGGAGAATGCTTCTGTAATGAAAGAGAATTTATGAGGTCACCCTGATTCCATGTTGCATAGGGTGGAAAAGTTTGTAAGGCCTTTTTGTCGCCAGATAGAAAAAGGTTTGTATTCCAGCCCCGGTGGGAAGCTAGGGTTTCCTTGAATCGGGAGATATCTGGACACAAAGGGTGATAGTTTTAGCGCTTTTCTGATTTCTCTCCAAGCTATGGCCATATCTCTGAGAAGGAAATTGTGTTGTATGGGTGGAGGAGTAGATTTCCATCTGCAGTGAAGAAGGGCCACCAAGGAGTAGGGGTGGACCATCAAGGATTCCAGGGAATAGTTGGAGTATAGAGAGAATTGCGATATCCAGTCTAAACCTACCCTCAATAGGCAAGAAAGGTTATATGCTCTAATATTCGGCAGGCTAATACCTCCTTCGCGTCTGGGAAGATAGTTTTGCAAAGGCTATACGCGGCCTCTTGTTGTGCCACAGAAATTTGGAGATGGCTTTGTTTAGGGTTGAGGTATCTTTGTGTTTCAGAAGCAGGGGGATCGTTTGGAGTGGATATAGTAATCGAGCAAAACTGACCATCTTTACTAGGTGACATCTTCCCAGGAGCAAAAGAGGCAGATCCATCCAGTTACCCAATTCTTGAGTTATTTTTTTGATCAGTGGTGGATAGTTAAGATGATAGATGGAAGAAGGCAATTTCCCTATCTTAATACCGAGATATGTTATGTAGGAGTTGGCTACCGAGAAAGGAGAGTGATGAGCCCAGGGAGGTGCAGATAGAGTTCCTATGGGGAGGATTTCGCTCTTGCTGTAGTTAATGCGAAGGCCCGAACAGAGTCTGAATTTGTCAAAAACTGTTTTGATGGTGGACATGTCAGAGGAGGGGTTGGCAGAAAAAATGAAGACGTCATCGGCGAAGAGCGATGTGCGGAGTTCTTGTGTGTCTATTTTGATTCCGTGTAGTGGGGCTTTTTGTGTGAGATATCGAGAAAGGGGTTACAGTGCGATATTGAAGAGGAGAGGGGATAGAGGGCAGCCCTGCCTTGTGCCTTTATGCAGGCGGAATTCATCCAAGAGGTGGCCAGCCACCACCAACCTGGCCGCGAGGAGGCGTACATGGCATGTGCAAGTATGTATTGATTGGTCTTATCTTGTGCTTGTTCCGTGGCTTGCACCTGATAGACTTCTTCCTCCAGGCTTCATAAGCGGTGTTCCACCTTGTTGAGTCTGGTGGAATGTTCCCCCAATTGTGCTTTGATTTGCCTCATACCCGCATCTACCGCCTTTTCCACTGAGGCAGTTATCATGGGGGACAGGGGAGCTGCTACATCCTGGGCTATATGGTCAGTGTTACTGTCCCCCAGGTACGGGGAGGAGGAGGCAGAGTGCGGGGGGAGAGAGAGGTCTGGAGTGAGAAGGAAGGTGTAGTGTGAGCGCTCATCTCCATGGCAGGGTTGTCCACTGTGTCATCCGGGAAGGCCGAGACCAGGGCCTCAATTTGGGACTGGGCCGGATGGCTTATGGCGGTCGCGTGTGAGCACTTACCGGTTTTCTCCACAAAGCGGTCCATAGGTGAACGGATGGCCTCCAAGGAGGATACTGACTGCTGGGAGAGGGAGGCAGGCCTGTGTGTGGAAGCCCTGTTGTGATCGCGCTGTCCGTGTAGGCCGCGACCGGGGCCTTAATTTTCGGCTATGCTGGATGGAGGCCGTGTGGGATCAGGTGCCGATTCTTGGGCCCAGATCAGACCGTGGGAGAGTGGGAGGGCACCCGATGGGGCTGCAGGCAGCAGGCAGCAGAAGAGAGTCGGGCCGGTGGTATCAAGGCCCTAATGCATATGTGGAATATAATCCCTTCTACTTAGCGCCCATTTTAGTGCCAATGCAGCATCCTCGTGCTGAGTGATTGTATATAACAAGGCCACATCAGCAGTCACCAAATAGGTGGCAGAGAAGGGATTTAACTCAACCCCTTCTAATAACTGTAATAGGTCTGCCGTGTCCTTCAAATACACCCTAGTGATCTTCACACTAGGCTGGAGGAACTTATGAAAAAAATTCCCCCAATCTAGCTGTTATTGACCCTATGCCATTAACGATTGGTCATGCTGGCAGGAGTTGTGCATCCTTATGGATTTTCGGTAACGTGTAGATTGCCGGAATTCTGCATGCACTGGGGACCAGATATCTCTTCTTTTTAAGATTTAGGGCACTGATTTCATAACCCCATTCTACCAGTGAGTTGTATTGTGTTTTGTAAACATCTGTAGGATCAGACACAAGCCTCCTATATGTAGATTGGTCCCCCAATAACTTCATTAACTGATTATGATAAAAATATTTGTCCATGACCACTAACCCCCTCCTTTATCCGCAGGGCGGATGATTATATATTTTCTGTCCTCCAAAGATTTAATGCCTTCTTTAATTGGGGTTGACTCTTTTTTTCAGGGTCAATTCTTCTATATCCCTCAAGACCATATTAAAAACCTCAATAAAATGATTGTTTGAATTCTGGGGATTAAATAACGATTTGTTTTTTAAACCACTATCAATTCCAACTGAAGCATTGATGGTTCTATTTCTAGGACCAGCAGGGTGACTCAAAAAATAGTTTTTCATATTTAGGGACCGTATAAATTTGTGTGTATCAATATACACCTCAAATTTGTTCATGTTTTTTTTAGGTGCACATTTTAAACCCAAGTTTAATATATTGAGCTATTTTTGATTGAGTTCAACCTCACTCAAATTATAGATCCCTGTGTTTATGTGCCTCTCATTTTTTTTCTTGGATTGTTTGTATCTCTCTGCTCTACAACCCCTTCTTCTCTTTGGAACAGTATCAGATCCCTGTTCGGGTGCTGTTGTGATCCATTCCTTCCTTCTCCTTTGTTGTTCACTGGGCGAGTGTTTCCTCTCGCTGACCCCCCACCCCTCCCTCCCCCGTTGTCCTAAAAAAGAGGATGAGTCCTGTTGGCAATGTCCATTATACTCATCCTCTGCTAAAGGTTGATACCTATTGTATGATGATATTTGATTTCTCAAGTCGGGGTGATAGTTGGGAGGGGGATATTGATACCACTGTTGATTATCCTGTTGGGGATTATAGTTTGGTGGATAATTTCCTCTATATTGTTGGAGCAGTCGCGGTGAATTCTGATTGTAATTTTGTTGATACCCCCTCTGTTATGTTGAGATGGTCTTGGTGAGTAGTGACTATCATTAAACTGATTACCTTGATTCTGTTGAAGCCCACTATTCCGTACCTGTCCTGATATTATCTGTTCTCCTCTACTTACTCCACCTTTAGCTCCAATAGTTTTCACCTGATCGTTTTTTGGTAGAGTATCAGTGTTTGTTTTTTCTTTATTCTCATTAAGGGTCTCATTATTTAATGTGTTTAGGCTCTGCCAAACATAAATTTTATTGGTTTTAAAATCAACGGAGTCTCTATTATATTTTCTCACCTTCTTTTTTTGTGTGCCTCATCAATTTTGTCCAATTTTTTCTTCAATTTGCTATTAAACTCCTTAACCTAATTATAGTCGCTATTGGTTCCAATTGACTCTGTATTGCATTAATCTGCTCATTTAATCTACCCAATTTAACTTGTTTTCTTTTCAAAACAAGATTTTGAAGTTCTCTTCCTACTATATTAAAAAATTCCAACCATTCATCCATAAAAATGTGGTCATTCAGACCATCCTGAGGGGCAACTTCCCATCTCAGACTCCTAAAAATAAGATTTTCCTTTTGAGAATGCTCAAAAGTAAACATATCCCACCAGGTTTTAACCTGTTTTTCAAGCAGATTCTCCAAAGTTTTTAACATTCCCGAAAAATCTTCATCACACTCGGTCATCACCTGATTGGTTGAAAAGATATATTTGGGATTTATTTGTCAATTCAACAAATAGTTGATAGCTTCCATGGCTGCAAGTGGTTAAATCTATAATAAATGTTCTAAACTGATGGTCAACAAGTTCAACCCACCCACACTTGAAGTCCCACCACTGCGCTCCTGGGTAAGCTAACTCTGATACATACAGCTGCCACTTGGAATAATAAAGTATGTGAATAGTATTTTAACCCTCTATTAAAACTGAAATAGTTAGAAAAAAATAGTGGCGCTTAAAATTAAAATGCTAAGTGAAACAGAGACTATCTATCTCAATAAAAACAATTAATGTGCTATAAATATTATCACCCTATGACAAGTGAAAATCAATGTACTTTGAAAATCAATATTTCTTAACCAATAGTGAGCAACAGTTAATGTGCTTAATCTATTATTTATCACCCTGTGACAAGTGAAACAAAACTTTCTTTTTATATATATTGTGTTCAAAAGTCCATCAAAAAAGAAAAAAAATCAAATATGTTAATTCCAGTGCAATGTTCTTCTGTTCATCCACCACACCTCTGTGCAAGTGAATCCACTACCCTCAGAAAATGCACTCACCAGCTTGATATGCCTTACACTCTCGTGCTTGGCTCAAAACGCCTTAAACCACATAGAGAGGGTTAAACATAAGCTCCGAACTCCAGCCGTGTATGTAAGGAATCTCTCCACATGTAAATAATAGAAAATGCTCCAATAGTGTGATAACGTAAAACCAGTTTAATAAACACTTCGTAATCTTCCACCATTACACTCACATCAATGAAATTCAAAGCAAGCAAAAAATTCCACAGCAGAAAACTTCCATGCAGGTTTAAAACAATGTATTGCGGTCACAGAGGACCCAAGGTGTGCAGTAGCTGTTACAATCTCACTCACTCCTCAGACTCGAGCTTCCACTTCCTGGTGCTGCGTAACGCGTCACACGTTGATGATTGCTGTACAGCCACGCCCCGACATGTTTCGTCACATAGACTTAATCATGGGATTGGCTGTACGGCACAGCAATCAGTCCTTTTATACACTTCACACCAATTATGGGTGTAGAATTACGTAAAGTAGAAAGTAGAATTTCCACTTTGCAAATACATTTTCCCTTAGCTTATTGAATAAGGTGAAGCTTTGTTGACTTCGATCAGCCTTTAATGTGCAAATAAAAATACTATTTTTTTTTTTTTTTTTACTTGTACCTAATTGGTTTTTTTTTTAAAAGTGAATTTTCACCATTCACTGAGCTAAATAAAAATCCCCCTGCAAAGTACACAGCCTATTTGACTTTAGTAAATCAACCGCATAATATGTAGATGTGATGTCTATTAACAATGTGAATACCCATGGTCCCAGTCATTTATATTCAGTATATAGAGTGTAAACAGAAGAGAGAGGCGCCTCTGGGTGTAGACTAAAAACAGTTTTATTCATAAAAGGTAGTGATGGTCAAACTCACATGTTAGAAGTCATCAGAAAGGCATATAGATGTGAGCAGGTACTGGTGAAAAAAACATCATCCATCAGGAAGTCAGATCAAAACAGGCTGGAGGCTCTGCCTGTGTGTGAGGAGAGGTACCGCTGAGATGTATGGCCGGCCGCAGCGGTGACAAATCACAATACGAGGCAGAGAGCATGGAGGAGGAAAAAAACATCCGGCGAGGAGTGATGACGTCACAGATCGAGCGACGCGTTGCAGGGCGTACGGGCTGCGGTGACAAGACAGCCGCGCCCCTTCATCAGGCTATAGATGGATGGGGTTGGATTGCTTAAGAAGTAGGAGGTGGGAGGGAGGGCCAGGGCAAGAAATGTTGTGATTGGTCTAAATGAAAGGAAGGGGAGGAACAAGAACGGAACTGAAGGAAATGGTCAAATACAAAGACAATCAGAAGTGTCAGCAATGAAGTGTATAGCAGAAAGCATAGCGGTGATCAAGGGACAAATGTATAGAAAGAATTGGGCTGATATGTGGAGTAGAGGGATGACAATTAAACTAATAATAAGGGTATATACCCAGGGAAACTGATTAGGAGGATAATTGATAAGTGGATATATAAATAAGGGATGATGATGGGGGCATATAACTGAAGAAGCTAATGGGGAAATTAATGTGAATATATGAATGCCGAATGATGATAATGATGAGGACATAAAAACGAATGGGGGAATTAAATGATATATGGACATATAAATGCATAGGTAAGATAAGTCTGGGGAGTATATATAAATAGATGCATAGGTAAAAAGAGTCTGGGGAAGGAAAAGAAAAACATATATAGATAAATATATATGTACACCGTATAATAAATAATTATAATAGGACTGGAAAGGAGAGGACAAAGGTATATAGATATAAAGGGAAAAAGAAAAGGGGAAGAAGAAAAGGAGAGACGGAAAAAGGGGGGGAGGGGGGGGCGGAAAGGGGGAGGGAGAAAAAGGCATGTATCTCTCCATCACACACAAATCAAGCCTTATATAAAAAAAAACACAACCACATAAAAAAGAGATACAGTTATTAATAGGTAGTAATTGATAAAAATTATTATTATTATATTTGTTATTGCATATGTGTGTGTATGTATGCGCGCGCAAAAATGCGCACGCACACAACACCCACATGCACACAAATGCAAAACACAATACAGAGCCTAAGATAATCGTACAAGTCCTGTAAGTGTAAAACTAATAAATAAGAAACACAGTGCTATTGGAATCAAATTAAAAATATTAAAATTATTAAAATGAGTATGTATAAAAAGGTTAAAGGATAGTGGAGATCTCTATACTTTCATTGATTCCTCCTGGCGATAGGGCATCCAAAGTGTATATCCAAAAGGTTTCTCGAGAACAGAGCTTCTTAAATCTCTCAGCGGGGGACAAAGATCTGGGGATCTGTTCGATTACCCATACCCTAAGTCCCGCTGTCGAACTCTGATGGGCCACCGCAAAGTGTCTAGGGACACTGTGCGGGTCAGTGCCACCTTCAATCAGCCTTCTGTGCTCACCAAACCTCTGTCTGAGAGCCCTGATGGTGCGGCCTACATAGATCAGCCCGCACGGGCAACTCAGGCCATAAACAACGAAGTCTGATGAGCAGTTAAAGAAGTCTTTCAACATGTAGGTTTTTCCTTTGGTAATAAAAGACTTTTGTCCATGATGGACAAAATGGCAAGTTTTACACAAGGCCTTACAGCACTGATACATACCCACCAGAGGTATTAGTATAGGTGCAGCAGGAGAAGGTACAGTGGATTTTAGCTTGCTCGGGGCGATCTTGCTCTTTAGGTTAGGGGCCCTACGGTATATGACTTTGGGATATGAAGGTAGTACAGCTGAAAGGTGGGGATCCTGTTGTAAAATATCCCAATGTTTAGATAGCATTTTTTCCATATGTTTATATTTGTGGTGGAAAGTGGTTACAAATCTACTGGAACAGTCTTTGGGAGATGTATTGCCTCTGGGAGGTTTGCCATGAAGGTAATAATTGTAGGCTTCATCAACCAGAGGCTCTGGATATTGTTTATCCAGAAATTTCCTTTTTAAATTGACACTAAGTTCGGTATAATCCGAATCTTTTGTGCAGTTTTGTCGAAGACGACAAAACTGCCCTTTTGGGATGTTGGTAATCCATTTCGGAAAATGGCAACTCTTGTAATGCAAGTACGAGTTGCCTGCAGTGGGCTTAGTGTAATTCTTAGAGGTGATAACTGAATCTTCATGTCCCAATTCTAGATCCAAGAAGGCTATGGTGGCACAATCTGTAACAGATGTAAATGAGAGTCCATAAGGATTATCATTGCAATGTTTCACAAAGGGAGTAATTAGCTCGGAATCACCATCCCAGATGATAATCAGGTCATCAATGTACCTACCAAAAAACACTATGTTGGCTGCAAAAGGGTTATGATTATGAATATATTCGTTTTCCCAAAAGCCCATAGCCAGATTGGCGTAGGACGGAGCAAAGTTAGCTCCCATCGCCGTACCTTGTATTTGTTGATAAAAGTCTCCGTTGAAAATAAAATAATTATGCGTCAGGCAGAACTCTGTGGCCTCTATGATAAATCTGGCCTGACGCATGTTCATCAGAGGATCCGTGGATAAGAATTGCTCCAAAGCCATCAGTCCAAACTGGTGCAGGATAGAGGTGTATAATGAACATACATCGAGTGAGAGCCACACATAAGAGGACTCCCATCTATAAGAAGACAGGAGTTCTAAAAGATGCGTTCCATCATGTATGTATGACCGTAATGATGAGACTATGGGTTGTAGGAACTGGTCTATGTACAGACTGAAACCCGTAGTGACGCTGTCCATAGCTGCCACAATAGGTCTGCCGGGAGGATCTACTAGGCTTTTGTGGATCTTGGGTAGATAATAAAAATAAGGGATTTGATAGAAAGATTTCCGCAAGAATAAGCTTTCTGTTTTCATGATGATATCTTCTTTCAGAGCAGTGTTTATAAGAATATCAGCCTCCAGTGCAAATTCTGCAGTGGGGTCTTTCTTAAGTTTGGCGTATGTAGCTCTATCTGAAAGGAGTCGATGGGATTCCCTTAGATAATCGGACCTATTGAGCAACACTATTCCACCCCCCTTGTCAGCTGACTTGATCACCAAGTCTTCAGCAAGAGTAAGGTGGTTCAGCGCTGTGATTTCAGAGGGTGAAAGATTATTAACTTTGGATGTATAGTTGCACATTTTTAATAAGTCTGCATAGACCACTCTATAGAAACTCTCTATATATGGACCTTTGGTTTGAGTTGGAAAAAAGATGGACTTGGGTTTTAGTGTGGAACGTGTGATCGGTGGAGATGAAGCTAGATGTTGTGTAAGCATTAGTGATGTGAATTCATCACAATCAGACATACCCAAGTCCTCAATATTGTGGTCAGGAAGCTCTATACTGAGATCTGATGAAACAGTAGGGGGTGTGGTCGAAGTCTGAGTGGTAGATACGCTATCTATATCTATATAATCTATATATTTAAATCCTTGAAGAGAACAAAAGGATTAGGTTTATTAACCGGAGCAAAATTCAGTCCGTGATTAAGAAGAGAAATATCAGCAGGGGACAAGGTATAGGAAGATAAGTTATAGATCTTTACCGTTTTGGGTGTTTCAATGTGTTGACCTGTTTTTCTGGTTCGTCCTCCTCTGCAACCTCTTCTGTGAGTTTTCTTTTTCTTGATATGGAGGCCGGATGAGGACCGAACTCTAAAAAAGGGGAGGTAGAGCTGTTCGCTGTGGGGGCATTATGGGTATTCGGTAACGGGGTATCTAAAGGTGGTGGATTTTCCCTCAGGGGTTCTGCTGGTACCATAGGCCTAAGGTCTAAAATGGCTGAATGATCAATATGTTTAGAACTGGTAGGAATGGTGGTGAGGATCTCACCAACATTATTACAGGTGGAGGAACCATCTCTGAGGACATGGGGTATAGGAGTGGGTGAGGAACTGCAAGAAGTACTCGATCTATTATAAAATTGGTTAAGAGCATTAATCAATTCCAGATTCTTATTTTTATTTTTATTGGAGGTTTGTTTATTGGTCATTTTTGACGAATGTTTGGAAATATAGGGCGATCTGGAAACACGTGAAGTACGTGAGGAGGATGGACGAGAAGAAGAATGAATAAAGGAATTCTTAAGCTGTCTAACGGGAATAATAGCATCATATGGTTTGATATCTAACAAGGAAGGAATAGGGGGATTGGGAAACGCCTGATCACATCCATTCTGTTCAGATGAATGTGAGGTGGTCACACTGGAGGATAGAGAGGAACTAGGTATAGAATTATTCTTTTTATTCCATGAGAAAACCTTATTGGAGTTGTAATCCTCCAAATCACGTTTAAATTTCCCCATCTTAACACTAATGAAAGCATCCTCATCTTTTTTAGTTTTCTCTTTCAATATCTCAAGCCATAGCTGTGAAATATGAACTTGAAAGCTGACAATATCTTTAATGATAGCTTGGACTTGCTGGGTAAAGGTATTGAGCTTATTGGCTCTATGGGAAATAAGTATTCCCATCCACTTAGTCGTGCAGAATTCTGCAATATTGGCCCATTCTCTGAAGCCGCTAGGGCAGTCTTTGGTGACTCGTAGTCCTCTAGGTGAAATTTTTACATCAATATATTGTTGTAGAAAGAATTTATCCAACCACTGAAAATTGGTGGTGTGGATTATTCTTTCAAGTTGTTTAACCACTTGACGACCGCCTCACGCCGATGTACGTCGGCAAGGTGGCACGGACAGGCAAAATCACTTACATGTACGTGATTTGCCTTCCGCGGGTGGGGGGTCCGATCGGACCCCCCCCCCCCCTGGTGCCCGAGGCGGTCGTCTTTTGTCCAGCGGCGATCAGAGGTGAGGGGGAGACCATCCGTTCGTGCACCCCCCCTCGCGATCGCCGCCGGCCAATCGAAACATTCCTTTGCTGCTGTATGCTAAACAACAGCAAAGGAAATGATGTCATCTCTCCTCGGCTCGGTAATTTACGTTCCGGCCCGAGGAGAGAAGACATGTGAGTGAGTGCACCAACACTACACACACAGTAGAACATGCCAGGCACACTAAACACCCCGATCCCCCCCCCCGATCGCCCCCCGATAACCCCCCGATCACCCCCCCCTGTCTCAAACTGACACCAAGCAGTTTTTTTTTTTTTTTTTTTCTGATTACTGCATAGTGTCAGTTTGTGACAGTTACAGTGTTGGGACAGTTACTGTTACCCCCCTTTAGGTCTAGGGTACCCCCCTAACCCCCCCTAATAAAGTTTTAACCCCTTGATCACCCCCTGTCACCAGTGTCGCTAAGCGATCATTTTTCTGATCGCTGTATTAGTGTCGCTGGTGGCGCTAGTTAGGGACGTAAATATTTAGGTTTGCCGTTAGCATTTTATAGCGTCAGGGACCCCCATATACTACCGAATAAATGTTTTAACCCCTTGATTGCCCCCTCGTTAACCCTTTCACCACTGATCACCGTATAAGTGTTACGGGTGACGCTGGTTAGTTCGTTTATTTTTTATAGTGTCAGGGCACCCGCCGTTTATTACCGAATAAAGGTTTAGCCCCCTGATCGCCCGGCGGTGATATGCATCGCCCCAGGCAGCGTCAGATTAGCGCCAGTAGTGCTAACACCCACGCACGCAGCATACACCTCCCTTAGTGGTATAGTATCTGTACGGATCAATATCTGATCCGATCAGATCTATACTAGCGTCCTCAGCAGTTTAGGGTTCCCAAAAACGCAGTGTTAGCGGGATCAGCCCAGATACCTGCTAGCACCTGCGTTTTGCCCCTCCGCCCAGCCCACCCAAGTGCAGTATCGATCGATCACTGTCACTTACAAAACACTAAACGCATAACTGCAGCGTTCGCAGAGTCAGGCCTGATCCCTGCGATCGCTAACAGTTTTTTTGGTAGTATTTTGGTGAACTGGCAAGCACCAGCCCCAAGCAGCGTCAGGTTAGCGCCAGTAGCACTAACACCCACGCACGCACCGTACACCTCCCTTAGTGGTATAGTATCTGAACGGATCAATATCTGATCCGATCAGATCTATACTAGCATCCCCAGCAGTTTAGGGTTCCCAAAAACGCAGTGTTAGCGGGATCAGCACAGATACCTGCTAGCACCTGCGTTTTGCCCCTCCGCCCGGCCCAGCCCAGCCCACCCAAGTGCAGTATCGATCGATCACTGACACTTACAAAACACTAAATGCATAACTGCAGCGTTCGCAGAGTCAGGCCTGATCCCTGCGATCGCTAACAGTTTTTTTGGTAGTATTTTGGTGAACTGGCAAGCACCAGCCCCAAGCAGTGTCAGGTTAGCGCCAGTAGCACTAACACCCATGCACGCAGCATACACCTCCCTTAGTGGTATAGTATCTGAACGGATCAATATCTGATCCGATCAGATCTATACTAGCGTCCCCAGCAGTTTAGGGTTCCCAAAAATGCAGTGTTAGCGGGATCAGCACAGATACCTGCTAGCACCTGCGTTTTGCCCCTCCACCTGGCCCAGCCCAGCCCACCCAAGTGCAGTATCGATCGATCACTGTCACTTACAAAAGACTAAACGCATAACTGCAGCGTTCGCAGAGTCAGGCCTGATCCCTGCGATCGCTAACAGTTTTTTTGGTAGCGTTTTGGTGAACTGGCAAGCGCCAGCGGCCTAGTACAACCCGGTCGTAGTCAAACCAGCACTGCAGTAACACTTGGTGACGTGGCGAGTCCCATAAGTGCAGTTCAAGCTGGTGAGGTGGCAAGCACAAGTAGTGTCCCGCTGCCACCAAAAAGACAAACACAGGCCCGTCGTGCCCATAATGCCCTTCCTGCTGCATTCGCCAATCCTAATTGGGAACCCACCGCTTCTGCAGCACCCGTACTTCCCCCATTCACATCCCCAACCAAATGCAGTCGGCTGCATGAGAGGCATTTTCTTTATGTCCTCCCGAGTACCCCTACCCAACGAACCCCCCCAAAAAAGATATTGTGTCTGCAGCAAGCGTGGATATAGGCGTGACACCCACTATTATTGTCCCTCCTGTCCTGACAATCCTGGTCTTTGCATTGGTGAATGTTTTGAACGCTACTATGCACTAGTTGAGTATTAGCATAGGATACAGCATTCCACAGACTAGGCACACTTTCACAGGGTCTCCCAAGATGCCATCGCATTTTGAGAGACCCGAACCTGGAACTGGTTACAGTTATAAAAGTTAGTTACAAAAAAAGTGTAAAAAAAAAAATATATATATATATATAAAATAAAAAAAAATAGTTGTCATTTTATTGTTCTCTCTCTCTCTATTCTCTCTATTGTTCTGCTCTTTTTTACTGTATTCTATTCTGCAATGTTTTATTGTTATTATGTTTTATCATGTTTGCTTTTCAGGTATGCAATTTTTTATACTTTACCGTTTACTGTGCTTTATTGTTAACCATTTTTTTGTCTTCAGGTACGCCATTCACAACTTTGAGTGGTTATACCAGAATGATGCCTGCAGGTTTAGGTATCATCTTGGTATCATTCTTTTCAGCCAGCGGTCGGCTTTCATGTAAAAGCAATCCTAGCAGCTAATTAGCCTCTAGACTGCTTTTACAAGCCGTGGGAGGGAATACCCCCCCCCACTGTCTTCCGTGTTTTTCTCTGGCTCTCCTGTCTCAACAGGGAACCTGAAAATGCAGCCGGTGATTCAGCCAGCTGACCATAGAGCTGATCAGAGACCAGAGTGGCTCCAAACATCTCTATGGCCTAAGAAACCGGAAGCTATGAGCATTTTATGACTTAGATTTCGCCGGATGTAAATAGCGCCATTGGGAAATTGGGGAAGCATTTTATCACACCGATCTTGGTGTGGTCAGATGCTTTGAGGGCAGAGGAGAGATCTAGGGTCTAATAGACCCCAATTTTTTCAAAAAAGAGTACCTGTCACTACCTATTGCTATCATAGGGGATATTTACATTCCCCGAGATAACAATAAAAATGATTGAAAAAAAAAATGAAAGGAACAGTTTAAAAATAAGATAAAAAAGCAAAAAAATAATAAAGAAAAAAAAAAAAAAAAAAAAGCACCCCTGTCGCCCCCTGCTCTCGCGCTAAGGCGAACGCAAGCGGCGGTCTGTCGTCAAACGTAAACAGCAATTGCATCATGCATGTGAGGTATCACCGCGAAGGTCAGATCGAGGGCAGTAATTTTTGCAGTAGACCTCCTCTGTAAATCTAAAGTGGTAACCTGTAAAGGCTTTTAAAGGCTTTTAAAAATGTATTTATTTTGTTGCCACTGCACGTTTGTGCGCAATTGTAAAGCATGTCATGTTTGGTATCCATGTACTTGGCCTAAGATCATCTTTTTTATTTCATGAAACATTTGGGCAATATAGTGTGTTTTAGTGCATTAAAATTTAAAAAAGTGTGTTTTTTTCCCCAAAAAATGCGTTTGAAAAATCGCTGCGCAAATACTGTGTGAAAAAAAAAAATGAAACACCCACCATTTTAATCTGTAGGGCATTTGCTTTAAAAAAATATATAATGTTTGGGGGTTCAAAGTAATTTTCTTGCAAAAAAAAAAAATAACTTTTTCATGTAAACAATAAGTGTCAGAAAGGGCTTTGTCTTCAAGTGGTTAGAAGAGTGGGTGATGTGTGACATAAGCTTCTAAATGTTGTGCATAAAATGCCAGGACAGTTCAAAACCCCCCAAATGACCCCATTTTGGAAAGTAGACACCCCAAGCTATTTGCTGAAAGGCATGTCGAGTCCATGGAATATTTTATATTGCGACACAAGTTGCGGGAAAGAGACAAATTTTTATTTTTTTTGCACAAAATTGTCACTAAATGATATATTGCTCGAACATGCCATGGGAATATGTGAAATTACACCCCAAAATACAGTCTGTTGCTTCTCCTGAGTACAGGGATACCACATGTGTGAGACTTTTTGGGAGCCTAACCGCGTACGGAACCCCGAAAACCAAGCACCGCCTTCAGGCTTTCTAAGGGCGTGAATTTTTGATTTCACTCTTGACTGCCTATCACAGTTTCGGAGGCCATGGAATGCCCAGGTGGCACAACCCCCCCCCCCCCCCCCAAATGACCCCATTTTGGAAAGTAGACACCCAAAGCTATTTGCTGAGAGGTATAGTGAGTATTTTGCAGACCTCACTTTTTGTCACAAAGTTTTGAAAATTGAAAAAAGAAAAAAAAAAAAGTTTTTTCTTGTCTTTCTTCATTTTCAAAAACAAATGAGAGCTGCAAAATACTCACCATGCCTCTCAGCAAATAGCTTGAGGTGTCTACTTTCCAAAATGGGGTCATTTGGGGTGGTTTTGTGCCACCTGGGCATTCCATGGCCTCCGAAACTGTGATAGGCAGTGAAGAGTGAAATCAAAAATTTTCACCCTTAGAAATCCTGAAGGCGGTGATTGGTTTTCGGGGTCCCGTGCACGGCTAGGCTCCCAAAAAGTCCCACACATGTGGTATCCCCGTACTCAGGAGAAGTAGCTAAATGTATTTTGGGGTGCAATTCCACATATGCCCATGGCCTGTGTGAGCAATATATCATTTAGTGACAACTTTGTGCAAAAAAAAAAAAAAAAAGTGTCACTTTCCCGCAACTTGTGTCAAAATATAAAATATTCCATGGACTCAATATGCCTCTCAGCAAATAGCTTGGGGTGTCTACTTTCCAAAATGGGGTCATTTGGGGGGGGGTTTGTGCCACCTGGGCATTCCATGGCCTCCGAAACTGTGATAGGCAGTGAAGAGTGAAATCATACAGTGGCTTGCGAAAGTATTTGGCCCCCTTGAACTTTTCAACCTTTTGCCACATTTCAGGCTTCAAACATAAAGATATAAAATTTTAATTTTTTGTGAAGAATCACCAACAAGTGGGACACAATTGTGAAGTGGAACAAAATCTATTGGATATTTTAAACTTTTTTTAGCAATTAAAAAACTGAAAAGTGGTGCGTGCAAAATTATTCGGCCCCTTTACTTTCAGTGCAGCAAACTCACTCCAGAAGTTCAGCGAGGATCTCTGAATGATCCAATGTTGTCCTAAATGACTGATGGTGATAAATAGAATCCACCTGTGTGTAATCAAGTCTCTGTATAAATGCACCTGCTCTGTGATAGACTCAGGGTTCTGTTGAAAGCGCAGAGAGCATCATGAAGACCAAGGAACACACCAGGCAGGTCCGTAATACTGTTGTGGAGAAGTTTAAAACCGGATTTGGATACAAAAAGATTTCCCAAGCTTTAAACATCCCAAGGAGCACTGTGCAAGCGATCATTTTGAAATGGAAGGAGTATCAGACCACTGCAAATCTACCAAGACCTGGCTGTCCCTCTAAACTTTCAGCTCAGACAAGGAGAAGACTGATCAGAGATGCAGCCAAGAGGCCCATGATCACTCTGGATGAACTGCAGAGAACTACAGCTGAGGTGGGAGAGTCTGTCCATAGGACAACAATCAGTCGTACACTGCACAAATCTGGCCTTTATGGAAGAGTGGCAAGAAGAAAGCCATTTCTCAAAGATATCCATAAAAAGTCTCATCTAAAGTTTGCCACAAGCCACCTGGGAGACACACCAAACATGTGGAAGAAAGTGCTCTGGTCCGATGAAACCAAAATCGAACTTTTTGGCCACAATGCAAAACGATATGTTTGGCGTAAAAGCAACACAGCTCATCACACTCAACACACCATCCCCACTGTCAAACATGGTGGTGGCAGCATCATGGTTTGGGCCTGCTTTTCTTCAGCAGGGACAGGGAAGATGGTTAAAATTGAGGGGAAGATGGATGTAGCCAAATACATGACCATTCTGGATGAAAACCTGTTGGAGTCTGCAAAAGACCTGAAACTGGGACGGAGATTTATCTTCCAACAAGACAATGATCCCAAACATACAGCAAAATCTACAAAGGAATGGTTCACAAATAAACGTATCCAGATGTTAGAATGGCCAAGTCAAAGTCCAGACCTGAATCCAATCGAGAATCTGTGGAAAGAGCTGAAAACTGCTGTTCACAAACGCTCTCCATCCAACCTCACTGAGCTCGAGCTGTTTTGAAAGGAAGAATGGGCAAGAATTTCAGTCTCTTGATGTGCAAAACTGATAGAGACATACCCCAAGCGACTTGCAGCTGTAATCGCAGCAAAAGGTGGCTCTACAAAGTATTAACGCGAGGGGGCCGAATAATTTTGCACGCCCCACTTTTCATTTTTTTATTAGTTAAAAAAGTTTCAAAAATCCAAAAGATTTCGTTCCACTTCACAATTGTGTCCCACTTGTTGGTGATTCTTCACAAAAAATTAAAATTTTATATCTTTATGTTTGAAGCCTGAAATGTGGCAAAAGGTTGAAAAGTTCAAGGGGGCCGAATACTTTCGCAAGCCACTGTAAATTTACACCCTTAGAAATCCTGAAGGCGGTGATTGGTTTTCGGGGCCCCGTACATGGCTAGGCTCCCAAAAAGTCCCACACATGTGGTATCCCCATACTCAGGAGAAGCAGCAGAATGTATTTTGGGGTGCAATTCCACATAGGCCCATGGCCTGTGTGAGCAATATATCATTTAGTGACAACTTTTTGTAAATATATATTTTTTTTTTTTTGTCATTATTCAATCACTTGGGACAAAATAAATATTCAATGGGTTCAACATGCCTCTCAGCAATTTCCTTGGGGTGTCTACTTTCCAAAATGGGGTCATTTGGGGGGGTTTTGTACTGCCCTGCCATTTTAGCACCTCAAGAAATGACATAGGCAGTCATAAACTAAAAGCTGTGTAAATTACAGAAAATGTACCCTAGTTTGTAGACGCTATAACTTTTGCGCAAACCAATAAATATACGCTTATTGACATTTTTTTTACCAAAGACATGTGGCCGAATACATTTTGGCCTAAATGTATGACTAAAATTGAGTTTATTGGATTTTTTTTATAACAAAAAGTAGAAAATATCATTTTTTTTCAAAATTTTCGGTCTTTTTCCGTTTATAGCGCAAAAAATAAAAACCGCAGAGGTGATCAAATACCATCAAAAGAAAGCTCTATTTGTGGGAAGAAAAGGACGCAAATTTCGTTTGGGTACAGCATTGCATGACCGCGCAATTAGCAGTTAAAATGACGCAGTGCCAAATTGGAAAAAGACCTCTGGTCCTTAGGCAGCATAATGGTCCGGGGCTCAAGTGGTTAAATTTGCCACACAGACTGTGGCGTATTTTACCTGAGAGTTTCACATTGTCCGAAAAAGTAATGGGTGAAAGTAAGGTGTACATTTGTTCAAGGGTCGCATACCTATTGCTTGCTATGGCAGAAACAATATCCATTATTATATAGTCTCTTCTGTTTCTCCTTAGGATTTGGAATGTGGTTTCGTTTCTTGATGAAGGCAGCCCTGCTTGTGGACTTACCATCCCTTGGATCCTTAAATCTTTTTATCTGCATATGACTGTGAGATTATGCTCCACATGTGATACATTTTTTCTCTATACATGTGGATACTATCTATTTAATCTATTCAATTTATTGTAAGACAGGGAAGATCTCAGTCTTCCCCCCTTTTTTTTTGTTGTTCTTATTATTATTTCCAGTTCTCTGTGCCTACACTTGTATACAGTATATAGAGTGTATCCTACATTACAGTAGACAAAACATCTGCAGCATGTATACATATAAAACATGTATTGTGCAATAAAATACATTTGTGATGGGGCATGGCTTGGACATGCAGGCATGGGGAAATCTTTCCTTAGGGCTTTCACTCTGCCTGAACACATTGACATGGTGGGCCATATATTATGCCACACAAGCTTAAGGCTTCCCCTAGCCTCAGCATACCCCATGACCCAGAGACAGAGACCATTAGCAGGCTTTCAAGAAGGATATTGATAACCCTAAAGTGTAACTAAAGGCAAAACGTTTTGCATTTTGGATAGAGTAAGGGAGGATTACAACCTCTGTCAGTTTTTTTTTTATTTGCAATCTGTGACCCATCAGGGAGATTTCCCTTCATTTCCTGTCCAATAGCCAAAACAGGAAATGAGAAGAAATTCCTCCAAAGTGAGGGAACCCCAGCGTGTCACCAGGGTCACCAGAACTAGTGTCTCCATTGGAAGATTTTTCCCTTTATTACTTTTCTGGTGTCAACCTAACATTTGTTTTTTTTTTTTACTTTCACGTTTAATGATAATGGTAAACAGGACAAAATTGAGGGGGTGAATCTCCCTAATGAGAGCACAGACACCAATTAAAACTGTAAGGTTTAATAATCTATATTTAAAAAAAAAAAAAGGTTTTGCCTTTCATTACACCTTAAGGCTAAAATTGCTTACTTGGGCAATAGACTTTAAACACTTGAAACCCAGCATGAGGAGTCACTATCCTCACTTGCCTTCTTAAGGGAGAAGTGTGGTCCCATAAGATTAGAAGCTTGAATACCTCCTTAATCAGCTAGAAGCTTATAAAATTTGTAGTCCCTCATTAGAGGGTTTCTGGAGTCCACTGGCCCCCAGGACATAATCCTGTTGCTAAAGGTGATATTCTGGGCCTTGATTCTACAGAGCACATTGAAATAGATAGAGCACCCCAGCCTCCTGTGTAGGACCCTGAGCGGCTGAGGGAAATTATCTGCAAAGTGTACACATACACAAGTAAAGGAGAGCATCATGACAAAAATGCAAGACAATATGACCTTGATGGCACCAAACTGATACATTTTCTGATCTTTCTGTATGTATGCCCATACAGCATAAGGCCTTGCATGCCCTACTAGAAGCCCACCAAAAGGCTGATATTTAATAAAGAAGGGTATTCCCCTTCTCTTTGCATGCCCCCAAGGACGGTTAAACAGCTACTTTTCATGATAAAAGTGAACACTGATTTGCAACACTTTGTCTCCCAGTTTAAACTACCACCAGTAAATATCCTTGACTGGTGATTTATTGAGGAGATCCTGATCTCTGAAGGACCAAAGCTTTGGCTGAAAATGGGGGGGGGGGGTCCCCAGATCCCGACCCCCCACCATGTGAGTGAGTATGGGGTACATTGTATAATGCACAATACAGACACAGTTTTTGAAAATTCCTTTATTGAAAATAATAAAAAAAATGTACCCAGATGTAGATCCATCATCAATCAGAATGCCCGCCACCTATACCGCACCCGAAAAAAGAAAAAAAAAACTCCACCCGCGATGAAGGCTAACCACCATCTGCAGGCTCCGTCATTTGACAGTTCTTATATAGGTAAGGGGCCACCTGGCTACATCACCTGGTGGCACTGACCCAGCATGCCCGCCCTGCCCTAAAGCATCCCCCATCTCTAGTTCCCCCCTTTCCTGGTCTTCCAGGCCACATGCTTTGATAAGGGTCTGGTATAAAATTTGGGGGGACCCCACTTTTTTTATTTTGGTGTGGGGTTACCCTTTAAATCCATACCAGACAAAGGTATGGAATTGGAGGGGGGAGTGCCCTACACCATTTTTTTATTCTTTTTATTTAAATGTCTTTATTTTTTTCTTTATAAATGTCAGTTTTGCTGCAGCAGGTTCTATACACAGTACAGATGCAGCACTTTACAGACACACTAAGGGAACCTCCCTGGCACTATATTTAAAGGATTTTTTCATTTCTATTGTTTAATTTTAAGCACCATTAAAATCACTGCTCCTGTAAAAACAATCTTACCCATTTTATGGCCAATAACTTGCATATAAGCCTTTTAAAATGGGCACTTTGGATCAATCCCATAGACTTTAATAGAGTTTGAGTCCTAACTTTTGCAACGTTTGTAAGTTCTGGCGCAAACCAAACTAGGGGGTGTTCGGCCCAACTCTACTCTGGATTCATTTTGGAGCTGGGAGGTGGACTATCTTAATTCCAGTATAAACAAGTTCTGGCATTGCTTCACTAGCCTACTTTTTTTCTTTACAGTTTCTCAGATCATCTGGCAGCATTATACAGAAAACTCCCACTTTAGGTGTATAATTGTCATGGTTATGCAATAGAGTTTGTCGATCAGCATACCTGTCTCCATGTGTTCATCTCTAGAGACCAGCTGACCCTCACCTGACTGCTTTTGTACCTCTCCTCTAAGCATGGCCCCACCCCAGGCCCTATCAGGGAACCCTATATTAACCTGTGCACTGCAAGCCAGCAGTGCTGATCAACCATTGTGTGTTAGCCTCTGTGTGTACTTGCTGTGTTTCCTACATCTGATTCCTATTACCGACTTTGGCCTGTTCTTAACTATTCCTGTCTGCTCGTGACCCTGACCTTTGGCGTGTTCCCGACCATCCCTGTTTGCCTGTGACCCTTGGCGTGAACTCTGTTGTCCTTGTCTGCTTGTGGCCCCGACCTTGGCTTGTCCCTTACTTTCCTTGTTGTTCCAGCCTGCTGCCTCCTTCCTCTTCTCCTGTAGTCTACCGTGAGCAGTCAGCCGTAGGGTCCACTACCTTGCGGTGCACTCCTGATCCCAACGGTGTGCATCTGTCACCCAGCCTCATGGTGACCTGACAATAATATGCTACAGTATGAGGTGGTTATTGTGCTAATGTCTAACTCATGGGAGTCTGCCTACCTCATGGATGCCATTCTATGCTGCTCAATAGGTCAAACTCTCCTGGAGGGAGTATGTACATGTTAAGAATGTGTACTTGGTTTAAGTCTCACCAACTGTTAATAGTGTACCTCACTGGGGAATTCTAGCTTATATTAAACACATTTGCTATGTAGTTCCTACCTATTATTGCAACTTTTTTTTTCAATTATACATGTTTTGAGTCTATACGGGGGGGGGGGGGGGGCTTGGATTATGTGGTGTCAGGTGCTTCTCCTCTGTCAGCCTTTGCTCCCCAAACAAATGGAACAAGCTTTGGTAGGAACTGAAGTGCCTCAAGGCTCAAGCAGTCATACTGCAGGAAACACATTTCCACTCTTCATCTCTTTCAAAGCTCCCTACCCACATTTAAGCAACAATATTTAAATAATTGTTCTCTAAATATATGGGTGTGATGATAGCTGTGTATGAGAACTCTTCCTTTCTGCCTTTAGTACACCAGATAGACTCACATGGCTAGAAGTTAGATATTTCTTGGGGATGATCTGCTCTCTCCCATGCTGCCCTGAAACACGTCAGGCAGGCCCTACAAGATCCTCATTTAGTTGATGCAGACTTCCAGTAAGAACTGTAGCTACTTTTCAAAAATGCATGGTGCATACAGTATTTGAGGATTGACCTCCTTTAAATAGATCAGTACTTCTTAGACCATCTAATTAGTGGCAAACTTGAGCCAATTATGATTTCTCTGGTCCTACCCCATGAAATGCTTACAGAATGGACTTGTAACCTGAACAAGGCCCTGTTAGTTAACACAGTTATAGTGGGAGAAGTGACTGCCGCTTTACAACATTTTTCTGAGAATGTTGTACGCTAGGTGTCAGAGGTATCAGTCTGGGAAGGCAACAATATATTTGTACATGGAGAACATATCTCTGATGGAATTACACTAAAGAAGCCAGCAAGTCTCACCTCTGTCACCTCCTGGACTCTATTCTTAAGGTAGAAGCTTGCCACAAAGCTGGCTAACCTGCAGATGAAGAACATTTGAATTTGCAGATCCATAGGAAATTGAGATACAGTATGTGTGGCTTCCACATATATTTGCAAATATTGTGCAACTAAAACCCTTTGCTTTTAATGCAAATGGTTAGACAGTGTAATTTTGTTTTTTGTAGGCGAGCTGGTAAGTATGCTGGAAAAACCTTTGTTTGATTGTGCTATGCAAAGCCCTCCCAGGTGCACTTTGCTTTGAAAGCAAGTTATAAATTGGGGCGGTAGGCATTTTTTATTAGCTAATTTGGCGTGGGCACACATTGAATGTCTTCAGCTGCCATTGTACTTTGCTGGGCTTATAGTGTGTCCCTGTTAGGGATGAGCCGAACACCCCCCTGTTCGGTTCGCACCAGAACATGCAAACAGGCAAAAAATTGGTTCGAACACCCAAACACTGTTAAAGTCTATAGGACATGAACATGAATAATCAAAAGTGCTAATTTTAAAGGCTTATATGCAAGTTATTGTCATAAAAAGTGTTTGGGGACCTGGGTCCTGCCCCAGGGGACATGGATCAATGCAAAAAAGTTTTAAAAACGGCAGTTTTTTCAGGAGCAGTGATTTTAATAATGCTTAAAGTGAAACAATAAAAGTGTAATATCCCTTTAAATTTCGTACCTGGGGGGTGTCTATAGTATGCCTGTAAACGGGCGCATGTTTCCCGTGTTTAGAACAGTCTGACAGCAAAATGACATTTCAAAGGAAAAAAAAGTCATTTAAAACTACTCGCGGCTATTAATGAATTGCCGGTCCAACAATACACATAAAGGTTCACTGATAAAAATGGCATGGGAATTCCCCACAGGGGAACCCCGAAACAAAAATGACGTGGGGGGGTCCCCCTAAATTCCATACCAGGCCCTTCAGGTCTGGTATGGATATTAAGGGGAACCCCGGCCAAAATTTAAAAAAAAATGGCGTGGGGTCCCCCTCAAAATCTATACCAGACCCTTCAGGTCTGGTATGGATTTTAAGGGGAACCCCGTGCCAAAATTTAAAAAAAATGGTGTGGGGTCTCCCCAAAAATCCATACCAGACCCTTATCCGAGCATGCAACCTGGCAGGCCGCAGGAAAAGAGGGGGGATGAGAGAGCCCCCCCTCCTGAACTGTACCAGGCCACATGCCCTCAATATTAGGAGGGTGCTTTGGGGTAGCCCCCCAAAACACCTTGTCCCCCAAATCCCGGCCCTCCCCCCTGTGTGAAATGGTAAGGGGGTACAAAAGTACCCCTACCATTTCACAAAAAACTGTCAAAAATGTTAAAAATTACAAGAGACAGTTTTTGACAATTCCTTTATTTAAATGCTTCTTCTTTCTTCTATCTTCTTTCTTCTATCATCTTTCTTCTTTCTTCTATCTTCTATGTTCCTTCGGTTTCTTCCTCCATCTTCTTCTTCTTCTGGTTCTTCCTCCGGTGTTCTCGGCCAGGATCTTCCTCCGCGGCGCCGGCGTCTTCTTCCCTTCGTCTTCTGGGCCACTCCGCATCCAGCATGATGGGAGGCTCCCGCTGTGTGACGCTTCTCCTCTTCTGATGGTTCTTAAATAACGGAGGGCGGGGCCACCCGGTGACCCCGCCCCCCTCTGACACACGGTGACTTCCCTGTCCACCCTCTCTGACGTCATGGGGAATGCCACAGGGAAGTCCCTGTGCGTCAGAGGGGTGGGGGCCCTCTGTTATTTAACCACTAAGCATCCGCGCTATGGTCATATGACGGCCTCCCCTGTGCACGCTCCCTGCGCACGCCCTGCAAGGCGCGCGCCGGGCACGCTGTGATCACCGAGTCACTGAGACTCGGCTGATCACCGATCCGAGTAAGGGGCCGGTCCCGGCCCCTTACCATGTGATCAGCTGTCAGCCAATGACAGCTGATCACATGATGTAAACAAAAGATTGGTAATCATTTTTTTTTTTACTCACGCTGACAGCGTGAGTAGAAAAAAAGCCGATCACCGGCTGGGATTAAAGAGGCACATCAGCCTCATCAGTGCCACCTACTAGTGCCAATTAAAAGAGCCCACAGTGCCACCTAACAGTGCCAACCAATGCCACCTATCAATGCCCACAAGTTCCACCTATCAATGCCCACAAGTGCCACCTATCAATGCCCACCTGTAGTGCCAATCAGTGCCACCTGGCAGTGCTGCCCATCACTGCCACCCATCAGTGCCCATCAGTGCCCATCACTGCCACCCATCAGTGCCCATCACTGCCACCTATCAGTGCCCATCACTGCCGCCTCATCAGCGTACATCAATGAAGGAGAAAAATGACCCGTTTTAAATTTTTTATAACAAAATATAAAAAAAATATATATATTTTTTTAAATTCAGGTTTTTACATTTTTTTAACAAAAAGTAAAAACTGCAGAGGTGATCAAATACCACCAAAAGAAATCTCTATTTGTGGTGAAAAAATGATAAAAATTTCATTTGGGTACAGTGTTGTATGACCGCGCAATTGTCATTCAAAGTGCATCAGCGCTGAAAGCTGAAAATTGGTCTGGATAGGAGGGGGGTTTAAGTGCCCTGTAAGCAAGTGGTTAAGAACCATCAGAAGAGGAGAAGTGTCACACAGCGGGAGCCTCCCATCCCATCATGCTGGATGCAGAGCGGCCCAGAAGACGAAGGGAAGAAGATGCCGGCGCGGCGGAGGAAGATGCCGGACGAGAACACCGGAGGAAGAACCAGAAAACCCAGAAGAACCAGAAGAAGAAGAAGATGGAGGAAGAAACTGAAGGAAGATAGAAGAAAGAAGATAGAAGGAAGAAGAAGCATTGAAATAAAGGAATTGTCAAAAACTGTCTCTTGTAATTTTTAATATTTTTGACACGTTTTTGTGAAATGGTAGGGGTACTTTTGTACCCCCTTACCATTTCACACAGGGGGGAGGGCCGGGATCTGGGGGTCCCCTTGTTAAAGGGGGCTTCCAGATTCCAATAAGCCCCCCGCCCGCAGACCCCCACAACCACCGGGCAAGGGTTGTGGGGATGAGGCCCCTGTCCCCATCAACATGGGGACAAGGTGTTTTGGGGTGCTACCCCAAAGTACCCTCCCAATGTTGAGGGCATGTGGCCTGGTACGGTTCAGGAGGGGGGTGCTCTCTCGTCCCCCCCTCTTTTCCTGCGGCCTGCCAGGTTGCGTGCTCGGGTAAGGGTCTGGTATGGATTTTTGGGGAGACCCCACGCCATTTTTTTTTTCATTTTGGTGCAGGCTTTCCCTTAAAATACATACCAGACCTGAAGGGTCTGGTATAGATTTTGAGGGGGACCCCACGCCTTTTTTTTTTAAATTTTGGCCAAGGTTCCTCATAATATCCATACCAGACCTGAAGGGCCTGGTATGGAATTGAGGGGGACCCCCACGTAATTTTTTTAAAATTTTGGTCCGGGGTTCCCCTGTGGGGAATTCCCATGCCGTTTTTATCAATGAACTTTTTTGTGTGTTTTGTCAGACCGGCAATTCATTAATAGCCGCGAGTAGTTTTAAATGACTTTTTTTTTTTTTTAATTGTCATTTTGCTGTCAGACTGTTCTAAACACGGGAAACATGTGCCCCTTTACAGGCATACTATAGACACCCCCCAGGTACGAACTTTAAAGGGATATTACACTTTTATTGTTTCACTTTAAGCATTATTAAAATCACTGCTCCTGAAAAAACGTCAGTTTTTAAAACTTTTTTTGCATTGATCCATGTTCCCTGGGGCAGGACCCAGGTCCCCAAACACTTTTTATGACAATAACTTGCATATAAGCCTTTAAAATTAGCACTTTTGATTTCTCCCATAGACTTTTAAAGGGTGTTCTGCGGTGTTCGAATTTGCCGCGAACACCCCAAATTGGTCGCTGTTCAGCGAACTGGTGAACAGCCAATGTTAGAGTAGAACATGAGTTTGACTCGAACTCGAAGCTCATCCCTAGTCCCTGTGTCTCTTAGGAGGAATGGGTTGCCTCTGGGAATACCTGCCCTTAATTTATATATTGTTAGATATGCTCCAATATGGACACTATCAAAGATTTGTGTTAGGACAGCACTTTACAGAGGGGCCTTGACAAGGCAGTAGGGCTTCCACTAGCAGGAACTGAAATGTGCTTTTTTTAACGCAAATTGTTAGCCAGTGTAATTTTGCTTTTTTTTTGTTTTTGTTTTATTTTTGTTTTTTGTTTTTTTGCAGGTCACTGGTAGCTGTGTTGGAAAAACACTTGTTTGTTTGTGCTATGCAAGGTCTTTTCATATGCACCTTTTTTTAAAAGCTGGTTACAAATTATGGTGGCTAACATTTTTGTTTAGCTTAGAAGTCTGGCAACCTGTCTGGAATTGCTTAGTGCAGGGCTGTCTTTAATATTGATTGGACCCTGTGTAAACATTTTCTTTGGGCCCCCCAATGCAATTTTTCTTTACACCTGCTTTGAAACATATAGTACATAGCAGCTAAACTCCAAATCAGTTTAGTGCAGCAGATCAGGCAGCAATTGCGATTGTTTGCCAGAGGTTAAAGCATAACATTACTGTTCACTGATTAGTTGCTAGAGGTTACAGCACATAATTTATGCTTACCCATTGGTTGCTGGGGCTGGGGAGTGTGGACAGTGGTGGTGGTGAGGGGTGGGGGGGGATTGGAGTGTGTGATCAGTGGAAGTGCTGGGGGGTTGATGGGATCAGTGGCAGTGCTGGGGGTGGTGGGGTGAGTGAAGACAGTGCTGGTGGGGATGGGATGAGTGGCAGTGCTTGGGGGGCGGGATGGAATCAGTAGCAGTGCTTTGGGGGGAGGGGGAGGGGGTCAGTGGCAATTCTTGGGAGAGGGAGAGGGAGAGAGAAAGACCAACCTTAGCCCTGGCTGTAGTCCCTTCTGTGCACCCACTGTCCCAGTTTGTGTATTGGTGTATGATGCCTGGTACCTCCTTCCAAAGGACGTTCACACTGGCCAGCAGTGGGCAGGGTGATGAGGATGGGGTGCTCTGCTCCTTCCAGCAGATCCTTCTTAGAACGTGGACTGTCCCAGGTAGCAGTCCCTGGTTGCATGCACCCCCTGCCGGCCCTCGGGGGGGCCCGGATCCACCTGTCCTCCGGGCCGCTGTTGGTGCTTGAAGTTGAGAGCAAGGTAGCAGTCCCTGGCTGTATGCACCTCCTGACGGTCCTCGTGGGCCCCTGTCTCCGGGCCTCTGTCAGAGCTTGGAGTGGAGGGGAGGGCAGGGTAGCAGTGCCTGGCTGCATGCACCTCCTGCTGGTCCTGGGGGCCCCCAATATGCCTGTCCCTGGGCCGCTGTTGGAGCTTGGAATGGAGGGGAGAGTGGGGTAGCAGTACCTGGCTGCATGCACCTCCTGCCTGTCCTCCGGGGCCCCCAATCTGGCTGTCTCCAGGCCACTGTCAGAGCTTGGAGAATCGGATGGAGGAATCCAGCCTCTGGGTGCCACTGCCGCATCGGGGTTGCGCCTGCCGCTCCTCACCTCTCTGGTTGTCAGAGAGCTCTTTCTTCTCATGGGCTCTTGCTTCTCCTTGCTACCGCCAGGACTCCCCATGACAAGAGGTTCAAGGGACAGCTGCTTTGGGCCCTCAACAATAAAAGGGCCCTGGCATGAATTACAGTGGCGGGGTATTTTTTTGAAGCACCATATTAGATCCAGAGGCTCTAATAGGCTTCAAAATAGGGTGGGCTTGTGGCGCAGAGCATTGAAAGGACAGGGGGTCCTTTTGGATGCCTAGGAGGAGGGGAGAAGAGGCATGGGGCAAGCCAGGAGGAGAAGACATACAGTCAGGTCCATAAATATTGGGACATCAACACAATTCTAATCTTTTTGGCTCTATACACCACCACAATGGATTTGAAATGAACAAGATGTGCTTTAACTGCAGACTTTCAGCTTTAATTTGAGGGTATTTACATCCAAATCAGGTGAACGGTGTAGGAATTACCACAGTTTGTATATGTGCCTCCCACTTTTTAAGGGACCAAAAGTAATGGGAAAGATTAACAATCATCCATCAAACTTTCACTTTTTAATACTTGGTTGCAAATCCTTTGCAGTCAATTACAGCCTGAAGTCTGGAATGCATAGACATCACCAGACGCTGGGTTTCATCCCTGTTGATGCTCCGCCAGACCTCTACTGCAACTGTCTTCATTTCCTGCTTGTTCTTGGGGCATTTTCCCTTCAGTTTTGTCTCCAGCAAGTGAAATGCATGCTCAATCGGATTCAGGTCAGGTGATTGACTTGGCAATTGCATAACATTCCACTTCTTTCCTTTAAAAAACTCTTTGGTTGCTTTCACAGTATGCTTCGGGTCATTGTCCATCTGCACTGTGAAGCGCCGTCCAATGAGTTCTGAAGCATTTTGCTGAATATGAGCAGATAATATTGCCTGAAACACTTCAAAATTCATTCTGCTGCTTTTGTCAGCAGTCAAATCATCAATAAATACAAAAGAACCAGTTCCATTGGCAGCCATACATGCCCACGCCATGACACTACCATCACCATGCTTCACTGATGAGGTGGCATGCTTTGGATCATGAGCAGTTCCTTTCCTTCTCCATGCTCTTCTCTTCCTATCACTCTGGTACAAGTTGATCTTGGTCTCATTGTCCATAGGATGTTGTTCCAGAACTGTGAAGTAGGGATGAGCCAAACCCCCCCGGTTCGGTTCGCACCAGAACCTGCGAACGGACCGAAAATTCGCACAAACGTTAGAACCCAATTGACGTCTATGGGACTCGAACGTTCAAAATCAAAAGTGCTCATTTTAAATGCTAATTTTCATGGTATTGTCCTAAAAAGGGTTTGGGGACCCGGGTCCTGCCCCAGGGGACATGGATCAATGCAAAAAAACCTTTTAAAAACGGCCGTTTTTTCGGGAGCAGTGATTTTAATGATGCTTAAAGTAAAAAAAAAAAAAAAGTGAAATATTCCTTTAAATATCGTACCTGGGGGTGTCTATAGTATGCCTGTAAAGTGGCGCATGTTTCCCGTGCTTAGAACAGTCCCTGCACAAAATGACATTTTTAAAGGAAAAAAGAGTCATTTAAAACTGCTTGCGGCTTGGATGGATGGATGAAAATGGATGAAAATCAGTGAGACAAACGGCATGGGTACCCTCCAGTCCATTACCAGGACCTTTGGGTCCTGTATGGATATTAGGGGGAACCCCGCACCCAAATTAAAAAAAGGAAAGGCGTGGGGCCCCCAGGCCCTATATACTCTGAACAGCAGTATACAGGCGGTGCAAACAAGACAGGGACTGTAGGTTTGTTGTCAAGTAGAATCTGTTTGTAATTTTGAACTGGTACATTTTTAACGTGTTTAGCTCCAGCCAAAAAATCTATTTTAAGCTTTTTGGAAAACACAGGGAAGAGTTATCACCCCTGTGACATTTGTTTTGCTATCTGTGCTCCTTTTCAGAAGATTTTACATCACTTTCTGTCCCAATGACAAATGTTTTTAGAAAATTTGGGGTTTTTAGTGAAACAAGGATTGGTGATAAAGCATCAGTGGAAAGGAGAAAAGTTTTTCCCATATTAACTCTTACAGGAGAGAATTTCCCTTCCTATGGGGTAGATTTCATCTCACTTCCTGTTGTCTCCTTCCGTTTGCAAGTAGGAGTCGTTTGTAAGTTGGATGTTTGAAAGTAGGGGCCTGCCCTATATACTCAGCAGAAATTTGGGCCTTAGATGTCGTTGTGGCCTCAACACTGTAATCCCTCACAGGGCCCTGCTGTGAAATATTAGATCAAGAATTGTAATTACATGCCCCTGTTGAACAGGGGCTGAAAAATTGGGCCTTTGGTGGTGGTGGCGCTGGTGCCACAACACTGTAAGTCCTCACAGTTAATCTTGGTGGGTGCAGAAACTGGCCCTGCTGTGAAATATTCAATCAAGAAATGTAATTACATGCCCCTGTTGAACAGGGCCAGAAAAATTGGGCCTTTGGTGGTGGTGGTGCTGGTGGTACAACACTGTAAGTCCTCACAGTTAATCTTGGTGGGCGCAGAAACGGGGCCTGCTGTGAAATATGCGATCAAGAATTGTAATTACATGCCCCTGTTGAACAGGGTCTGAAAAATTGGGCTTTTGGTGGTGGTGGTGGTGCTGGTGGCACAACACTGTAAGTCCTCACAGTTAATCTTGGTGGGCGCAGAAACGGGCCCTGCTGTGAAATATTAGATCAAGAATTCTAATTACATGTCCCTGTTGAACAGGGGCTTAAAAATTGGGCCTTAGGCACTGGTGCTGGTGCCACAACACTGCAACCCCTCACAGATACTCTAGTTGGAGCGCAGGAACTAGCCCTGCTGCAAAAGAATTGCATCAAAAATTGTAATTACACACCCCTGTTAAACAGGGGCTGAAAAATTGGGCCTTAGGCACTGGTGCTGGTGCCACAACACTGCAACCCCTCACAGATACTCTAGTTGGAACGCAGGAACGAGCCCTGCTGCAAAGAATTGCATCAAAAATTGTAATTACACGCCCCTGTTAAACAGGGTGTTAGGTACCTGGTAGTTGAGCCCGACTGGTAGAAGGAGGCCTCTCTTAAGCGCTGGTTCAGGAGCCACTGGAGTGGGAACAGAGGTCTCCTGAGCACAGTGGGTAGGAGTGCCTGATGTAGGTTCTTGCGATAGCCAACACAGGAGCTGAGGAGACTTCCTCTGGAGTAGCTGTACTGCGGATGCAGGTAAGCTGAAGTGGATCCATCAGCAGGCAGGTGGGGGATATTGCAGCAGCAGAACCTGGAGCTGGAAGAGCAGGTGGTGAGCAGTGTCACAGGACACAAGCAAAGCAGAGTCAAACAGTCCGTATTGGCAGGAGATCAGGCAGGTATATGACAGAAGGGATGATCACAGAATAGTCAGGCAGGCAGGTGTTCGGCAACAGGTCACAAGATATCAGCAAGGTCAGGCAGGCCGGGTAGGATAGGAGATAGTAGAATGGTCAGACGTAGCTGGGTCAATAGCAAATAGTAACAACAGGCAGGATACAGGAACTCAGGTGCAGAGCTGCAGACGAACAGCACCTGATGGAAGTATCTGACACTCTTTTAAAGGGTCTTTGGCGCCAAGCAGCGCTAGCGTGAACGTGTGAACGCGCGCATGCGCGGGAGCGCGCCAGCGCCCCCCAGTGGGGAATTCAGCTGAACTGCTCTGGAAAAGCCTCTCGTGCACCTACGTGCAGGCATGTTAGCCCGATGGCCACCGACATGTCCCTGACATTGCCCCCTCCCAACGGGCAGCCTCCGGATGCCCAGATAACTCCTCTTTTCGGGATGAGCAGAGAAGTAGGCATGGATCAAACGTTTAGCATGAATATTGCTATTAGTTACATAGTTACATAGTAGGTGAGGTTGAAAAAAGACACAAGTCCATCAAGTCCAACCTATGTGTGTGATTATGTGTCAGTATTACATTACATATCCCTGTATATTGCGGTCATTCAGGTGATTATCTAATAGTTTCTTGAAGCTATCAATGCTCCCCGCTGAGACCACCGCCTGTGGAAGGGAATTCCACATCCTTGCCGCTCTTACAGTAAAGAACCCTCTACGTAGTTTAAGGTTAAACCTCTTTTCCTCTAATTGCAATGAGTGGCCACGAGTCTTATTAAACTCTCTTCTGCGAAAAAGTTTTATCCCTATTGTGGGGTCACCAGTACAGTATTTGTAAATTGAAATCATATCCCCTCTCAAGCGTCTCTTCTCCAGAGAGAATAAGTTCAGTGCTCGCAACCTTTCCTCATAACTAAGATCCTCCAGACCCTTTATTAGCTTTGTTGCCCTTCTTTGTACTCGCTCCATTTCCAGTACGTCCCTCCTGAGGACTGGTGCCCAGAACTGGACAGCATACTCCAGGTGCGGGCGGACCAGAGTCTTGTAGAGCGGGAGAATTATCGTTTTATCTCTGCAGTTGATCCCCCTTTTAATGCATACCAATATTCTGTTTGCTTTATTAGCAGCAGCTTGGCATTGCATGCCGTTGCTGAGCCTATCATCTACTAGGACCCCCAAGTCCTTTTCCATCCTAGATTCCCCCAGAGGTTCTCTCCCCAGTGTATAGATTGCATTCATATTTTTGACACCCAAATGCATTATTTTACATTTTTCTACATTGAACCTCATTTGCCATGTAGTCGCCCACCCCATTAATTTGTTCAGGTCTTTTTGCAAGATTTCCACATCCTGCGGAGAAGTTATTGCCCTGCTTAGCTTAGTATCGTCTGCAAATACAGAGATGGAACTGTTTATCCCATCCTCCAGGTCATTTATGAACAAATTAAATAGGATTGGTCCCAGCACAGAACCCTGGGGGACCCCACTACCCACCCCTGACCATTCTGAGTACTCCCCATTTATCACCACCCTCTGAACACGCCCTTGTAGCCAGTTTTCAATCCATGTACTCACCCTATGGTCCATGCCAATGCACCTTATTTTGTACAGTAAACGTTTATGGGGAACTGTGTCAAATGCTTTTGCAAAATCCAGATACACCACGTCTACGGGCCTTCCTTTATCTAGATGGCAACTCACCTCCTCATAGAAGGTTAATAGATTGGTTTGGCAAGAACGATTCTTCATGAATCCATGCTGATTACTGCTAATGATATCATTCTTATTACTAAAATCTTGTATATAGTCCCTTATCATCCCCTCCAAGAGTTTACATACTATTGATGTTAGGCTAACTGGTCTGTAATTCCCAGGGATGTTTTTTGGGCCCTTTTTAAATTAGGTTCCCATGAATTATTCTCCGGACCATACCCTTTCCATTTGATCAAAAACTGTACCTGCCCCAATCTCTTTCTGCAATCGAGGATGGCCTCCACCTCATATTCCTCGTTTCCGTCCACCAAGACAGGTTCAGGGACCCTGGTGCCCCTATTAGGGAAGGGGTCGGCTACAGCGGGCTTCAACAATGACACATGGAATACAGGATGGATTTTAAGTGAGTCAGGTAAACACAGTTCATAAGACACTTTGTTAATCTTCTTTTTCACCGGAAAGGGCCCAATAAACTTAGGAGCAAGCTTTTTGAAAGGACAAGCTAGTTCAATATTATTGGTAGACAGCCATACCTTATCACCAATCTGCAGGTTTAGATCCCCTCTTCTCTTTTGATCGAAGATCCTCTTACTGTCTGCTTGTGCCTTGGATACCGCTTCCTGTTCTGGTTGTTGTGACTGAGGAACTGTACTGTGTCCCGGACCGCTGGAACTGGGGATTCTGGAAGAAAATCTGGTAAGAAAGATACATGAAAACCATAATTGGCAAAGAACGGGGACTGACCCGTGGCAGAGTGGCTAGCATTATTATAAGCGAATTCCGCTAGAGGCAGTAGGGACACCCAATTGTCTTGTACAAATGAGGTAAAACACCTAATGTATTGCTCTAGCGTTTGCTTTGTCCTTTCGGTTTGCTAATTAGTTTGGGGGTGGTATGCTGAGGACAGGGCTAGTTAAATTTTCAGGATCTCACACAGGGCTTTCCAGAAGCGTGAAGTAAACTGCACCCCCCTATCGGACACTATATTTGCGGGAACTCCGTGCAGCCTGATGATCTCTTTGATGAACACACGGGCCGTCTCCACAGCAGAGGGTGTCCCCTTTAAGGGCAGGAAGTGGACCATTTTTTGGACATTTCACGCATTTCATTTAAAGTCCCACTTTTGTTGCTTTTTTCTTAGGGAAGTGGACCATTTTAGACAGACGATCGACCACCACAAAGATCGCCGAACATCCTTCCGAGCATGGTAATTCAACAAAAAATTCCATTGCTATCATCCTCCAGGGCCTATCTGGTATGGGCAACGGCCTCAACAGTCCCCAAGCTCGGTTCCTGGAAGTTTTATTTTGAATGCAAACAGAACAAGAGCTGATGCACTTCCTGCAAAATTCTTTCAGGTTAGGCCACCAGAACGTGCGTTGCACGAGTTCAAGGGTTTTACGAACCCCAAAATGTCCTGCAAGTGGATGATCATGCAATAAAGTCAGCAGCTTGACTCGGACGTCTTCCGGTACGAATATTTGACTACCTTTCCACAATAACCCATCTCGAGATGTTAAGGTGAGTCCTTGAAGACTTGAAGGTTCTGGTGATGCTTCTCTGATCAAGGACAGGAGGTCCACCTGAAGGAGTAAGAAACTATTTGCTGGCAGAATGGTGTCGGGTACAGAAGGTGATCAAACATGCGCGATAGCGCGTCTGGTTTTACGTTCTTAGTTAATGGCCGGTAGGTGATATGGAAACAGAAACGTGTAAAAAACAGGGCCCACCGGGCTTGTCGGGGTTTCAGTCTCTTAGCAGATCTTAAATATTCGAGGTTCTTGTGATCAGTATATATTAGAACCGGATGAACTGTGCCCTCTAACAGGTACCTCCACTCTTCTAGTGCTGCCTTAATGGCCAGTAACTCCCGATCACCCACATCGTAATTTCGCTCAGCCGGCGAGAGTTTCCTGGAGAAAAATCCCACAGGATGCATCAGATCTTTGTTACCCTGCCGTTGAGAGATGACTGCGCCCATGGCCACTTCAGAAGCATCAACCTCCAGAATAAAAGGTAGGGATGAATCAGGATGGCTGAGGATTGGAGCTGAAGTGAAACGCCTTTTTAATTCTTCAAAGGCCTCCTGAGCCTCCGGGCTCCAGTGAAAACGACAGTTCTGCTTGGTTAGCTGCGTGATGGGTGAGATGATGGCAGAAAATCTCTTAATAAATTTTCTATAGAAATTTGCGAATCCGATGAAGCGTTGCACGCCCTACTTGTCCAGAGGAGCTGGCCAATCTAGCACAGCGGAAACTCTTTGAGGATCCATTTTAATGCCGGTGGGGGAGATCACTAGCCCCAAAAACTGAATGTCTTTTTGTTCGAATTCGCACTTCTCCGCTTTAGCGAACATGTTCCCGGTGTTGGTTGAGTGAACTAGAGAAAATTAAAATATCGTCCAAGTAAACAATCACAAAGATGTCCAGGAAATCTCTGAATACATTGTTGACTAGATGCTGAAATGTGGCAGGGGCATTGCATAATCCGAAAGGCATGACTAAGTACTCATAATGTGCGAAACGGGTCCGAAAGGCCGTCTTCCATTCATCCCCGGCCCGAATGCGGACCAGGTTGTAGGCCCCTCTTAGATCCAACTTAGTGAAGATGATGGCAGACCTCAACTTCGGAAATAATTCAGGTATCAGGGCCAACGGATAGCGGTTTTTAATCGTGACCTTGTTTAACTCCCGATAGTCCACACATGGACGAAGAGTCTGATCTTTCTTGGAAACAAAAAATATTCCGGCCCCAGCTGGGGAGGTAGAAGGTCGAATAAAGCCCTTTTTGAGGTTTTCATTAACGTATAGTTTAAGTGCCTCTTGTTCCTTCTCAAATAGCGGAAGGATGCGCCCGAAGGGAATCTCGGCCCCAGGGAGCAGCTTGATTGGGCAATCATAGGGGCGATGGGGTGGCAGGGAGTCCGCTCCTTTTTTGCTGAATACATCTGCAAATGCCCGATAAGCCTCTGGTATGGTTTGAAGCAGATCTTGATCCACATTTATGCAAAGTAAGGTGGCAGCCGGTTTGGAGGGTTCAGGTAAACAATGTCTCTGACAAAAGGGTGATAGAAACTTGACTTCACCGGTAGTCCAATTAACGTGGGGGTTACGGGCCTGAATCCAGGGCATGCCCAAGATGATCGGGAACAGTGGAGAGGAGATGACGTCCAGAGTTAGGAGCTCTTTATGCTGAGATGAACAGATGGCAGACAGAGGAAGGGTTTCTTGCGAGACTTGTCCCGACTTTATGTGGGACCCATCGGCCAGGAAAACTGAGAGTCTGTGTGTCTTTCAGGGGAAGATCTTGTCGAGCAGCAAAGGCAGAGTCAATAAAGCAGCTGCAAGCCCCAGAATCAATAATGGCGTTGACCTGGATTGTTCTTCCCTGGAGCTGTAATGAGAGAGGGAGAGCAAGTTGAGTGGCATTGGCGGTTAATGCGGAAAGACTGGCCGGAGTAGAAGAAACACACTTACGGGTCTTGGCCGGACAGTTGTTCACATAGTGGCCTGCCCCACCACAGTAGAGGCAGAGGTTTAGCTGGCGTCTGCATGCCCGCTCTTCCGGGGGTAGAGTAGAACGCATTAGTCCCAGCTGCATCGGTTCAGGAACATCAGGTGTTGGAGTGGCCGGGTTGGAGCAGGTAGAAGGCAGGTATCGGGAGGTGGGCACCGGAACTCTTGCAGTCATCCACATGGGGCGCGTTTGCTGGGAGAAACGTTCAGACCGGCGTTCACGAAGGCGTCGGTCGATCTGGATCGTTAAAGCAATAAGTTCATCAAGGGTATCAGGCATTCCTACCCGGGTGAGCTCATCCTTGAGACTCTCTGATAACCCCATGCGAAATTGATGGCGTAAAGCTGCATTGTTCCATTGTGTGTCCGCGCTCCAGCGTCGAAAGTCCGTGACATAGTCCTCGGCCGGTCTGCGGCCTTGCTGGAGCGTGAACAAAGCTGACTCAGCGGTGGCAGTCCTCTGAGGATCCTCGTACAACTGAGCCATGGCCTCGAGGAAGGAGGGCAAGGACTGGATCTGCACAGAGGTAGTTTCAAGCAGGCGATGAGCCCAGGTTTGAGGTTCCCCTTGTAGGAGGGATATAACAAATCCCACTTTAGTAGCCTCTAAAGAAAAAGTCAGTGGCTGTAGGGCGAAGTATAACAGACAGGCGCTGTGGAAAGCCAGGAACTTAGTTCGGTCACCAGAAAACCTCTCAGGAATGGGGACCCTTGGTTCGGGTGGAAGCATAACCACAGAGGGAGGTACAACAGCTTGTACTGGAGCCACTGCTGAGGCAGGAGACGCACCTCCTGGGCCACTGAGGTTCAGAACTTGACCCTCCAGTCTGGTATAACTGTCTTGCAAAGTCAATACAGCTTGTGTGAGTGCCGCTAAGTGCGTACAGATCTCCTTGATGGGAGAGGTCTCTCCTGCGGGCTCAGTCATGGCTGTTCGTACTGTTAGGTACCTGGTAGTTGAGCCCGACTGGTAGAAGGAGGCCTCTCTTAAGCGCTGGTTCAGGAGCCACTGGAGTGGGAACAGAGGTCTCCTGAGCACAGTGGGTAGGAGTGCCTGATGCAGGTTCTTGCAATGGCCAACACAGGAGCTGAGGAGACTTCCTCTGGAGTAGCTGTACTGCGGATGCAGGTAAGCTGAAGCGGATCCGTCAGCAGGCAGGTGGGGGATATTGCAGCAGCAGAACCTGGAGCTGGAAGAGCAGGTGGTGAGCAGCGTCACAGGACACAAGCAAAGCAGAGTCAAACAGTCCGTATTGGCAGGAGATCAGGCAGGTATATGACAGAAGGGATGATCACAGAATAGTCAGGCAGGCAGGTGTTCGGCAACAGGTCACAAGATATCAGCAAGGTCAGGCAGGCCGGGTAGGATAGGAGATAGTAGAATGGTCAGACGTAGCCGGGTCAATAGCAAATAGTAACAACAGGCAGGATACAGGAAATCAGGTGCAGAGCTGCAGACGAACAGCACCTGATGGAAGTATCTGACACTCTTTTAAAGGGTCTTTGGCGCCAAACAGCGCTAGCACAAACGGGCGCGCACACGCGAACGAGCACGCGCGGAAGCGCGCCAGCGCCCCCTCCAGTGGGGAATTCAGCTGAACTGCTCTGGAAAAGCCTCTCGTGCACCTACGTGCACGCATGTTAGCCCGACGGCCACCGACATGTCCCTGACACAGGGGCTGAAAAATTGGGCCTTAGGCACTGGTGGCGGCGCCCAGAACCAAAAATGTTCTTACAAGCTATCAGCATGATCATTGAGGAGGAAGAGGATAATTACTCAGCATAACAGGATAGTCACTCAGCATCAGCATAGGCAGTCTTTGAAGGGATCTGACATTTCAAAAAAAATTATTCGGTTACATCAGCATCAGGTGCTTGGTAAGCGGTAGTGATCCAAGACTGATTCATTTTTATGAAGGTCAGTCGATCGACCAAGTCAAAGGCCAGACACACCCTGTGATCAGTTAAAAAGCCTCCAGCAGCACTGAATGTGCGTTCCGAAAGAACGCTGGATGCAGGACAGACCAGTAGCTCAATTGCATACTGTGCAAGCTCTGGCCAGTGATCCATCCTCAAGACCCAGTAACCCAGAGGATTTTCGGTGGGAAAGGTGTCCAAGTCAGATCTTGCCCCTAGGTATTCCTGCACCATGTAAAACAGACGCTGGCGATGGTTGCTGGAACCGATCATACCTTGGGGCTGCGGACTAAAAAATTGTCTGAACGCACCTTCTCCACCGCTCCTTCTTTGACTGACCGAAGCCTCAGCAACACGTTGTCCAGAAACAGGAGTTTGTAACCTCCCAGTCTCTGCAAGGCCTCCCGAAGATGTTTCATCCTCTGCTCCAGGCCTCCCGAAGATGTTTCATCCTCTGCTCCCTCTGTGACGGCAAGATAAGGTCCTCAACCTTACCCTTGTAACATGGATCAAGGAGGGTTGCCAGCCAGTATTGGTCCTTCTCCTTGATACCACGAATACGAGGATCCTTATGCAGGCTTTGCAGGATCAGGGAGGCCATACAGCGTAGGTTTGCTGAGGCATTTGGTCAGGAGTCCTCTGGGTCACTAAGGACGACATGGTCCGCAGCCACCTCCTCCCAGCCATGCACAAGTCCATGTGTTTCTTGGGACTGATCCCTTAAAGACTGCTGCTGAGTGCCAGGCTCCACCTCCATACTGACACAATCCTCCTCCTCCTCCTCCTCCTCCTCTTCCTGTGTGATCGGCGGGCACTGTCTGGAAAAAGGGGGCCTTGAGAGCTAAGGAAGTCCTCCTCTTCCTGCCTCTGTTCTGCCTCAAGTGCCCTGTCTATTATTCCACGCAGCGTGTGCTCCAACAGGTGGACAAGGGGGACAGTGTCACTGATGCATGCACTGTTACTGCTCACCATCCTCATGGCATCCTCAAATGGTGATAGGACAGTGCATGCATCCCTGATCATGGCCCACTGGCGTGGGGAAAAAAAAACAAGCTCCCCTGACCCTGTCCTGGTGCCATAGTCGCACAGGTACTCATTGATGGCCCTCTGCTGCGTGTGCAGCCGCTGCAGCATGGCCGACGATGGGTTCCACCTGGTGGGCATGTCACAGATTAGGCGGTTCTTGGGCAGGTTAAACTCCTTTTGGAGGTCTGCCAGCTGAGCACTGGCATTATATGACCGGCAGAAATGCACACAGACTTTCCTGGCCTGCCTCAGGACATCCTGTAAGCCTGGGTACCTGCCCAAGAACCGCTGCACCACCAAGTTAAGGACGTGAGCCAAACAGGGCACATGGGTCAGTTGTCCCTGTCGGAGGGCGGAGAGGAGGTTGGTGCCATTGTCGCAAACCACCATTCTTGCCTTAAGTTGGCGTGGCGTCAACCACCTCTGAACCTGCCCCTGCAGAGCTGACAGAACCTCTGCCCCAGTGTGGCTCCTGTCCCCCAAGCACACCAGCTCAAGCACCGCATGGCATCTTTTGGCCTGCGTACTTGCGTAGCCCCTTGAACGCCTATGGAGCACCACTGGTTCCGAGGACAAAGCACAGGAAGAGGTCATGGAGGAAGAAGAAGAGAAGCGGGTGGAGGAGAGAGGTGTGTCAGAATCATTAGTAGTGGCATTTTGGAGGCGTGGTGGCGGAACAACCTCACTACTGCACCTTGTCCTGCATCCTTCCCAGCTGCCAGCAGAGTCACCCAATGCCGGTGAAACTTAGGTAACGTCCCTGTTAATGCCTGCTGGGCCATGAGTCAGAGGTAATATGCACCTTACTGCTGACTGCCCTGTCCAGCGAGGCATGGACATTGCCTTCCACATGCCAGTAGAAAGCCGGAATCGGCTTCCGTGAGAAAAAGTGGCGTTTGGGTACCTGCCACTGAGGAACCGCACATTCCACAAACTCACAGAAGGGGGCAGAGTCTACCAACTGAAAAGGTAGCAGTTGAAGTGCTAGCAATTTTGCCAAGCTAGCATTCATCCGCTGGGCATGTGGATGGCTGGTAGCAAACTTCTTTCGGCAGTGCAGCAGCTGGGGCAGGGAAATTTGCCTGGTACATTCTGACGTCGGTGTACCAAAAGCAGATTGCCCACAAGTACTTGGCTATGACACACCTAATTCTACACCTTCATTCCTCTCAGTGCAGGTCTCAGAGAGGACTGAAGGTATAGTGGGGTTGGAGATCTCAGCTGATGAGGAGCAAGGAGAGGTCCTCTTTGTTCTTTGGTGTGGGTCTTTTAGATACGCTTGCCAACAAACTGCATGGCAGGTCAACATATGTCTGGTCAAGCATGTGGTGCCCAAGTGGGAGATGTTTTGGCCACGCGAGATACGCTTGAGACATATGTTGCAAATAGCGGCGGTGCAATCTGATGCACTCGTCTCAAAAAAGGCCTACACCAAAGAGCTTTTGGAATAATGCGCAGAGACAGCAGCGCCCTGCACATGTGGAGCTTTGCGATGTGATGCAGTCAGTGTGCTGCCCTTAGGCTGGCCCCTTGCGAGCATCCTGCCTCATTGGTGATGTGCCTCCTCCTCCTCTCTCCTATCATACACCCATGTTGAGTCAGTGACCTCATCATCCCCTCCCTCCTCATCACTGGAGCAAACCTGGCAGTATGCTGCAGCAGGGGGAGCATGACTGCCAGACTGCTGTCCTTCTTAGGCACCCCCTCTGTCCGTGTTCACGTTACTGCCTTCATCTAGCTCAGTATCATCATCAGAGCCTTCTAAACGCTGGGCATCCTCCTGGAGCATGTACCCAACACTGTGGTAAAACAGTTCGAGGGACTCCTCAGGAGGACATGGTGGGGCTAGGGAAGGAGTCACTGATGCCATTGAGCCGAGGGAAGAGGCCGCGTTGGCAGCTGCTTTGCCAGACAAAGTACCCTGAGCATGGGTGAGAGAGGATGAGGAGGATGAGGACGGCTTGGTCATCCACTCGACCAAGTCTTCCGTATGTTGCGGCTCAACACGGCCAGCTGCCGAAAAAAAGGCCAAGCGTGTCCCACGGCCACGTGCTGTTGAGGATGCACCGTCTCCACGACCTGCCCTGTTGCCTCTAGAAACAGAGCCTACTTGCCCTCTTTTATTGGCTTGTGACTGTCTGCCTCTCCTTGTTGGCCTTCCAGATACTAATGACCTGTAGCTGCACTAAGCTGGGATATATATATATATATATATATATATATATATATATATATATATATATATATATATATATATATATACAGTGGCTTGCGAAAGTATTCGGCCCCCTTGAACTTTTCAACCTTTTGCCACATTTCAGGCTTCAAACATAAAGATATAAAATTTTTATTTTTTATGAAGAATCACCAACAAGTGGGACACAATTGTGAAGTGGAACGAAATCTTTTGGATTTTTGAAACTTTTTTAACTAATAAAAAAATGAAAAGTGGGGCGTGCAAAATTATTCGGCCCCCTTGCGTTAATACTTTGTAGAGCCACCTTTTGCTGCGATTACAGCTGCAAGTCGCTTGGGGTATGTCTCTATCAGTTTTGCACATCGAGAGACTGAAATTCTTGCCCATTCTTCCTTGCAAAACAGCTCGAGCTCAGTGAGGTTGGATGGAGAGCGTTTGTGAACAGCAGTTTTCAGCTCTTTCCACAGATTCTCGATTGGATCCAGGTCTGGACTTTGACTTGGCCATTCTAACACCTGGATACGTTTATTTGTGAACCATTCCTTTGTAGATTTTGCTGTATGTTTGGGATCATTGTCTTGTTGGAAGATAAATCTCCGTCCCAGTTTCAGGTCTTTTGCAGACTCCAACAGGTTTTCATCCAGAATGGTCCTGTATTTGGCTGCATCCATCTTCCCCTCAATTTTAACCATCTTCCCTGTCCCTGCTGAAGAAAAGCAGGCCCAAACCATGATGCTGCCACCACCATGTTTGACAGTGGGGATGGTGTGTTGAGTGTGATGAGCTGTGTTGCTTTTACGCCAAACATATCGTTTTGCATTGTTGCCAAAAAGTTTGATTTTGGTTTCGTCGGACCAGAACACCTTCCTCCACATGTTTGGTGTGTCTCCCAGGTGGCTTGTGGCAAACTTTAGACGAGACTTTTTATGGATATCTTTGAGAAATGGCTTACTTCTTGCCACTCTTCCATAAAGGCCAGATTTGTGCAGTGTATGACTGATTGTTGGCCTATGGACAGACTCTCCCACCTCAGCTGTAGTTCTCTGCAGTTCATCCAGAGTGATCATGGGCCTCTTGGCTGCAACTCTGATCAGTCTTCTCCTTGTCTGAGCTGAAAGTTTAGAGGGACAGCCAGGTCTTGGTAGATTTGCAGTGGTCTGATACTCCTTCCATTTCAAAATGATCGCTTGCACAGTGCTCCTTGGGATGTTTAAAGCTTGGGAAATCTTTTTGTATCCAAATCCGGCTTTAAACTTCTCCACAACAGTATTACGGACCTGCCTGGTGTGTTCCTTGATCTTCATGATGCTCTCTGCGCTTTCAACAGAACTCTCAGACTATCACAGGGCAGGTGCATTTATACAGAGACTTGATTACACACAGGTGGATTCTATTTATCACCATCAGTCATTTAGGACAACATTGGATCATTCAGAGATCCTCGCTGAACTTCTGGAGTGAGTTTTCTGCACTGAAAGTAAAGGGGCCGAATAATTTTGCACGCACCACTTTTCAGTTTTTTAATTGCTAAAAAAGTTTAAAATATCCAATAGATTTCGTTCCACTTCACAATTGTGTCCCACTTGTTGGTGATTCTTCACAAAAAATTAAAACTTTATATCTTTATGTTTGAAGCCTGAAATGTGGCAAAAGGTTGAAAAGTTTAAGGGGGCCGAATACTTTCGCAAGCCACTGTATATATATATATACTGATACTGCAGCTAGCAAAATCAGCTGCCTGCCTGTAGTATGAGAACACCACCAACCTTCTACAGGTAGCTTTAGCTGAACACTGTGCAGAGGTCGCACTACACTAACGTGTAAATAATTTAGCTGCCTGCGGTAGTGATAGGATCAGGAAAACACCACCAACCTTCTACAGGTAGCTTTAGCTGAACACTGTGCAGAGGTCGCAAAAAACTAACTTGTAGCTTATTTAGCTGCCTGCGGTAGTGATAGGATCAGGAAAACACCACCAACCTTCTACAGGTAGCTTTAGCTGAACATTGTGCAGAGGTCGCAAAAAACTAACTTGTAGCTTATTTAGCTGCCTGCGGTAGTGATAGGGTCAGGAAAGCACCACCAACCTTCTACAGGTAGCTTTAGCTGAACACTGTGCAGAGGTCGCAAAAAACTTAATTGTAGCTTATTTAGCTGCCTGCGGTAGTGATAGGATCAGGAAAACACCACCAACCTTCTACAGGTAGCTTTAGCTGAACACTGTGCAGAGGTCGCACTACACTAACGTGTAAATAATTTAGCTGCCTGCGGTAGTGATAGGATCAGGAGAACACCACCAACCTTCTACAGGTAGCTTTAGCTGAACACTGTGCAGAGGTTGCACTACACTAACTTGTAGCTTATTTAGCTGCCTGTGGTAGTGATAGGATCAGGAAAATACCACCAACCTTCTACAGGTAGCTTTAGCTGAACACTGTGCAGCGGTCGCACTAAACTAACTTGTAGCTTTAGCTGAACACTGTGAGGAGGACGCACTACACTAACTTGTAGCTTTAGCTGAACACTGTGCAGAGGTCACACTACACTAACTTGTAGCTTTAGCTGAACACTGTGAGGAGGACGCACTACACTACCTTATAGCTTTAGCTGAACACTGTGAGGAGGACGCACTACACTAACTTGTAGCTTTAGCTGAACACTGTGCACTACACTAACTTGTAGCTTTAGCTGAACACTGTTCCGAGGACGCACTACACTAACGTGTAGCTTTAGCTGAACACTGTGCACAGGTCGCACTACACTAACTTGTAGCTTTAGCTGAACACTGTGAGGAGGACGCACTACACTAACTTGTAGCTTTAGCTGAACACTGTGCAGAGGTCGCACTACACTAACTTGTCGTTTTAGCTGAACACTGTGAGGAGGACGCACTACACTAACTTGTAGCTTTAGCTGAACACTGTGAGGAGGACGCACTACACTAACTGTAAATAGTCTAGCTGCCTGACTGTGGTACTAATAGGATCAAAAAGACACCAGCAATTTTCTTCTGTAAATACTGTAACAACACAAGCTTGCCTGTCAGTAGCAAGATAACAGGAACGGATCTAGCTAAACTGAATACAGTGTATATATATATATATATATATATATATATATATATATACAACACCTGGGATGCATATATATACACAATACACTGTAAGTGCAGCTAACTGACTGACTGTCCTGCCTAATCTATCTAACTTAAATCAAATGACACTGTCTGTCTCTCTCTCTCTATGAACGCCGGCCCGGAACACACTACACAGGGCCAGCGTGCAGACGGCCTTATATAGTGTGGGGCGTGTACTAAATCCCCTGAGCCATAATTGGCCAAAGCCTCTTTGGCTTTGGCCAATTACGGCTCTCTGTTCAGACGGCGCTGTGATTGGCCAAGCATGCGGGTCATAGTGCATGCTTGGCCAATCATCAGCCAGCAATGCACTGCGATGCCGCAGTGAATTATGGGCCGTGACGCGCCACACGAATTTGGCGCGAACAGACGATGTTCGAGTCGAACATGGGTTTGACTCGAACACGAAGCTCATCCCTACTGTGAAGGATTTTTTAGATGTTGTTTGGCAAACTCTAATCCGGCCTTCCTGTTTTTGAGGCTCACCAATGGTTTACATCTTGTGATGAGCCCTCTGTATTCACTCTGGTGAAGTCTTCTCTTGATTCTTGACTTTGACACACATACACCTACCTCCTGGAGAGTGTTCTTGATCTGGCCAACTGTTGTGAAGGATGTTTTCTTCACCAGGGAAAGAATTCTTTGGTCATCCACCACAGTTGTTTTCGGTGGTCTTCTGGGTCTTTTGGTGTTGCTGAGCTCACCGGTGCATTCTTTCTTTTTAAGGATATTCCAAACAGTTGATTTGGCTGCGCCTAGTGTTTTTGCTATCTCTCTGATGGGTTTGTTTTGTTTTTTCAGACTAATGATGGCTTGCTTCACTGATAGTGACAGCTCTTTGGATCTCATATTGAGAGTTGACAGCAACAGATTCCAAATACAAATAGCACACTTGAAATTAACTCTGGACCTTTTATCTGTTCCTTGTAAATGGGATAATGAGGTAATAACACACACCTGGCCATGGAACAGCTAAGCAGCCAATTGTCCCATTACTTTTGGTCCCTTAAAAAGTGGGAGGCATATATACAAACTGTTGTAATTCCTACACCGTTCACCTGATTTGGATGTAAATACCCTCAAATTAAAGCTGAAAGTCGGCAGTTAAAGCACATTGTGGTGGTGTATAGAGTCAAAAAGATTAGAATTGTGTTGATGTCCCAATATTTATGGACCTGACTGTAGGAGCCGCTGCCTGATGCCGCGATCGCCACTGCCGCCCGATGTGTCCGTCGCTGCCCGATCTCGCTGCCTAAATTGGGTAAGTGTCGGTGGGTGGGAAGACAGCAAGGGGGGGTTTGAGGTGCTGTGGGGGGGTGGTTGTTTGCCACCCCCCCTAAACAAAAAGCACCAGCCGCCACTGCAGATGTCCATGCTTACTATTATGACATAACTGTTACTACCATAGACCATGCACTTTAAATAATGATTTCATTAAATGATAGTGAAAACATGACTGTATATGTAACATTTTATGACAAATTCTCCGATATTGTCTATGCTTTATTTTTTTTATAATTACATTTCTCTGACAATTGGAAAATCATATAATTTTTTTTTAACTAACAGAATGTCTGCAGCTTGTGTCTGAGCAAATATGTTTCCCACTATGGAAATTATAATAGCATTCTGTGGGTGTAAATCATATACCACTGAATTTCCTTAAAATATAAATGATGAGTCACAACATGATTGTGTTGTAGGAAGTCAAGGCCTACAAAGGCAAGATGGTTTTTCGCACATATTGTTGCAGTAACCTCTTCATTTCCATATGTTCTCTGGGGAAACATGTTAGTGAAGATGTTAAAGCAGACCTTCACCCATGAAAATAAAATCCTCCTTCTCCCCTCACCGTTTTACACAAATACAGTTTTTTTAATTAAAAAAATAAATACGGTATGTTTGGAAGGTAGGGTACCCACTGTATTCTGATATGTCTACATCACACATCCCAGAAGGCAGTGATTCAAGGTTTCAGCTAGAGATCTTGTGCATGCAAAGACACACTGGGGTTGATTTACTAAAACTGGAGAGTGCAAAATCTGGTGCAGCTCTGCATAGAAACCAATCAGCTTTCAGGTTTTTTTTTTGTCAAAGATTAATTAAACAAGCTGAAGTTAAAAGCTGATTGGCTACTAGGCACAGCTGCACCAGATTGTACACTCTCCAGTTTTAGTAAATCAACCCCACTGTAGGTCTCTGCCAGGTCCCATAAACCTGGAAGAGACCTGCGGTATGTCAGTGCATGCATGAGATTCCTATGCATCTACAGACATGCTGCAGGTCTTTGGCAGGCATTCTGAACCTGGTGAAGACCCCCAGAATATCCGCACATGCAAGTGATCTCATTTCAAGACGGGGTAAAGAGGCAGAATGGAGCTAGGAGAATTTTAGCTGAAGGGTAGATAATGCTGGACTTCATGGACTAGTGAACAGATTTTTTTTTTACAGGGACAGTTAATACAGTGTTGGATATTTAATTTTAGCTAGGTGAAGTTCCTCTTTAAGCTAAACACCTAAGTATTAAAACTATATATAAGTGAATGCAAAGAAATCTACAATTCACTCAGGCTAGTTTCAAAGTTAAAACAGTTGTTTTATCACATACAAGTATAGTCAACTATTTGCCTTTTATGAGGAGTATATTCATTAATGCTTGGTGAAGACGTCTTTATGAAGCATGTGACTGAAGAGTGTGGGGAGCCCTAAAGAATACCACCTTAAGGCCCCTTTTACACTGATGAACCAATTGGGTCTGCCTGTCAGTTTTTCAGACGGACCTAATCGGACCTTCCATTGATCTCTATGGAGTGGCGGATGTCAGTGGACATGTGTCAATTTACACCCGCCGGCATCCAATCTGATCTGGGCTGCCATAAACAGACAGATGGGGATCCATTCCCGATCCATCTAGGGGATTTGATTACAGTCAGATGGAAGTGGACAGCCAATCTTCTTCCACCCGACTGCCTCATAGAGGAGAGCGGGCTGTGTCTGTGTCCACATTGCATAGTGCCTCTTGCACTGCTAAGTAAAGGTTGGCTATGGGGTGTTTTCTAAAAGCAGTAGGCCTGTGTGCAAAATGATAAGTCTCCTAGCTGTAAAAAAGACAGTGTGGCACATGCAGTGCTCCACAGCATATATTGGGTGTGATTCTCATTGTGCTGAATATTGTCTGTGGCTTAAAAGGACACAAAATTAAGGGGTCAGTAGTAAGAGATGCAGAGTTCAGGGGGTCTGTAGTGAGTGAGGCAGATTTTATGGATCAGCAGTAAATGGGGGGGGGGGGGGCATTTTTGAGAATAGTTCTGGTTAAGCAGGAATACCACTTTAATAACAAATGAAAGAATAGACCAACCACATAGGGCATTGTTTCATGGGTCAGCAGACTAATACACTTCCAGTGTGACAAGCAGGGCAGGTCGAGGCATGTGTAAGGTGCTTTGACTGGGGAGGAAGGCTTAGGTGAGTAAGGACCCTTTCACACGGACGGACCGTTCAGATCCACCTGTCAGTTTTTTTAGGCGGACCTGAACAGATGCTCCATGCAGGTCTATGGAGCGACGGATGTCAGCGGTGACCGTGACATGCTGTCTATTTTCGTCCAATCCCTCCATAGGAATCAGCGGTGCTCTGACAGGCCCCTCCCAGCAGGTGTCTCCCAGCAGCCAGCAGGTTCCAGCGATCAGCTCCACCTGGCCACACCTACTTGGAGGGTACTTAAGTTCCACCTTTGCTACTGCTCCTTGCGTCAGTGTTTTGATTGCTATCCTTGCTTGCCAGATCCCTATGCCTGTGTACCCTGACGCTTACTCCTGCTCCTTGTTCCTGTACACAGTCTTGATTCCCCCCTTCCTTGCATCCCTGGTATTCCCTGTTACCAGTGACCATCATTTTGTATATATTTTGTATATACTGTAGTTAGTTGTTAGGTCTCTGTTAGGTTAATTAGGTATTTTATCACTGGGGTTTGTTCATGTTTACTGTTTGCTGGTGAGTGATTGTCTTTTGTTTCACTGTAAAAAACAGTAGGTGACAGAAGGTGAGGTGGTATGAAGGGTGGGAAAGGCAGTTTGAGGGGTAGGTGAAGCAGTATGAGGGTCAAGTAAGCCAGTATGGGGGGTAGGTGAGGCATTATGGGGGGACAGGTGAGGCAGTATAGGGGGGATAGGTGAGGCAGTATAGGGGGTGGGTGAGGCAATATGAGAGGTAGGTGAGGCAGTATGGAGGGTGGGTAAGGAAGTATGAGTGGTGTATGAGGGGTGAGTGAGGCATTATGCCGGGTAGGTGAGGTGGTGGGGGGTTTGAAGACATTTTTACAGGTACCAGCAGCAGGATATTCAGCTCTCCTGAGTCCCTCAGTTCCACTGGTCAGCCTGGAACATCTGTGCAGAGCCCACCCTGTCTCCCAGTTTTCCGTCTGCAGTGATGTCACTCTCTGCCCAGGTAGGCCTGATGGAGGAAGTTCCATCCTTGCCCTCCTTCTTCTCTGAATGTCAGGACCTGGGGGTGGAGCAAGTGATTGATTGCTAGGACTGCCGATGTCCCAGCAACCAATCAATGGCTTGCCCCGTCCCCAGCCCCAACTTTCAGAGAAAGAGGAGGACAAGATTGGAGGAGGGGGGAGTCTGAGGACCAGCACCTCTGCCGCTCAGCCTATATTCTCTGACAGATCTGCTTGCTGAGGCTGAGCTGCGTGGCTCCATGCGGCAGCAGGACTAACTAGGCATTTGGGCAGGGTGCTCTGGGGGGTTCATACCCTTCTAAACCCCCCTCATCTACGTCCCTATGGCAGAGAGTAGGGAAACCAGCGGCCTTGGCTGCGCCCTGGGCAGCAGTGCACCCTAGGTGGCTGCCTATTTCGTCTAGCAGTATCACCGGCCCTGCATATATGTATTTTTTATTTTGCTTATAGTTCTTTACTGTAACAATAAAATAAAACATTGTTATAAACTATAAATCATTATTGAAAATATTTTTACATATCATTAGCACTCTCTGATTCTTTCTGTATTGAATATTGTATTGTAACTGTACTGTCAGCCCTTATGTTGTAAAGCGTTGAACAAACTGTAGGCACGATATAAATCCTGTATAATAATAATTGACTAATAATTATAATAATTGACTAATTCTACTCTCGATTAAACAACATACATTATTATAAAGCAAGAGATTATTTTTAATACGCTACAAATTAATTCTCATTTTCTGATCTTCTGAATAAAGCAGTTCAAATGAAGGGGTTGTTATAGTTACAAATCTTCAGCTTTTAAAAGACACTAATAACCAAGTCTTCTGTAATGAGACAGAAAAAAATGGTCAAGATATAGTAACTGATAGGAAGAAATCAGCAATGCCCTTTTGTGGTCTTTCCTGTTCCTAATTTGTCAAAAGGAAATTTCATTGACTCGTAAGAGCTACTGTAATTTGAATATATATTTTTTGTTTAGAGTTCTTTTGACAGAAGGAATCATCTCAGTACAGTTTATGGGTTCTAATGGCACTAGCTACTAGTTATATGTTGAAGAATGCAAATAAAGGATGCAAGTAAAAATAATAAAATACTTACCTTGGAATGAAGCCCTCCAGTGCTGTGCTGTAGCCGCTGAGAGGGCTGACCTCTTCCCTCGGTCTTTCTTCTGGATTTGCATGCTCTGTCTATGGGATTGGCCAGAGCCATGATGATGTCACTCCTGTGCATGCATGCGGGAGCCCTCGGTTCCGGCATGAAGCTCTAAAGGAGCGCATGTGTCGGTGACATAACTGGCTGCATCCAAGGTGAATATCTCCTAAACAGTGCATGTTTAGGAGATATTCATTTTACCTACAAGTAAGCCTTATTATAGCTTTAATATGGATGCAATACTAATAGTGCATTCATAAATTAATAAAAAATTCATATAAAGGTACACAATAAACATAAAAAGTGATAGGTGCTTAAAACATTCTTTATTTCTCCCAATTGATAGTAGTGAATCCACAGTTTACAAGTCCATAATAAAGTGCTATTAGTGCTTCAATATCTGTGGGGGTTTTTTTAAGGACATGCGATGTGCCAGTGTCTCCACTTGTGCTCCCCTCCCTAACTGCACACACCAGATAGCTCCCCCCGTCTTGGGGGAAAACAGCCTCCACAGCTCACAGTAGCTGTAACTAAAGTCCCTAGTTCAGGTATCCTATGTTTTCCCTTCTCAGTTTAGTCCTCTTAGCCAGCGGTCTCATGCACATGGTAAAATGACAAAAACAAACCCCATAGTGTAATTCCGTAAAGTAATTATTATAATATAGAGGAATAGGTATATGCAGCGGTGGAAATAAATAAATATAAATTTTAAAAAGACACTGGTACAAAAGTTCATATCTCTTAGGGAGTCATCCGAGGTGTATATTCAAGCAGACTGAAGTGAGTGGTAATATCCTCCACTGAACTTCAACACACCAGGCCTCTTACCCCAAAGTATGGACCACTAGGTTTTAGGTGATCAAACAAGCACAATGTTTATCCACAGGCTGGTCTCGTCTACTCTAAGGCAACATGCAAATTGATCTTGTATATCCCTCATGGATGCTAGGTCCGGGGCGTTCTGGACGTCAGAGGCGACAACGACGTTCCTCATTGGACGAAACAAGTAGGGTGGAGCCCTGGGTCTGGTGTCACGTTGCTACATACTAGACCGTGGCCATCTTGTGGGTTGGAAACATCTGCTCTTTTACCTTATTACACGCCTGTTTTACTTGTTTTAAACGTGAGTATTCTGATTTACCTTTACACTGGTTTTAAATACTGCACCATGAGGAGTTGTTTGCTCTAATTTTGACACATGATTTTGACGCATGATACCTATGGAACTCCCATCCATAAGGGATATACAAGATCCATTTGCATGTTGCCTTAGAGGAGACGAGACAAGCCTGTGGATAAACACTGTGCTTGTTTGACCTCCTATAACCTAGTGGTCCATACTATCTATGTGACAATATTGGGGGAGGGGGAAAGGGGAAAAGACCAGTGATTCAGGGGTACTAAGGAACCACATGTTAAATGTAACATACAAAAATGCCCCAAAATACAATTAATACTCTGATGGTTAAGAGCAGGGGTGTCAAACTCAATTTCATTGCAGGTCACATCAGCATTCGTGTTGCCCTTAAAGGGCTGGTTGTACTATTTATCATATTAAATAATTTCCTCTGCATTTGATTATTATTGGTTTTAGTAATATTATTATTTATTGATTAGTATTGGTTTTAGTGACGTACAACAAGTACGACCAACCGAGAAAAATGAAGTTTAATAGCCAGTGCGGCTCTTCTGCTTGATTCCGAGCATGCGTGGAACTTTGTGCGTCTGAATTGTATACACACAATCGGAATTTACGACAACGGATTTTGTTGTCTGAAAATTTGAGATCCAGATCTCAAATTTTGTGTGACGGAAATTCTGATGGAAAATGTCTGATGAAGCCTACACATGGTCGGAATTTCCGACAACAAGCTCCCATCGAACATTTTCCGACTGTGTGTACAGGGCATTAGTGTCCAGTGATTATTCTCAGTCACATGCTGTGTGAGTGTTCTCCAGCAGAGTGTGCTAGAGATAATACTGTACATTATAGATATTTAATACTTGGCCAATCAGCAGGCCTGGGGAACTAGCTGTGCCTGCTGGGAGAGCTATTAAATATCTGAGTCACTTCCTGCTCTTTCTCTTTTCCTCCAGGGATTTCCCTTGAGATGATGTCTGTGTGATCCACTTATCTAGGCCTCAGGCCTTAGAGCCTAGAGGTTTGGAGTGTTGAGGGATCTCCTGTCATGGGAGGTGTCCCTAAGCTGCTGGCTGAGATGAAGTGCTACTGCCCGTTTGGGGAAGCAAAGCTGCAGTTGTCCTACCATAGGGATGCTGAGTGACCGACTGAGCTGGGAAGCACCACATGAACCTTCCTACTGCTTTCCTGCCTTGTATCCTAAGACTGAGAATACACAGGAACCTCAGTTCACAAGGAGCCACTATTATGAGATGTATTCCATCCAGCAGAGTTCTGTTACAGAAGGATTGATATTAGTGAGAAGACCATGTATGGGACCAGAGACTGTGTACTGTTAATGGAACCCTCAGGTATCCTGTGTTCCCTCCACCCTTCTTCCCACTCTTCATGCATGTTCATTATTAAAACATATAAAATGTATTCAAAGTGACTGGTGCCCTTAATTAATCCACAACCACCCGGAAAAAGGACTTACACCCGGAGAAGGAATGTGCCTGGGACATTTATCACCAAGTAAGTGGGTCTGGGACATTCACATGTACCTATTGGACATCAGTAGAGCCAAATGTGCCAGGACTGGTTACCGATAGCGTTACATATCCATCTTGTTTTCTTTTGTGAAATTTTGATTCTTTTGTTGTCCCCCCCCCCCCCAGTGGCCCTAAATTTTATCTACCCATAAAAAGTCAGGACTAAGGGGTCTCGTTGGTGGGCTTCTCTGATGCGCCCCAAAAGACTGTGTTTAATATATATTTTTTTCATGTTGTTGATGTGTTCTCCGATTCTTACATGAAGTGGTCTAGTTATTCTGCCAATGTATTGAAGCCGGCATTGACATGCAATAATTTAGGTCACATGTGTAATGGTACAGGTGATCAACTTCTTAAAGGAGTTGTAAAGGCAGAAGGTTTTTTTTAGTTTTTATCTAAATGCATTCTATGCATTAAGATAAAAAAACCTTCTGTGTGCAGCAGCCCCCCCAGCGCCCCCTAAACACTTACCTGAGCCCCTTCTCTCTGCAGCGATGTCCACTAGTGTCTTGGCTGTCCCAGACACTCCTCCTGTTTGGCTGAGACACAGCAGCGGTGCCATTGGCTCCCGTGGCTGTCAATCAAAATCAGTCAGCCAATCAGGGGAGAGAGGGGCCGGGTCAGGGCTCTGTGTCTGAATGGATGCACGGAGCTCTGAATCGGCTTTGGTGACCCTGTAGCAAGCTGCTGGCTGAGGGGGCACTCACAGTTTATTATTTTTTTTTAAACAAGACTTTACAATCACTTTAATCATATAGCCCTTGTCTGTTACCGTAGATCTAAATTAGTATTTTTTCCTGTTTTGTTTTTAACTGTCTCTACATGGTAGACATTTCTGACAGCTATAGAAACCTTTTAGGTTGGAGAAAAGACTGACTTCTTTGGATTGGGAGTCTATTACATTATAGACAAGCTGGTTTCTGAGTGTAGGTGTTCTTTTGTACACAAACTTAGGTCTTAGGGGAAGTATTTTCCCTAAAGTTTTGTCTGTTTTTAGGATAGGCCACTATTTATTCACAACTCCCTCTAATAATTTCTATTGTCTGTTGAAACCAGTAAGGCCATTTCCATGTTGTTGTTTGCCTTTTTCGTCTTCTGGTCTGTAAGAAGTGTGTCCCTATCCATATTTTTTCCTTCCTCTTCAGGTTTTCTAGTTCTCTTGCCTTGTAACCTTTTTCTTTACATCTTTGGGTCAGTTTCAATAGTCAGGCATTGTCACTCACTGATCTCGCTGGCTTAGAAGGGACCAGCTATCTCCCAACAGAGACACCCGTCTCTACATTTCATAGTGGTGAAGATTCAGGTACATCCAGGGCACATTGGCTAAATTACTCCCCATGATCCTAACACATATTAAGTCAGGCTTCCCACCAGGTGGAATCTCAGGATGGCATCTAAGGCATACATACAGCGGAGCTGTGTGTCCACATGTCTTGTGAAAAACTTTGTTCAATACCATCTTCAAAAATACAGTCAGGTCCATAAATATTGGGACATCGACACAATTCTAATCTTTTTGGCTCTATACACCACCACATTGTGGTGGTGTATAGAGCCAAAAAGATTAGAATTGTGTCGATGTCCCAATATTTATGGACCTGACTGTATATGCTCAGAAACTGTAGTGTCTCACTGTCTCTTATATTCTAACCATATGGATAACTCCTCCTTTATGACACCCATTCTGGGCAATAGGCCCGATTCCATGAGCCACACAAGGCAGTTATCCAGGGCCGATCCTACCAAGGGTGCAAAGGGTGCTTTGCACCCAGGCGCCTGCAGAGGTGGGGGCGCCGAAGAGCCAGACTTCTCCCCTCCCTCCTTCTCTCCTTGTGAGTGTCCGTCCAGAACTCCAGTGTGAGCGTAGGGCAGCCGGTCCAGCCTGGCAGTGCTCGGGGAGGGGCGCTCCTCTTCCTGACACCAGTGTTCTAGTCAGTGGCTGCTGATGTGCGGGAACGAATTCCTCACACTGGGATCCCGCACTGTCTCTACCAACTCCAATTGGAATGCCTCCCCCTCCCATCTCTATCTCGGGCTGGAGAGAGAACCGAGGTGAGTCAGTGTGCTGTGTGTAGGAATGGCATCCCCTGCACACCTTTAGATGTGCTCTGGGCTGCCCCTGCTAGGAGAGGTTTTTTGGCATGATAGATTACAATAGGATACACAGCCCCTGTCCCTTCCTGCACCTAAGTAGTCCATCTACAGATGTGATGTTTATTGAGATGTACTAAGAGCCCTTTCACACTGACAGTGCAGGGGCATCGGCGGTAATGCGCTGCTACTTTTAGTGGCGCCTTACCGTCGCTTTAGAGGTACATTTAACCCCCACTAAAGGGTTCAAAGGCGTAACTGCGGAGGTGCTTTGCAGGCACTGCCCATTAATTTCAATGGACAAGGGTGCTTTATATGCGGTGTATACACCGCTCCTAAAGCGCCTCAAAGAAGCTACTTGCAGGAATTTTTTGGACGTCGTGCCAGTGCTCTGCTCCAGTGTGAAAGCATTCGGCTCTCACACTGGGATTGCAGATAAGGCTTTTTCCAGGTGCTATTTTTAACACTAAAGCACCTGAAAAATGCCTCCAGTGTGAAAGGGGTCTAATGGACCATCTCCTGTACTATGTCTGCAGTAAGGATGAGCTCCGGCGTGTTTGCAAGCTGCAAGTGCAGAGCCCGCCAGGAACTTGGCACTGCACAGCGCTAATCACAAGCAGTGAGACATTTCCCGATGTGCGGCTGCAGAGATCGGGAAATGTCTCACTGCTTGTGATTAGCGCAGCGCACTGCCGACTTCCAGGCGGGCTCGGCACTTGCAGCTTGCGAACACGCCGGAGCTCATCCTTAGTCTGCAGTCTCGGATCATCTCCTGTAGTATGTCTGCAGTCTCTGATCATCTCTTGTATTATGTCTGCAGTCTCTGATCATCTCCTGTACTAAGTCTGCAGTCTCTGACCATCTCCTGTACCATGTCTGCAGTCTCTAACCGTCTCCTGTACTATGTCTGCAGTCTCTGATCATCTCCTGTATTATGTCTGCAGTCTCTGACCATCTCCTGTATTATGTCTGCAGTTTCGGATCATCTCCTGTAGTATGTCTGCAGTCTCTGATCATCTCCTGTACTATGTCTGTAGTCTCTGACCATCTCCTGTATCATGTCTGCAGTCTCTGACCATCTCCTGTACCATGTCTTCAGTCTCTGACCATCTCCTGTATCATGTCTGCAGTCTCTGACCATCTCCTGTACCATGTCTGCAGTCTCTGACCATCTCCTGTATCATGTCTGCAGTCTCTGATCATCTCCTGTATCATGTCTGCAGTCTCTACCGTCTCCTATACTATGTCTGCAGTCTCTGATCATCTCCTGTATTATGTCTGCAGTCTCTGACCATCTCCTGTATTATGTCTGCAGTCTCTGACCATCTCCTGTACTATGTCTGCAGTCTCTAACCGTCTCCTGTACTATGTCTGCAGTCTCTGATCATCTCCTGTACTATGTCTGCAGCCTCTGATCATCTCCTGTACTATGTCTGCAGTCTCTGATCATCTCCTGTATTATGTCTGCAGTCTCTGATCATCTCCTGTACTATGTCTGCAGTCTCTGATCATCTCCTGTATTATGTCTGCAGTCTCTAACCATCTCCTATATCATGTCTGCAGTCTCTGACCATCTCCTGTACTATGTCTGCAGTCTCTGATCATCTCCTGTACTATGTCTGTAGTCTCTGACCATCTCCTGTCTTATGTCTGCAGTCTCTGATCATCTCCTGTATTATGTCTGCAGTCTCTGATCATCTCCTGTACTATGTCTGCAGTCTCTGATCATCTCCTGTACTATGTCTGCAGTCTCTGATCATCTCCTGTATTATGTCTGCAGTCTCTGATCATCTCCTGTACTATGTCTGCAGTCTCTGACCATCTCCTGTACTATGTCTGCAGTCTCTGACCATCTCCTGTCTTATGTCTACGGTCTCTGATCATCTCCTGTATCATGTATGCGGTCTCTAACCGTCTCCTGTACTATGTCTGCAGTCTCTGGTCATCTCCTGTACTATGTCTGCAGTCTCTGACCATCTCCTGTACTATGTCTGCAGTCTCGGATCATCTCCTGTACTACTGTACTATGTCTGCATTCTCTGACCATCTCCTGTACCATGTCTGCAGTCTCTGAACATCTCCTGTATCATGTCTGCAGTCTCTGACCATCTCCTGTACCATGTCTGCAGTCTCTGACCATCTCCTGTATCATGTCTGCAGTCTCTGATCATCTCCTGTATCAATCATGTCTGCAGTCTCTACCGTCTCCTATACTATGTCTGCAGTCTCTGATCATCTCCTGTATTATGTCTGCAGTCTCTGACCATCTCCTGTATTATGTCTGCAGTCTCTGACCATCTCCTGTACTATGTCTGCAGTCTCTAACCGTCTCCTGTACTATGTCTGCAGTCTCTGATCATCTCCTGTACTATGTCTGCAGTCTCTGACCATCTCCTGTACTATGTCTGCAGTCTCTGACCATCTCCTGTCTTATGTCTACGGTCTCTGATCATCTCCTGTATCATGTATGCGGTCTCTAACCGTCTCCTGTACTATGTCTGCAGTCTCTGACCATCTCCTGTACTATGTCTGCTGTCTCTGATCATCTCCTGTATTATGTCTGCAGTCTCTAACCGTCTCCTATATCATGTCTGCAGTCTCTGACCATCTCCTGTACTATGTCTGCAGTCTCTGACCATCTCCTGTATTATGTCTGCAGTCTCTGACCATCTCCTATACTATGTCTGTAGTCTCTGACCATCTCCTGTACCATGTCTGCAGTCTCTGAACATCTCCTGTACTATGTCTGCAGTCTCTGACTAGCTCCTGTACTATGTCTGCAGTCTCTGACCATCTCCTGCACTATGTCTGCAGTCTCTGATCATCTCCTGTACTACGTCTGCAGTCTCTGACCATCTCCTGTACTATGTCTGCAGTCTCTGATCATCTCCTGTACTATGTCTGCAGTCTCTGATCATCTAGTGTACTATGTCTGCAGTCTCGGATCATCTCCTGTACTATGTGTGCAGTCTCTGACCAGCTCCTGTACTTGGTCTGCAGTCTCTAACCGTCTCCTATATCATGTCTGCAGTCTCTGACCATCTCCTGTACTATGGTTGCAGTCTCTGACCCTCTCCTGTACTATGTCTGCAGTCTCTGGTCATCTCCTGTACTATGTCTGCAGTCTCTGGTCATCTCCTGTACTATGTCTGCAGTCTCTGACCATCTCCTGTACTATGTCTGCAGTCTCGGATCATCAACTGTACTACTGTACTATGTCTGCATTCTCTGACCATCTCCTGTACCATGTCTGCAGTCTCTGAACATCTCCTGTATCATGTCTGCAGTCTCTGACCATCTCCTGTACCATGTCTGCAGTCTCTGACCATCTCCTGTATCATGTCTGCAGTCTCTGATCATCTCCTGTATCATGTCTGCAGTCTCTACCGTCTCCTATACTATGTCTGCAGTCTCTGATCATCTCCTGTATTATGTCTGCAGTCTCTGACCATCTCCTGTATTATGTCTGCAGTCTCTGACCATCTCCTGTACTATGTCTGCAGTCTCTAACCGTCTCCTGTACTATGTCTGCAGTCTCTGATCATCTCCTGTACTATGTCTGCAGTCTCTGATCATCTCCTGTACTATGTCTGCAGTCTCTGATCATCTCCTGTACTATGTCTGCAGTCTCTGATCATCTCCTGTATTATGTCTGCAGTCTCTGATCATCTCCTGTACTATGTCTGCAGTCTCTGATCATCTCCTGTATTATGTCTGCAGTCTCTAACCATCTCCTATATCATGTCTGCAGTCTCTGACCATCTCCTGTACTATGTCTGCAGTCTCTGATCATCTCCTGTACTAAGTCTGCAGTCTCTGACCATCTCCTGTACCATGTCTGCAGTCTCTAACCGTCTCCTGTACTATGTCTGCAGTCTCTGATCATCTCCTGTATTATGTCTGCAGTCTCTGACCATCTCCTGTATTATGTCTGCAGTTTCGGATCATCTCCTGTACTATGTCTGTAGTCTCTGACCATCTCCTGTATCATGTCTGCAGTCTCTGACCATCTCCTGTACTATGTCTGCAGTCTCTGACCATCTCCTCTATTATGTCTGCAGTCTCTGACCATCTCCTATACTATGTCTGTAGTCTCTGACCATCTACTGTACCATGTCTGCAGTCTCTGAACATCTCCTGTACTATGTCTGCAGTCTCTGACCAGCTCCTGTACTATGTCTGCAGTCTCTGACCATCTCCTGCACTATGTCTGCAGTCTCTGATCATCTCCTGTACTACGTCTGCAGTCTCTGACCATCTCCTGTACTATGTCTGCAGTCTCTGATCATCTCCTGTACTATGTCTGCAGTCTCTGATCATCTAGTGTACTATGTCTGCAGTCTCGGATCATCTCCTGTACTATGTGTGCAGTCTCTGACCAGCTCCTGTACTTGGTCTGCAGTCTCTAACCGTCTCCTATATCATGTCTGCAGTCTCTGACCATCTCCTGTTCTATGGTTGCAGTCTCTGACCCTCTCCTGTACTATGTCTGCAGTCTCTGGTCATCTCCTGTACTATGTCTGCAGTCTCTGGTCATCTCCTGTACTATGTCTGCAGTCTCTGACCATCTCCTGTACTATGTCTGCAGTCTCGGATCATCTCCTGTACTACTGTACTATGTCTGCATTCTCTGACCATCTCCTGTACCATGTCTGCAGTCTCTGAACATCTCCTGTATCATGTCTGCAGTCTCTGACCATCTCCTATACCATGTCTGCAGTCTCTGACCATCTCCTCTATTATGTCTGCAGTCTCTGACCATCTCCTATACTATGTCTGTAGTCTCTGACCATCTACTGTACCATGCCTGCAGTCTCTGAACATCTCCTGTACTATGTCTGCAGTCTCTGACCAGCTCCTGTACTATGTCTGTAGTCTCTGACCATCTCCTGCACTATGTCTGCAGTCTCTGATCATCTCCTGTACTATGTCTGCAGTCTCTGATCATCTCCTGTACTATGTCTGCAGTCTCTGATCATCTCCTGTACTATGTCTGCAGTCTCTGATCATCTCCTGTATTATGTCTGCAGTCTCTGATCATCTCCTGTACTATGTCTGCAGTCTCTGATCATCTCCTGTATTATGTCTGCAGTCTCTAACCATCTCCTATATCATGTCTGCAGTCTCTGACCATCTCCTGTACTATGTCTGCAGTCTCTGATCATCTCCTGTACTATGTCTGTAGTCTCTGACCATCCCCTGTCTTATGTCTGCGGTCTCTGATCATCTCCTGTATTATGTCTGCAGTCTCTGATCATCTCCTGTACTATGTCTGCAGTCTCTGATCATCTCCTGTACTATGTCTGCAGTCTCTGACCATCTCCTGTATTATGTCTGCTGTCTTTGATCATCTCCTGTATTATGTCTGCAGTCTCTAACCGTCTCCTATATCATGTCTGCAGTCTCTGACCATCTCCTGTACTATGTTTGCAGTCTCTGACCATCTCCTGTATTATGTCTGCAGTCTCTGACCATCTCCTATACTATGTCTGTAGTCTCTGATCATCTCCTGTACTATGTCTGCAGTCTCTGACCATCTCCTGTACTATGTCTGCTGTCTTTGATCATCTCCTGTATTATGTCTGCAGTCTCTAACCTTTCTCCTATATCATGTCTGCAGTCTCTGACCATCTCCTGTACTATGTCTGCAGTCTCTGACCCTCTCCTGTACTATGTCTGCAGTCTCTGACCATCTCCTGTACTATGTCTGTAGTCTCTGACCATCTCCTGTACCATGTCTGCAGTCTCTGACCATCTCCTGTACTATGTCTGCAGTCTCTGACCAGCTCCTGTACTATGTCTGCAGTCTCTGACCATCTCCTGCACTATGTCTGCAGTCTCTGATCATCTCCTGTACTATGTCTGCAGTCTCTGACCATCTCCTGTACTATGTCTGCAGTCTCTGATCATCTCCTGTACTATGTCTGCAGTCTCTGATCATCTAGTGTACTATGTCTGCAGTCTCGGATCATCTCCTGTACTACTGTACTATGTGTGCAGTCTCTGACCAGCTCCTGTACTTGGTCTGCAGTCTCTAACCGTCTCCTATATCATGTCTGCAGTCTCTGACCATCTCCTGTACTATGGTTGCAGTCTTTGACCAGCTCCTGTACTTGGTCTGCAGTTTCGAACCGTCTCCTATATCATGTCTGCAGTCTCTGACCATCTCCTGTACTATGTCTGCAGTCTCTGACCCTCTCCTGTACTATGTCTGCAGTCTCTGACCATCTCCTGTACTATGTCTGTAGTCTCTGACCATCTCCTGTACCATGTCTGCAGTCTCTGACCATCTCCTGTACTATGTCTGCAGTCTCTGACCAGCTCCTGTATTATGTCTGCAGTCTCTGACCATCTCCTGTATTATGTCTGCAGTCTCTGACCATCTCCTGTACTATGTCTGCAGTCTCTAACCGTCTCCTGTACTATGTCTGCAGTCTCTGATCATCTTCTGTACTATGTCTGCAATCTCTGATCATCTCCTGTACTATGTCTGCAGTCTCTGATCATCTCCTGTATTATGTCTGCAGTCTCTGATCATCTCCTGTACTATGTCTGCAGTCTCTGATCATCTCCTGTATTATGTCTGCAGTCTCTAACCATCTCCTATATCATGTCTGCAGTCTCTGACCATCTCCTGTACTATGTCTGCAGTCTCTGATCATCTCCTGTACTATGTCTGTAGTCTCTGACCATCTCTTGTCTTATGTCTGCAGTCTCTGATCATCTCCTGTATTATGTCTGCAGTCTCTGATCATCTCCTGTACTATGTCTGCAGTCTCTGATCATCTCCTGTACTATGTCTGCAGTCTCTGATCATCTCCTGTATTATGTCTGCAGTCTCTGATCATCTCCTGTACTATGTCTGCAGTCTCTGACCATCTCCTGTACTATGTCTGCAGTCTCTGACCATCTCCTGTACTATGTCTGCTGTCTCTGATCATCTCCTGTATTATGTCTGCAGTCTCTAACCGTCTCCTATATCATGTCTGCAGTCTCTGACCATCTCCTGTACTATGTTTGCAGTCTCTGACCATCTCCTATATTATGTCTGCAGTCTCTGACCATCTCCTATACTATGTCTGTAGTCTCTGACCATCTCCTGTACCATGTCTGCAGTCTCTGAACATCTCCTGTACTATGTCTGCAGTCTCTGACCAGCTCCTGTACTATGTCTGCAGTCTCTGACCATCTCCTGCACTATGTCTGCAGTCTCTGATCATCTCCTGTACTACGTCTGCAGTCTCTGACCATCTCCTGTACTATGTCTGCAGTCTCTGATCATCTCCTGTACTATGTCTGCAGTCTCTGATCATCTAGTGTACTATGTCTGCAGTCTCGGATCATCTCCTGTACTATGTGTGCAGTCTCTGACCAGCTCCTGTACTTGGTCTGCAGTCTCTAACCGTCTCCTATATCATGTCTGCAGTCTCTGACCATCTCCTGTACTATGGTTGCAGTCTCTGACCCTCTCCTGTACTATGTCTGCAGTCTCTGGTCATCTCCTGTACTATGTCTGCAGTCTCTGGTCATCTCCTGTACTATGTCTGCAGTCTCTGACCATCTCCTGTACTATGTCTGCAGTCTCGGATCATCTCCTGTACTACTGTACTATGTCTGCATTCTCTGACCATCTCCTGTACCATGTCTGCAGTCTCTGACCATCTCCTGTATCATGTCTGCAGTCTCTGACCATCTCCTGTACCATGTCTGCAGTCTCTGACCATCTCCTGTATCATGTCTGCAGTCTCTGATCATCTCCTGTATCATGTCTGCAGTCTCTACCGTCTCCTATACTATGTCTGCAGTCTCTGATCATCTCCTGTATTATGTCTGCAGTCTCTGACCATCTCCTGTATTATGTCTGCAGTCTCTGACCATCTCCTGTACTATGTCTGCAGTCTCTAACCGTCTCCTGTACTATGTCTGCAGTCTCTGATCATCTCCTGTACTATGTCTGCAGTCTCTGATCATCTCCTGTACTATGTCTGCAGTCTCTGATCATCTCCTGTACTATGTCTGCAGTCTCTGATCATCTCCTGTATTATGTCTGCATTCTCTAATCATCTCCTGTACTATGTCTGCAGTCTCTGATCATCTCCTGTACTATGTCTGCAGTCTCTGATCATCTCCTGTATTATGTCTGCAGTCTCTGATCATCTCCTGTACTATGTCTGCAGTCTCTGACCATCTCCTGTACTATGTCTGCAGTCTCTGACCATCTCCTGTCTTATGTCTACGGTCTCTGATCATCTCCTGTATCATGTATGCGGTCTCTAACCGTCTCCTGTACTATGTCTGCAGTCTCTGACCATCTCCTGTACTATGTCTGCTGTCTCTGATCATCTCCTGTATTATGTCTGCAGTCTCTAACCGTCTCCTATATCATGTCTGCAGTCTCTGACCATCTCCTGTACTATGTTTGCAGTCTCTGACCATCTCCTGTATTATGTCTGCAGTCTCTGACCATCTCCTATACTATGTCTGTAGTCTCTGACCATCTCCTGTACCATGTCTGCAGTCTCTGAACATCTCCTGTACTATGTCTGCGATCTCTGACCAGCTCCTGTACTATGTCTGCAGTCTCTGACCATCTCCTGCACTATGTCTGCAGTCTCTGATCATCTCCTGTACTACGTCTGCAGTCTCTGACCATCTCCTGTACTATGTCTGCAGTCTCTGATCATCTCCTGTACTATGTCTGCAGTCTCTGATCATCTAGTGTACTATGTCTGCAGTCTCGGATCATCTCCTGTACTATGTGTGCAGTCTCTGACCAGCTCCTGTACTTGGTCTGCAGTCTCTAACCGTCTCCTATATCATGTCTGCAGTCTCTGACCATCTCCTGTACTATGGTTGCAGTCTCTGACCCTCTCCTGTACTATGTCTGCAGTCTCTGGTCATCTCCTGTACTATGTCTGCAGTCTCTGGTCATCTCCTGTACTATGTCTGCAGTCTCTGGTCATCTCCTGTACTATGTCTGCAGTCTCTGACCATCTCCTGTACTATGTCTGCAGTCTCGGATCATCTCCTGTACTACTGTACTATGTCTGCATTCTCTGACCATCTCCTGTACCATGTCTGCAGTCTCTGACCATCTCCTGTATCATGTCTGCAGTCTCTGACCATCTCCTGTACCATGTCTGCAGTCTCTGACCATCTCCTGTATCATGTCTGCAGTCTCTGATCATCTCCTGTATCATGTCTGCAGTCTCTACCGTCTCCTATACTATGTCTGCAGTCTCTGATCATCTCCTGTATTATGTCTGCAGTCTCTGACCATCTCCTGTATTATGTCTGCAGTCTCTGACCATCTCCTGTACTATGTCTGCAGTCTCTAACCGTCTCCTGTACTATGTCTGCAGTCTCTGATCATCTCCTGTACTATGCTTGCAGTCTCTGATCATCTCCTGTACTATGTCTGCAGTCTCTGATCATCTCCTGTACTATGTCTGCAGTCTCTGATCATCTCCTGTATTATGTCTGCAGTCTCTGATCATCTCCTGTACTATGTCTGCAGTCTCTGATCATCTCCTGTATTATGTCTGCAGTCTCTAACCATCTCCTATATCATGTCTGCAGTCTCTGACCATCTCCTGTACTATGTCTGCAGTCTCTGATCATCTCCTGTACTATGTCTGTAGTCTCTGACCATCCCCTGTCTTATGTCTGCGGTCTCTGATCATCTCCTGTATTATGTCTGCAGTCTCTGATCATCTCCTGTACTATGTCTGCAGTCTCTGATCATCTCCTGTACTATGTCTGAAGTCTCTGACCATCTCCTGTACTATGTCTGCTGTCTTTGATCATCTCCTGTATTATGTCTGCAGTCTCTAACCGTCTCCTATATCATGTCTGCAGTCTCTGACCATCTCCTGTACTATGTCCGCAGTCTCTGACCCTCTCCTGTACTATGTCTGCAGTCTCTGACCATCTCCTGTACTATGTCTGTAGTCTCTGACCATCTCCTGTACCATGTCTGCAGTCTCTGACCATCTCCTGTACTATGTCTGCAGTCTCTGACCAGCTCCTGTACTATGTCTGCAGTCTCTGACCATCTCCTGCACTATGTCTGCAGTCTCTGATCATCTTCTGTACTATGTCTGCAGTCTCTGACCATCTCCTGTACTATGTCTGCAGTCTCTGATCATCTAGTGTACTATGTCTGCAGTCTCGGATCATCTCCTGTACTACTGTACTATGTGTGCAGTCTCTGACCAGCTCCTGTACTTGGTCTGCAGTCTCTAACCGTCTCCTATATCATGTCTGCAGTCTCTGACCATCTCCTGTACTATGGTTGCAGTCTCTGACCAGCTCCTGTACTTGGTCTGCAGTTTCGAACCGTCTCCTATATCATGTGTGCAGTCTCTGACCATCTCCTGTACTATGGTTGCAGTCTCTGACCCTCTCCTGTACTATGTCTGCAGTCTCTGGTCATCTCCTGTACTATGTCTGCAGTCTCTGGTCATCTCCTGTACTATGTCTGCAGTCTCTGACCATCTCCTGTACTATGTCTGCAGTCTCTGATCATCTAGTGTACTATGTCTGCAGTCTCGGATCATCTCCTGTACTACTGTACTATGTCTGCAGTCTATGACCATCTCCTGTACTATGTCTGTAGTCTCGGAACATCTCCTATATCATGTCTGCAGTCTCTGACCATCTCCTGTACTATGTCTGTAGTCTTGGACCATCTCCTATATCATGTCTGCAGTCTCTGACCATCTCCTGTACTATGTCTGCAGTCTCTGACCCTCTCCTGTACTATGTCTGCAGTCTCTGACCATCTCCTGTACTATGTCTGTAGTCTCTGACCATCTCCTGTACCATGTCTGCAGTCTCTGACCATCTCCTGTACTATGTCTGCAGTCTCTGACCAGCTCCTGTACTATGTCTGCAGTCTCTGACCATCTCCTGCACTATGTCTGCAGTCTCTGATCATCTTCTGTACTATGTCTGCAGTCTCTGACCATCTCCTGTACTATGTCTGCAGTCTCTGATCATCTCCTGTACTATGTCTGCAGTCTCTGATCATCTAGTGTACTATGTCTGCAGTCTCGGATCATCTCCTGTACTACTGTACTATGTGTGCAGTCTCTGACCAGCTCCTGTACTTGGTCTGTAGTCTCTAACCGTCTCCTATATCATGTCTGCAGTCTCTGACCATCTCCTGTACTATGGTTGCAGTCTCTGACCAGCTCCTGTACTTGGTCTGCAGTTTCGAACCGTCTCCTATATCATGTCTGCAGTCTCTGACCATCTCCTGTACTATGGTTGCAGTCTCTGACCATCTCCTGTACTATGTCTGCAGTCTCTGGTCATCTCCTGTACTATGTCTGCAGTCTCTGGTCATCTCCTGTACTATGTCTGCAGTCTCTGACCATCTCCTGTACTATGTCTGCAGTCTCTGATCATCTAGTGTACTATGTCTGCAGTCTCGGATCATCTCCTGTACTACTGTACTATGTCTGCAGTCTATGACCATCTCCTGTACTATGTCTGTAGTCTCGGAACATCTCCTATATCATGTCTGCAGTCTCTGACCATCTCCTGTACTATGTCTGTAGTCTTGGACCATCTCCTATATCATGTCTGCAGTCTCTGACCATCTCCTGTACTATGTCTGCACTCTCTGACCATCTCCTGTACTATGTCTGCAGTCTCTGACCCTCTCCTGTACTATGTCTGCAGTCACTGACCCTCTCCTGTACTATGTCTGCAGTCTCTGACCATCTCCTGTACTATGTCTGCAGTCTCTGACCCTCTCCTGTACTATGTCTGCAGTCTCTGACCCTCTCCTGTACTATGTCTGCAGTCTCTGACCATCTCCTGTACTATGTCTGCAGTCTCTGACCATCTCCTGTACTATGTCTGCAGTCTCTGACCATCTCCTGTACCATGTCTGCAGGCTCTGACCATCTCCTGTACCATGTCTGCAGTCTCTGACCATCTCCTGTACCATGTCTGCAGTCTCTGACCATCTCCTGTACCATGTCTGCAGTCTCTGACCATCTCCTGTACTATGTCTGCAGTCTCTGATCATCTCCTGTAGTATGTCTGCAGTCTCTGATCATCTAGTGTACTATGTCTGCAGTCTCTGACCATCTCCTGTACTATGTCTGCAGTCTCTGATCATCTCCTGTAGTATGTCTGCAGTCTCTGACCATCTCCTGTACCATGTCTACAGTCTCTGACCATCTCCTTTACCATGTCTGCAGTCTCTGACCATCTCCTGTACTATGTCTGCAGTCTCTGATCATCTCCTGTAGTATGTCTGCAGTCTCTGACCATTTCCTTTACTATGCCTGCAGTCTCTGATCATCTCCTGTATCATGTCTGTAGTATTTCTGGGGGCTCTATCTAACAGACTCTCTAACAGAAGCACTCTCTGTCTCCATCAGAGAGGCCCCCTCCAGGTCCCAATAAAGTACTCTTGCTTCTCTTCCTGTATTTTGTTTATTGTACCTGTAAGGATCCCAGGGTAATGAAGACTTCGTGGTGGAGCATCTCTGTGGTTGAGTCGTTGCCATAGAAACATGACATTGCATGCTGCAAAGTTTAAATAGAAAACAGTGGTGTCAATTGCCTGGCAATTGACTCTGTATTTAGCTATTTCTCCTTTAGGTCCTCTATAAGTAAAGACATTTGATATTATAAGGAGGGATGGCCAAGGTAAGTGGGAGTAGCTAAATATACACGGTGAAATGAATATGAAGAGGCCCATTTATGCCACCTTGTTGCAATAATGCTCACACTATCACATGCTGTATCACGATGCATAGCAATGCATGTTAAATGCACTGGTGTGATCCACTGCCATTCACCACACAGAACCTTGCAACAAACACGCATGCACCATTTTTTTAGCAGCATACCAATAACAGTGTGTTGCAGAGTGTTTTGCTGCTATGTATTTCCATTGGTAAGGTGCGTTCGGCTGGCGTACAAATAAATGGCACCTCATTTCACCAACACAAGTAAAGCTGTGGTAAAATGTGCAGTACTGCATTACTGCAACAAGATGGTGTGAACAGGCCTTTACTCATGTAAAATGTTACAGAAGACAGCAGACATGATAACAAGGGGTATCCATTTCATCCGGAAATGGTAAAGATGAACCAGGATGAGGATGGCAGCTCTGAAGCTTGCACTAGTTAAAACAAGTCAGTATATTCCATATTTCAATTCGTATGGGTTGCCTTTAACTCCTCTACAGCAGTAAATATAAACTGAGTAGGATATATTTCTTTTACATTTCAAAATGCATGTTGTAATTCCATCGCTGTATATTCACATCAGATTCTTATGCTAATCCATAATTTATCAATACTTTCTTCCTTAGTGATTTTCTGAACAATATATCACATTTGTGTCAGAGTCCTCCATGTTAACTGGATTTTACACAGCTCAGGATTACAGGATTAGAATTTTTTCATTATGGGATTATACATTAAGTGGACATTTATATCAGATCTGTTTACTACGTTGGAAGGCTGCACATTCTTTGCAACATATGGAAAAAATCAAGCATACATTTACCCATTTAAATAAGATCCCATCTACATCTGTTTAGATTTCATTTTGCCATTTCCCTAGAAAATAGAGGAATATTTAGCCTCACAAGGTATTGTAAGTATCTGTAGAGTGTAGTTACCTAACACTAATTGGACAATTGCAGCTTTCTGAATTTTAGGAATTATCATTTTATAATACAAATCATAAAATAAAATGCAGATGCAGCCTCATCACAATAAAATACATCATATACCTCACATAAAACACTGTCTTCATTAACTAGTTGCGGGAGCTCGCCCGCGGGTCCGGCGGACTCGATGTCCACCAGCCACCTGTGATCGCAGGAAAGAGAGCCAAAACGGTATCTGTCAATGTAAACAAACAGATCCCCATTCTGACGAGGAGGAGAGAAAGATCTTCTGTTCCTAGTGATCAGGAACAGCGATTTCTCTCTTCTCTAAGGCAGTCCATTCCCTATACAGTTAGAAACACCTCTCAGGGAACACAGTTAACCCCTTGATTGCCCCCTAATGTTAGCCTCTTCCCTGCCAGTGTAATTTATACAGTAATCAGTGCATTTTATAGCACTGATCACTGTATTGGTGTCACTGGTAGAGATGAGCCGAACACCCCCCCCCCCCGGTTCGGGTCGCAGCAGAATATGCAAACAGGCAAAAAATTTGTGCAAACACCATTAAAGTCTATGGCACACGTATGTGAAAAATCTGATGTGCTCATTTTAAAGGCTTATTTGCAAGTTAAAGTAAAAAAGTATATGGGGACCTGGGTCCTGCCCCAGGGGACATGTATCAATGCAAAAAAAAGTTTTAAAAATGGTCGTTAAAATTGTTCGCGACTGTAATGTATTGTCAGATCCTGGCAGTATAGATAAAAATCATTGAAAAAAACAGTGTGGGTTCCTCCCACCCAGTCCATTAGCATGACCTTTGGGTCTGGTATGGATTTTAGGGGAACCCCGCACCAAACTTTTTAAAAAATTGGCGTGGGGGTCCCCCCAAAATCCATACCAGACCCTTATCCAAGCACGCAACCTGGCAGGTCACAGGAAAAGGGGGGGACAAGAGAGCACCCGCCTCCTGAACCATACCAGGCCACATGCCCTCAATATGGGGAGGGTGCTTTGGGGTCCCCCCAAAACACCTTGTCCCCATGTTGATGGGGACAAGGGCTTTTTCCCCACAACCCTTGCCCGGTGGTTGTGGGGGTCTGTGGGTGGGGGGCTTATTGGAATTTGGAAGCCCCCTTTGACAGGGGGCCCCCAGATCCCGGCCCCCCCCCTATGTGAATGGGTATCGGGCACATTGTACCACTAATCATTCGCCAAAAAAGTGTCAAAAAAGTAAAAATGACAGACAGTTTTTGACAAGTCCTTCCTTCTGATGTCATGTGACGTCACGTGACGTCAAAGGGTGGCGGGGTCACCCTTTTACGTCACCGGGTGGCCCCGAACTTACCTATATAACAGCTGTCACCACGAAAAGACGGCAGTCGGCATGACGCCTCCCATGGAGGCAACGTTTTTCCATTTTTGGGGTTTTTTTTGGGACCGTCGGCACTGTGATTGAAAATGGATGGACATCGCGGGCCATTTTTTTTTTTTTTTTTTTTAAATTAAGGATGTCCAAAACTGTCTCCGGTCATTTTTACCTGGTGACCTAAACCAGTGACCCCGCCTTCCTCTGACATCACATGGCGTCAGAGGGGGCAGGGTCACCCATTTACGTCACCAGGTGGCCCTGCCCTCAGCTCTATAACAGCTGTCATCGAGAAGAAGCGTCACTCAGTGGAAGCCTACCATTGAGGCGGAGCTGTGGTGGCTTTTTTTTTTCCTTTTCAGCTCGTCGGGCAGCGTGAGATGGATTTATATTGTGGGACATTTTTATTTTTTATCTTTTAATAAAGGACTTGTCCCAAAGTGTCTCCTGACTTTTTTTTGCTATTTTTGACTTTTATTTGTGAAATAGTAGGGGTACAATGTACCCGTTACCAATTCACATTGGGGAGGAGGCCGGGATCTGGGGGTCCCCTTGTTAAAGGGGGCTTCCAGATTCCGATAAGCCCCCCACCCACAGACCCCCACAACCACCGGGCAAGGGTTGTGGGGATGAGGCCCTTGTCCCCATCAACATGGTGACAACGTGCTTTGGGGGGCTACTCCAAAGCACCCTCCCCACGTTGAGGGCATGTGGCCTGGTACAGTTCAGGAGGGGTGGGGCCGCTCTCTCATCCCCCCTCTTTTCCTGCAGCCTGCCAGGTTGCGTGCTCGGATAAGGGTCTGGTATGGATTTTGGGGGGACCCCTACACCATTTTTTTTATTTGACGCAGGGTTCCCCTTAATTTCCATACCAGACCTGAAGGACCTGGTAATGGACTGGGGGGGAACCCATGTCGTTTTTTTAAATGAGTTTTATCTATATTGCCGAGACCCAACAATTCATTACAGCCGCGATCAGTTTTAAATGACAATTTTTCCTTTAGAAATGTAATTTTGCTGTGGTACTGTTCTAAACATGGGAAAACTGTGCCACTTTACATGCATACTATAGACACCCCCAGGCACAATATTTAAAGGAATATTTCATTTGTATTGTTCCATTTTAAGCATTATTAAAATCACTGCTCCCGAAAAAACAGCCGTTTTTAAAACCTTTTTTTGCATTGATACATGTCCCCTAACACTTTTTATGGCAAAGAATTGCATATAAGCCTTTAGAATGAATGAGCACTTTTGGTTTTTCATGTTAATGTCCTATAGACTTTAATGGTGTTCCGCGACTTTCATATTTGCTGCGAACACCGCATAATGTTCGCTGTTCGGCGAACAGGCAAACATCGGGCTCGTCCCTAATTGGGAGATAGCTGAAGTTGGCTTACACAGATGTGTACATCTGTGTAAAGACCATGTCATACAAAGTAAAATAAACAAATAGTGAATTATATTAGAAAATGTGTCAATTTTCATAGGTGGAATCCACTAAAATGTACAGAGTATACTCACATAAAGGTGAAATAGCGTAGAAATCAAGGCCATACAATAAAAGCCAAAAGAGAATGATGGCTGGATCTCAATGCTGTGAAAAACTTCACAGTGGGCTTTCCCCCCGGGAGCTGAGGTTATGTGTGTGACCAGGAGGTGGGGCATTGTGAGAGGACCCCCACTGCAGACCCCCTTAAAAATGGAATAGAACAAACAATGAAAAAATAAGTGAGAAAAAAGAAAAGTGAAAAAATAGCAGTGGTAAAAAATAAGGAAATTGCATGCTGAATAGCATGCCTAAAAATAATAATAATAATATTTGAAGTGCTCTATATCAAAGATAGATGTAACCAATGCTACACTGACCAAAAGGGCAGTAGACAGACACAAAGTAATTGATAATAAAAAAGAGTGAAAAGACAAATTACCAAGAAGGAAAAATCATACCTTGTTAGGAAGAAAATCAGTGAAAGGTTCAAGAGATACAGAAGTATAAAGAGATGCTGCACATCCAGATGATCAGACAGAGTCTGCACATAGGAAGCTGCCTCTTATACCCAGCACCCTCCGAAAATGGGCCACCCACTACCAAGCATAATGTATTGGGTGGAGACTTTGGGGTGAGCTCCACCCAACAGTCCGCCTAGCACAATGGTGCCATTGGCAGCAATGTGTGCACCATCCCGGGCCACCCTTGGTGATTTTTGTTTTTTTTTAATTTTCGTTTTCCTTTTCTTTCTCTTCCTTGATTGTGAGTAGCTTCTGGGCCACTTGCGAATGGCATCGGCATCATGTTTTTTTTACCTCTCCCCTATAGGAGGGATGTGCAGTCCAGGTCCCCCTTCTCTCTGTGTTCTGCTTGGGATCCAGCATCTAATGGGAGTCAGGAGCACGCGCGTTGCACTCCACAGCGCATGCGCATGATCTCCCTGTCTGTCTAGACTGGGCGTCACGGACCTGGGCCCATCCCATCATCCTGCACAAACGCATAATGTGGCTCACTGCCTCCATTGCCTCTAGCGTGTCACCCAGCGGCCCGGGATGGTGCACACACCGCTGCCCATGGCAACGTGTGTGCTAGGCGGACTGTTGGGTGGAGCTCACCCCACAGTCTTCACCCGATACATGATTTTGGGTAGTGGATGGCCCATTTTTGGAGGGTGTAGGGTATAAGAGGGAGCTCCCTATATGCAGACTCTGTCTGATCATCTGGATGGGCAGCATCTCTGTATACTGCTGATTCTCTTGAACCTTTCACTAATTTACTTCCTAACAAGGTATGATTTTTTTCCTTTTTGGTAATTTGTCTTTTGTACTCTTTTTTTATTATCAACTACTGTGACATGGCTTATCTGTACTCTACATGCTGCAAAGTTGATTTAAGATTGTCCTCAGGCATCTTATACTTTTTGTGTCTGTCTACTGCCCTTTTGGTCAGTGCCACGTTGGTTACATCTATCATTGATATAGAGCACTTCCATTATTATTATTATTATTATTTTTTTTTTTAGGCATGCTATTCAGCATGCAATTTCCTTATTTTTTTTACCACTGCTGTTTTTTCACTTTTTATTTTTCTCATTAATTTTTTCATTGTTTGTCCTATTGCATTTTTAAGGGGATCTGCAGTGGGGGTCCTTTCTCAATGCCCCACCTCCCAGTCACCCACCTCCCCTCAGCTCCCGGGGGGAATGCCCGCTGTGAAGTTTTTCACAGCATTGAGGTCCAGATATCATTCACTTTTGGCTTTTATTATATGGCCTTGATTTCTAGGCTTTCACCTTTATGTGAGTATACCCTGTACCTGGCATGTATTGGCCATTGGGGCTACCAAGAGTTTCCCGGTGGGCCGGTGGCTCAGTGGGCAGTTTTTTATTCAGAGTTCGGCAGCAGCGGGAACGTGGCAGCAAACAGCGATAGGGATTCGGTGAAGGTGGCCAACAAGATGTGAGAGCCCAGGAGGGAGAAGAGCTCCACCTCCTCCCTGACCACCAAAGAGACGAACAGGAGCGGGCGCGACCACCCCGGCACTCCCACAACCTCGATTTCTTCACCTCTTCTCTGCTCCAAGAACCGTGCAGCCCAGAGGACAGGCTGACTGGGGGCCCAGGGGAAGAGAACATGCAGGAGGCGGAGGTTGCCAAGGAGCCGCTGGAAGGAGCAGAGCAGCGAGATCACCCCCAGATCAAGAGGGAGACTTGGCGCTGCTGCTGCTGGCCATCAGGTACCCAACATCCTGCACATACATGCATGCACACTGAGAAGGGGGGGAGCAGAGGAGGGACTGCAGATAGGGACAGTGCTATGTGGTCTGTCTCAGCCCTCCCCTCTTTCTCTGAGCCCCCTCTGTCTCTCAGCCCCCCTGTCTCTCAGCCCCCCTGTCTCTCAGTCCCCTCCTCTGTCACTCAGACCCCCTTCTGTCTCTCAGACCCCCTTCTGTCTCTCAAACCCCCCTTCTGTCTCTCAGCCCCCCTCATCTCTCAGTGCCCCCCTCTGTCTCTCAGACCCCCCTCTGTCTCTCCGAACCCCCTCTGTCTCTTAGCCCCTCCTGTCTCTCAGACCCTCCTCTCTCTCTCAGCTCCCCCTGTCACTCAGCTCTCCCCGTCTCCCAGCCCCTCTGTCTCTCAGCCCCCCTCTGCCTCTCTGCCCCCGTTTCTCACCCCCCACCTCTGTCTCTCAGCCCCCTCTCTGTCTCTCAGACCCTCCTCTGTCTCTCAGCGCCCCCCTCTGTCTCTCAGCGTCCACCTCTGTCTCTCAGACCCCCCTCTTTTTCTCAGACCCTCCTATGTCTCTCAGCCCCCCTCTATTTCTCATACCCTCCTCTGTCTCTCAGAACCATGTCTCTCAGACCCCCCTCTCTCTCTCAGCTCCCCCTGTCTCTCCACCCCGTCTCTCAGCCCCCTCTCTGTCTCTCAGCCCCCTCTCTGTCTCTCAGGCCCCCTCTCTGTCTCACCCCCCTCTCTCATTTGCTCCCTGACTCTTAGGCTGCTTTCACACTGGGGCGGGCGGGCATTGACGGTAAACCGCTGCTAGTTTTAGTGTCGCTTTATCTTTGTTTTAGAGGCGCTATTTGGCTGCTATCAGGGAGCTTTTAACCCTCTGTCTCTCTGCCCCCCCTCTGTCTCTCCTCCCCCTGATTCTCAGTCACCTCCTCATTCTTTCAGACACCCCTTCTGTCTCTCAGCCACCCCCCTCTGTCCCTCAGCCACCCCTTCCTCTGTCTCTCAGCCCCCCACTGTCTCTCAGCCCCCCTCTATCTCTCAGCCCTGTCTCTCAGACCCCCCTTCTGTCTCTCAGCCACCCCCCTCTGTCTCTCAGCCACCCCCCCTCTGTCTCTCAGATCCACCTCTGTCTCTCAGACCCCCCCTCTATTTCTCAGACCCTCCTCTGTCTCTCAGCCCCCCTCTATTTCTCAGACCTTTCTCTGTCTCTTGACCTCCTCTGGTTCTTTACCTTTGTTTTAGCAGCACTATTCGGCCACTATCAGGGAGCTTTTAACCTTCTGTCTCTCTGCCCACCCTCTGTCTCTCCGTCCCCTGTTTCTCAGTCACCTCCTCGGTCTTTCAGCCCCCCTCTGTCTCTCAAACCCCCCCTTCTGTGTCTCAGCCACCCCCCTCTGTCCCTCAGCCAGCCCTTCCTCTGTCTCCCAGCCCCCCTTTATCTCTTAGACCCCTGTCTCTTAGTCCCCCCTCTGTCTCCCAGCCCCCTTTGTCCCTCTTTTTCAGCCACCCCTGTCTCTCAGTCCCCTCCTCTGTCTCTCCGCCTCCCCTCTGTCTCTCAGCCCAACCTCTTTCTCTCAGACCCCCTCTGTCTCTCAGACCCCCCTCTGTCTCTCAGCCCCCTCATCTCTCCGTCCCCCTCTGTCTCCCAGCCCAACCTCTTTCTCTCAGACCCCCCTCTGTCTCTCAGACCCCCCTCTGTCTCTCAGACCCCCTCTGTCTCTCAGCCCCCCTTTGTTTCTCAGTCCCCCTGTCTCTCAGTCCCCCTGTCTCTCAGTCCCCTCCTCTGTCTCTCAGTCCCCTCCTCTGTCTCTCAGTCCCCTCCTCTGTCTCTCAGTCCCCTCCTCTGTCTCTCAGTCCCCTCCTCTGTCTCTCAGACCCCCTCTGTCTCTCAGACCCCCTTCTGTCTCTCAGACCCCCTCTGTCTCTCATTCCCCCCTTCTGTCTCTCAGACCCCCTCTGTCTCTCAGTCCCCCTATGTCTCCCCGCCCCCCTCTGTTTCTCAGTCCCCCTGTCTCTCAGTACCCCTGTCTCTCAGTCCCCTCCTCTGTTTCTCAGACCCCCCTCTGTCTCTCAGACCCCCTCTGTCTCTCAGTCCCCCTATGTCTCCCAGCCCCCCTTTGTTTCTCAGTCCCCTCCTCTGTCTCTCAGACCTCCTTTGTCTCTCATTCACCCCCCTCTGTCTCTCAGACCCCCTCTGTCTATCAGCCCTCCTCTGTCTCTCAGACCCCCTCTGTCTCTCAGACCCCCCTTGGGTCTCTTAGAACCCCCTTGTGTCTCTCAGATGCCCCCTCTGTCTCTCAGTGCCCCCTCTGTCTCTCAGTCCCCTTCTGTCTCCCAGACCCCTCCCGTCTCTCAGACCCCCTTCTGTCTCTCAGACCCCCCTTCTGTCTCTCAGCCACCCCCCTCTGTCTCTCAGCCACCCCCCCTCTGTCTCTCAGCCACCCCCCCTCTGTCTCTCAGCCAACCCCTCTGTCTCTCAGCTCCCCCTGTCTCTCCGCCCCCTCTGTCTCTCCACCCCATCTCTCAGCCCCCACCTCTGTCTTTCAGCCCCCACCTCTGTCTCTCAGCCCCCTCTCTGTCTGTCTGCCCCCTCCTCTCTCACCCCCTCTCTCATTTATTTCCTGACTCTTAGGCTGCTTTCACACTGGGCCGGGTGGGCGTTGATGGTAAAACCCTGCTAGTTTTAGCTGCGATTTACCTTCATTTTAGCGGTGCTATTTGGCCATTATTGGGGCACTTTTAACCCCCACTAGCGGCTGAAAAAAGGATTAAATGTACCCATGTAGTGCCGCTGCCGAGGCGCTTTGCAGGTGCTTTGGTAGTGGTGCCCATTCATTTCTTTCAATAGATTTTTATTGAGGTTTCAGCATTTGCAAAATAACATGTTACAGCCAAGAGAAGCAACAATCGTAGAAGACATAAGTTGTATGGTGTAGAGGCGTGACAAAGCCAAAGCTCACAAGGAACTATGTGGAGAGAAAGAAACAAGGAGCAGTGTACATCAACAGCCATGTTTAGGGATTATTCCTCAGATGCAACACCCCTAATGGGTACTAACTGTGTTGGAGTCTAAGGAGTGTCACCCCACCCTGATAGCCCTAAACGTATTCCTTATACCGCTCCATGCTGTCAGAGGATCTGAAATGAGAGCCTGTAGAAGTACCTATGGGTACCTCCAGAGATCTTAGCATATGGCAATGTTGAACTGGAAATTAGTAACCTCATATTAAACCAAGCTGTACCTAATAAACAAACCAAGATAATAAAGGGATAGCGAAAACAGAAAAGAGTATAGAGAGGAAAAAAGAGGATAGGAAAATGATGTGTAGATAGAGCGAGAAGCGACGGTGTGGTATTCGCTCGTCCACACTCAAGCAGGTATAGATGAACAGATTAGTGGCCTGGATACGTATTTCGCCCAAGGTTCCCATACTGCCTCGGTTCTGTCTACCGTGTCCAGGAGGATGCTTACTGTTTTCTCCTGAGCCATAATCCAGGATATTTTTCGTTTAACTAACAGAAGTGAGACTGTGGGCTGTTTCCACGCTCGGGCTATTGTCAATTTAGTTCCAATAAGGATGAACCTGATAAGCTTGTGGGCCAATTTTGGTACCCCCGGGATGGGAAAATTCAATAGTGTGTAGTGTGGTGTTTTTGGAATGGATAAATTAGTTATTTTCCTGATAATCCAGAAAATTTTGTTCCATAGATCCCTTATTTTGGGGCATTCCCACCAGATATGAAGCATGGAGCCAATATGCCCGCAGTTACGGAAGCATAAGGGGGATGCGTTCGGGAAGATCCTAGCTATCCGCAAAGGGACCATATACCACCTCATTAGAACTTTTAAGTTCGCCTCAACAAGCGCAATATTAAGAATTCCTTTAGAAGCAGTGATGGAGGCTCTGTGCCACTCAGACAGGGTCCATTGTTGTTGTAGATCAGTCTCCCACATGAATAGTGTTTTAGAATCAGCCCTAGCAAGCGCTCGATAAATCACCGTTATTCCCCCCCTCTGCTCCATGGCCTGACCACACCACAGTTCATAATCCGTAATGTTCAAAGGTTTGTGAACGGAGCGTCCAAGAGATCTGATAAAGTGGGATATCTGTTGGAGTCTGAACCGTTCCGAACCTGGCATGTCAAGTTTACTGGTGCAGTAAGAAAAGGTGAGGGGGCCTGTCGGGTGAACAAAGTGGCCAATCCTATAAAGCCCCTTATCTAACCACCATTTAAAGGCATTAATGTCTTGACCAGGAGGGAAAAGGGGATTTCTGAAGATGTGGGATAAGGGGCACCAATGGGAGATCAAGTGTGAGTTGAGTCTGAGGGAGTCCCAAAGTGTCAAGGAGTGAGAAAGTGTGGGTGCAAGTATGGCCGGTCTGGTCTTAGTAGCGCACCAAAGTATGTAATCTAGAGTGTAGTGAGGAATAGCTTGTCTTTCCATACGAACCCAATCAGGGTGAGCAATTTTAGAATATATAGTGGATAATTGAGATAGTTGTGCTGCTTGATAGTACCAGAGTATATTTGGCACACCCACCCCTCCTTGATCTCTACATCGGAAGAGAGTCCCTTTAGCAATTCTATGCCCCTTGGATCCCCATACAAACTTCATGATTTTTGATTGGAAATTCCGCAGATGTATCTTAGGGATGGGGATAGGTAAAGATCTGAAGAGATACAGGAGGCGGGGCAGAAGGGTCATTTTCATTGAATTCACCCTACCTAGCCAGGAAAGGCCCAGTTTGTCCCATGTGGATAAATCATCTTCCAGTTTACGAAAAATCGCAGGAAAGTTGGCTGAGTAGAGTTTGTCTACGGTCGCGGTCAAGTTAATCCCTAAATAGGGGAGCGCTGTCTCTGTCCATCCGAACCTAAACTTATTTTTAAGTTGAGAAACCAACTGGTCTGGTAGGTTAATATTGAGAGCTAGAGATTTGGAATAATTGACCGTAAGTCCCGATACTTTGCCAAAATCATCCAGAACCCTGCATAAAGAAGGAAGGGAGGTAAGCGGTGAAGATATAAAAAGCAAAATGTCGTCAGCGAACAACGCGCATTTGTGCGCTTGAGGTCCACAATGTACACCTTGTATGTTAGGGTTGTCTCTGATGGAAATGGCCAGGGTCTCGATGATCAAGGCAAAGATTAAAGGAGATAAGGGACATCCCTGTCTCGTGCCGCAGAGAATCTGGAAGGAATTCGAGTGGTAGCCCTGCATTTTAATTTTTGCTTCCGGGGAAGAATAGAGTGAAACGATAATGTTCATAAAGGTTTCACCAAATCCCCATTTTTGCAGGGTAGGGACCAGAAAGGACCAGGAGACGGAATCGAACGCCTTCATGAGATCAAGTGAGAGCAGGAAACCCTTTTGTTGGGGGCCCCCGTCCCAACCCGATCCCAACAAGGAAACAATGTCGATTGCCCTCCTGATCTGATCCGGCCTCTGTCGCCCGGGAATAAAGCCCACTTGATCCCTATGTATATAAAGGCCAATGAAGTTGGAAATTCTGTCCGCAATAATTTTTGTTAGGATTTTAAGATCATTATTAAGTAATGATATAGGCCTATAATTGGAGATGCAACTGGGGTCCTTTCCTGGCTTAGGAATCACTGTTATGAACGCCGAATTAGAAGCCTTGTCAAGGGGCGAACCAGATCGAAGCTGATTAAAAAAGCGAGCCAAGCATGGGGAGAGTAATGGGGAGAAGTGCTTATAATATGTGACCGAGAAGCCATCTGGGCCCGGAGCAGAATTATTTTTGAGGTTTTTAATGACTCGTGCTACCTCTTTTATGGAGATCGGGGCCTCTAACTCATCCCTATGCTGTGTCGTGATCCGTGGGATCTGTACTGATTCCAGAAAAGATTCTATAATGTCTGGGGAGGGTTCCTTCTCTACCTTGCTATATAGAGAGCAATAAAAGTCGTGAAAGGCTTCCATAATTTTTTTGGGATTCTGTGTGAGGGAACCGTTACTTAATTTTATTTTAGGGAGCGCATGTGTTCTAATTGTAGGGGTCAACCGTCTGGCTAATCTAGAACCAAGTTTGTCAGTTTGGTAGTAAAACCTACCCCCCTCCCATCTGAGGTTCTTTTCTGCTATAGCAGTGAGAGCCAGGTTCAGGGCCGTGCGGGATGATTCCAGCCTATTTGCGGAGTCCGATGAGGGTTTGGATTTGTGCAATAAGCTGAGAGAAGCGAACTCCCCTTCCAGCCTATCAATTTCCAATTTGCGAGCTTTGCGAATTCTAGACGAGATCTGGATTAAGCTGCCCCTGATTGCTGCCTTGTGGGCCGCCCACAGGGTGGAAGGGGAGATGCTGTCCACGTCATTCAGACGGAAGTATTCTTGAATGTGTTTTTCAATTTCACATACGTGAGTGGGATTGCTAAGGATGGAGGCGTTTAATCTCCAGTGGAATCCTGAGCGTTGAGGCGGACCTCCATTCAGAGTCATTAGGAGAAGGGAATGGTCCGACCAGGCAGAGTCCTTAATATCTGACCTTTGTATCAGTGGAACATGTTGTTGAAGAATAAAAAAGTGATCTATTCTAGAAAAAGATTGATGCAGGTTGGAGTAGTGCGTGTAATCCCGTGCCTTCGGGTTCATTTCCCGCCAGACATCCACCAAGCCATGATGGAAAATCTGTCTGGCCACATTCAGACTCTGCCTGGTGGGACGTACCCTGTTTTTGCCTGGGGGGCGTGATTTGTCAATTCCCGCGTCAAAGGCTATGTTGGAGTCTCCCCCAAAAATGACTAGGCCTTCAGTTAAAGGGGAGAGGGTTTGGAAAAGGGTCTTAAAGAACTTTGCCTGTCCCCGGTTTGGCGCATAATATGAAATAAGGGTGTAAAGTTGTTCGTCAATGCGTACCTTTACCAACAAAAATCTACCCTCCGGGTCCTTGAATTCAGAGACCAGGGAGAATTGAGTTCTGCGAGAGAAGAACAGGCCTACTCCCTTGGTTTTATTCTCAGAGTTGGCTAAATAAAATCTGGGGAATTTGGCATGAATGAATGAAGGGGAATATGATTTAGGGAAATGTGTTTCCTGTAAAAATAATATATCTATTTTTTGTGCGTGATAATGTTGGAATACTTTCCTACGTTTCATAGGGGAATTGAGTCCCTGAACGTTGTGGGTAGCAATGCGTAGAGCAGGTCTATGTGAGGAGTGGTCAGCCATGGGGCAGCTTAAGTGAGAAAGCGGGCGATCCCCGAGCACTTACCTTTGATGTAGTGGCCGGTCTCAATATGCGTGCAGCAGGAGAAAACACTAGGACTTCAAGTTGCTTATCGTGAAGGAGCGAAACCACATCCGTCGCTGCAAGAAAAAGTCGAGAGGTAAGGAAGAGAGGAAAGAAGAAGAAGACAGTTCGAAAAATAAGGAGAAGTGAGCTCCGAGATAGAGGTGAGAACAATACCACCCCTCTCAGAGAAACAAACATGTTGACCCCCCAATGCGGGGGGGAGTCCCGAACCAGGAGTAGCAAGACCACTATGGTTAACCATTCCGAGTGCGGGAGCAGGCGCATTGGACCCGCTCCGTCCTGCGCACCCTAAACTAATATCTCCAAATAGACCAGAAATAGAATATAAACATACATATATGAATATATATATATCAGAGAAAGAAAAAAAAAAAGAAAAAAGAGTCCCTTATAGAATAAAAAAAGCGAATGACCGAGACTAGGGGTATAATGGGGGATGAGAGGAGAATGGGGGGAATATCAAGGGCGCTAGCTACTGATATCTGGGTTAGGAGACTGGGGGGGCAGGAAGGAGGGGGGGAAGGAGAAGAAAGGAGCCTATTGGGCCCTACCAGACCCCAGCCTAACTTTTGGGAGAGGGGCAATGATAGTTCCCCCTGGCAGCGTCATTAGAGGAGAGTCTGGTTGTTCAGACCTGCACTTGGAGCAGAAAGAACCTAAAGTCCAGTTGGAAGTTCGTGCAGGTTCTGAGGAAAAAAGAAAAAAAACATTTTTTCAGACAGATGAGGAGAAGAGTTAGTTGGGCATAAATGCCATGGGTCAAGGAGGATTCCGACCAGAACAAAATTGTATGGTGAAAGGTAGGGATTTCCTCACGATCATGGGGGGAGGCCTTCCTTAGCCTTCTTGTTTTTGGGTGTCATCCAGAGAGAGGACAATGGGCTAGACGGAGGTGGACGTTTGGTCATGCCGGGGGATGCGGTCTGCATAGGGGAAGGCGGATCCTTCGGAAGAAGTCCCAATTTTTGCAGTAGTTGTTCACCTTCTTGGAATGAGGAGAAACGAAAAGGTTTGCCGTTGAAATCGAATTTTAGGCTGAAGGGGAAGAGCCACCAATACTTGATGTTCCTTTGTGTAAGAACCATCAGGAGGGGTTTGAGCGCCCGCCTTTTCTGGATAGTGAAGGGGGAGATATCCGCGTAGATTTGTATCTGGTGTCCCATCAGCTGGATCTGTGGGGTGGTACGGGCTCTCCTCATGATTTCCTCCTTGACACTGTAGTAGTGTGGTTTGACCACAATGTCGCGTGGCAGTCCATCCTGGCAGGGAGGTCCCAGTGCCCTATGCGCACGATCGAGCTCCAACCTGTGTGTTCGGATATCAGGGATAAGATGTTTAATTAGGGAATGGACTGCATCCGGGACGTCCGTGACGGACTCAGGCAGACCCCTGATCCTAAATTTTAGTCTTCTGGATCTGTTCTCCAGGTCATCTATTTTCGCCATGGCGCCCTGGAATTGGTCATGCAGATCTTGAAAGCGATCCGTGTTTTGATTAACACGATCGATCGTAGCATCAACTTTGTTTTCAATGTTTTCAATGTGGGAGCCTAGGAGTTGGAGATCCGCCTTAATGTCAGAGGTAATTCTGGAAGCAGTCTGAGCAAGGCCCCTATCCAGCATTTCTGCAAATTTAGAGAATATGAATGTAATGTCCTGGGGCTGTGAGGCAGGGGGGTCTGTCTCCTGATATGAGACATGAGGCCTGGGGTGATGGGCGCCTGAGGGGGACAGTAGCTTGTGCATCCCATCCAGGGTCTGGTCCAGGAGGGATACTGTGGTGGCTGGTGACAGAGGGCCTTCGCTGGTCGTGGGTGAGGGGGCTACTCCACATACCTCCTCATGTAAAGCATCCCGCCATGCATGAGAGCCTGAGCTCCCTGTGAGAGTCTCGTGAGGTGGCCATTCCGCCGCCATCTTGGAAATTTCGTCTGCCCCTGTGAGCGCTGGAGATCGGGCTGTGAGTACTCTCTTTGTCGCTCTCACCGGCATCCACTCGTGGCCGTGTGATCGCGGTCCCCTCCGGTCCCGTTCTGGCGTTGTGGGGGCTGATAAAAGCGCTGCAGGGTGCGCCTAATGGACGGAGCGGTGCGGAGCTCTGTGTTCAGTCAGCCATCACAGAGCGCCGCGCATGCGCACCGCCCATTCATTTCAATGGGCAGGAGCAGTGTATACACTGCTCCTCCACTGCCCCAAAGATGCTGCTTGCAGGACTTTTTTTAACATCCTGCCAGAGCACGAAGCAAACAAATACAGCAATCTGCACTGGAAAGCAGCTAACAGACTACAGGTGACCCGTCTCTCTAATAAGCTCTCCTTCCACTCTGTAACATGCACTCTCTACCACTGCTTCTGACACTCCTGTCCTCTCTCCTCAAACTCTCTTACCTTCACCCCCCCCCATCTCCACCCGCCTGCTTATACATATCACCCTGCCTTCTGTCTTCTCCCTACTACTGCTCCTACCAACTCTTGCTCATTCTACATCCATACACTGATAAAACCTCCAGTACTCTGAGACATGCCCCTTCACATAAATCACATTCCCACATTACCTCCCTCACCCTCCTGCTTCTTCTAATCTCTGGTGACATATCCCCAAACCCTGGGCCACCATCATTTGTCTTTGCCCATCGCTTCCACCCCCCTACACCCTCTGGCAGGAGCCGCAACCCACAGAACTTGGTCTCTATTCCTCTTTCCAAAACCAGCCCCCCCTTTTCCTGTGCCCTGTGGAATGCACGTTCTGTCTGCAACAAACTCACCGCCCTTCACGACCTCTTTATCACAAATTCCTTTAACCTACTTGCCATTACTGAAACCTGGCTTCATGAATCGGACACTATTTCTCCTGCTTCCCTCTCCCATGGGGGCCTTCTCTGGACTCACTCCCCCAGACCAAGTGGATGGAAGGGAGGTGGAGTGGGAATCCTTCTAGCCCCATGCAGCACCTATCAGGTACTTCACCCACCTCCGTCTCTGACACTCTCCTCTTTTGAGGCACATTGCATTCGTCTATTCTCTCCCATTTCTCTAAGAATTGCTGTCATCTACCGGCCCCCTGGACCAGTATCAGCCTTTCTTGATGACTTCTCTGCCTGGCTACCCTACTTTCTCTCTGCTGAAATCCCCACAATCATTCTTGGGGACTTCAACATCCCTGTTAACACTAACACTACTATTACTTCTAAACTTCTCAGTCTCACCTCATCGCTTGACCTGAAGCAATGGATACAGGCTCCTACCCACTCCAACGGCAACACCCTTGACCTTGCCTTCTCCTATCTGTGCACTCCGTGCAACCTTTCCAACAATCCACTCCCACTCTCTGATCACCACCTTGTTAGTTTTGCTCTCTCCTTGTCTTCCGCCTCTTCTCCCTCCAACCGCCTAACGGTTACCCGTAGAAACCTTTGCCACCTCAACCCTTCTCTTCTCTACTCCGCTACTGATCACCTCTATGACAAAATCTCACCTCTGTCCTGCCCCAACCAAGCTACTTTCATCTACAACAGCTCACTGTCTTCCTCCCTAGACAAGCTTGCCCCCCTCACTAAACGCAGAATTAGGCCCCGACTGCTACAACCCTGGCAAACAGATGACACCAGAAGTCTCAGAAAACGTAGCCGCGCTCTTGAGCTCCTGTGGCATAAGACTAAGACCCAGGAAGACTTCACACAATATAAATATGCCCCCCTAAAATACTACTCCTGCCTTCACACTGCCAAACTGACCTACTTTATCACACTCATTAACACCTTCTCATCCAGTCCACGTCAACTCTTCTCTACCTTCAATACTCTACTCTGTCCTCCACTGCCTCCACCCACCAACTCACTCACTGCCCAGGAGATTGCCAATCACTTCAAAACTAAGATTGATACAATTCATGAGGAGATCACCAATGCGCAAAAACCTGCCCCATGCAACACCCCATGTCCACAGATACAATCATTACTTCCCTCATTCAACCCTGCTACTATTACTGAGGTTGCTAAACTTTTATCTAGCACCCATCTAACCACTTGCCCCCTGGATCCTGTTCCCTCGCAAATGCTACGCTCACCCTCTGACTCGATTCTACACTCTCTAACTCACATTTTCAACCTCTCCCTCTCCTGTGGCATCTTCCCAAACTCTCTAAAACATGCGCTAGTCATCCCCATACTAAAAAAGCCCTCACTGGATCCCACCAATCTCAACAACTTACGTCCAATCTCCTTACTCACCTTCTCCTCCAAACTTCTTGAAAGACTGGTCTACAACCAACTAAGCGACCATCTGACCATGAATAAATTTCTAGATCCCCTCCAGTCCGGTTTTCGCCCTCAACACTCCACGGAAACTGCTCTCCTTAAACTCTCAAATGACCTACTAATGGCTAAAGCCAATGGACACTATTCTGTACTACTTCTCCTGGATCTCTCTGCTGCCTTTGACACAGTGGACCACCCCCTCCTCCTCAAAAAACTCCACTCCTTTGGTCTCCGTGACTGTACTCTTCGCTGGTTCTCATCCTACCTATCACACCGCTCCTTCAGTGTCACTTACAACTCTACTTCCTCCTCTCCTCTTCCTTTTTCCGTTGGGGTCCCCCAAGGTTCTGTTCTTGGACCTCTCCTTTTCTCAATCTACACCACCTCCTTGGGTCAGTTGATTGGCTCCCATGGCTTTCAATATCATCTCTACGCTGATGACACCCAAATCTATCTCTCCACCCCCCAGCTCTCTCCATCTGTCTCCTCACGCATTACCAACTTACTAGCAGACATATCAGCCTGGATGTCACATCACTTCCTCAAACTCAACCTATCCAAAACCGAGCTCATGATATTTCCTCCCTCAGGTGCCACTTCCCCTGCTTTCCCTGTCAATATCAACGGCTCAACTATCAACCCATCTCCCCACGCCAAGGTCCTAGGTGTAATCCTGGACTCTGAACTAACCTTTCGACCCCACATTCTATCACTATCCAAAGCTTGCCGCCCCAATCTCCGCAATATCTCCAAGATACGCCCCTTCCTAACCAATGTCACCACAAAGCTTCTAATCCACTCCCTGGTCATCTCCCGCCTCGACTACTGCAACTCCCTCCTCATTGGTTTACCTCTAAATAGGCTATCCCCACTTCAGTCCGTCATGAACGCTGCTGCCAGGTTCATCCACCACACAAACCGCTCAGCGTCTGCTACACCCCTCTGCCAATCCCTCCATTGGCTGCCACTCAGTCACCGAATTAAATTCAAGATACTAACTATAACTTACAAAGCCATCCACAACCTGGCCCTCAGCTACATCTCTAACCTAGTCACAAAATACCAACCTAATCGTTCTCTTCACTCCTCCCAAGACCTCCTGCTCTCAAACTCCCTTGTCACTTCATCCCATTCTCGCCTTCAGGACTTCTCCAGAGCCTCCCCCATCCTCTGGAATGCTCTACCCCAATCCGTCCGATTTTCTCCTACTTTATCCACTTTCAGACGATCCCTGAAAACTCATCTCTTCAGAGAAGCCTATCTGGCCCCCACCTAACAACTGTACATTTATCTTCTCAATCAGAACATCACCCACAGTTATTACCTCTTGTATCTTTTGACCTTCCCTCTTAGATTGTAAGCTCTAAGGAGCAGGGCTCTCTGATTCCTACTGTATCAAAGTGTATTGTATTTGTACTGTCTACCCTCAAGTTGTAAAGCGCTACGTAAACTGTTGGCGCTATATAAATCCTGTATAATAATAACAATAATAATAATAAGAGCAGCGCCCCAGTGTGAAAGCACTCTGGCTTTCACACTGGGACTGCAGGGGACGCATTTTTCAGGCACTTTACAGCTGATATTTTTAGCCCAAAAGGGCCTGTAAAATGCCTCCCGTGTGAAAGGGGTCTTATGCCGCATACACACGAGCGGACTTTTCTATGGACTAGGTCCGACGGTCTTTCCGACGGACTTTGTAGCATAGGTCCGCCGGACTTACAAACGGATGGACTTGGACTCACACGATCACTCCAAAAGTCCGATGGTGTTGAACGCGATGACATACAGCACGTAAGACGGCACTAGAAAAAGGAAGTTCAAGCCCCATTACGCCACCCTTTGGGCTCCTTCTGCTAATCTCATGTTTACCACGTGTTAGTAGAAGTTTGGTTAGAGACGATTCGCGCTTTTCAGACTTCAGCTTATTTCGATCGTTTTCTGCGGTTCAGTTTGTGCTTGTGAGGTTTGTATCTGGTTTTCAGTGCGTGTTGGTCAGTTCGTAAATTGTATAGCAGGCCGTTCTGGTCCGCTCGTTCCTGATCTTCAGGTCACTCTTCATAGGCCTTGCTGCTCTTCAGTGCGTTTGTTTAAGTTTGTTTGACCAGCCGATCGTTTTGAAGCCATGGTGCTTGGACGTACTCATTCTCGAGTTCATGCTGTGTGGGGGCTTGGTGTTGGGGTTCATACTTTGACCTGAGCCCAGTCCATGAACAGGGCGAGGAGGAGTTCATGGACGAAGAATTAGCCTCGTGACCAATTCTCGCACATGCCTTTGCTCCGTGAGATCTGTGAGAATAATCCTGAGGATTTCAGGGATTATCTCAGGATGACGGACCCTGTTTTTCAACATCTGCTGGCTATGCTGACCCCTTATATCAGCAGGCAGGATACCTGCATGAGGCAAGCCATCACTGCGTAGCAGAGGCTAGTTGCCACCTTACGTTACTTGGCGACTGGGATTAGCCTTCAGGACCTTAAGTTCTCGACAGGCATCTCCCCCCAGGCTCTGGGGATCATTATCCCAGAGACCTGTTCTGCCATAATTCAGGTCCTGCAGAAGGACTATATGAAGGTAAGTTTTATCCTTTAACATTACATAATATGTCTTTAATGTTTGCTAATGTATTGTATTAATTTCATCATTACCTAATTACCATGCTTGGAATATGCTGTGAATATCCCCTTTATCTTCATGCATGCATGTTTTTTTTTGGTAAATCATTTTTTGCCCTACATGCATATTTGCCTTCACTAACCTCCCCACCATGAAATCCTGGGCCCATATACACCTATAGCCTAGTCCCTTTAACAATGTATATTGTCAGCTCCATTGTACTGCTTTACCCTTCCCCACCCCCTCAAATGTCTCCAAATGTCATGTGTGGTGTTATACTAAATTAGAACCCTCCCCCACCCCTCAAATGTCTCCAAATGTCATGTGTGGTCTTCTACTAAATTAGAACCCTCCCCCACCCCCAGTGCACTAGGAGACAGACAAAGATAAAATCAAACAAGAATAAAAACAAGAGATTTTTTTTTGTCAGTTTAAATTTTAAATATGTTCTGGCATTGCAATGCCCCCCCTACCATTAAAATAATTGACATATCTGTCCCGCACTTGACGGGCGATTTGGGGGGCCAAGCAAGTACGGCCAGGATCCAGGCCTGTGAGTGCAGATTCGGCACTAAGTCCGGCCTCAGGCCCAACAGAAGTTAGATATGTTTGTGAATGTCTTCTTAAAATTATGTAACAAGACATGATGAGATAATTGATTTTATAGTCCGCCATATTGATGGCCGAGAGGAACAAACAGAACCGGCTGGCCATAATCCCGAAGGCATTCTCCACAACTCTTCTCACTCTGGCCAGCCGGTAGTTAAATACCCTCCTCTTTGGGGTGAGGGACCTTTGGAGGAACGGCCTCATCAGGTGCTCGCCAAGAGCGAAGGCTTCATCTGCGATGAATACAGAGGGGAGTCCCTCAAAGTTCTTGGCATCAGGTGGCAATCCCAGGCCACCAGTCTGGAGACGCTGGCACAACTCAAATGTCTCCAAATGTCATGTGACGCTGGCATCAGGCATCAAAATGTCTCCAAATGTCATGTGTGGTCTTCTACTAAATTAGAACCCTCCCCCACCCCCCCCACCTACAAATTGATCAATGGGCCATCAGAGGGGGTGAGTAATCTTATAAGTGGGCCTTATATTTTAGATTTTTTGAAATAATACTTCTAAAAAATGTTATAGTGCTGTTGTGCAAGAATGTTTTTGTGTAATCTGCTAGCAAAGTTATGTTTAAAAGTACTTATATATTTTTTTCTTGTTTGACTCCACAGTTTACTTCCACGCCACAGGAATGGCAGACTATGGCCTCCCAGTTCGCTGACTGTTGGGACTTTCCCAACTGTGTAGGGGCGATCGATGGGAAGCATGTTCGCATTGTGCCACCACCCCATTCAGGGTCCTACTACTTTAATTATAAGGGGTTTGATAGTGTAGTATTGATGGCGGTGGTATCGGCACAATTGGATTTTATGTTCATGGACGTGGGGAAGAACGGCCGGATGTCGGATGGAGGAGTCTTCGCACAGACCGAGTTGTGCCAGCGTCTCCAGACTGGTGGCCTGGGATTGCCACCTGATGCCATGAACCTTCGCTCTTGGCGAGCACCTGATGAGGCCGTTCCTCCAAAGGTCCCTCACCCCAAAGAGGAGGGTATTTAACTACCGGCTGGCCAGAGTGAGAAGAGTTGTGGAGAATGCCTTCTGATTATGGCCAGCCGGTTCTGTTTGTTCCTCTCGGCCATCAATATGGTGGACTATAAAATCAATTATCTCATCATGTCTTGTTACATAATTTTAAGAAGACATTCACAAACATATCTAACTTCTGTTGGGCCTGAGGCCGGACTTAGTGCCGAATCTGCACTCACAGGCCTGGATCCTGGCCGTACTTGCTTGGCCCCCCAAATCGCCCGTCAAGTGCGGGACAGATATGTCAATTATTTTAATGGTAGGGGGGGCATTGCAATGCCAGAACATATTTAAAATGTAAACTGACAAAAAAAAATCTCTTGTTTTTATTCTTGTTTGATTTTATCTTTGTCTGTCTCCTAGTGCACTTGTAGTGGCAAGTGCATTTCCCTTTAGTCAATAAGGCCCTTTGTCACTGTTAACACAAAAAAATTACAAAACTGGTATTGAGTATTGAAAGAAAAAGCCACACACACATTGTTGTAGTGAAAATACATTTTACTGTGCGCACATTCAAAGGTGCATTTTTTTAAAACGTCATTTAAATTTTTATTATTTTTATCATTTTTTTTTTAGTTTTTTTATCAATCTAAATTTTTTTTTTGGATATTTTATTCATATTTTTAAAAAAATGTTTGTTTATACAACTTTGTTTTTTACAACAGGTTTTTTCACACATAATAAAAAAACACAACTCTGGATCTTACAAAGTTCAACATGTCAAATGTGCTGGTGATGTCACCCATGTAAAAGCTAAATTTAGCAGATGCACACAAATTGTGAGTCCAAATTGGTAATGTCAACATGTGCTATCTCCCATCATGGGGGATCAATGGACGTATTTTGCGGGTGCAATCCCTTCTTCTCACAAACTAGCATTATGAGGAAGGGGTTGCAAACACAAAACGCGCACATTGAGATCCCCTGATGGCAGATAGCACATGTTGACACACTGTGTGCATCTGCTAAATTTGGCTTTTACTATTTAACAACTTGAAAAACATAAAAAAGATAAAATGTTAAACTGAAATGAAGAACATGATTGATGTTTTAGGCAAAAAGTGATTATATTCTAGGGGTGCGCATCTTCACTGGTCTCACGATTCAATTTGATTACGATTATATGGTCAACGATTCAATTCCGCGATGCATCGCGATGCATCACGATTACTAACGCGCTCCCACTTCCGCTTCGGCCGCCTAGGCGGCCCTTCCTCCCTGCAATCTTCTGGGACACATCACAGTTCCCAGAAGATTGCCCGGCTGTGCAGGACAGCGCAGTGAGACAGGCGCACCCGGCTGTGAAGCTGCAAGCTGTCACAGCCGGATGCCCACAGTAGTATTGCCAGTGCCGTGGACAGGCAGGGGAGAGAATGGAGGGTTTGGGTGGCCACGCCGCTGGATTGTGGGACAGGTGAGTGTCTTTTTATTAAGTCAGAAGATACACTTTTTTTGTAGCTGCTGACTTTTAATAAACAAAAAATTTACTATGCGGCCCCTCCCTGCCACCGATCTTCTGGGTCCCAGAAGATTGGCTGGCCAATGGCAGATCACAGTGCTGCTCGTGCAGTCTGCGCCCGGCTGTGAAGCCATAAGCTGTCACGGGCGGGTGTCACTGTCCACAGTAGATATGACGGCGCAGAGGAGGGGGAGAGGAGCGAGGCTCCGTGCAGGCCGCATCGATGGACCGTGGGACAGGTGAATGTCTGATTATTAAAAGTCAGCAGCTAAACTTTTTGTAGCTGCTGACTTTTAATAAACTAAAAAACGGGTGGAACTCCACTTTACGTAGTGCACTAAAAGGTACAGGAATTCACACACACTGCTGCTGGGAGGTCAGGAGGGATTACAATCCACAGCTGACAAACAGCCCTGTGAAGTTCCTGTACTGTATCTGTAATGGCATTTCTCTGGGCTCCCTCATTTGCACCTTCCAGCACACTAGGAGTTAACACAGTGTAATGTGCAAACTGGGGGGGGGGCGGAGAAATAATGTCAGCACAGAGCACGTGTAGGAGACAGTGTAAGTAGGATACAAACACATTTGTACTCTACATACAGCTGTTAAAATACCTGTGTGGTAAAAAATGCAGTTATAATCCATTAAGTGCCAAACGCTGTATGTGCTTTTTAAAATATATGCAGCTTCATATCATTAATTTCTTAGTCTGTGTGTATAACTGTGTTTTTGTCAAAATGGCTTTTGTTAATAAGTACAATTGTAATCCATTAAGTGGTGACCGCTGTATGTGTTTTTTTTTTAATTATATACATCTTCATACCTCGTTTTTTTAGTCTGTGTATAAAACTGCTCAGTCTGACTGTTCAGTCCGGCCCGCATTTCTCTCCTCTCAGTCTCATGTCGCTCTGTCTCTTCTGACGTCAGTGGGAGTTCTCAGCCCCGCCCACCAACTGTAGCTATCAGATCAGAAGAGAGGCGGGCGGGGCTGCTGTCAGGAGATACTGAGAGGAGAGGGGTGGGCCGGACCGAGCAGTCACATGAGCGCCGGGATATACAGTTATATACACAGACTAAAAACGAGGTATGAAGCTACATATATTTAAAAAAAAAAACACATACAGCGATCACCACTGAATGGATTACAATTGCATTTAATAGCAAAAGCCATTTTGACAAAATAAACTCGGAGCACACTTCCTGGAGGGGCGGTGCAAGTAAGGATGACGTCACACCCGACATCGATTTTTCGCGGTACTTGCATCTTTGCCGCACCGGGGACCCCCGAATCGCGATGCATCGATGCAGCGATTAAATTCCACACCCCTATTATATTCTCCCCAAAACATCAATCATGTTCTTCATTTCCTGTTGCATGCTGTCCAGCCGATTTCTCATGCTGTCAATTTGTTTGCGCATTGCATCAATTTGGCCATTCCAGACCATTATCTGCCCAAAGAGTCTCTGTGCACTATCTGTGCTAAATGGCTTCACTGCTTGGCCTTCCACAACCAGAACATCACCTAAAATTTGAGGAGAAAAGTGTATTTAGAAATATGCACGCCTAAATAGATTACCTTAAGCTGGGGTGTCAGACACTCACTTGGTGGGGTGCAAATCTCGCCCACTTCCTCTACCTCTCCTTCCTCCAGATCCTCGGAGGGGCGTGGTCTTGGGCTTGGGGTAATTCCCGATTAAGGCTGGTGAGTTTTTGGGGTCCTGGGATCCTCTGACTGTTGTCTGAGTCTTTTCTCCCCTATGAGAATGAAATAAAAGGTATACTTAACACAGTGATATTTCAGTCCAGAAATAGGAATATGAAACCTTGCTTTGAAGTGGTGGACAATTGTCTGTTTGTAAAAAAAAACTATTTTAAGACATGATTCAAATTCCCTTTTAACAAAACTGCAATACTTACCATTTTTGTCCAAGTTTCACAGATGGAGACACCTCAAGTATCCCCTGGAGCCCCTGTGTGGATTACCCTCAAAAATGTTCTCTGGTGTCATACAGTACACTAGTGCTCCTGAGTCCAGATGTGGAAACAGCTGCTGTGTCCTGTCCTTACATTACACTGAATCATTTTTTATTAAGCATTCTAGTTTCAAACACATCTACACAACAATATCCTAAACTTCTTTTAATACGCCAAATTATCAAGAACTAAATGTATGTAGAACCCTGTACCATCGTATTTCTTGCCAAACGAACAACATTTTATTATAATCATATGTAGTTTCAAAAGAACGATCTTTATGAACGATGCTGTATAAACAAAAAGCATATGGATCAGCATGAAAGTTAGGTATCTCAATAGGAACACACGACAAGTACTTACTTTTTTTTAGCACCTTCTTGATTCTGCAATATTGTTCTGGCTCCCTAGTTTTTAGGTCAGACCAGCGCTTTCTCAATTGTTCTTCAGCCCGTTTAATTCCAAATTTTTGCTCAATAGTGGTGACAACTGAAGACATTATTTTGTCCTTCCGCACATTGGGTCTGGTGTACGGTCCTTTTTTGCCATCATAGTCCTCCCTTCTCAATATGGCCACCATCTCAACCATCTCTTCAAAGGCCATGTTGGTGGCCTTATATCTCCTCCTGGATCTGGATGTTTGTGGCTCCGGGCTTTCCTCCGTGCTAGTTCCTGATAATCTCTCCGCCATCTTTATCTATATACTCCCACTGCACAACGAAGAGTGAAGGGGTGGGGAAAAAAGTCCTAAAGAACGTCAGGGGCGGGCGACGCAAGCGGAGAATGACACATACGCAGTGTATATAAAGCTAGTACGCTGGCCTACGTTTGTCCGAACGGAAGTAGCGAGTGTCATAAACGAAGGTAAGATTTAAGCATGGTTGTGTGTTTTGTGTATGTGTTTGGTGTGTGTGTGTGTGCACCCTATATTCTGATAAAAATAATACTTGGGAGTTTGGACCTACATTACAGTTTTTATCTTTTGTCTTGTCTTTCAGAAAAAATGAATCCCTTTAACCACTTCAATACAGTGCACTTACACCCCCATCCTGACCTGGCAGTGCTGTGGGGAATAATTGGCGATGCCGAGTTGGAAGGCAGCCATGTTGGGTTGGCAAGACCATCTGGTATGTATGTAAAGGCCCTGGCTCTTGGGGGGTGTGACACTCCAGTAGTTGGATTGGAATTTCCTGTGCTGGTACTCAGGCGTGATGTGGCAGGACTGGTACTGGGTCTGGGCATTTGTTCCTGGGGCCTATCGCCGGCGGCAGCGCTGGTACTGGGCATTTGTTCCCGGGGCCTAACGCTGGTGGCAGTGCTGGTACTGGGCCTGGGAATTTGTTCCTGGGGCCTATTGGTGGTGGCAGTGCTGGTACTGGGCCTGGAAATATAATCCTGGTTTCCAGAGTGCCGTGCTCTTTTGGGAGGGACCCATTCTTCCTCCTAAACATTTGCCGATTTACTATTTGGTTCAAATTCCAAATTTGATTCAGAATCCGAATTGGAATCTGATGAGAACTCCCCGTTGCTCTCATCGGTCATGGAGAGGATCTGGAATGCCTCCTCACTGCTGTATACTCTTTTGGACATGACGCGGTGTGACAGGTGGCAGGTGACGGTCACTGATGGGCTGTGCGATGGGTGGCAGCTGACGTTCACTGATCGGTGATGACGGTGTGACAGGCGATGGTCACTGATGGGTGACAGGCCACGGACAGTGACGGGTGATGGGTGACGGTCACTAAAGGGTGACAGGTGATCGGTGATGGCTGACAGTCACTGATGGGTGACAGGTGATGGGTAACGGGTGATGGCTGGCGGTCACTGATGGGTGACGGGTGATGGCTGGCGGTCACTGATGGGTGACGGGTGATGGCTGGCGGTCACTGATGGGTGATGGCTGGAGGTCACTGATGGATGACGGGTGATGGCTGGCGGTCACTGATGGGTGACGGGTGATGGCTGGCGGTCACTGATGGGTGACGGCTAGCGGTCACTGATGGGTGACGGGTGAAGGCTGGTGGTCACTGATGGGTGACGGGTGATGGCTGGCGGTCACTGATGGGTGACGGGTGATGGCTGGCGGTCACTGATGGGTGACGGGTGATGGCTGGCGGTCACTGATGGGTGACAGGTGATGGCTGGCGGTCACTGATGGGTAGGGATGAGCTTCGTGTTCGAGTCGAACCCATGTTCGACTCGAACATCGGCTGTTCGGTCATTCGCCGAATTGCGAATGATATGGGCCGTTCGCGCCAAATTCGTGTGGCGCGTCACGGCCCATAATTCACTGCGGCATCGATTGTGACACACCTCTCTCCTCCACCCCCTCCTCTTCTTCTTCCTCCATGGCCTCTTCCTCGGAACCAGCGGTGCTCCGTAGTCGTTCAAGGGGCTACGTAAGTACGCAGGCCAAAAGATGCCATGCGGTGCTTGAGCTGGTGTGCTTGGGGGACAGGAGCCGCACTGGGGCAAAGGTTCTGTCAGCTCTGCAGGGGCAGGTTCAGAGGTGGTTGACGCCACGCCAACTTAAGGCAGGAATGGTTATTTGCGACAATGGCACTAACCTCCTCTCTGCCCTCCGACAGGGACAAATGACCCATATGCCCTGTTTGGCTCACGTCCTTAACTTGGTGGTGCAGCGGTTCTTGGGCAGGTACCCGGGCTTACAGGATGTCCTGAGGCAGGCCAGGAAAGTCTGTGTGCATTTCCGCCGGTCATATAATGCCAGTGCTCGGCTGATGGACCTCCAAAAGGAGTTTAACCTGCCCAAGAACCGCCTAATCTGTGACATGCCCACCAGGTGGAACTCAACGTTGGCCATGCTGCAGCGGCTGCACACACAGCAGAGGGCCATCAATGAGTACCTGTGCGACTATGGCACCAGGACAGGGTTAGGGGAGCTTGGTTTTTTTTCCCCACGCCAGTGAGCCATGATCAGGGATGCATGCACTGTCCTGTCACCATTTGAGGAGGCCACGAGGATGGTGAGCAGTGACAGTGCATGCATCAGTGACACTGTCCCCCTTGTCCACCTGTTGGAGCACACGCTGCGTGGAATAATGGACAGGGCACTTGAGGCAGAACAGAGGCAGGAAGAGGAGGACTTCCTTAGCTCTCAAGGCCCCCTTTATCCAGACAGTGTTCCTGCGTGCCCGCCGATCACACAGGAAGAGGATGAGAAGGAGGAGGAGGAGGAGGATTGTGTCAGTATGGAGGTGGAGCCTGGCACTCAGCATCAGCAGCAGTCTTTAAGGGATCAGTCCCAAGAAACACATGGACTTGTACGTGGCTGGGAGGAGGTGGCTGCAGACCATTTTGTCCTTAGTGACCCAGAGGACTCCGGACCGAATGCCTCAGCAAACCTACGCTGCATGGCCTCCCTGATCCTGCAAAGCCTGCGTAAGGATCCTCGTATTCGTGGTATCAAGGAGAAGGACCAATACTGGCTGGCAACCCTCCTTGATCCACGTTACAAGGGTAAGGTTGCGGACCTTATCTTGCCATTGCAGAGGGAGCAGAGGATGAAACATCTTCGGGAGGCCTTGCAGAAAGGTCTGTGCAACGCGTTCCCAGAGACTGGGAGGTTACAAACTCCTGTTTCTGGACAACGTGTTGCTGAGGCTTCGGTCAGTCAAAGAAGGAGCGGTGGAGAAGGTGGCCGTCTGACCGATGCGTTCAGACAATTTTTTGGTCCGCAGCCCCAAGGTATGATCGGTTCCAGCAACCATCGCCAGCGTCTGTTTTACATGGTGCAGGAATACCTAGGGGCAAGATCAGACTTGGGCACCTTTCCCACCAAAAATCCTCTGGGTTACTGGGTCTTGAGGATGGATCACTGGCCAGAGCTTGCACAGTATGCAATTGAGCTACTGGCCTGTCCTGCATCCAGCGTTCTTTCGGAACGCACATTCAGTGCTGCTGGAGGCGTGGTAACCGATCACAGGGTGCGTCTGTCCACCGACTTGGTCGATCGACTGACCTTCATAAAAATGAATCAGTCTTGGATCACCACCAGCTACCAAGCACCTGATGCTGATGTAACCGAATAATTTTTTTTTGAAATCTCAGATCCCTTCAAAGACTGCCTATGCTGATGCTGAGTGACTATCCCTGAGTAATTATACTCTTCCTCCTCAATCATCACGCTGATAGCTTGTAAGAACATTTTTGGTTCTGGGCGCCACCACCAGTGCCTAAGGCCCAATTTTTCAGCCCCTGTTTAACAGGGGCGTGTAATTACAATTTTTGATGTAATACTTTGCAGCAGGGCTCGTTCCTGCATTCCAACTAGAGTGTCTGTGAGGGGTTGCAGTGTTGTGGCACCAGCACCAGTGCCTAAGGCCCAATTTTTCTGCCCTTGTTTAACAGGGGCATGTAATTACAATTTTTAATGCAATACTTTGCAGCAGGGCTCGTTCCTGCGTTCCAACTAGCGTGTCTGTGAGGGGTTGCAGTGTTGTGGCACCAGCACCAGTGCCTAAGGCCTAATTTTTCAGCTCCTGTTCAACAGGGGCATGTAATTACAATTCTTGATCTAATATTTCACAGCAGGGCCCTGTGAGAGCTTACAGTGTTGTGGCCACAGCAACACCTAAGGCCCAAATTTCTGCTGAGTATATAGGGCAGGACCCTACTTTCAAACATCTAACTTACAAACGACTCCTACTTGCAAACGGAAGGAGACAACAGGAAGTGAGATGAAATCTACCCCTAGGAAGGGAAATTCTCTCCTGTAAGAGTTAATGTGGGAAAAACATTTTTCCTTTCCACTGATGCTTTCCAATCCTTGTTCCACAAAAAAAAAACCAAATTTTCAAAAAACATTTTTCATTGGGACAAAAAGTGAGGTGAAATCTTCTGAAGAGGAGGAAAGACAGCAAAACAAATGTCACAGGGGTGATAACCCTTCCCTATGTTTTTCCAAAAAGCTTAAAAAAGATTTTTTGGCTGGAGCTAAACACGTTAAAAATGTACCCGTTCAAAATTACAAAGAGATTCTACTTAACAACAAACCTACAGTCCCTGTCTTGTTTGTACCGCCTGTATACTGCTGTTCAGAGTATATAGGGCCTGGTGGCCCCACACCTTTCCTTATTTTAATTTGGGTGCGGGGTTCCCCTTAATATCCATACAAGACCCAAAGGGCCTGGTAATGGACTGGGGGGTACCCATGCCGTTTGTCTCACTGATTTTCATCCATATTGCCAGGACCCGACATTACATTAAACCCGCAAGCAGTTTTAAATGAGATTTTTTCCTTTAAAAATGACATTTGGTGCAGGGACTGTTCTAAACACGGGAAACATGCGTCACTTTACAGGCATACTATAGACACCCCCCAGGTACGATATTTAAAGGAATATTTCACTTTTTTTTTTTTTACTTTAAGCATCATTAAAATCACTGCTCCCGAAAAAACGGCCGTTTTTAAAAGTTTTTTTTTGCATTGATACATGTCCCCTGGGGTAGGACCCGGGTCCCCAAACCCTTTTTAGGACAATACCATGCAAATTAGCCTTTAAAATGAGCACTTTTGATTTTGAACGTTCGAGTCCCATAGACGTCAATGGGGTTCTAACGTTCGTGCGAACTTTCGGTCCGTTCGCAGGTTCTGGTGCGAACCGAACCGGGGGGTGTTCGGCTCATCCCTACTGATGGGTGACGGGTGATGGCTGGCGGTCACTGATGGTTGACAGCTAGAAGTCACTGATGGGTGACGGGTAAAGGCTGGCGGTCACTGATGGGTGATGGGTGATGGCTGGCGGTCACTGATGGGTGATGGGTGATGGCTGGCGGTCACTGATGGGTGACGGGTTTTGGCTGGCGGTCACTGATGGGTGACGGCTAGCGGTCACTGATGGGTGAAGGGTGATGACTGGTGGTCAATGATGGGTGACGGGTGATGGCTGGCGGTCACTGATGGGTGACGGGTGATGGCTGGCTGTCACTGATGGGTGACGGGTGATGGCTGATGGGTGACAGGTACACCGCTGATGGTCACTGATTTGTGACGGCAGTCCCTTATGTGACAGGTGCACTTTATTGGGTGACTGTGGTGACTGTTGGGTGACAGATGACAATTGGGGGGGGCGATGGGACAGGTGTGGTGTTGGTGCAGACACTACAGAACACAGATCGGTAACTCACTGCTTCTGGCTCTTCTCTCCTCACACTGGAAACGGTGTGTGAGGAGAGAAGAGCTGGTAACAGCTAGTTACCGCTCTGTATTTACATTTATGATCGGCTGTGAATGGATCACAGCCGATCACGTGGGTAAACAGCCAGCCAATGGCTGTTTACCGGCGTCGGTGATGAGTAGTGTTCCCGGGAACACTCCTCCACCGACGTGCATGCGCAGTGCGCTCGCGCGCATGCGCCGTGCACAATGGGGTGGACCTATCTGTGATCGGCCGTGACTTCATCACGGCCGATCACGTGGTAAACAGCCATGTCCTATGGCTGTTCACCCCCCTCGGTGGCAAGCGGTGTCTCCGTGACACGCTGCCACCGAAGGAACAGGGATGCGCGCGCACGATCGCGCGCATTCCCTGTTTAAATGGGAGGCCGTCATATGACGCCCTCCCGCAACGAGAGCCGCGCCACCTGGCCGTCAATTGACGGCCGGCGGTCGGCAAGAGGTTAAGGAGGAGGATTTTTTGAGTCAATTTATTATTATATCTATTCTATCAAGAGAACCGAAACCTGTGGGAGGTCAAGCACCCTTTGTATTTCAATAAGCAAGGAAGGCAGGCAACACTGGGGAGACTTCTGGAGTTTGTAGAGACTCAAGTCCCCCAGGCAGACATTAAGTTAGTGGAAAATAAAATTGGGATAAAATATGTACAGGCGGGAACACAAGAAGATACAGGATTCCCTCAAATCAGGAGCAGCAGCAGACAAGGTTTATGTCCCCAAGCTGTGGTATTACCCCAAACTACCCCAAACTGAGTTTTCTGGATGACCAGACAGAAGCAAGGCAATCGCTTTCGACCCTTCCCTCCACCCCAGCTGAGGCGTCCCAGGAAGAACCGGGGCCTTTCATCCTTGATGAAGTGGATGCGCCCAGCTGCAGCCAGGTATACTTTTTTTGGTAATTTTGGATTGTCTAAATATTAATGATGTAAACTAAAATGTTTGAATTGCTTACAAATCAATGATTTAATCACAATTATTATTATGTATACATATCACTAGACAGTAGTGGCCAAAAATGTTGTTCAAAGATTGGTGAACAGCTAGAATAATGGTAGGGTCAAAATGATAGCCTTTTCTATTAGTTTAAAATTATATTTGCAAGTCATGAGCTGAAAATTGTGTGTGATTGAGGAAGAAAAATTACAACTATGTCCCTTTTTTTTATACACAGGATGAGCTCAGCCAGGAGAAGGCCGTGCCCAGTGGTAGAGAGGAGGAGGCCTTGCCCAGTAGTACAGAGGAGGAGGCCATGCCCAGTGGCAGGCAGGATGTGGCTGGGCCCAGTAGAAGCCTCACCGATTGCCAGGTGCCTCCCCTCCACCTCACCACCAATAGGCCCAGGAAGATGACCCGAACAGAGGAGGAATCACTTGCCCTCATTCGGGAAGCCAGCCAAGTGCTGAGTAACCCCCCCCCCCAATGCTGAAGAGGCCTATGGTACTTATTTGGCCACCAGGTTGATGGAAGTTGAGAAGGGGCAACGCCTCCTCTGTGAGGGGATTTTTTATGAGGCCCTTCAGAAGGGGTTGAGGGGCCAGCTTACTCAAACCAGCCATATTTCTGATGAAGCCCCTCCTCCTGCCACAAGTCAAACCACCAGAGGCATAGCCTCCAAGGAAGGCTGCAGAGAAGCGTGGAGGGAAGGCTGCAGGGCAGCGTGCAGGGAAGGCTCCATGGAAGAGTCGAAAGTGATTGCCTGGCTTCAGTCTGGTCTGACAGAAGACGCAGATTGTGCTCCCTATTATTTGAACTCCGCAAGAACCCAATTTTGATTTCCACTGACTTGATGTGTGCCCTGGGAGACAAAAGGCTTCACAAATTCCAAAAGTGTCTCCAGTGTTGCCTTCCTCATTAATGTTTTTCCCAGAATAAATGGCTATTTTATTTACCCAAAATTATTTACTATGTGTTTTTATTCAAAAAGGACATTTTGTTTGTGAGTAGGCAGGTACATGTCAAAAAGACTATGGGGGTTATTTACAAAAAGCAAAATCATTTCGCAATTCAAGTGCAAACTACAAGTGCAAAGTGCACTTTAAATTGTACTGCAAGTGCACTTGTTGGAAGTGCAGTCACTGTAAATCTGAGGGGAAGATCTAAAATGAGGGGAAGCTCTGCTGATTTTATCATCCAATCATGTGCAAGCTAAAATTATTATTTTTTTGGTTTCCTTGCATGTGCCCCTCGGATCCACAGTGACTGCACTTCCAAGTGCTCTTTCAGTGCAATTTCAAGTGCACTTTGCACTTGTAGTGCTAAATGAATTTGCCTTTTGAAAGTAACCCCCTATGTCAAATTAACAAAGGACTCCAACCTCATTAAGGTTCCTAAACAATACAAGATAATAATGTTATTCTGGTAACTTGAAACGCCTAAAAAAATTACACATTTAAATAAATACATTTTTTATAATTTTTCACAAATTGTAAAATATATATTGTTGAAATATAAAAATAAAAAATATGAGTCAAATAAATAATTTTCTACATTATTTATGGAGATCTGGCTTTTGAAAACTATAATATTAGTCATGACATGAGGATAAATAATGAAGAAAGTAGTTTGTGAGAACTCTGTGTGAATATAAGCAGCAAAACAACTTCATTCTTCTCGCATTATAAAGAAGAAAAGAATGTGCTGTATTAAAAGATCACAGAATTAGCAGCGTGAGGAATGTGCTAGCTTCAATACGAAGGCTAGTTTTACCAGACCGATCGCTTCCGTCCTGTACTTGCTTCAGAGCATGCGTCGGTTTTGGTCCGTCGGACTAGCACACAGACGAACGGTTTGTACGCTAGAAAGCCGAGTCCGTCGGAAAGATTTGAAACATGTTTCATTTCTAGGTCCGTCGGAACTTTTGGGAAAAAAAAGTCCGCTGGACCCCATACACGATTGAATTATCCGACGCAGTCTGGTCCGCCGGACCAAGTTTGACGGAAAGTCCGCTCGCGTGTACACGGCATCACACTCACCCCCTCTTCCTTACACTCACCCCCTCTCTCTTACACTCATCCACCCCCTCTCACCCCCTTTCCCTTGACCCCCCCTCTCTCTCATTCCCTGCTCTCTCTCTCACTCCCTCTCTCTCTCACCCTCTCATGATATACAATAATGTATGTAGGGGCCTTTTGGTGGGCGTGATTTTTTTTTTTTTTTTTTAAGGGCGTGGGCAGCATTTTACTGAATTAAAGTGGGCCAGTCTGGATGAAGTCCAGGGCCAAATTTTTGTCCCAGTCCAGCCCTACCCTGTGCATTTCAGTGGATTCCACCTATGAAAATTGACACATTTTCAATATAATTCACCGTTTGTTTATTTTACTTTGTATGACATGGTCTTTCCACAGATGTACACATAAGTCAACTTCAGCTGTTTCCTGATAAAGCAGGCGTTGTCCCGCAAAATGCATAAAGATTACAGCTTCTGTAAATAAACAATGATTTAACATATATACGTTGGCATTTAGAATGTACATTGGTGAAACTGTACTTTTATCTTGATACAATTTAATGTGGACGTGTATGTGTTTTTTATGTTAATCAAAATACATTTTGTACCTTTTTATACTTTTTGATGTATTATTTTACATAGCACCACTCCTAAAAGTCCCATGGGCAAACTGTCTTCCTGTTTTGTTCCTGGTTTATTGAGGACTGCTTAGGTCTGAGCATAGGTTGTCCTTTTCTCTCTACTTCCCAAATTATTGTTCTCAAAAATGGAACACCTTTACCCTCTTAACCTTCACCTTATCAATCACATCTGGCTCATAGCTGAACTCTCTATGTCTCCTAAAATCTACAATTTGTTCTTATGTCTTATCCAACATTTAGCTCTAAATTATTAGCTTTGTACCAACCCACTAGGTTACCTTATTCCTGCCAATATGTAGCCTCGTCACCATCCTTTTTTCTCCCAACTAACAGGTTGTCATCTGCAAAAGACACCACAAATGAACAAATGTGTCTGGGTTTGGTTTGTGGGGGAAAGGGTTTATTGAACCCATTGTGAAGTCTGAAAATTGCAAACCTAAAACAAACTGCCTTCAAGGTCTATGGAGGGGCAAATCTTGAAAATCAAATCAAAGGCTAATATTGTATGAAAGGGATTGTAAAAAGGGGAAAGGGGAGTTGAGCACTGCCATGGATGACATGTACCAATGCAAAATAAATAAATACTTAGTCCAACTTTTAATGTGTGACAGAATATTTTGGCATATATTTTGCATGTGCGGTTGCTTTTTTTTTTTACCGTTACGTTATTGCTTGACTGAAAAAAAACAGCAGTGCCAAACTCTAATTCATTACAACTTGGAAAAAAAAGACCCTTTTAGACAAATTGGCTACAACACCTCATTTTTTTATCCAGCATTTATAGGCCTGAATTGAATGGGGTAAGTAGAAGCTCAAACAAAACTATAGCAAAGTGTACTCCAAAAAAATAAAACTAAAGCCCTCAAATTCGTACACACTGGCTAGTAGTAAAACAGTTTAACAGTAAGGCCTCATGCACACTGGACACTTTTGGACGTTTTTACAGCAGCTGTTTTTGGCTTCAGACTTTTTTTTACAGTCATTAAACTCTCCATCATGTTATCCTATGTGTCCATGCACACATAGGCTGTTATCAGCAGTTTTTGGCTGGGGCGTTTTTTGGCTTTAAAAAAAAAACAAAACTAGTGGGTTCTGAGAGGAGTTTTTCAACTGTTTTCAGCTGTAAAAACATTCTAACATCAATAAAAAACTGATAAACGCCGATAAACGCTGCCCCCCCAGCATTTAACCTTTTTGATCCATTTAAAAAAAAAAACGCAGAAAAACTCTAAAAAAACGCTATTGCAAAAACATTTAAAAACTTTGAAAAACTCACTGCAAAGCTACTGGCGTTTTTTATAATTTTTTTTAACGTCCAGTGTGCATGAGGCCTAAAGTTTGTAAGCTTCTCTGTTGACAGGACACAGTGAATTTCATAAATGTTTATACATATAAAAATAGAGTACACAAAACACTTAAAAAACAACAACTCCGTATTTACTGAACTACATCCCATTCTCATATTTCCAGTTATTTCCCAAATATTCAAAATATAGACTTTAGATATGTGTTTAGTAGAATTTGGCTAACTACAGGACAGTATGTGAGAGTTTGAATAGGTAGCAAACTGAACGATACAATGCAATGTTGTCTTATGCCCTGTACACACGGTCGGATTTTCCGACGGAAAATGTGCGATCGGAGCTTGTTGTCAGAAATTCCGACCGAGTGTGGGCTCCATCGGACTTTTTTAAATCGGATTTTCCGACACACAAAGTTTGAGAGCAGGCTATAAAATTTTCCGACAACAAAATCCGATCACATCAATTCCGACCGTGTGTGGACAATTCCGACGCACAAAGTGCCATGCATGCTCAGAATAAATTCTGAGACGGAACTGCTTGGTCTGGTAAAATTAGCGTTCGGAATGGATATAGCACTTTCGTCATGCTGCAATGTTTTAAATTGTTTAATGCAGCGCACTCTCTTCTTCTTTATAATGCTAGAAGAATGAATTAGTTTTGCTGCTCATATTCACACAGACTTCTCACAAACTTCTTTCTTTATTATTTCTCGTGATTTCATCAATATAATATTTTTCTTTGTCACATCTGCCGAAAAAATAATATTTTTGGGATGTTTTTAGATTAAATATTTTTTTATGGATTTTTTTAAAGCCTGAACTTGTGTTTTATTCTTAATTTTGATTTTTTTTTTTTTGATTTTTCCCTCCAGAATAGTTTTGGGTGTGTTTTGTGTGTCAAGTTACCACAACACCATTATTATCTTGTATTATTTAATCTCAAGGAGGTTGCTTGATGTTGGTGTCTCTTGTTAATTTCACATTGTATTTTTGAAATGTACCTGCCTCCTCACAAACAAACTGTCCTTTTTGAAGGAAAACACACATAGGCGAGTATAATAAATCAAACTAAAAATGTATTAAGGGGTCCTAACCAAAGAAAGAGGGAGGCAATGCTGGAGAAACAGCAGAAATTGGCGAAGCCTTTGGCCCCCAGGGCACACATCATTTATTTCCAGGCAAAATTGGTGGCCTGAGGAGTCCATATAAAAGGGAGTACAATCCGGTCCAGAAGTCCAAGAGATCATAAACAGCAGCAGATGACATGTATGTCCCCAGGCTGTGGTCATACAAGAGCCTGCATCTTTTGTCAGACCAGACTGAACCCAGGTCATCACTCTCTTCCACGCTTCCTTCCACGCTGTGTCTGTGGTAGTGGAGTTGTGGCAGGAGGAGGAGGAGGATGCTGCAACTCAATCAGGTGGGTATTGGGTGTGATTTCGCCCCTCAACCCCTTATTTAATGTTTGATAAATGAGTTCCTCACACATGAGGCGTTGGCCCTCCTGCATGTCCTGCATTTTGGTGGCAGCCATGGAGGCAAAGGCCTCTTCACGAGTGGGGAAGGCTCTGAGGGACGCAGAAGCCTCCTGAATCAGCCCAAGTGCTGAATCCTGCACGTTACTCCCCTTCCTGGGTCTTTTGTTTGAAAGGCAGAGGGGGGGGACCTGCGATTCTGTCAGGCTCCTACTGGGCCCGGCATTCTCCTGGCTGCCACTTAGCCCTGCCTCCTCCTGGCTGCCACTAACCCCCGCCTCCTCCTGGCTGCCACATTCCACAGCCTCCTCCTGTGTACCACATTCCACAACCTCCTCCTGGCTGAGGTTTTCCTGTGTATGAAAAAAGGACATAGAGTTCCTGTCAAATTTCAATGACTCTGTCCTGTTGCCATGGTAACAGATTAAATGACTTACAGAGACACCCATTCTAAGGCTTCAAAGAGAACTAAAAAGAATAATAAACTGACGAGCGGGACAACCTTGTGGACCATACCTCTGCCTTTCTACCCTTTTTCTTCTTTCTCTTTCCTTTTCTCCACCCTACGATTAAAGCTCATTATCAGAATTTATTTGACCTATATACACTCTACCTGTAAACAATATGTATAGTAGGTATAAATCATTTAAATACCTACAAAAGTAACTAAGGAAATGATATATATCTTTAATTTAGGTTTACGTGAACCCAAGGTTTAATATTTGAAATTTCATGATATTTACCTATATAAACCCTACTGTAAAACAATGAGCTTACTTTATAGATCCTTGTAAACTTACTTTATGTATCTTTATAATATTGTATACTCAATAAACTTCTTTTGACAAGGAAAAAGGGACATAGTTTAGTTTTAGTTTTTGGTTCATCAATCACACACAATTTTCATCTCATGACTGTTGCAAATTGAATGTTAACAAATATAACAGACTATCATTCTGAGCCCAGCATTTTTCATTCTTGTCCCAATTATTTTTGCCCACTACTGTCTATTGATATGTAAAACACTTTATTAAATCAGCAATTAGTGATCAATAATAACATCTAATAAACATAATTTATGTTTTGCCCAGAAATCTGGAGAGCAATGCTATACCTGGCTCCAGCTGGGCTCCTCCACTTCTTCCTGGCCGGAAGTCCCAGGTTGGACATCGGAAGCCTCAGCTGGGGTGGAAGATAGGGTGGAAGGAAGGGGAGAAGGAAGAGTGGAGAGGGATTCCCTGACTTCAGTCTGGTCTGACAGAAATCGCAGTCTCTCATAGTACCACAGCCTGGGGACATAAATGTCATCTGCTGCAGCTCCTGATCTCTGGGAATCCTGGACCTTCTTGCGCTCCCTAAGATAAGTGCTCCTCAGGCCACCAATTTTGGCTTTTAAATAGGGGATGGTTTCCGTGGGGACCACCGGCTTCACCAACTCCAGCAGTTTCTCCAGCACTGCCTGCCTCTTTTGTTTATGTCAGAGGGTTAACACAGTCAGAGCCTATCAGTATCAGCGCGTCCCGGTGCGCCTGCGCGGTAGAGCTGCACATCAACACGTACGGGCACACGATCGGCGGGTACGAGCGCGTGACCCGAATGGGTTAGCACACGTGGGCACACGAACGCATGCACGTACAGCGGGACGTCCCCTTGGCGGGCCTATATAAAGGCAGCTATGCCTTGTGCTCATTGCTGGTTTGTCTTCTCAGCTTCCAGTGTTCCCGTTTATTCTCTGCATACCTGTTCCTGCCTATAGTGACCCGGACCGTTCGACTACTCTGCTTATCCTCTCTCCAGTGTTTGACCCTCGGCTTGATCAAGGACTCCTCTGCTTATCTTCTCTCCAGTGTTTGACCCTCGGCTTGATTAACGACTCCTCTGCTTATCCTCTCTCCGATGTTTGACCCTCGGCCTGCTAAATGGACTTGTCTTGCTTAACCCTGTGCTTGCTACTACGATTACTTGGTGTTTGACCCTCGGCCTGCTAAACGGACTTGTCTTGCTTAACCCTGTGCTTGCTACTACGAGTACCTGGTGTTTGACCCTCGGCCTGCTAAAAGGACTTGTCTTGCTTAACCCTGTGATGGCTACTACGATTACCTGGTGTTTGACCCTCGGCCTGCTAAAAGGACTTGTCTTGCTTAACCCTGTGCTTCTCCTCAGCTCTGTTCCTGGTTCCAGGTCAAGTGTTGGAGTCCCTACCAGGCTTCTCTCTAGCTTAGAAACGGGTTCTACACATCTAGAGACACCTTGGTGACCTGCACACCTGCTGGCAACCCATGCCTCTATGTGCCTGATACCCTCTGTACCACCTTCAGGGGTATCTCGCACCTAGTTGCTAGGGAAGCCGCTCTCAGCATTTCGGCCTTGGTGAGTACCTGACAGTACAAACCAGCCATGTCAGAGGCCGACAGAGCCGGCTGTCCCCTCGAGGCCCTCTGCCAGCAGGTTACAGCCCTTACACAGGCTGTCCAGAGACTGCAGGATGGATACTTCCAAATTGAGGGTCGCCTTCAACACCTAACAACTTCCTTGGCTCCCCCGGAAGCACCTTCAGCTTCACCCAGTGGGGTTTCTTCTTCCCAAAGCCAAGTCAACCCAGTCATGATGACCATCCCTGAACCTAGGGTTCCCATTCCAGAACGGTTTTCCGGAATTCGAAAGAAATTCAGAGATTTCAAAAGCGCTTGTCAGCTTTACTTGGCCCTTCAACCCAGGACTTTCCATTCCAAAGCTGTAAAAGTAGGGTTTGTCATTTCGCTTTTATCAGAAGAACCTCAAGCCTGGGCCCATAACCTTTTAGAACAGAAAAGCTCCCTGTTGGATACGGTAGAAACTTTTTTCAAAGCTATGGCACAGCTGTATGACGACCCACAACGCACTGCCACAGCTGAGTCCATCTTACACACCTTGACCCAGGGGAAGAGACCAGTGGAAGACTACACCGTTGAATTCCGTAAATGGTCTGGGGACACCAACTGGAATGAGGCTGCTCTAAAATACCAGTACCGCCAAGGTCTATCGGAAAACTTAAAAGATGAATTGGCTCGGATGGATACTCCTTCCTCCCTGGAAGAATTAATACAACTAGCATTTAAGCTTGACAGACGCCTGTGTGAACGCCGCTCTGAACGCTTCCAGTCCTCACGACCAACCTGGATGTTACCTCGTATTCCTCCTGTTCCAGCACCTTCTGCCGTACCTTCCTCTTCCTCGGACCACGAACCTATGCAGTTGGGAATGGTACATTCTCGACTCACCCCTGATGAAAGACTCCGCCGGCGCCAAGCCAACCTCTGCCTTTATTGTGGTGAAGCCGGTCATTCCTTACGCAACTGCAACTGAGACCCAGTAAGTGCCAGCCACAGTACACTGTGAACTTTCAAGTTACCGGCTCTACCCAATCTCACTTTGTCCTTCCGGTCTCATTACAGGTGGCGGAAGAGGAGGCTCGGCTGCTGGCCATCATTGACTCTGGAGCATGCAGTTGTTTCCTGGATGCATCCCTGGCTCACATCCTGCATATTCCCCTCCAAGACAAGAAACAACCTCTGCAGATACATCTAGCCGACGGATCCCTACCATGTTCGGGACTTGTTACTCAAGAAACCAAACCTATTCTCACCTCCACAGACTCTGGCCACCAAGAATTCCCTTGCTTTAACATTATCAGCTCACCTATGTTTCCTGTTATCCTGAGTTTCCCCTGGTTACAAGCTCATGACCCTCAAATCAGTTGGTCCAAGAAAGAAATCCTCTTCTCATCTATGTACTGCTCTCAACATTGTTTCGTGCCTACCACCAGCACACCGGCCTCCTGCTTGGCCCTTCAGCCAATACCAGACAATCTTCAGCATGTCCCTGCAGTATACCATGAATTTCTGGACATTTTTGACAAAAAAAAGTCCGACAGCTTACCACCTCATCGCTCCTATGATTGTCCCATTGACCTTTTACCTGGATCCGAGATTCTTTTTGGCCGCATATTTCCACTATCTGAGACTGAGTTGGAAGCTCTTCGTTCCTATATTGACGAAAACCTGGAAAAGAAGTTCATCCCTTCCTCTTCTCCAGCTGGGGCGGGTATCTTTTTTGTCGAAAAAAAGGATGGATCTTTAAGGCCCTGTGTAGACTGTAGAGAATTTAATAAGATGACTGTGAAGAATAGATACCCGTTGCCTCTCATCTCTGAACCATTCCAGCGCTTCAGAACTGCCCAAGTGTTTACCAAACTAGACCTACGGGGAGCATACAATCTCGTTCGGATACGTGCCGGGGATGAGTGGAAAACGGCCTTTAGATCCAGGTTTGGGCACTTTGAATATCTTGTGATGCCTTTTGGACTCTGCAACGCCCCGGCCACGTTTCAACACCTAGTCAACGACATTTTCCGCGAGTACCTAGATAATTTTGTGATTGTATATCTTGATGATATTTTGATTTTCTCCACCTCACTAGAAGTACATCGCACCCATGTAAAGAAGGTACTCTCGGTTCTCAGGAAACATGGCCTATTCTTAAAAGGGGAGAAATGTGAGTTTGAAAAGACCACCATCCAGTTCCTTGGGTTCATCATCTCCACAAAAGGGGTCGCAATGGACCCACAAAAGGTTATAACCATCCAGGAGTGGCCAGCTCCTTCAGATAAAAAGGGAATCCAGCGGTTTGTTGGCTTTGCCAATTTTTACCGCAGGTTCATTAGAGGATTCTCTTCAATCATTTCTCCCATTACTCGACTCACCCGCCAGCAAGCCAAGTTTCAATGGCCCCAGGAAGCCCAAGAAGCCTTTAATAAATTGAAAGATCTTTTTACATCGGCTCCCATTCTACAACACCCAGATCCAGCCTTATCATATGTACTGGAAGTAGATGCCTCCGAATAAGCGACAGGTGCAATCCTGTCCCAACGGAGCGGTCCAAAGGCCCTTCTTCATCCAGTTGCCTTTGCTTCACACAAGTTAAGCCCCCCTGAAAGAAACTATGACGTCGGTGACCGAGAACTACTGGCTATAAAATTTGCTCTGGAGGAGTGGAGGTACTTGCTGGAGGGTGCGTCCCAACCCATAAGGATCTTTACTGATCATAGGAACCTGGAATATCTCCGAACGGCCAAGCGACTCCGACCTCGACAAGCCCGATGGGCGTTATCTTTCTCCAGATTTAATTTTCACATCTCCTACCGACCGGGTTCCAAGAACGGAAAAGCAGATGCACTCTCCCGAATGTTTCCAGAAGTCAATGAGGCAACTGAGCCTGGCACTATCTTATCCCCACATAACTTCCTTCTTATTCAGCCTGATCTCAAAACTGCCATTAAAGAGGCATCCAGTCAATGCACAGAACCTGAAGTACCCTCATTAAGGAAGAGGGATGGCCTACTGTGGGCCCAAAATAAAATATTTGTTCCTTCTCCAGTGAGACTTCAAGTATTACAGAACTTCCATGACCATAAGTTGACAGGGCACTTTGGAATCCGGAAAACCTCAGAATTAGTTCATCGCTCCTACTGGTGGCCGGGTTGGAGTCAGGACTGTAAGAACTATGTTCAATCCTGTATTACGTGTCAACGTAACAAAGGGTCGAACACTAAGGCTTGGGGGCTCCTGAGACCTTTGCCTGTCCCTGAACGTCCATGGAAGGAGGTCTCTATGGACTTCATTGTAGAACTTCCCCCCTCTGAAAAATGTACTACCATCTTAGTGGTGGTTGACCGCCTCTCTAAGATGGCACACTTCCTGCCCATGATGGGCACCCCTTCTGCTCTGGCTACAGCAAATATTTTTATCAAAGAAATCGTGAGGCTTCATGGTGTTCCCCACAACATCGTATCAGACAGAGGTATCCAATTTACCTCCAAATTTTGGAAGGACCTCTGCAAATCCCTTGAAATAAAGACCTCTCTCTCCTCAGCATACCACTCACAAAGCAACGGTCAAACAGAAAGAACGAATCAAACTCTGGAACAATATCTCCGTTGCTTCTGCTCTTGTTCCCAAGACAACTGGTCCACTCTCCTTCCTTGTGCAGAATTTGCTTATAACAATTCAACTCATTCCGCCATCAACCAAACACCTTCTTGGGCTAATTACGGCTTCCATCCTTCCTTCTTGCCAAATTCCTTCCCTGAAGTGTCAACCCCTGCAGTACAAGACCGGATTAACTTTATCCAAACCAATTTTTTACAGATCCAGGAAACCATGAAAAAGGCCCAAGACAGTTACGAGAAGTACTATAACATAGAGGGAGAAGACCAAACCCAAGTTTCAAGATTGGGGACAAGGTATGGCTATCTGCTATTAATCTTAGACTGCCCTGTCCATCCCGCAAACTAGGTCCAAGGTTCATTGGCCCTTTTGAAATTAAGAAAGTGGTGAGCCCCGTGGCTTTTGAATTAGCTCTTCCTGTCACATATAAGATACATCCGGTATTCCATGCATCTTTATTGAAGCCAGTGGTCCCTAGCCCTTTTTCTGGAAGAATGGAACCACCACCTCCTCCAATTGAAATTGAAGGTGAAATAGAGTATGAAGTGGAGGCAATAATGGACTGTAGAAAAAGGGGGGGACAGATCCAATATCTTGTTAAATGGAAAGCATACCCTCCAGAAGATAACTCCTGGGAACCGTCCAGCAACTTACACGCTCCTTGTTTAATACGTAATTTTCACAGAAGACAACCAGGAATCTTGCCCAGATTGGGCATCCGGAGGCTGCCCCTTGGGAGGGGGCACTGTCAGAGGGTTAACACAGTCAGAGCCTGTCAGTATCGGCGCGTCCCGGTGCGCCTGCGAGGTAGAGCTGCACATCAACACATACGGGCACACGATCGGCGGGTACGAGCGCGTGACCCGAACGGGTTAGCACACGTGGGCACACGAACGCATGCACGTACAGCGGGATGTCCCCTTGGTGGGCCTATATAAAGGCAGCTATGCCTTGTGCTCATTGCTGGTTTGTCTTCTCAGCTTCCAGTGTTCCCGTTTATTCTCTGCATACCTGTTCCTGCCTATAGTGACCCGGACCGTTCGACTACTCTGCTTATCCTCTCTCCAGTGTTTGACCCTCGGCTTGATCAAGGACTCCTCTGCTTATCTTCTCTCCAGTGTTTGACCCTCGGCTTGATTAACGACTCCTCTGCTTATCCTCTCTCCGGTGTTTGACCCTCGGCCTGCTAAACAGACTTGTCTTGCTTAACCCTGTGCTTACTACTACGATTACCTGGTGTTTGACCCTCGGCCTGCTAAATGGACTTGTCTTGCTTAACCCTGTGCTTGCTACTACGATTACCTGGTGTTTGACCCTCGGCCTGCTAAAAGGACTTGTCTTGCTTAAACCTGTGCTTCTCCTCAGCTCTGTTCCTGGTTCCAGGTCAAGTGTTGGAGTCCCTGCCAGGCTTCTCTCCAGCTTAGCAACCAGTCCACGTTACACGGGTTCTACACGTCTAGAGACACCTTGGTGACCTGCACACCTGCTGGCAACCCGTGTCTCTCCATGCCTGATACCCTCTGTACCACCTTCAGGGGTATCTCACACCTAGTTGCTAGGGAAGCCGCTCTCAGCATTCCGGCCTGGTGAGTACCTGACAGTTTATGATTATAATGTAAATGTTTCACCTGCCACAGACAGGGCAGCTCCCTGTACTTGTCTATGAACAGGGGGAGGAAGTTGTGGTCATTGAAGCCATCCATTTTATCTGCAATACACAAGACAAACCCTAATGTCAGGCTAAAGTTTCATAATCTTGTCCCAATATAGGCCTCAATCTATAAGCAGTATAGGCCCAAGTTTCAATGTTACCTTCGTTATCACGATCGACGCTTCTGATACACCTTCCTCCGCTCACAGATTGTACGTACTACGCACGCGTGTTACGCTTTATATACACTGAGCATGCGTGAAACTCCGCCCGCCCCTGACGTTCTTTCTAGTCTATTCCCCGCCCCTTCCCGTTCGGCACAGTGGGAAAGAGAACATGGTGGAGACACAACAGGTGCATGCTGATTACAGCAATGAGGAGGAGGAGGAGGAAAGCCTGGAGCCAGAAACGTCCCGATCCCAGAGGAGACGATTTAAGGCATCAAATATGTCCTTTGTGGAGATGGTGGACATCCTGAAGAGGGCCGACTATGACGGGAAGTATGGACCTTACCCCAATGTCAGAAAGGCCAAGATCATGGCAAAAGTTGTGAAGAGTCTGCACCATAATTTTGGGGTATGGCGATCAAAGGATCAACTCAGGAAGCAGTGGTCGGACCTCAAATTAAGGGAGCACAATCAATATAGAAGGATCAGGAGAGTGCTGCAAAAAAGAAAGTAGTTGTCCTGTGTTCCTATTCTTTATTTTTATTACATTCATGCTGCTCCATGTGCTCTTCTTTACTGTTGTACAGTTTAAAAGGGCAACTTTCATGTTCATGGAGACATTATTCGTTCGTTCGGCTTCTAAAACACCATGTTTTGTCCAGATGTATACGAGAACAAATTGAACCTAAGGCTAAAATGGGACTTTAATTGAGGCAGTGGACTACACATACACCTCCATCCCCAAAAAAATTAAAAAAAAGGGAAAACTAAATGGTGGGACTTTAAATGAAGCAACCACTACATTATATAAACCAATCAGTATAACAATGTTTATTAATTGCAGGGTTTATACATAACCCAAAGAGTAATAAATAGTAAATTAATATAGCAATGCACTAATGGGTCTCAATGAGCGGATCTGGATAATACAAAGTAGTACATGGTAAGTTCATTAACAAGAAAACAATATATAGCAGTATGATATATTAATGAACAATGGTTGACAAGATCAGGACATTCCACATCAATGCAAAGCTATTATAATAGTGTACATAGTTTTAACTTAGGTATGTAAACCCCAATAGTAACAGAAGCAATATGAGGGTATAAAAACAATGGTAGATTGATTCATAAAAGTAAATAAAGTATAATACAAATATTGGACATAGATACTGTGACAACGCATCATAGGAAAGCTCTACGCGTTTCGTGGTTATACCACTCGTCAGGAGCAGATGCAGAATTAGGGGGTATCTAGTTGTAGTATAAAAATATATATAAATGTAAATGGTATCCCAGGTAAGAGACATTATAGGGAACGTCAACCCCGGAAGCTGAGATGGAAAACCTCAAGACACGGCAAGAAAACAGTGACCAGTGGTGATTGTATCATAGGAGGTCCCAATTTTTTAACTGTGGTATATATAGTGTTTAGTATGGATCGTCTTGTAGCTAATTACCAAGGGTATCTGTAGGAATCAATAAGTAAAAAATGGTAAGATAATAGGGTAAACCAGTTCCACAGTTAGAAAAATTGGAGAAAAACTCCCCAAGGTTGAAGTGTGGGAAAAGATAACGAGATAAATGAAAAAGTGTAGAAAGTGTAGAAATAGGAAAGTGTAGAAATAGGATAAAGTACAAGAATGTGATTAGGATATATTTTTTAGAGTGTGGTGTAGCATAGGTACCTGCATAAATAAGTGTAGATAGTTTAAATTCAAGAAACGCGCAGCAATAAATGCTTGGTGAGAGAAGCCAATAATAGTCTCAGCGTGAGGATTTGTGAGGTTTAAATAGCGGCCATGCACTGGGGGCAACCATCAACGTCACGCAGCGTAATCAAAGGGGGTGGCGCCGCCGTCCGAGCCACAGTGTGTGCTCGGCGTTTGGCGCCAAAGTAACCCACGTGGAATACGCAGATGGACAAACGTGTCGGCGGAATGGCGTCAGGATGTGACGTCATCCGTGAGACACGTGGGCGTGGCGTCGACCCACAGCGGGTGCCTACCCCGCCCCCCGCGGTGGGAGGGGAGGGGGAGGTCGCGGTGCGGGTCGCAGCTTCCGGGTGTGACAAAGCATAACCTCACCCCAAGCTGGTAAACATAGTCCCTGATGGAGGAATTGGCGTGGTGGCTAGAAAGGTCACAGATTGTAATAAAGTAGATATTATATTTTAGGGATCTGCTTCCATCCCTGGTTGTATACGAGAACAAATTGAACCTAAGGCTAAAATGGGACTTTAATTGAGGCAGTGGACTACACACTACACCTCCATCCCTGATACATTGAAAAAAAGGGAAAACTAAATGGTGGGGACTTTAAATGAAGCAACCACTACGTTATATAAACCAATCAGTATAACAATGTTTATTAATTGCAGGGTTTATACATAACCCAAAGAGTAATAAATAGTAAATTAATATAGCAATGCACTAATGGGTCTCAATGAGCGGATCTGGACAATACAAAGTAGTACATGGTAAGTTCATTAACAAGAAAACAATATATAGCAGTATGATATATTAATGAACAATGGTTGACAAGATCAGGACATTCCACATCAATGCAAAGCTATTATAATAGTGTACATAGTTTTAACTTAGGTATGTAAACCCCAATAGTAACAGAAGCAATATGAGTGTATAAAAACAATGGTAGATTGATTCATAAAAGTAAATAAAGTATAATACAAATATTGGACATAGATACTGTGACAACGCATCATAGGAAAGCTCTATGCGTTTCGTTGTTATACCACTCGTCAGGAGCAGATGCAGAATTAGGGGGTATTTAGTTGTAGTATAAAAATATATATAAATGTAAATGGTATCCCAGGTAAGAGACATTATAGGGAACGTCAACCCCAGAAGCTGAGATGGAAAACCTCAAGACACGGCAAGAAAACAGTGACCAGTGGTGATTGTATCATAGGAGGTCCCAATTTTTTAACTGTGGTATATATAGTGTTTAGTATGGATCGTCTTGTAGCTAATTCCCAAGGGTATCTGTAGGAATCAATAAGTAAAAAATGGTAAGATAATAGGGTAAACCAGTTCCACAGTTAGAAAAATTGGAGAAAAACTCCCCAAGGTTGAAGTGTGGGAAAAGATAACGAGATACATGAAAAAGTGTAGAAAGTGTAGAAATAGGAAAGTGTAGAAATAGGATAAAGTACAAGAATGTGATTAGGATATATTTTTTAGAGTGTGGTGTAGCATAGGTACCTGCATAAATAAGTGTAGATAGTTTAAATTCAAGAAACGCGCAGCAATAAATGCTTGGTGAGAGAAGCCAATAATAGTCTCAGCGTGAGGATTTGTGAGGTTTAAATAGCGGCCATGCACTGGGGGCAACCATCAACGTCACGCAGCGTAATCAAAGGGGGTGGCGCCGCCGTCCGAGCCACAGTGTGTGCTCGGCGTTTGGCGCCAAAGTAACCCACGTGGAATACGCAGATGGACAAACGTGTCGGCGGAATGGCGTCAGGATGTGACGTCATCCGTGAGACACGTGGGCATGGCGTTGACCCACAGCGGGTGCCTACCCCGCCCCCCGCGGTGGGAGGGGAGGGGGAGGTCGCTTTGCGGGTCGCAGCTTCCGGGTGTGACAAAGCATAACCTCGCCCCAAGCTGGTAAACATAGTTCCTGATGGAGGAATTGGTGTGGTGGCTAGAAAGGTCACAGATTGTAATAAAGTAGATATAATATTTTAGTGATCTGCTTCCATCCCTGGTTGTAAAGATGTCCAGATGTAGTTCAATACATTTTTTCTGGCCTACTTCTCTTAAAATAATTTTGGTGTCTAGATGGGTTTGTAACTACAATGAAATGCAAACTAGATTCTGTGTAAGGAGAGGACACTCAGCAGCTGTTTTTACACATCTGGACGCTGGAGAACTAGTGTGGGACACAAGAACACCCTTTTTATGAGGGGGCCCACACAGGTGCTCCAGTGTACACTATAGGGCTGTCTCCATCTGTGAAGCTTGTACAAAACAGGTAAGTATTCAAGCTTGACAAAGGACAAAAATATTTCTTTATCTTGGAACTCTGCCAAAACAGACAATTATACCCCACTTCCAAGCAATGTTTCATATTCCTATTTCTGCCATTAAATATCTGTGTGCTAAGTATACCTTTTTTTGTTTACATAGGGGAGAAAAGACTCGGAGGACACCACTCATCAGAGGAGACCACGGACCCCCCACCTCATGAAGACGTGGAAATGCCACAAAGCCAACCAGAGGAAGAGGGGGGAGACATTATCAAAATTGTCACCACAACAGGTGAGTGTCTGCGACCACAGGCTCAGGTAAGAGATGGATGCCGGCATATTTTTAATACATGGTGTGTTTTTGTTTCTATATTTTAGGTGATCGTGATGTTGTGAATGAAGGTCATTTCACCAGTGAAAGTGCCCAGATCCTGATCGGGGAGATCATGGGGTGTAATAGGGACTTGGAAAACATCAAGCAAAACATCAATGATGTTCAAAACAAAATAAAGAACATCATTGATGTTTTAGGGAGAGTTTAAAAACCCTTGAAATCCCTAATTTTTTAGGCTTTTTTTCCAGAAAACTTTTTTCACATTTTTTAACATATTCTTGAAAAGCCAAATTTTGAAGATGCGCACAGAGTGTCAACATGTGCTATCTGCCATCACGGGAGATCAATGTATGTGTTTTGGGGGTGCAACCCCTTCCTCAATAATAAAGTAGCTGAGAGGAAGGGATTGCACCCACAAAACACGTCCATTGATCCCCCATGATGGCAGCTAGCACATGTTGACATTCGGCAATTTGTGTGCATCTTCAAAATTTGGCTTTTCCAGGGGTGACTTTACCCCATCTGCTGAACGCAATATCAAACACAGTTTATAAATACTCATGTCTGATATTGCCTTCAATTTCGATAAAAGTTGAACTTTGTAAGTTCCAGATTTGTGTATTTCTTGTTGGTTTGAAACATGCCTGTTTTACCTTAAAAGGACATTTCTACTTTTATTAATGTGACCTAAAATTTTTTTATACAACAAACATGTTGGTTTGTTTTAAAAACCTTTTATAAATGCACATGTGATTGTGCTTGTATTAAAAAGATTGAGAATCAACAATGTCTGGCTTCTTCTTTCAATGCTCAAAAGCATTTTTAGTGGTAAAATTGGTGTTTTCTGTGACAATGGGGGTTATTTCCTAAGGGCAAATCCACTTTGCACTACAAGTGCAGTTTCTGTGCAGTCTCAAGTGCACTTGTAGTGCAAAGTGTCTTTGCCTTTAGGAAATAACACCCAACAGTGCTTTCTAATTTTACACAATCACGCCATTTTCACGACTCCCCAAATTTCTGTCATGGTCAGCTAAAAGAAACTCAAGCAGTAAATGTAAGCAAATATTTGTTCATTTTAAATAAAAATGTTATTTAAAAAATGTCTCAGACATTGTCTAGCATATTGATGGCCCCCCCTACCCGCAAAGTATTCCATGTATCTTATACGGACCTCGCGGGCACTCAGGGGGGGCAAGCCAGGACGGCCAGCTTCAAGCGCCGTCAGGGTTGGTTCGTTGAGATTAATTCCAGATTCAGGCCCAACTGAACCAGCATAGTTCACAGAATTTCTCCTTAAAAAGTTGTGGAGAACACAGCAAGCCAGGATGATGTGATTGAGTTTATATTCCGCCATGTGTATTGGTGTAAGAAATAGGCGGAACCAGCTGGCCATTATTCCAAACGTGTTCTCCACCACTCTTCTGGCTCTGGCCAGCTGGTAATTAAAAACTCTCTGGTCCGGGGTGAGGGTCCTCATAGGGAATGGCCGCATAAGATGGTCCCCCAGCGCAAACGCTTCATGCGCAACGAAGACGAATGGGAGTCCTTCCGCATTGTCTTCTGGAGGTGGCAAGTCCAAGCTGCCATTCTGAAGATGCCTGTAGAACTCCTTGTGGGCGATGACTCCACCATCTAACATCCAACCATTCTTCCCTACGTCCACATACAGGAACTCGTAAGTAGCCGACACCACCGCCAACATCACAATACTATTGAACCCTTTGTAGTTGTAATAGTATGACCCCGAGTTGGGTGGTGGGACGATGTGGACATGTTTCCCATCAATTGCCCCTCCGCAGTTAGGAAAGTCCCACCGCTGGGCAAAGTGGGAGGCCACAGTCTGCCATTCCTGTGGGTTGGAAGGATCTGTGGAGTCAAACAAGAAAAAAAAAAAATTTGCACATAAACATGGAAAGCAGATTAGACACAAACATTCTTGGCCAACAACAGTATAACATTTATTTTAGGGAGTATTTAAAGACAAAGGTATAAGGCCCACCTATCAGATTCCTCCCCCCCCTCTCATGGGCCATTTAAAAAAAATTATGGGCGGGAGATGTTTTGGACAGGTAACCCTCTCCACTTCATTGAGAGATGAATGCCTAAATAATGTGTATTACTTTGGCCAGCCCCTCCTTACTTTACACTATTGGCAGCCCACTGGACAGGTAAGAAGAGTCATAATACAAAGAGATAAATACACACTGTACACATTTTAGCACATTTTTACATTCTGCTGTTACCTATCAAGATAATAATAGGATACAAAAACTTGAAACAGTACCATTTGAAAGTATTCAGGCAAGCCCTTGCACTACATGCTTTGGGGAATTCATCCATAAATCTGACCACAAAAGAGGTGGGTATAGTGTGTATGGGTTTGGCAAAGTCAGCAGATAGAGGATTGGTATCAGCTGAGTTAGCAGTTGGGGGGAGGGAGGGTTCCAAATTATTTTGGGACCCAAAAAAAAAAAATTTCAAGCACACATCACAATTTTACACATTTTAGGGGGTATTTAGGGTAAAGCAATACTATGGAGCTGACAAAATACATTGTTAAGTGACTACACAAGGTGAATATACAGTACCTGACCGCGAGATTGTGTTTCCAGCGCGATACCATCACGCTGGTTCTCGGCGACAGGGTACTGTGCATGTCGCGCTGTCTCACTCATCGCGAAAGGAAAACTTTGTTTTCTTTTCGCGATGAGTGACAGGCAGTGCTGACAGCTGTCTGGCATGAATCCTGAGGGGGAACGCCGCGTCAAATTTTAAATGAAAAAACCGGCGTGGGTTCCCCCCCAAAATCCATACCAGACCCTTATCCGAGCACGCAGCCCGGCTGGCCAGGAAAGGGGGTGGGGACGAGCGAGCGCCCCCCCCCCCTCCTGAGCCGTACCAGGCCGCATGCCCTCAACATGGGGGGTAGGTGCCTTGGGGGAAGCACCTTGTCCCCATGTTGATGAGGACAAGGGCCTCTTCCCGACAACCCTGGCCGTTGGTTGTCGGGGTCTGCAGGCGGGGGGCTTATCAGGATCCGGGAGCCCCCTTTAATAAGGGGGACCCCAGATCCCGGCCCCCCACTCTGTGTGAATGAGTATGGGGTACATGGTACCCCTACCCATTCACCTGGGGAAAAGTGTCAATAAAAAAAACACAGTACACAGGTTTTAAGAGTAATTTATTAGGCAGCTCCGGGGTCCTCTTCCAACTTCGGGGGTCTCCTTCCGACTTCTCCCGGTGTTCCGCCTCTTCTCCCGGGCCCCGCCGCTTTCTTCTTCCAGCTCTTTTGCCAGCGAGGGGCCCGGTCTGCCGCCGCTGTCTTGTCGCTTCTTCTCTTCCGATGTTGACACGATGCTCTCTCCGGCTGGAATGCTTTGTGCGAGCTGCGGAGCCATTTATATAGGCGGTGACCCCACCCCCTTGTGACGTCATGGTCCCAGCATGCGCAGGGACTCTGGCGTCATGAAGGCATGACCCCAGAGTCCCTGCGCATGCTGGGTCCATGATGTCACAAGGCGGCGGGGTCACCGCCTATATAAATGGCCCCAGCAGTTCACACAAAGCATTCCATCCGGAGAGCGTCATGTTAACATCGGAAGAAGAGAAGAAGCGACGAGACAGCGGCAAGACAGCGGCAAGACAGCGGCAAGACAGCGGCGTCAAGACAGCGGCAGCAGACCGGGCCCCTCGCTGGCAAAAGAGCTGGAAGAAGATAGCGGCGGGGCCCGGGAGAAGAGGCGGAACACCGGGAGAAGAGGCCGAACACCGGGAGAAGTCGGAAGGAGACCCCCCCGAAGTCGGAAGAAGACCCCGGAGCTGCCTAATAAATTATTCTTAAACCTGTGTACTGTTTTTTTTTTATTGACACTTTTCCCCGGGTGAATGGGTAGGGGTACCATGTACCCCATACTCATTGACACAGATGGGGGGCCGGGATCTGGGGGCACCCTTTTTAAAGGGGGCTCCCGGATTCCAATAAGCCCCCCCGCCCGCAGACCTCGACATCCAACGGCCAGGGTTGTCGGGAAGAGGCCCTTGTCCTCATCACCATGGGGACAAGGTGCTTTGGGGTGGGGGCCCGCAGGGCGCCCCCCTTCCCCCAAGGCACCCACCCCCCATGTTGAGGGCATGCGGCCTGGTACGGCTCAGGAGGGGGGGCACTCGCTCGTCCCCACCCACTTTCCTGGCTGGCCGGGCTGCGTGCTCGGATAAGGGTCCGGTATGGATTTTGGGGGGTCCCCACGCCGATTTTTCGGTGTAGGCGGTTCCCCTTACAATTCATACCAGACCTAAGGGCCTGGTACCCACGCCATTTTTTTTCATTTAAAATTTGGCGCGGCGTTCCCCCTCAGGATTCATACCATATAGCTGTCAGAACGGCCTGTCACTCATCGGGAAGAGAAAACAAAGTTTTCCTTTCCCGATGAGTGAGCCATCTCGGCACTGGCTCCCGCGACGGGGATGGCAGGTGTCAAATCTCACCGAGAAATGCGGCAAGATTGACACAATATCGCGGTCACCTACTGTAGGCCCAGGAGAGCATGCTGGGGAGGTAAGTGAAGGCAAATATGTATGAAGGACAAAAAAATTACATAAAAATACAGCATGCATGAGGACAAAGGGGACATTTACACCATATTACAATCATTAGTAATTAGGGAATGAGGAAGGAAATACAATACATTATCAAACATTAAATACAATAAAATGTGATGTTAAAGGATAAAAATCTTATCTTAAAATACTCCTTCAGCAGGACCTGGATGATGGCAGAACAGGTCTCTGGGATAATGATCCCCAGAGCCTGGGGGAGATGCCTGTCGAGAACTTGAGGTCCTGCAGGCTTCTCCCCGTCGCCAAGTACCGCAGGGTGGCGACTAGCCTCTGCTCTGGAGTGATGGCTTGCCTCATGCAGGTATTCTGCCTGCTGATATAGGGGGTCAGCAAAGCCAACAACCGGTGAAATACGGGGTCCGTCATCCGGAGAAAGTTTCTGAAATCATTAGGATTATTCTCACGGATCTCACGGAGCAAAGGCATGTGACAGAACTGGTTACACTGGAGTAACCAATTCTTGGTCCATGAACTCCTCCTCGCCCTGTTCATGGGCTGGGCTTGTATCAAAGTAAGTACCCCAACACCAAGCCCCCGCTCAGCACGAAATCTATGATGAGTATGTATACGCAACATGGCTAAAAACGGTCGGCTGCTCAGAACGAAGTAGCAGAACGTCCGGAAAAACAGCAAGGCCTGTGAAGAGTGACCTGAAAATCAGTAACGAACGAACAAGAACACAATGACAAGTCAATGGTAACTCGCTGCACGCACTGAAGAACAGATACAAACCCACAAGCACAAACTGAACAGCAGAAATACGATCTGAAAACCACGAGTCTGAAAAAGCATGAATCGTCTCTCACCAAACTTTTACTAACATGAGATTAGCAAAAGGAGCCCAAAGGGTGCCACGCTTGGTACTGAACTGCCCTTTTATAGTCTCGTCGTATGTGGTGGACGTCACCGTGTTCTTGGCGGTCGGAAATTCCGACAACTTTGTGCTACCGTGTGTATGCAAAACAAGTTTGAGCCAACATCCGTCGGAAAAAATCCATGGATTTTGTTGTCGGAATGTCCGATCAATGTCCGACCGTGTGTACAGGCCATTATAATAAATAAATTGAGTGTGTTATCTTAGAGACAATAGCCATAAATATTGTTCATTGTCTATACGATATGTAAGTAGCTTGGGTAAGCTGCAATATAAAAGGGGATAGATGAGAACATTTTTTTTTATCTTGAAAGGAGTATATTATTTGAGAAACAATAGCTGCAAATGTTGTACAGTTGTATAAGCAGCTTAAATAGGTGGCAATGTAAGATGGATTTTTTGCGATACGGCACTGCGTCACTTTATCTAACAATTGTGCGGTCATGCAACAATGTACCCAAACAAAGTTGATGTCCTTTTTTTCCCCACAAATAGAGGTTTATTTTGGTGGTATTTGATCACCTCTGCAGTTTTTATTTTTTGCGTTATAAACAAAAAAAGAGAGACAATTTTGAAAAAAAATTTTTTTTTACTTTCTGCTATAATACATATCCAAAAAAAAAAAAAAAATTATTCATCAGTTTAGGCCGATATATATTCTTCTACATATTTTTGGTTAAAAAAAATCATAATAGATGTATATTGATTGGTTTGCGCAAAAATTATCGTGTCTACAAACTATGGGATTGATTTAGGGACTTTGTTAAATTGTTTTTACTGGTAATGGTGGCGATCTGCGATTTTTAGCGGGACTGTGGCATTGCAGCAGACAAATCTGACCCCAAATTAAACTTTTTGGGGACCAGTGACATTATTACATTGATCAGTGCTATAAAAATGCACTGATCAATGTAAAAATTACACTAGCAGGGAAGGGTTCAACACTAGGGGGTGATCAAGGGGTTAAGTGTATTCCCTCAGCGTGTTCTAACTGTAGGGGGAATGGGCTTACTGAAACATGAGAGAGATCACTGCTCCCGATCACTGGGCAGAACAGGGAAATGCCTTGTTTACATAGGCAGTTCCCCGTTATGCCTCTCCTCACTGCGTTCACGGGCCGCCGGCAGACATCGAGTCCATGAGACTCACGCACCCACCCGCTATCCTTCTCTTACGGACTGACATACAGGTATGTCAGTTTGCGCAGGAGAGCCTATCTGCCAATGTATATCAGTCGGCAAATGGTTAAGCCCCAATATAAGAGGGAGCAAGTTTTAAGAACGCAACACAGGTGAAATGCAACATAAACATAGCAACCTATACAACACTTATGAAAAAGTACAAACTACCTACCGGTATCTACAGTACAGTAACTATCTATATACAAAATATATACAAACAGATAATAAAGGGGTATAAGGACAGTGGGTAAGAAAGGTCAGGAATAGGTCCATGATGGTGAATCAGGTTCACAAAGAGCAGGTATAGGTAGCAGGATAAGGATCTGGATTACAAACTTCAAGGAACAGAGAGCAAGGGTATGCGGTGTTCTACCCGCAAATTATTTTTTTTTAAAAGTCAGCAGCTACAAACACTGTAGCAAATAAAGAAAAAATCTTGCGAGCCACAACAGTCCAATGTCAATCAAGTGACAAGTGATAATACCCAGCTGCAGACGCAGATCACGTTTCATAACCGTGCAAACTAATATGGAGAGATAATATGCGTTGCGCTAGAGTGAACCAAATCGATATATATAATTCTGTGTCAATCAAAAATAAACAAAAAACGCATGTAAAAAAATTCATACAAAGCAGCATTAAAGTGCAATGTGCATATAGAATATCAACAAATCTAAAGTGCATACATAGATAAGAAAGTGCCCAGTGCTCCACATTGATATCAAATAGTCCTGTTAAACAATCCTATGTGGTAAGTGAAAAAAGTCCTAAAAATCAATATCAAAATAAGTGTATAAAGCAGTGTCCATGTATGGTGTCATCCAGCATGCTCATCAGATTCTAGGTGCTGCAAACCATGCTCCGGTGCACTTCGGTGACCCCCCCAGGTTGTTGCTCTCACCTCAGAGCGTGTGACCCAGTAGCGAACTGTGTCAAAACACGCTTTGGAGCCACCCCCGGGCTCTATACTGATTTTCAGGTGCCGATCTCCAGCCTGGTTCAATGCAGCTCTGTTAATTTCTTTGTTATTAATTGTAATTTCTTTAGAAGGGAACCAGCTGCCAATCTATTTCAATCTATCTGGTGGTCAGAGAAAGGGTGCTGCATGTGCTTGTCAGTACATTAGGCATCTTTACTTGCAGCTGTTTACCCAGATGGGAATGCACACTTATAGGGGGCTATGGGCATATGCTGAAGGGCATTGTAGCCACCCTATAGGAGAAAATGTACAAAGCAGGTCCTTCAAATGCTCAGAATCCTGAAAAGGGAAGGACTGAGAAAGAAACAGGAAAGCAATCCGATATGCATGTGAGCATACCTCCCAACATTTTGAGATGGCCAAACACTGTAGCTACTGACTTTTAATAAAGACACTTACCTGTCCAGGAAGCCCACGATGTCGCCCCCCCCCCCCCAAGGCGGATCCATCCATCAGATCGGGTTCAGGCACCGCCATTCTAATTAAGGGAAACCGGCAGTGGAGCCTTGCAGCTTCACTGCCCGTTTCCTACTGCAGATGCGCGAGTTGCGCAGCACTTTGTGAGTGGCCAGCTGTCTTCTGGGGGACACACAGGTCCTAGAAGACAGTGGGGGGGGCTCACCCCACAAGAGGATATGACGTCCTGCGCCGCGGACCGGATGGATTGGAAGTACACTATGTACTTCATAAAAAGGTACTATAAAAGAAAACAAATATTTGTTTTACTATCCAAAAAGGAGGGGTGGAGAGGTGGTCTTTCGCTTAAGACCACCTCTCAAAAGTGGGTGGAATTCCGCTTTAGACCTGATGCACTGTGGGGCTAAATATCCTTTTAGTAGCCAGCATCAGCTGGAGACTAATTTCTGGAATCTGCTGGCTTCTGGGAGACACATGGTGAATACTGGAAGAACAACATCTGAAGACCACAGTGCCCCAGAAGGTGTTCTAGTTTGCAAACAGTCCTAACTCTAGGAAACAGCCTCAGGACACTTGAACATGCCTTTGTCATAAAAGTCCATGAGATATCTGTAAATTAGATATTCTATAAAACATTATGTGTAGAATAAGAATTAATAGTCCTTGTCCATGCAACTCTTACAGACTCCTCTTTACCCTAGTTTAGGGAATCAACAAGAAATCTTTACCTTTTACATGTCCAATTGAAGGGTTCCTTAGTGTCAGGGTCTGGCAAAGTTTTGTCGCTCTCCAGGGTTTGGCAACTGGCTAAGACCCTACCACAATTTAGTAACAGGATTTAGTAACAGGCTGGGTGCCCCACTGACCTGATTGGCTGAAGCACATGGAACTTGATTCCACACGTCTACCAAGGCAGCCTCAGGATGCTCCAAAATGCCTTGGCCAAATAAGTCCATGCGATATCTGCAAATCATCCTTAAGAAGTTATTTGTATATGAGGTCCGAACACAGGCTAGGTTTACTGCTACTGGAGTCTGGTAACATAACAGGCTAGATTCCCCCACAGCCAGGGTCTGGCAACAAGTCCTCTACCAATGTGATTTAGTTACAGTCTGGGTGCTGCACCAACCATTGTACATTGAGACACATAGAACTTGATTCTTCAAGTCTATCAAGGTAGCAAGTATCCCAATACTGACATACCATGGGTCATCAGTTGATTCAGCACTAGGATCTTTAAACAGCACAAGAAACTTGACACCAGAGTGTCTTGCCAGTCGCCACATGCCAACACTACAAGGAATGCAACAAGAAGTATAAGAGTGCAAGCAAGGCAGCTAAAGTAGACTTTAAGAGGCATATAGAAGAGGAGAGAAAAAAAAAAAGAAAAAAAAGTAATATGTCAATAGTAAGAAAGTGAGATTAGATCGTATAGGCCCCATAAACAAACGATCAGGGGAAGTTGGTTACAAATAACAAGGAGAAAGCAACACACACACACACACATACACACACACACACACACACACCTATGCAGGTTGAACTAGATGGCCTGGTGTTTTTATTGAACCATATCAACTATGAAACTATTTTGGGACATTTCACATTTGGGTTTCTTGCCTGTTGACTAGGACATGTTCTTCACATTAATAGCCACCCTTTTTGGGGCACAGGTTACCCAACGTGAGGCCCCCAAAGCACCTAGAGTTTCAGAGATGATATCTGAGTTGTTCAAATGGCACTCTGTCATTTCTCAAAAGCTTGCTAATACTAGTGCTGTAAATGCCGCTATTTGGTTCAGGGTGAGTGTCTGGATCACCAGAGTTTGACGCAAAAGGCTGTAAAAAGAACTCAAATAGAGTATCTACTGGAAGAATCTCAGGCCTGATGAGAAACTAATGCCAAGCACATCACAAAAATGGAGACTAAGAAATACCAGACCAGTGAGCTTGGCTTTAACACTAGAGTCAGCATGACAAGTGACAGAGAGTCTGTGAAACCAGGCTGAGGAGCAGGTGGAGAGTCTGAAGAGTCAAGCTGGGGAGCAGGCAGAGATTTTGTAGAGTCAGACTACAAAACTACGGGGACCAAAACAAGGTGCGAGGACTTCAAAGCAGAATCAGGATGCAGGCCCCTATTAGCTGAATCAAGTAACAGCCTATTAAGTGTATAGACATAATTCAAGGTTTTTGAAAGGGGGACAGTGTTTATAACTTCTGGAATATAGACAGTATCACGTACCTTACAGCAGTGTTCGAAATGACGAGGGTGGCCTCTTTCACGGTCCCGGTTCTAGCACCCCTGGAGGTTGAGACAGGGGCTGCTAGGGCGACGGAAGGGTGCAGGTGCCTGCAGGCAGGATCAGGAACACCGGAGCCTTCGTAGAGGAGGTGGGATGCTGATCACTGGACTAGTTCAGGAAAAGTCCAACAGGAACACTTGCAGAGTCAGGACAGGCAGGGGTTGGCAACGTGCTGGCAGCAAGATACACAATCGGAAGGCAGGCTCGTAGTCGGGGACTGGCGGTGGTTGGCAACAGGCAGGCAGTGGAGTACAGGATCAGGAGACAGAGCCGAAGTCAGAAGCCCAAGCCGGGGTCGATACAGGAAGCAGAGGCAGACAGGGATGCAGGGGTAATCCGAGAGAGTGGTCGAGGAAGCCAGGAGTTCAGGATCAAGGTAAATCAAACAAGACAGCAGCAAGGATACAGAAACGAGCTGAGACAATCCAGCACTGATGCTAGTAAGCTGATCATTTAAATAGGGCGCCGTGCTTAGTTAGCGTGTGAACGTGCCCGCGCTGACGCGCACTCATTCGTGTGGCTGCGCCAACGTGCGTGCCTGGTCCGGGGCTTGCTCGTTCTTGCCGCACGTTTGTATCCAAAGATCAGAGCCTGCTGGCTGGCGCACGGGAACGAGCATTTGTTGCAAAGGTTTTCTGACATTGCCCCCTCCTTATGGGCAGCCTCCGGCTGGGTGGATCCTAAATGAGTCAGCAAGTTCAAGTTCATAAGCCACTTCTTGACCGGAAAAGGTCCTAGGTATCTAGGTCCCAATTTCCTGGGCGGACAGGTCAATTTCAGATTTTTTGTTGAGAGCCACACACAGTCGCCAACTTTCAAATCCAGTTCTCCTCTCCTCCTCCTGTCGAAGAACTTTTTATTATCTTCTTCCTGCCCTGGAAATGGTCTCTCTCAGCACCTGGTTATTGGTAGCAAGGAAGTTTAATCTGTCCTGAACAGCTGGCAAAGGAGAATCTGGAATCAGCGTTGGTAAAAAAGAGGGATGATACCCATAGTTTGAGAAGAAGGGGGACTGATTGGTGGCTGCATGGGTAGAGTTATTAAATGTGAATTCCGCCAAGGGCAGTAGTGAAGCCCAATCTTCCTGGGTAAAGGAGGAGAAGCAGCGCAGGTATTGCTCCAGCATTTGATTTGTACGCTCAGTCTGCCCATTGGACTGGGGGTGGTGAGCCGAAGAGAAACTGAGTTTGATGCCCAACGCTCCGCACAGTGCTTTCCAAAATCTTGAAGTGAACTGCACTCCACGATCTGAGACAATGTCGCTAGGAATTCCGTGCAGTCTAACAACTTCTTTAATGAAAACTTTAGCAGTTTCTGTTTCTGATGGGGTCCCTTTTTTGGGGATAAAATGCGACATCCTGGAGAGGCGATCCACCACCACAAAGATGGATGAAAACCCTTCAGATGTCGGGAAGCTCCACAATAAAAATTGATTGCAATTTTATCCCAGGGTCTTTCAGGAATGGGTAGTGGTCTTAATAATTCCCATGCTTTGTCTTTACTATTCTTGTTCCTGAGGCAAATTGAGCAGGAACCAACATATTTCCTGCAATCCTTTGCTAGGTTAGGCCACCAAAAATGTCTCTGGACCAAATCCATGGTCTTGTATCCCCCGAAATGGCCGGCCAACGGGTAGTCATGGCATGCTTGTAGGATGGTAGTATGCAGATTCTGTGGTATGAAAACTTTATTACCCTGCCAATAGAGCCCATCATTTTCCTGAAGATTCATATCTGGGGGCAGAGAAATTCCCCTGGATGCTTGATGAATCTGTGACATTAAGTCGGCTTGCGTAAGCAGAAAATTTCCAGCCTGTAGGATGGTGTCCAATTGGGGTGGAGCTTCAACTTCATTAAACATACGCGATAGCGCATCAGGTTTCACATTCTTGGACCCGGGCCGGTAGGTAATATGGAAACTGAAGCGTGAAAAAAAAAGAGCCCATCTTGCTTGTCTGGGTCTAAGGCGTTTGGCGGTTCTGAGATATTCTAAGTTCTTATGATCCGTGAAGATCAGTATTGGGTGTGTTGCTCCCTGCAAGAGGTACCGCCATTCTTCCAGGGCCGATTTGATTGCCAACAGTTCTCGGTCTCCCACATCATAGTTCCTTTCTGATATCCCTAATTTCTTCGAGAAAAAGGCCACGGGATGCATTAAAGCCTTAGGTCCCTGGCGCTGGGACAAGATAGCCCCCACAGCGCTTTCTGAGGCATCTACTTCCAGGATGTATAGAAAAATGGGATCAGGGTGCTTCAGTACCGGAGCAGAGGTAAAAAGTCCCTTTAATTTGTCAAAAGCAGCTTGAGCTGCCCCCATCCTCTGAAAACAGCTCTGTTTCTTGGTGAGTTGAGTGATGGGCATGATGATACCAGAGAAGTTTTTATTAAATTTCCTGTAGAAATTAGAGAAACCGATGAACCGCTGTACCCCTTTATTATCAATTGGAGGTGGCCAGGACATTATAGCTGCGACCTTTTGAGGGTCCATTGCCATACCCCCGTAGAGATTACCAGCCCGAGAAAGTGAATGGTCTGCCATTCGAATTCACATTTCTCGTCCATTCTGTCTTAATCTAAGAAGGACCTGTTTCACATGGTCACAATGTAATTCTAAGGAGACCGAGAAAATCAGAATGTCGTCTAGATAAACGATCATGAATAGGTCTAGGAAGTCTCTGAAGATATTGTTTACAAAATGCTGGAAAGTTGCCGGAGCGTTGCATAAACCGAAAGGCATAACGAGGTACTCAAAGTGGCCAAAACTAGTCCGGAAGGCTGTTTTCCACTCATCTCCCTTTCTGACTCTGATCAAGTTGTAGGCACCTCGTAAATCCAGCTTAGTGAATATTCTTGCAGAGCGGAGTCTCTGGAGCAGTTCTGGAATTAGAGGAAGGGGATAACGATTTTTAACGGTAATACGGTTTAATTCTCTGTAATCCACACATGGACGGAGTGAGTGATCTTTTTTCTCGACAAAAAAAATTCCCTCCCCAACTGGAGAAGTAGAGTGTCGGATTAACCCTTTCCTGAGGTTCTCATTGACATAGTCCTTCAAGACCAAAAGTTCAGGCTCTGAAAGGGGAAAAATACTTCCAAATGGGATTTCTGCCCCAGGTAAAAGTTCAATCGGGCAATCATAGGCCCAGTGGGGGGGGAAGAGTGTCTGCTTTCTGCTTATCAAAGACATCCAGGAAATCATGGTACACGGACGGAACAAGGTCTTGGGATTCGGATACTGGTTTTAGACAGCCAACAACTGGAGCCGTACAGTGGAGGGTTTTGAGACAATTGTGGAGGCAATAGGAAGACTGGGAGACCACCTTGCCCGTTGTCCAATCTATCTGTGGGTTGTGTGCTTGCAACCATGGCATCCCCAAAATAAGAGTGGTGAGGAGATAACGTCCAGGCACAACAGTTCTTGGTGGTTAGGTAAAATGTCAGCGGGCAAGGGTTGAGTTTCTTGGATGATGGGCCAGTTCAGGAAAAGTCCAACAGGAACACTTGCAAAGTCAGGACAGGCAGAGGTTGGCAATGTGCTGGCAGCAAGGTACACAATCAGAAGGCAGGCTCATAGTCGAGGACTGGCAGTGGTTGGCAACAGGCAGGCAGCGGAGTACAGGATCAGGAGACAGAGCTGTAGTCCAAGCCAGGGTCGATACAGGAAGCAGAGGCAGACAGGGATGCAGGGGTAATCCGAGAGAATGGTCAAGGAAGCCAGGAGTTCAGGATCAAGGTAAATCAAACAAGACAGTAGCAAGGATACAGGAACGAGCTGAGACAATTCAGCACCGATGCTAGTAAGCTGATCATTTAAATAGGGCGCCGTGCGCCGTGATTCGTTGGGGTGCGAATGTGCCCGCGCTGATGCGCACATTACAAAGACAGGTGTGTGGGGTAAATCCGCGCAGTGGTTAGATGTTACTAGAAAATAGGGCTGCTGCCTCTACAAATACAATGCCACCTAGGTGGAGTGTATTGAAATGTGTGTGAGAAGGCCCTTCTAAGAAAGACGTGGATAGATATTATTGTAGTGGGGGAAAAGTGGGATGCTGGCAATCCCATATATGAATGGGTAGCAGTAAGATTGAATTGGAACAGCTGGTACAAGGACAAGCAGGACTGGAGCAGCTGACATGAGAACAGGCTGGACAAAATCAATGGACACAAGGACAGCTAGACTGGAGCAGTTGGCACAGGAACAGGCTGGATTGGAGCATCTTTAATGGAAATAGTCTGGACTGAAACCATTGACACAGTAACAGACTGAACTGAAGAAACTGGCATGAAGACAGGTTGGACAGGAACAGTTGGCACAGAAGCAAGCTAGACTGGAGCAGCTGTCACAATAAAAAAGCTGAGCTGAAGCAGCTGGCACATGGACAGGTGGGATTAGAGTTGCTGGCATGGAGACAGGCAGGTTTTGAGCAGCTGGCATGGAAACAAGTAACAGGCTTGATTGAAACAGTTGTCCCAAGAACAGGCTGGACTGAAGGAGCTGAAATGAAGACAGGCTGATCAGCTGGCATCGGAACAGGCTAGACAGGAACAGCTGGCATAGGAATGGGCTTGATGGGAGCAGCTGGCTTAGAGATACTGTAGGCGTGACTGTTTCTGCAAGTATATAGACAGAATGGACTGGGGCAGATGGCACAGAAACTGGTTGGACTGGAGGAGCTGGTATGAGGAATGGATAGTCAGTAATGGTTGGCATAGGAACAGGCATGACAGGAGCAGCTGGCATGTAAGCAGGCTGCATGGTAGCAGCTGACATGAATGCAGACTGGACAGGACTTGTTGGTACCAAGACAGGCTAGACAGGAGCAAGATGATCAAAAGCTGAGTTCAGTGGGCAAGCTGGCTGATTTGAGGTTAGAATGCAAGCTGGCTAGTCAAAGGCTGGTGATAATACAAGCATGATGGACACTGATGGTAACTAACACTGGTCAAAGAGTGAGGTCGTGGCATGCTGGTCTGGAGCAGGAGAAAGGTCACACTGGATGGAGACTGGAACTGGTATAGGTTCTTGCTGAATGGTGCCTGAGGCAACTTTGAGGAAGAAAAAAAAGAATGTGTTTCTTTTTAAGTTTGGACACTGGATTCACATTGGTAAATGGAATTTATTGTACCGTTTTAATGGTGAGAGAGTAGGAACACTCATGGGAAGCTGAAAATGCCTGATAGGGGTGGTAGGACAGTGCACATCAGTAAAGAAAAAAATTACATATTTGCAACATTTTATAACAGAGAAAAAAAGTTTTTTTTTTTCAACATTTTCTGGTTTTTTTTCATTTGCTTAGCAAACAATTAATAACCCATTGGTGATTAAATACCCCCAAAAGAAAGGTCTGTCTGTCTAAAAAAAAATGAGAAAAATTTCCCTTGGGTATAGCGTTGCACGACAATTGTCATTCAAAGTGTGACAGGGCTAAAAGCTGAACATTGGCCTGGGTAGGAAGGTGGTGAAATTGCCCAGTAGGCAAATAGTTAAATACCTTCAGCAGCTCTGTGTATACTAGGGATGAGCCGAACACCCCCCGGTTCGGTTCGCACCAGAATCTGCGAACGGACCGAAAGTTTGTGAAAACTTTAGAACCCCATTAAAGTCTATGGGACTTGAACGTTCAAAATCAATAGTGCTAATTTTAAAATCTAATATGCATGGTATTGTCCTAAAAAGGGTTTGGGGACCCGGGTCCTGCCCCAGGGGACATGTATCAATGCAAAAAAAGTTTTAAAAACAGCCGTTTTTTCAGGAGCAGTGATTTTTAATGATGCTTAAAGTGAAAAAAAAAAACACCCTGGGGGGTGTCTATAGTATGCCTGTAAAGTGGCGCGTGTTTCCCGTGCCTAGAACAGTCCCTGCACAAAATGACATTTGTAAAGGAATGAAAGTCATTTAAAACTGCTTGCGGCTTTAATGTAATGTCGGGTCCTGGCAATCTGGATGAAAATCAGTGAGACAAACAACCTGGGTACCCCCCACCCCCCAGTCCATTACAGGGCCCCTTCGGTCTTGTATGGATATTAAGGGGAACCCCGCACCCAAATTAAAAAAAAGGAAAGGCGTGGGGCCCCCAGGCCCTATATTTTCTGAACAGCAGTATACAGGCGATGCAAACAAGACAGGGACTATAGGTTTGTTGTTAAGTAGAATCTGTTTGTAATTTTGAACTGGTACATTTTTAAAGTGTAGCTCCAGCCAAAAAAATCTATTTTTAAGCTTTTTGGAAAACATAGGGAAGGGTTATCACCCCTGTAACATTTGTTTTGCTGTCTGTGCAACTCTTCAGAAGATTTCACCTCACTTTCTGTCCCAATGACAAATGTTTTTTTGAAAATTTGGGGTTTTTAGTGAAACAAGGATTGGTGATAAAGCATCAGTGAAGAGGAGACACATTTTTCCCATATTAACTCTTACAGGAGAGAATTTCCCTTCCTAGGGGTAAAATTCATCTCACTTCCTGTTGTCTCCTTCCATTTGCAAGTAGGAGTTGTTTGTAAGTTGGATGTTTGAAAGTAGGGGCCTGCCCTATATACTCTGCAGAAATTGGGGCCTTAGGTGTTGATGTTGCCACAAGACTGTAAGCCCTCACAGTTACTCTTGGTGGGTGTAGGAACAGGCCGTGCCGTGAAATATTAGATCAAGAATTGTAATTACATGGCATTGTTGAACAGTGGTAGAAAAATTGGGCCTTTGGTGGTGCTGGTGCCACAACACTGTAAGTCCTAACAGTTACTCTTGGTGGGCGCTGGAATGGGCCCTGCTGTGAAATATTATATCAAGAATTGTAATTAAATGCACCTGTTGAACAGGGGCAGAAAAATTGGGCCTTTGGTGGTGGTGGTGTTGCCACAACACTGTAAGCCCTCACAGTTACTCTTGGTGGGCACAGGAATGGGCCCTGCTGTGAAATATTAGATCAAGAATTGTAATTACACGCCCCTGTTAAATGGGCTAAAAAATTGGGCCTTGGGCACTGGTGCCACAACACTACAACCCCTCACAGATACTCTAGTTGGAGCGCAGGAATGAGCCCCGCTGCAAAGTATTGCATCAAAAATTGTAATTACATGCCCCTGTTAAACAGGGGCTGAAAAATTGTAGCTTTGTTGTAGCTTTTGGTGCATACTGTGCAGAGGACACAGTACACTTACTGTAAATACTGCAGCTGCCTGCCTGTGGTATTAATAGAATCAGAACAACAGCAATTGTCTTCAGGTAGCTTTAGGTGCACACTGTGCAGAGGACGCAGTACACTAACTGTAAATACTGCAGCTGCCTGCCTGTGGTACTAAAAGGATCAGAAGAACACCACCAATTTTCTTTAGGTAGCTTTAGGCTCACACTGTGCAGAGGACACAGTACACTAACTGTAAATACTGTAGCTGCCTGCATGTGGTACTAATAGGATCAGAAGAACACCACCAATTTTCTTCAGGTGGCTTTAGGTGCACACTGCAGAGGACACAGTACACTAACTATAAATACTGCAGCTGCCTGCCTGTGGTATTATTAGAATCAGAACAACAGCAATTGTCTTCAGGTAGCTTTAGGTGCACACTGTGCAGAGGACACACTACACTAACTGTAAATACTGCAGCTGCCTGCAGTACTAATAGGATCAGAAGAACACCACCAATTTTCTTCAGGTAGCTTTAGGTGCACACTGAGCAGAGGACGCACTACACTAACTGTAAATACTGCAGCTGCTTGCCTGTGGTACTAATAGGATCAGAACAACAGCAATTATCTTCAGGTAGCTTTAGGTGCACACTGTGAAGATGACGCACTACACTAACTGTAAATACTGCAGCTGCCTGCCTGTGGTATTAATAGGATCAGAACAACAGCAATTGTCTTCAGGCAGCTTTAGGTGCACACTGCGCAGAGGACGCACTACACTAACTGTAAATACTGCAGCTGCCTGCAGTACTAATAGGATCAGAAGAACACCACCAATTTTCTTCAGGTAGCTTTAGGTGCACACTGAGCAGAGGACGCACTACACTAACTGTAAATACTGCAGCTGCCTGCGGTACTAATAGGATCAGAAGAACACCACCAATTTTCTTCAGATAGTTTTAGGTGCACACTGTGAAGAGGACACACTACACTAACTGTAAATACTGCAGCTGCCTGTGTTACTAATAGGATCAGAAGAACACCACCATTCTTCTTCAGGTAGCTTTAGGTGCACACTGTGCAGAGGACGCATTACACTAACTGTAAATACTGCAGCAGCCTGCGGTACTAATAGGATCAGAAGAACACCACCAATTTTCTTCAGGTAGCTTTAGGTGCACACTGTGCAGAGGACACACTACACTAACTGTAAATACGGTAGCTAATAGAACTAATAGGATCAGAAGAACACCAGCAATTTTCTTCAGATAGCTGTAATTACTGTAAAAACACCTGCCTGCCTGTCAGTAGTAAGAGAATAACAGGAACGGATCTAGCTAACTCAATACAGTACATATATATATATATATATATATATATATATATATATATATATATATATATATATATATATATATATATATATATATACAACACCTAGGATGCATATATATACACGATACACTGTAAGTGCAGCTAACTGACTCGGATGCCTACGCCTTATATAGTGTGGGGCATGTACTAAACTCCCTGAGCCATAAATGGCCAAAGCCACCTTGGCTTTGGCCAATTATGGCTCTCTGTACAGATGGCGCTGTGATTGGCCAAGCATGCGGGTCATAGTGCATGCTTGCCCAATCATCAGCCAGCAATGCACTGTGATGCCACAGTGAATTATGGCCCATGATGCGCCACTCGAATTTGACACGAACAGCTTATATCGTTCGCAATTCCACGAACGGTCGAACATGCGATGTTCGAGTTGAACATTGGTTTGACTCTAACTTGAAGCTCATCCCTAGTGTACACAAAGAAAATTGGGTATAACATTGACATAGCTTCAAACAAACTACAATGGCTCATTATTGATATGATACAGAAGTATTTAGACAAAATAAAGGTGAATAAAACACTGGAATCAAATGGCTTACAACCCATGTCCTCAAAGAGTTGATCCCTGGTATTGCAAATCTCTTGTTTCTAATTTTTAGAGACTCTTTAATGACTTGCTTGGTACCACTGGATTGAAGCAAGACCAATGTGGTGCTTATAAATAAAAAGGTCTCAAAGATTTTACCAATACAAACTGACTAATTTAACTTTTATAGTCAGGAAGATAATTGAGAATTTGATAAAAGACCACATACAAGAACTTTGCTAAGAAACATTGTTATAAGAAATGATTAACACAGATTTATGAAGGATAGAATTTGTCAAACAAATCTGCTTTTTTTATGAAGAAGTAAACAAAAACAAAGGAGTGGCAGTGGATATTGTATACCTGGACTTTGCAAAAACATTTGAAACAGTTCCACACACATGGCTAATGTGTAATTTAAAGTGTAAAGGCTTAGAATTATCACTTTTGTAAATGGATAGAAAACTGGCTAAAATACTATATTCAGAGAGTAGCTATTAACGATGTTCGGAATGGTCCAAGGTGGTGTACTCCAAGGTTCAGTTTTGGAACTCTTACTTTTTAACCTATTTATAAATCAAATAGAGTTTGGCATTACAATTACCATTTCAGTGTTTGCAGATGGCACCAAGGGGGTTATTTATGAAAGGTAAATCCACTTTGCACTACAAGTGCACTGCAAGTGCACTTGGAAGTGCAGTCGCTGTAAATCTGAGGGGTAGATTTGAAATGAGGGGAAGCTTTGCTGATTTTATCATCCAATCATGTGCAAGCTAAAATGCTGTTTTTTTATTTTGCTTGCATGTCACCCTCGGATTTACAGCGACTGCACTTCCAAGTGCACTTGTAGTGCAAAGTGGATTTGCTTTTCGTAAATAACCCCCCAAGATTTGTAGTGGAATAAGATGTCTCCAACTTACAAGCAGACATTAATGCACTGTTTAATTGGGCGACTGTGTGGCAAATGAGATTAATAAAGTTATGCACTTTAGGGCTAAAAACATGCATGCCTCACACATTCTAGGAGGAGTACAACTGGGTGATTCAATGGTTGTGAGGGATCTAGGTGTTCTAATAGGTTTAAAGTGTTTGTAAAGTCTTAAGCCTCGTACACACGATCCGACTTTCCGAAAACAAAACCGTGGAATTTTGTTCGAAGGGTGTTAGCTCCAACTTCTCTTGCATACACATGGTCACACAAATGTTGGCCAACAATTACGAACGTAGTGACGTACTAGACATACTACGTGGATTTTCAGCTCTTTAGCGCTGATTCGTGCTTTTCAGTTCACGTTTTTTATTTCGTGCTTTTCCGTTCATTTCTGAATGGAGATCACTAGAAAAAAAAACGAAATGCGTTTGTCAGAACTCTGTGAATATCACCAGCAAAGCAGCTTCATTATTATACCATTATAAAGAAGAAGAGAATGCACTGCATTGAGAGATTTCATAATTTGCTGCGTCACGAATGTGACATCTTCATTACGAACGCTAGTTTTACAAGACCGAGCGCTTCCTGCTCGTCCTTGATTTCGAGCATGCGTGTTTGTACTTTGGACTTTTGTCTGACGGACTTGTGTACACGTGATCAGAAAGTCCGACAACACACATTTGTTGGCGGAAAATTTGAGAAAGTTCTAGCCAACATTTGTTGGCGGAAAGTCTGACAACAATTGTCCGTTGGAGCAGACACATGGTCGGATTTTCCGCCAACAGCCTGGCATCCAACATTTCCCATTGGAAAATCCGATCGTGTGTACAGGGCTTTAAGGTTTTCCCCTAATGCATTCTATGCATTAAGGTGAAAAACCTTCTGCACTGCACCTCTCCCCCAGAACCCTCCTCTTTACTACCTGAGCCTGATCCTATCCAGCGATGTGCACGAGCGCAGCTGTTCCAGTCGCTGTCGCTCACCTCATTGGACAGATTGATAGCAGCAGGAGCCATTGGCTCTCGCTGCTGTCAATCAAAAGCTGTGACATAGAAGCAGGGGGTGGGGCCAAGTCCCACTGTCTGTGTCAATGGACACAGCAGCGGGACTCGGAAACGAGCACGCACGGATGCCCCCATGGAAAGCGGCTTTACCATAGGGGCACCTGATGAAGAGGAGTTGCCTGGTGCGCTGTTGGGGGACTCCAGAAGAATAGGATACCCTTCGGGTCTGGCATGGATTTTAAGGGGACCCCATGCCAAAAAAAAAATGATGTCTTCCCTATAATCCATACCAGCCCCATATCCGAGCATGCAGCCCGGTAGGTCAGAAAAAAGGAGGGGGGTTTGAAAAGCCCCCCCCTGAAGCATACCAGGTCAAATACTCTCAACATTGTTTTGAATCATTCCGAAAATTTGGAATTCGCTAGAAAATTTATAAAGAAAATTTAACGAAAACGAAACAAAACTAAACAAATTCTGAAACAAATTTATTGAACCAAAATTAGTAGCATAACTAATCTATCCAAAACGAAACACATTTTTCTGTTCTGCACAGTACTCCATGAGCAGAGAGCTGATGACCAGCTCTCTGCCTGTCCCCCCACAGTCACTGGAGTGCTGGGCTGTAGAGGTGGCGGTAGCAGTTGGCTTAGGCTCTTGCTGGCTTGCTGAGAGGTTGAGCCAGGTGCCAGTCCAACCATGTGGGCGCAATCTTTCCCCAGCCTGGACTCGCACTGTGGTGTCATTCGACGGTGGGCTTCAGGAGTGCAGAATGAACTGCACTCCTGTGATCCACAGGAGAAGTGCAGCCAAAGAACTTTGGCTGTACTTCTCCTTTAACAAACGTATCATCAAGGATCTCTTGTACTTTATGATGGGTCTCTGCTGAATGCAATAATTAAGCCACTGGATTTTAGCCTACGTCTCCTGAGGTGAGTTGCTTAAAGGATAAGTTACACATTACATACATATTAAGGGTGTAACGTGTAACATGTTCTAGCAGCCTCCCCCCACATCCCCCAATCTTCCCCCTTTTACAGTCGGTGGGGGTTCTTCTCCCAGCCCCTGCCCACACAGCTGAGTCAATAATTCATAGAGTTATGTGAATGACTGAACTACAATTACAGCCTGCTATTGCAGCATATGGTTTGTAGTTCTCAACTGTGAGGGAGCTGGCGAGCACCCTTGTAGTTCATTGACCTTCCTGCTCTTCAGTAACTGTCTGTCCATATGGGAGATATGAGCAGGCAGCGATTCTGAGAGTTTACAGAATCCTGGCATTGTATCTGTGATCTCCTTATATGCAAGTTATTGTCATAAAAAGTGTTTGGGGACCTGGGTCCTGCCCCAGTGGACATGTATCAGTGCAAAAAAAAGTTTAAAAAACACAGTTTTTTCGGGAGCAGTGATTTTATTAAAGCTTAAAGTGAAACCATAAAAGTGAAATATTCCTTTAAATTTCATACCTGGGGGTGTCTATAGTATGCCTGTAAAGTGGCCCTTTTTTCCCGTGTTTAGAACAGTCCGAGAGCAAAATGACATTTGTAAAGGGAAAAAAGTCATGAAGTAATAGCGGTGTCAGCTATAGTGAACTGTCTATGGGAGAAATCAAAATTGCTAATTTTAAGGGTTAATATGCAAGTTATTGTCATAAAAAGTGTTTGGGAACCTGGGTCCTGCCCCACGGGATATGTATCAGTGCAAATAAGTTTTAAAAACGGCCGTTTTTTCGAGAGCAGTGATTTTAATAATGCTTAAAGTGAAACAATAAAAAGTGTAATATTCCTTTAAATTTCGTACCTGGGGGGTGTCTATGGTAAGCCTGTAAAGGGGCATGTGTTTCCGGTATTTAGAACAGTCTGACAGAAAAATGTCATTTCTAAAGGAAAAAAAAGTAATTTAAAACTACTCGCGGCTATAATGAATTGTCGGTCCGACAATACACATAAAAGTTAATTGATAAAAACGGCATAGAATTTCCCCACAGGGGAACCCCGAACCAAAATTTAAAAAAAAAATGCGTGGGGGTCCCCCTAAATTCCATACCAGGCCCTTCAGGTCTGGCATGGATATTAAGGGGAACCCCGCGCCAAAATAAAAAAAAATGGAGTGGGGGTCCCCTTCAAAATCCATACCAGATCTGAAGGGTCTGGTATGTATTTTAAGGGGAACTCCATGCCAAAATATAAAAAAAATGGCGTGGGGTCCCCCCAAAAATCCATACCAGACCCTTTCCCGAGCACGCAACCTGGCAGGCCGCAGGAATAGAGCGGGCACGAGAGAGAGCGCCCCCCCTCCTGAACGTACCAGGCCACATGCCCTCAACATTTAACAAGGGGACCCCAGATCCTGGCCCCCCCATGTGACTTGGTAATGGGGTACAAATGTACCCCTACCATTTCACAAAAATGTTAAAAAACACAAGAGACGGTTTTTGACAAGTCCTTTATTAATTTCTTCTTCTTTCATTTTCTTTCTTCTGATCTTCCTTCGGTGTTCTTCTTCTTCCTCCATCTTCTTCTTCTCCATCTCAATCTATAAACTGCAAATGGGTTTGATTTTCCGTGAACCCTAAACTTAGCAACCTAAACTTGAAGCTCACCCCTTACTTACTGATTGCAATTGATGTGTTGCAAAGCAATACATTTGTTTTTACAATGATTTGTTGCAAAAAAATGAAATGGTAAGTGACATTTAAGCAAATAAGGAGTAATAAGAAAACATGGGGAAACTAGTTCAAGAAAACTCAGCCTCCAAGTTTTAAAATTATCCCTAACATCACGTTCAGAGGAAAATATCACCGCCAAATGCAGCCCATTCAACTGTGACCTGGGGGCTTGTGGTGACATGAGCTGATAAAAACGCTACATGCACCTTTTTTTGGTGCATTTGAATGACCTACCCTAAACCAAATACGTTAAAGTGGATGTAAACCCAATTTATTTTTTAATTAAGGCTTGCACCTTGTACAGTATAGGATTTTCATGTCATCTGTGCCCAATCTTGCCACGAAGAGTTAATCCAGCTCTGTGCAGTCCTCTTATCTTTTGTCAGTGAAATAAAAACAGACAGACAGAGAAATAGGAGTCTGTTTCTCCCCTTTGCTGTGAGTGACAGGTGATTTACATATCTCATGCACTAGCCTTAGAGAGTAATTCAGTGTACTTCAGATCCCTTCCTCCTTTCTTCTCCAGCTCTCCCAGGGTTGGCTTCTCCACACCTCAGCATGATTGGGCATGCTGAAGTCATGTGGTGACTTTTCTGGGTTTTGACTGAATGTTAGTGATCATAGCAGAAGTTCAATGTAAGAAATACACAGGAGAAAATGCATGTTTACAAGGGAAGTGTAGAGGTGGGCGGGGAGTCTTCTGACATCACAACTCCACCCACCGAGCTCCAGACAATAGACCCACCCACAGAATCTGCAGTTTTTCACGTCTCATAATGGACAGAGGGGAGACATTTGACAGGTAAGGATACATGCAGAAGGCATATATATCCTTATAGATAACCGCTATGGCAGTAGTTTAGAAAGGATGAGAGTGGGTTTACATCCACTTTAATGCTTGTAATAACACATATTAACACAGAGCAATTGTTTGACTAGACCCTAAGAGGGGAATGCATGACTGTTTGCTTTTTCCTTTAATAAAAAAAGACTGATGGATCAGCAGATGAAAACCTGTAAACTGAATCACAGATGCAGATAAGAAGGCATGGTGAATTTATTACAGGTCACTCATCTCAGGTGAAGATACATCTAGACAAATAATGATTTTATGTACATCTAACAGACCTTGCACATAAACTGATGTGCGTTTGCTCGATTTAATCAAGCTATAAGCTGGAAAGGCAGGCATCCAGGCCCACACTTTCTGATGCATGCAGATATGCCAGGCGGTATGTCTATGTTTATCTATTAAATATTTCAAACTCGATCTAGGTTTTCCTCAATCTCTCCAACTAGCAAAGTTATGTAGTCTTTTATGCACAGATTTGTCCTTGATATTATTGGACTCAGGATTTAAGCAGGTTAAGCTGATTAGACAATATGGCTTTACTGATTACAGGAATAGCCAAAATGACAAAATACAAAGCATTGACTCTTCAGTATTTAAAGTCATACACATTTATTTATAAATAAATATATTGCATAAGCTTGACCATTAATCCAATAGGTACTGAAGTGATAAATTTAGTGGGAGTTGCAACATTTCAGGTTAACTAAACAATAATGTGGGAGGTGTGTTGGTTCCCTATTAGCCCTGACTGCTTTCTGCCAGCTCATATCAACTGCTTCCCATGTTCCTGGATTAACTCCAGATCACCCAGTACATTGGCCATAGTAGTAAAGAGAAAGTCCATTTAAACTCCAAAAAAAAAAAATATATATATATATATATATATATATATATATATATATATATATATATATATATATATATATATATGTATGAAGGCCTGTTTACTGGCCTGAAGTTATGGGAGGAGCCTGGAGGGTATTTAACCAGACCACCCAGGATGGTCTGTGTCAGTTCCAGTGCGCGGTAGTTCACATCACAGGGCTGACTCTTCCCAGCTCAACTCATGTTCGGCAGTCTGTGCATTCAGTCGCAGGTGCACTCCGGCTTTTAATTTGTGGTCTTCGTCGGCGGTTCCCACTCACGGTCGCAGGTAGTATCCAAACTTTCGTGTCATGTGCAAAATCTTGCGGTTTATTATGCTTCCTATCCTGCACCCCTTTCGTGAAAAAACCTGCCCCGGAGTTGTTGTCGCTCATGTCCCGACACCATTCTGCACAGGCGTAGTACATTCGTAAAGTTCCTTCTGACAAATATAAGATTCATTCGTAGACCCAAGCCTCCAGTCACTATAGGTCGTTCTCAATATCACTCGCAATAGGCTTCACTGGTTATAAAATTCATGGTCCATGGGGTTGCCATCTCATTCATTAGGAGATTAGCATGTATTGTTTGTATGGGTTTCTGTGGCTGATTGAGGTGTGGTTGAGCCCACCTGGTGCCTTCTCTGCACTTGATTAGCCTGGGGGGATGGGTGGTTGATAGGTGTTCAGTTTCACAGTGAGACCCCATTCACACAGGGACGACTTGTCAGGCGACCTAGTCGCCTGACAAGTCGCCTCCCGTTCTGTACTATGGAGCCATTCTAAGGGGAGCGACGCAAGTCGCTCCGACTTAGAAAAAGGTTCCTGTACGACTTTGGGGGCGACTTGGGGCGACTTGCATAGACTTCTATGCAGAAGTCGTTTTGCAAGTCGCCCGGGCAGTCGTTTGCAGGTCGCCTCGCTGAGGCGACCTGGAAGTCGTGTTGCCCCTGTGTGAATGGAGTGTAAGGGATGGCATACACTCTACAACCAATTAGTATCAGATACTCCTTACAACCGATTTATATCGGATTAATTTAATACATTTTACAAACTGATTCAAATCAGATGCATTGCAGAGGCCGACTCTACCAACTCACTGCATGTCCTTCGAGATTGGTCGTAAGTTTTCATCAATTGTCCCACACTCACTGTCGCAGGTAGGACTTGTGGTTACCTGCTACCGAATCATTACTTTATGTTCCCCTTCGTAAACCACCTACAACTTCGTAGGTCTTACTCGGTTATTCGCACACATCCGTACTTACTGCCTTTCTCCGTTCCTCATTCGAGCCCAGTCGCATCCGCGATGTTACGACTCATGACAGCCTCCACTCGGCACCACTGGTATCTTACCGACTAGGTGGTAAGAACCGTACGAATAAGCACAAGCCACCTTCGGGAACAAGTCACTTACAACGAATGTAGTCGCAACTTCGGCCCTATGATTTAGATCCTCAGCAAATCACAAGCCCCTTCAACCACTAACACCGTCAGCCGATCCGAGTCCAGTCGCAGCACCGGCTCAATGATTCGGATCCGGGACACAAGCCCCATCGTCACCTTACATCCACAACCGATCTGAATCTAGTCGCATAATCAGCGCAAAGATTCGGATCCTCTGCAATACAAACTCCACCAACCGATCCGAGTCCAGTCGCAGCACCGGCTTAAAGATTCGGATCCTTGGCAATACAAACATCACCAACTGATCCGAGTCCAGTCGCAACACCGGCTCAATGATTCGGATCCTCAGCATACACAAGCACTCACCAACAGTGTGCTTCTTTCATCCGACCGATCCGAGTCCAGTCGCAAAACCGGCTCAATGATTCGGATCCTCAGCATACACAAGCACTCACCAACAGTGTGCTTCTTTCATCCCACCGACCTGAGTCCAGTCGCAACACCGGCTCAATGATTCGGATCCTCAGCATACACAAGCACTCACCAACAGTGTGCTTCTTTCATCCGACTGATCCGAGTCCAGTCGCAACACCGGCTCAATGATTCAGATCCTCAGCATACACAAGCACTCACCAACAGTGTGCTTCTTTCATCCGACCGATCCGAGTCCAGTCGTAACACCAGCTCAATGATTCGGATCCTTAGCATTACAAACCCCACCATCCAATCCGAGTCCAGTCGTAGCACCGGCTTAACGATTCGGATCCTTCCCAAACCAACTTTCACCAACTGATCCGAGTCCAGTCGCATTCCGGCTCAATGATTAAAGATCCTTGGCATTACAAACCCCACCGTCCAATCCTAGTCCAGTCGTAGCACCGGCTCAACGATTCGGATCCTTGCCAACCCAACTTTACCGACCGATCCGAGTCCAGTCGCATACCGGCTCAATGATTCAGAATCCTCAGCATTACAAACCCCACCGTCCAATCCGAGTCCAGTTGTAGCATTGGCTAAACGATTTGGATCCTTGCCAACCCAACTTTCCCTGACCAATCCGAGTCCAGTCGTAGCACCGGCTCAATGATTCAGATCCTTGCCAAATACAACTTTCACCGACCGATCCGAGTCCAGTCGTAGCACCGGCTCAATGATTTGGATCCTCTGCAATACAAAGCGTCACCAACCGATCCGAGTCCAGTCGTAGCACCGGCTCAATGATCCGGATCCTTGCCAACCCAACTTTCACCGACCGATCCGAGTCCAGTCGCATACCGGCTCAATGATTCAGGATCCTCGGCATTATAAACCCCACCATCCAATCTGAGTCCAGTCGTAGCACTGGCTCAACGATTCGGATCCTTGCCAACCCAACTTTCACCGACCGATCCGAGTCCAGTCGCATACCGGCTCAATGATGCAGAATCCTCGGCATTACAAACCCCACCGTCCAATCCGAGTCCAGTCGTAGCACCGGCTCAATGATTCGGATCCTCTGCAATACAAAGCATCACCAACCGATCCGAGTCCAGTCGCAGCACCGGCTCAGCGATTCAGATCCAGCAATCCATACAAGCCCCCTCGTCACCTCACATCCACAACCGATCCGAATCTAGTCACAGCATCAGTGCAATGATTCGAATCCTCGGCAATACGAACTCCACCAACCGATCCGAATCCAGCCGTAGCACCGGCTCAATGATTCTGATCTTTGGCAGTACAACTCCACCGACCGATCCGAGTCCAAATTGCAGCACCAGCTCAACGATTCGGATCCTGGGCAATACAAAACTTCTTCGACTGATCTTTCACAAATAAACCCCACCGGTGCATACACCTCAGCCCGGTTTGAACTAGTTGCATCGGCGCTTACGAATACAGTGGAACTTAGGATTCATATCTTCGGCTGTACGTGTATTAAAGTATTAACATTCACAAACACGCATCTCATCATAACTCCTTGCAATCGCTGCAAGACACGCATCTCATCATAACTCCTTGCAATCGCTGCAAGACACGCATCTCATCATAACTCCTTGCAATCGCTGCAAGACACGCATCTCATCATGACTCCTTGCAATCGCTGCAAGACACGCATCTCATCATGACTCCTTGCAGTCGCTGCAAGACACGCATCTCATCATGACTCCTTGCAATCGCTGCAAGACACGCATCTCATCATAACTCCTTGCAATCGCTGCAAGACACGCATCTTATCATAACTCCTTGCAATCGCTGCAAGGCACGCATCTTATCATAACTCCTTGCAATCACAGCAAGACACGCATCTCATCATAACTCCTTGCGTTTGCTGCAAAAAACACGCATCTCAGCATATACCCATTTTGCAATCTCTGTAAAATATGCATCTCAGTACAAACTCCTTGCAATTGCTACAAATACACGCATCTTACCACATACCCATTTGCAATCACTGCAAAACATGCATCTCAGTATAAACTCCTTGCAATTGCTGCAAATACACGCATCTTAGTGTTTACCCACTTGAAATCGCTGCAAAATACACATCTCAGTATAAACTCCTTGTAATCGCTGCAAAACACGCATCTCAGCATTTACCCATTTTTTGCAATCACGTCAAAACATGCATCTCAGTATATACTCCTTGCAATTGCTGCAAAAACACGCATCTCAGTATATACTCCTTGCAATCACTGCAAAACACGCATCTCAGCATATACCCATTTTTGCAATCTCTGTAAAATATGCATCTCAGTACAAACTCCTTGCAATTGCTACAAATACACGCATCTTACCACATACCCGTTTGCAATCACTGCAAAACATGCATCTCAGTATAAACTCCTTGCAATTGCTGCAAATACACGCATCTTAGTGTTTACCCACTTGCAATCGCTGCAAAACACGCGTCTCAGCATATACCCATTTTGCAATTGCTGCAAAACACGCATCTCAGTATAAACTCCTTGCAATCGCTGCAAAACACGCATCTCAGCATTTACCCATTTTTTGCAGTCACGGCAAAAACACGCATCTCAGTATATACTCCTTGCAATCGCTGCAAAAACACGCATCTCAGTATATACTCCTTGCAATCGCTGCAAAAACACGCATCTCAGCATATACCCATTTGCAATGGCTGCAAACATGCATCTCAACATATACTCCTTGCAATCTCTGCAAGCACACTCAGTGGTGCTCATACAGCCCACTTCATCTTTTTTAGTAGCACTTAAAAAACCAGACTCGAGGTGACCCTTATCTCACGCCTCCTAGTGTTTCTCTCCCAAGTACAAGTTCCTGACTAAATCCTTAAATTAGACGTGCCAGCAATAGCGGATCTGCCCAGATGGAATGAATTTCTCATCAACTGGAATGGTATGTCAATGTTCATTCCGTTAGCATCTCCCTCTTCATCTCAGGTAGTCACGGACGCCGCAGCCTCCACAGGTACTCGTGTCAATTTTTTGGCTATCTTTGGTTTGAAGGGCCATGGCCATCAGAAATCCTTTTGATTCCCGGCTTCAGTTAGTCCTTCTCTTTGTTTGAACTCTACCCCATTATTGCAGCAGCTCATGTCTGGCGCAGTAACTGGGCAGGACAAACACTGTCGTTTGCCACAGACAACCAAGCCACAGCTAGTATTATAAATAAAAGCAGCTTCAACTCGCTGGTCATCATGGCCTTCCTGAGCAGGCTGGTGCAACTATCCCCACAGCACCAAATAATGTTCGCTGCATCTACATCCCAGGCAAATGCAATACTCTGGCCGACGCACTACCCGTTTTAACTTTGCGTTATTCTTTCGCAGGGATCTGGAACCGACCCGACCATGTTTCTTATCCCACATTGGTCGTAGCTAACCTCGGATTAAAACAAACACCTTCACAATGCTATCCGCCTTATTAATCTATCATTTTCTCACAACGCCCTGAAGGCCTACCGTACTGCCTGGAAAATCCATGACAGGTTCCTAGCCTCAAACCCTGGGGCAGTATCAGGAGATTTCCATCACATCCTGGCCTTCATATCATCTTGCCACACACAGTTGGCATTTTCACACTATACCATTAGTCTCTACTTAGCTGGCATCCAGCATTTCATCTCCTTACAAAATCCTACCAAACCATCTTTGGTTGCCGCCCATGCGGTCAAGTCTATACTGCACAGTAGTCACAGACAACTCCAAATCAACAGTAAACGCCTACCTGCGACCAGCGCCATATTCCGAGACATGTCTACCATCCTGTCACATTCCCCTTTGGGTTAATTTCAGCCCGGTCATTCACGCAGCCATCTACCTGGCTTTCTGCGGTTTCTTATGCCCCAGTGAATTCACAGTCACCGGCCCCAGTAACATGTTACATAGACGCCACCTGACACACCACCAAAGTTACTTCATCCGGCACCTCATGGTGTCCGAAACACAACAGTCTGGTCCCGGTGTAGATATCATACTTCCCAGACTCGTAACTCCTGGTGCCCCGTGGCCATTCTAGACCAGTTATTAGCTCATCTGCCCGACCTCTCGGAGGGCAGCCATTACTACCGTTCCCTACTAGCCCTCTAAGTAGCAACCAGTTCACTAGACACGTTAGAAATCTTTTACCCAACTTAGGCCTTGACCCCGGACAATTCTCTGGAAATTCTTTTGCATTGGAGTAGCATCAGCAGCCTCACGAAACGGGGTCCCGGACCACGTCATCAAGAAGATGGGCAGGAGGAAATTCGCTTGCTTCGCTCGATACATTCCCAATCCACAAGCAGAAATGTCACAAGCCTTTGGCAAGCTTGCCCTGTAGTATATCAGTAAACTTAAATAAATCATTACCTCCCTAACCAAGTCTTTTTGCGCCCTTCTCTGGCATACCACCCAGCAGATCTGGGTTTACCATACAGCAGGCCAGGGCACACTTCAGGTCTATTTTATGTTGTTAGTCTTGTGACGTGTTTATGTGCCTCATATCTCTCAGGACGGAGGGCTCCGACCATAAATAGGAAGGCCTGTTTACTGGCCTGAAGTTATGGGAGGAGCCTGGAGGGTATTTAACCAGACCACCCAGGATGGTCTGTGTCGGTTCCAGTGCGCGGTACCCACCCACCCATTCCCCTTCTTGGGGTACTTCTCTTCAAACAATTTCTCTACAGAAACATCCATTACTTTCTTAAGGTATGCGCCCTTCTCTGGCATACCACCCAGCAGATCTGGGTTTACCATACAGCAGGCCAGGGCACACTTCAGGTCTATTTTATGTTGTTAGTCTTGTGACGTGTTTATGTGCCTCATATCTCTCAGGACGGAGGGCTCCGACCATAAATATATATATATATATATATACATATAATATATATATATATATATAGATTGAACAGTGGGTATAGAAAAGAATCTCTCCCCTTTAAAAAAAAAAAATCTAATTTTGCAGCCTGAAATGAAGACAGACACATTTTTTTGTTTTATACAGCTGTATTTTCTCAGTGCAACTTAAAAACATCCAAGTGAAAGATAACAACATGTCAATAAAAAATAGGATCACAGAGTTGGAAAAAGGATCACCCCCTTGTGTCAGTATTTTGTTGAACCACCTTTTGCTTTAATTACAGCCTTTAGTCTGTTGGGATATGTCTCTACTAACTTTGCACATCTGGACTTTGCAATATTTGCCCAGCCTTTGCAGAACTGCTCAAGTTCAGCTAAATTTGATGGTGACCATTTGTGGACTGCAGTCTTCAATAAGGATGGGCGATTGGTTTGGCCCGAGCATGAGTTCGTACTCATGTTTGGGCCTAACACCCAAATTTTCAGGATGCTCACCCCGACAAACACCCTGCAATGCACTAAGCGCTGCACAGTGCATTCTGCGCCCTGATTTGGCAAAGCTTTGTTCAATCAGGGCGTAGTGTAAGCTGGCTGTTAAGGAACAGAGCCGGCCGCGGCATCCTTAACAACCGATGAGTCATCAGCTGTCAATGGGTTTCCCCACTGACAGCTAAATAATAAAAAAAAGAGCCAGTTAAAAAAAAAAATAATCAAATGGCATGCCCTATCCGCCTCATCCCCACAACCATAGCTGGTGGTTGTGGGGGTCTGCAGGTAGGGGGCTTATCAGAATATGGAAGCCCCCCTTAACCAGTTGCCGACCGCCGCACGCCGATGTACGTCGGCACAATGGCATGGGCAGGCATAAGGGCTTACCTGTACGTCCCTGCCTGCCCGAGGGCGGGGGGTCAGATTGGACCCCCCGGTGCCTGCGGCGGTCGGATTCTTGTCAGCAGCAATCCGAGGTGAGGGAGAGGCCACTGATTCATGGCCACCCCCCACGATCGCTCCTGGCGAATGACAGGCTTCCTCTGCTGCTGTAATGTAAACAGAGGAAGTGATGTCATCTCTTTTTTGTTCCGGCGCTGAGGAGAGAAGACATCAAGTAAGTTCACCAAACACTACACATACAGTAGAACACTGTAGGCACACTTTTCACCCCCATCTCCCCCCCAATCACCCCCCTGTACCCCCTGTCACAGTGACACCAATAGCAGTTTTTTTTTCTGATTATTGCATTGGTGTCATTTGTGACAGTTATAAGTGGTAGGGCAGTTATTGTTAGGCCCCTTTAGGTCTAGGGTACCCCCCTAACCCCCCTAATAAAGTTTTAACCCCGTGATCACCCCCCCGTCACCAGTGTCACTAAGCGATCGTTTTTCTGATCGCTTTATTAGTGTCACAGGTGACGCTAGTTAGGAAGGTAAGTATTTAGGTTCGCCGTCAGCTTTTTATAGCGTCATGGACCCCCATATACTACCTAGTAAAGGTTTTAACCCCCTGATTGGCCCCTAGTTAACCCTTTCACCAGTGATCACCGTATAACTGTTACGGGTGACGCTGGTTAGTTAGTTGGTCTTTTATAGTTTCAGGGCACCCGCCATTTATTACCTAATAAAGGTTTAACCCCCTAATCACCCAGCGGGTGATATAAGTTAGGTTTTAGGGTCAGATAGGGTCTGCGTCGCCCCAAGCAGCATCAGGTTAGTGCGAGTACGCTAACACCCATGCACGCAGCATACGCCTCCCTTAGTGGTATAGTATCTGAACGGATCAATATCTAATCCGATCAGATCTATGCTAGCGTCCCCAGCAGTTTAGGGTTCCCAAAAACGCAGTTTTAGCGGGATCAGCCCAGATACCTGCTAGCACCTGCGTTTTGCCCCTATGCCCAGCCCAGCCAACCCAAATGCAATATCGATCAATCACTGTCACTTACAAAACACTAAACACATAACTGCAGCTTTTGCAGAGTCAGGCCTGATCCCTGCGATCGCTAAGCCCCGGTTCACACAGGGGCGGCACGACTTGCAGGTCGCCTCACCGAGGCGACCTGCACACGACTTCCACGGCGACTTGCAAAACGACTTCTGTATAGAAGTCTATGCAAGTCGCCTCAAGTCGCCCCCAAAGCAGTACAGGAACCTTTTTCTAAGTCGGAGCGACTTGTGTCGCTCCTATTAGAACGGTTCCATTGTACAGAACGGGAGGCGACTTGTCAGGTGGCTAGGTCGCCTGACAAGTCGCCCCTGTGTGAACCGGCACTTACAGTTTTTTGGTAGCGTTTTGATACAGTCGCTAACAGTCAGGAGCTTTTTTGCCTGTGAGTCTCACTAGTGTACCACTAAATTTAGAGCCCAAAATGGCAAATCGAAGGTACACTATTGAAGAGGCCTGCACGTTTCTGTGCATGACAGATAGTAAAGAGGAAGTCACTTATCTGTCAGATTCAGGCTCAGAATACGAACCTGTAGACAGCAGCGGCTCCATGACTGATAGCTCTGACGACGGAGTTGTGGTGCCTGCCATGGTCAGGCGTACCATAACCCAATCTTCTTCTTCTGCTGTTGAGGTGCAAGAACCGCAGGGCTCTCGTATGGAGAAGAGAAGTACTAGCGCCGTTATCCTTCTGATGAATTGGCAAGCACCAGCGGCCTAGTACACCCTGGTTGTACATCCAGCACTGCAGTAACACTTGGTGACGTGGCGAGTCCCATAAGTGCAGTTCAAGCTGGCGAGGTGGCAAGCACAAGTATTATCCCGCTGCCATCAAGAAGACGAAAACAGGCCCGCTGTGCCCATAGTGCCCTTCCTGCTGCATTCGCCAATCCTAGTTGGGAACCCACCACTGATTTTTATTCGCTGTTTTTCACCGAAGATCTCTATAGATCTATTGTGGGCCAAAGCAATTTGTACGTTGGTCAACACATCGCCACTATTCCCCAGTCCTCCCTTGCCAGAGATTGGAGACCAATTACGGTCTCCAAATTTAAGCTCTTTCTGTTCCTTTCCCTCAACATGGGCATAACTAAAAAGAGTGAGTTGCGGTCATATTGGTCCACTGACCCAATTCCCCATATGCCCTTGTTCTCTGCCTCCATGACCAGGGCACGATACGAGCAGATCTTGCGGTTCATGCACTTCAATGACAATGAACTCTGTCATCCTCGTGAAGACTCTGGATATGATCGGCTTGACAAAATTTGGCCCCTCGTAAACCACTTCAACCAACATTTTGCAGACTTGTTTACTCCCCATCAAGTTGTTTGCGTTGATGAGTCCCTGATTACGTTTTCTGGCCGCTTGTCATTCAAACAGTACCTTCCCAGCAAGCGTGCCAGATACGGGGTCAAGATGTATAAGCTCTGTGACAGGGCCACAGGCTATACATGTAGTTATATGGTTTACGAGGGAAAAGATAGCCACGTAGAGCCGAAAAACTGCCCTGACTACATAGGAAGCGCTGGCAAGATTGTGTGGGACTTGGTGTCACCCTTATTCGGAAAGGGGCACCACTTATATGTGGACAATTATTACACGAGCGTGCCACTTTTTAGTCACCTTTTTGATCATCAGATTAGAGCATGTGGCACCGTGCGACCTAATCGCCGGGGCTTTCCCCAGCGGCTTGTAGATTCCCGTCTTAGGCTGGGGGAGAGAGCCTGCTTGCAGTGTAATAATTTGCTCGCTATGAAGTGGAGGGATAATAAGAAATGTTTTCGTTCTTACCTCCCTTCATGCAGACACGACGGTCCAAATTACTACGGTGACTGGTGTTGTGGAGAAACCCCTCTGTGTCCACGAATATAACCAAAATATGGGAGGGGTGGACCTCAACGACCAGTTGTTGGCGCTGTACCTAGTTGCCCATAAGGCCAGACGCTTGTATAAAAAAGTGTCTGTATACTTATTTCAATTGGCTTTGCTGAACACTCATGTGCTATACAGAGCTTCAGGATGGACTGGATCCTTCCTTAAATTCCAGGAAGAGATCGTCAGAGCCCTTCTGTTTCTAGACAGTGCTCCACCTCACCTTCCCAATCCAAATGCAGTAAGCCGGCTGCATGAGAGGCATTTTCCTTATGTCCTCCCGTGTACTCCTACCCAACAAGCCCACCAAAGAAAATGTCGTGTCTGCAGAAATCGCAGATATAGGTGTGACACCCTCTATTATTGTCCCTCCTGTCCTGACAATCCTGGTCTTTGCATTGGTGAATGTTTTGAGCGCTACCATACACTAGTTGAGTTTTAGCGTAGGGTACAGCATTGCACACACTAGGCACACTTTCACAGGGTCTCCCAAGATGCCATCGCATTTTGAGAGACCCAAACCTGGAACCGATTACAGTTACAAAAGTTACAGTTATAAAAAAAATGTAAAAAAAATAAAAAAAAGTAAAAAAAAAAAGACACAAAAAAAAATAAAATAAAAAAACCAAAAATAGTTGTCGTTTTATTGTTCTCTCTCTCTCTATTTTCTCTCTATTGTTCTGCTCTTTTTTACTGTATTCTATTCTGCAATGTTTTATTGTTGTTGTGTTTTATCATGTTTGCTATTCAGGTATGTAATTTTTTTATACTTTACTATTTACTGTGTTTTATTGCTAACCATTTTTTTGTTTTCAGGTACGCCATTCAGCTGCAGTGCGGATTTATTTATCTTGACAGCAACAGCGTTTGCTCCCATGATACATAAAGCCGTGACTCCAGCGCTGTCGGAGGTGATTTCACCACCACAGTTACATACTTCAGCATATATGCCGAAGCATGGGGGCAGCAGGGACAGAGGAGCGAATTGCTTCTACCTTTTGCAGGTGGATGCCCCCATGCTTCGGCATATATATATTTTAGGCACAGGTTGCGTTAAAAAATGTTTTATTTTTTACTATGTTTTTTTTGTATTTGCTTTGCAGGTATGGTAAGTCTTATGCCCCGTACACACGGTCGGACTTTGTTCGGACATTCCGACAACAAAATCCTAGGATTTTTTCCGACGGATGTTGGCTCAAACTTGTCTTGCATACACATGGTCACACAAAGTTGTCGGAAAATCCGATCGTTCTGAACACGGTGACGTAAAACACGTACGTCGGGACTATAAACGGGGCAGTGGCCAATAGCTTTCATCTCTTTATTTATTCTGAGCATGCGTGGCACTTTGTCCATCGGATTTGTGTACACACGTCGGAAAATTTTGTCTCCTGCTCTCCAACTTTGTGTGTCGGAAAATCCGATGGAAAATGTCCGATGGAGCCCACACACGGTCGGAATTTCCGACAACACGCTCCGATCGGACATTTTCCATCGGAAAATCCGACCGTGTGTACGGGGCATTACTGTTATACTGTAATGTTACTTTGTTTTATTGTTAACCATCATTTGTTTAGCAGGTATGCCATTCAGTTGCAGCGCGGATTTATTTATCTTGACAGCAACAGCGTTTGCTCCCACGATACATAAAGCTGTGACTCCAGTGCTGTCGGAGGTGATTTCACCACCACAGTTAAAAAAAAGAGCATATGCCAAAGCATGGGGGCAGCAGGGGCGGAGGAGCGATTTGCTCCTAACTTTTGGGGTGGATGCCCGCATGCTTCGGCATATATAAATGGTGCATGTATGCCCATCATTAGAAGTGGGTGGATGAAGGGAGGTATTCTAATGGTGGGCATACCCACAGATCAATCTCTTATTTTTGTTCAGCCCACAGGCTGCATGATAAAAAAGATTACAATATATGCCCAACAAGGACCAGCAACATACTGGTATGTTGCTGAACTTTGAGTGGTTATACCAGAATGATGCCTGCAGCTTTAGGTATCATCTTGGTATCATTTCTTTCAGCCAGCGGTCGGCTTTCATGTAAAAGCAATCCTAGAGGCTAATTAGCCTCTAGACTGCTTTTACAAGCAGTGGGAGGGAATGTCCCCCCCCCACCGTCTTCCATGGTTTTTTCTGGCTCTCCTGTCTCAACAGGGAACCCGAGAATGCAGCCGGTGATTCGGCCAGCTGACCATAGAACTGATCAGAATGGCTCCAATCATCTCTATGGCCTAAGAAACCGGAAGCTAAGAGCATTTCATGACTTAGATTTCGCCGGATGTAAACAGCACCATTGGGAAATTGGGAAAGCATTTTATCACACCAAACTTGGTGTGGTCAGATGCTTTGAGGGCAGAGGAGAGATCTAGGGTCTAATAGACCGCATTTTTTTCAAAAAAGAGAACCTGTCACTACCTATTGCTATCATAGGGGATATTTACATTCCCTGAGATAACAATATAAATGATTATAAAAAAATGAAAGGAACAGTTTAAAAATAAGATAAAAAAAGCAAAAAAAATAATAAAGAAAAAAAATCACCCCCCAAAGGCGAACGCAAGCGTCGGTCTGGCGTCAAATGTAAACAGCAATTGCACCATGCATGTGAGGTATCACCGCGAAGGTCAGATCGAGGGAAGTAATTTTAGCTGTAGACCTCCCCTGTAAATCTAAAGTGGTAACCTGTAAGGGCTTTTAAAGGCTTTTAGAAATGTATGTAGTTTGTCGCCACTGCACGTTTGTGCGCAAATTTAAAGCATGTCGTGTTTGGTATCCATGTGCTTGGCCTAAGATCATCTTTTTTATTTCATCAAACATTTGGGCAATATAGTGTGTTTTAGTGCATTAAAATTTAAAAAAGTGTGTTTTTTCCCCAAAAAATGTGTTTGAAAAATCACTGCGCAAATACTGTGTGAAAAAAAAAATGATACACCCACCATTTTAATCTGTAGGGCCTTTGCTTTAAAAAAAATAGATAATGTTTGGGGGTTCAAAGTAATTTTCTTGCAAAAAAAATAAAAAATTTAATGTAAACAGTGTCAGAAAGAGCTTTGTCTTCAGTGGTTAGAAGTGGGTGATGTGTGACATAAGCTTCTAAATGTTGTGCATAAAATGCCAGGACAGTTCAACCCCCCCAAATGACCCCATTTTGGAAAGTAGACACCCCAAGCTATTTGCTGAGAGGCATGTCGAGTCCATGGAATATTTTATATTGTGACACAAGTTGCGGGAAAAAGACACATTTTTTTTTTGCACAAAGTTGTCACTAAATGATATATTGCTCAAACATGCCATGGGCATATGTGAAATTACAACCCAAAATACATTCTGTTGCTTCTCCTGAGTACAGGGATACCACATGTGTGAGACTTTTTGGGAGCCTAGCCGCGTACAGGACCCCGAAAACCAAGCACCACCTTCAGTGTTTCTGTTGTCCTGTACACATGATCGGACATTGATCAGACATTCCGACAACAAAATCCATGGATTTTTTCTGACGGATGTTGGCTCAAACTTGTCTTGCATACACACTGTCGCACAAAGTTGTCGGGAAAATCGGATTGTTCTGAACGCGGTGACGTAAAACACGTACGTGGGGACTATAAACGGGGCAGTAGCCAATAGCTTTTGTCTCCTAATTTATTCTGAGCATGCGTGGCACTTTGTGCATTGGATTTGTGTACACACGATCAGAATTTAAACGATCAGATTTTGTTGTCGGAAAATTTTATAGCCTGCTCTGAAACTTTGTGTGTCGGAAATTCCGATGGAAAATGTCCGATGGAGCCCACACACGGTCGGAATTTCCGACAACACGCTCCGATCGGACATTTTCCATCGGAAAATCCGACCGTGTGTACAGGGCATTAGGGTGTAAATTTTTGCTTTCACATCTCACTGCCTATCACAGTTTCGGAGGCCATGGAATGCCCAGATGGCACAACCCCCCCCCAAATGACCCCATTTTATAAAGTAGACACCCCAAGCTATTTGCTGAGAGGTATGGTGAGTATTTTGTAGACCTCGCTTTTTGTTACAAAGTTTTGAAAATTGAAAAAAGAAAAAAAAAATTTTGCTTTTCTTTCTTAATTTTCAAAAACAAATGAGAGCTGCAAAATACTCACCATGCCTCTCAGCAAATAGCTTGGGGTGTCTACTTTTAAAAATGCGGTCATTTGGGGGGGTTTGTGCCATCTTAGCATTTTATGGCCTTCAAAACTGTGATAGGTAGTGAGGAGTGGAAAAAATATATATAAAACACAAAGCGCTGTGATGCTAAATAGCTGATAATTACACATAAAACCAAGTGAGGCTGCTATCAAAAGAGAGTGTTTTCAGAGTCACTTAAAAAGAATAAATAATGATATTTGAAGCGCTTCACAATGTGCATGAAAATGAATATATAAGAATAAATATAAATAGTCAAATAAATCCAGCGGTGAGTAAAAATTCCTAAAAAATCCAGCAATCAAAATAGTGTAAAATTATAAAAAATTAGTGACACCAAATGTGTAAAAAATTCACATAAAAAATCCACATAAAAATAAATATATAGGGATGTATTCAGAAGGTTCAATTTATACAGGTGTAGAATCCTGATTGGTATAGAGCTTTTGATCACTAGCAAAGCTGTTTAAAAACACTTGCTTAATTAAGGTGCTCATTGATCTTTATAGTACCAATGTGTTTTTTGCTTCTATTCACAACCAATGTGAGAATCATAAACAGGCAGATAGGAGAAAAAAACAATCATTGTGCAATAGTTAGGATACCAAGGTACACAGGCAAACTTCAATCCTGGGGGGGCGGAGCTTGCCGCGGAAGGAGATGGACGCTCAGTAGAGGAGCTCCACAGCGCTTGGGAACACAACGGCCCACATCGCCTGATCCACTGACCCAAATCCACATACAACCACCTACGGACCGGCAGCACAGCTCAGGGCACCGATCGATCATGCCGCGGCGCAACAAGGAGAACCGGAGGCCGCAAAAACTAACAGAATACTACCCGCTCGGGCCTAAGCAAGATGGCGGCGGCGGGACAGCGGCGCGAGGTATGTCTAGTACCCCACTATATGAAGCGGGCAAGGGCAATCCACAAAAAAGGAATGCTCCACAAAGGAGTATAGACTCCCCTATACATACCCCTAACTCAGGTAGTCCGGAAAAAGTAAGATTGAGGCTGGATGCCTCGGATTCTAGCCGGGACTTAACACCAGGCCTAGACTCAGGAGAAGATACAAGAGATCTCCCTGACTCAATTGATCTCTTTCCCACCACCAATCAACCTGTACTGGACACCACACTAAAGGATATGTTAGTCTCACTCCGGAGTTCACTACATGCTGACATGCTATCCTGTGTTCACAGATTTGGTGTGGAACTTAAAGAAACAGTATCCAGGGTAGATCATATTGAACACAAAATGGGGGAGTTCGCCACCACTATCAATGATCTAGTGGATGCAAACGATAACAACACAGATGAATTGGATGCCCTTAAAGCAAAATTAGCAGACATTGAGGACCGCTCTAGGAGAAATAACTTTAAAATAAGAGGGATTCCCGAGTCAGTTTTGCAATCTGACCTGCGCACCTACACAGCCCAACTATTTCAGGCTATACTACCAGATTTGACGGAATTGGATATTACTGTAGACAGGATCCACCGCCTACCCAAACCATCACATTTACCGGATAACATACCAAGAGATGTTATACTCCGATTACACTTTTACCAAACAAAAGAACGACTGATGGCGGCTTCCCGCAGCAAAGATCCATTTCCAACACAATATAAAGACCTACAATTTTTCGCTGACTTATCGCAATTCACCCTGCAGAAACGTAGGAACCTAAACACAATCTCTAAAGCACTAAGGAATCACAAGATCGCATACAAATGGGGATTTCCTACCAAATTAATTATCACTAAAGATGGAAAGGAGCATGTTGTCGACACTCTTAACAAGGGAATGCAGCTCCTTCAAAGATGGCAGATTATTGCAGAAGACTCTCCAAAAACCCAAACTTCCCGTAGCCCTGAGCAGCCTACAGATAACTGGAACCTGGTTACTTCCAAAAACTCCCGCAAGCACACATGATCTGTCCGAGGTCAGTGAAGACCATACTCTACTATTTCCCAAGCAGAGGAAAAAACGCTAAGCTGAACTGTTTCATTTTTTACCCCCTACTTACAAGTTACGTGACCACACGTCACAATCAGGTCATACAGACCTACTCAGGGTTGAGTTTGAAACCCCTTTATGTTTTCCTTTTTTTATCCTTTTCTACATTGTTCTTTTTTGTATTAACCATTGTATATGTCCGCAGCCGCAACAACCAATAAGAATTCAACTACTTGAGCAAACGAATCTTCAAGAACCCCACGGTCTCAAGGATTCATCTCCACATCGCATATGGACCAAAGTTGATGAACTCAGCAACCTATGTAAGTGTTACCAACACATGACATCTACTGCGTCCACACTAAAATCTACACTATGACCATTGCTTTTTTAACAATAAATGCAAGAGGCCTTAACCACCCGGCGAAACGCAGGTCCATGTGGCTGGAAGCCATCCAAAAGAAGGCTGATATCCTTTGTGTACAAGAGACACACTTCAAAAAACAGGCACATCCCATCTGCTCCCATCCCAAATTCCCACATGTTTTTTTTGCAAGTGCTGATGCAAAAAAGAAGGGAGTACTCACGGCAATTAAGGACACAGTAGCATTCAACTTACACTCGGAGATAAAAGATGTGCAAGGTAGATATCACATATTAATCTGCGACATCAACAACACTACCTATACGGTAGTAAATGTATATGCGCCAAACACACGACAGTCCCGCTTTCTTCATAGGCTTATGAAACAGGTCTCACGTTTGCAAAAAGGTCGCTTACTAGTGTGCGGAGATTTTAACTTACCACCGGACCCCACAATAGACTCTAGTTCATCATCCAACAAGAAAACTCAAACACTACAACCGCTGCTGAGGAACTACGACATGTACGATGCTTGGAGATGTCTTCATGCCACAGAAAAAGACTTTTCTTTTTTTTCAGCCAGTCACAAAATTTACACCCGACTTGATCTTTTTTTAGTAGATAAAGCATTAATAACCAAAATCAAATCATCTACAATTAATAATATCACTTGGTCGGATCATGCTTCGGTGTCGCTGCTGGTGGATGACACAGTTAAAATCAACTCCACTTACATTTGGAGATCCAACCCGCGGCTATTCCGAGATGATCCCTCCAAAACAATATTGCAGAAAGATCTGGCCGAATTTTTTGAGCTTAATGTAAACTCAGTCTCGGACCCCTTTGTAATATGGAACGCACACAAAGCGTTTATGAGAGGTCTCCTTATTAAACTTGGAGCCGGGGCTAAGAGAAAGAGGGAGCAGCGTATATTGAATGTCTCTGACCAAATCCACACACTAGAATCTCAGAACAAAGCAAATTTCTCTCCTGACTTATCAGATAAATTGACCAAATTAAGACTAGAACTTCGAATGATACTACTAGAGGATTTTGAAAAGTCCTCTAGGAGATTGAAAATGACATATTACGCAAATGGCAATAAAGCAGGGAAATTATTAGCAGACAAACTACGGGGACACAGACACAAAACCAAACTTCCCTACATCTTACATCCTGTAACGCACACCAAACTGCAACACCCACAAGATATTGCAGATGCGTTCAGCACTTACTATGGTTCTCTCTATAACCTGAACACAGATCCTAACACAATTCAACCACAAACCCACACAATTTCTGAATTTCTTAACAAAGTTCAACTTCCCCAACTCACTGATACTCAAAACATAGAGCTGAACTCTCCATTCACGACACAAGAAATAACAAAAGCGATTGATTCACTCCCCAGTAATAAATCTCCTGGTCCAGATGGTTTCACGAGTGAATATTTTCAAACATTCAGAGACATTCTAACTCCCAGACTCACTGAAATATTTAATCAAGCTGCTTCCTCTTCCTCTTTTCCACCTGAAATGTTGAGGGCAATGATCGTGGCGTTACCGAAGCCGGGGAAAGATCCTAATACTCCTCAAAATTTCCGTCCGATATCGTTACTCAATAACGATCTGAAAATTTATGCTAAAGTAATAGCTGGTAGATTAGTAAATCTCCTCCCCTCACTGATTCATCCAGATCAATCTGGCTTTACAACGGGTCGCCAAACAGCAGATGCGACTAGACGCCTGATTAACCTCATCCATCTAGCTAGAAAAAAGGGAACGCCTTCTCTGCTCCTCTCTTTGGACGCAGAGAAGGCGTTCGATAGAATTCATTGGAAGTACCTAGAACAAGTACTGGGCAAATTTGGTTTCAGTGGTCAGATGCACCAGGCTATTATGGCTTTATACACAAAGCCATCAGCACAAGTTTACATATCTGGAACATTATCCACTCCGTTTAGTATAACCAACGGCACTCGCCAAGGGTGCCCTTTATCTCCCTTAATTTTTAACTTATTAATGGAACCACTGGCAACATATATTCGCCAACACCCCCAAATTAAGGGGATAACAATAGGAGACAGAATGCACACCATCAGTCTGTTCGCAGATGATGTCATCTTGATACTCACGGATGTAATGTCTTCCCTGGCTTCGGTCCAACAAACCTTACAACTATTTAATGCAATATCGTATTATAAAGTAAACGAAACCAAGTCATTTCTATTAGGACTAGGCTTATCTGACAAGATGAAACAAAATATCAAACATAAATTCCCATATATGTGGAAAGAAAATGGCATATCTTATCTAGGTATCACACTCACACCCACAGTATCCGAACTATTTAAAGAAAATTATATTCCATTTTTGAAGTCTCTGAGACCCAAACTAGATAAACTAAAGCGATTTGAACTTTCATGGACTGGGCGTCTAGCTGCGTTCAAAATGCAGGTTTTACCACAGTTCTTATACCTGTTCAGAACCCTACCTATTCCGGTACCCAAATCCTTCTTTCAGCAAGCACAATCTGAAATAGATAGATACCTATGGGCTGGGAAGAAAGCAAGATGTGCATTTAAAAAAATTACTAAGTCCAAACATGCTGGAGGGATAGGCCATACAATAATTAAAGATTATCACGCGGCCACTATTCTAGCACAGATGAAGGGTTGGTTCCCCGACCAAGATATCTCCCTATGGTTAGAATTAGAAAATGTTCAAATTAAAGGAGGGAATTTGTACAATTATCTGATAACTACTGAATATCACACATCTACCCCTCTTGCACATTCCCCAACTATCCAGGCTTCTATAGAAGCCTGGCATTATCTCCTCAAACATATAACTCCTGAGGGACCCCTAACTCCTCTAAAATTCCCAATTACTGCTTTGGGACTCTTAATACCAGACTTATCATTAACTAAATGGATCTCCAGAGGTGAACTATACCTAGAAGATCTCCTAATAGGACCCACGATTAAAACATTTAGAACATTACAGATTGAATATGATATCCCAGCTTCTGACTATTATAAATATACTCAGATATCCCACTTACTGAAAGGAAAGAAAAGTAATGAACTTATCACTCAACTTCCCTGGCAAATTGTCATCTTCTTTACACACAAATGCACTAAACTAAAGGGAACGGCTTTATTCTACAAATATCTACAGAATAAAAACTCCTTTAGTAAAACTACCAACATAGTAACATGGGAAAAGGATTTTAAAAAGATTTACACTGATGATCAATGGAAAAAAGCACTTAAAATCACATACGTATCCACTAGAAGTGCCAACCTATGGGAACTGCATCACAAATTTCTATTGAGGTGGTACCTCACCCCTTACCGCATTTCTAAATTTGTTCCAGGAGTCTCTCCAGAGTGTTGGAGGAACTGTGGGAGAGTGCTATGGTCGTGCCCACGTATTCAGAGATTTTGGAGGATTATCTTTCAAATAATAGAACAAATCACAGGTACAAAAGCTGCATTTTCTCCAGGTATGGCACTTCTTTCATTGGAAATTGACTCTATTCCAGCTCCTCTTAGGCCATTAGTATCCCACATACTTATCGCAGCTAGACTCACCATAGTACGCCATTGGAAGGATACTAGTCCTCCATCCGTAACAGAAACCCTTCAGCTAATAAATACGCATAGGATGTATGAAATACAATTCGCATGGAGTCTTGGAAATCAGAATAAAATAACTAATATGTGGGCTCCTTGGTCAACGTGGTATCCACAAAACATGGGTCTCGGATTCTTCAAAAAAACAGTAAAGGGAAAAATCACAAGATAACTATTATGATGAAGTCCACCACATAGGTTGCTTATGGACATATCAAGTTACTGTTAATTAAGTTAATTAATACAATTCTATAATCTTCATCTATGTTAGACATTATCCAACTGTAGCTAACATGCAATCATTATCGGTAACAAAAACACAATTAATAAATAAACTGGTTATATGAAACGTGGACAGGGGGGGCCTCTCCTTCCTCCAAACGCAGTTAGGTCCCATGTGGGGTGTGGGAGTGGAGGAGAGGTAACTCCTGGAAAGCAATCTTAATACGAAACTACAGGTGTGAAAGTAAAGGAGAGATATGGGAATATACCTATCTCTGTCTATCAAGTATTTGCTATGAATAACTTAAAATGGTAATGTCTGTAACTGTTTTACTATCTCTTTGTTTTATTATTTCTTTGTTACTAATCTGAAAAAATTTCAATAAAAACTTATTGCAATTAAACTTCAATCCACTCACGTGTGCCTTATAATGATAAGGCATATGCAGGTTTTACTATAGCAGTCAGCCGCCTTAGACAGGAGCAGATTCAGTGCAGTACACTGTGTGAAACTGCTGATCTGCACAGAGTGTCCTTGGCTCCTCCCACGCGTTACATCACAGTCACGTGACTTTTTCAAGGATAATACAAGCTCTGACGGACTCAGCTTTATAGCACAACAGCGGAGTGGTTGCCATGGCTACAGCATGAGTTTGTCATCATCCTGCTTCCTGCATAAACTTCAATCCTGTTAAAACCTACTTTTATTAGACATGTAATTCCTATGAATATCGTTGGTTTATCAAAACCACGATTCCATGTGTAAAAAACGCAGTGTGTAAAAAGTAAAAAATATATATATTGATATCTCTAATCATGTTTACTTCTTCAACTCCCTCCAGTGGTCACAATTGGTATAACATCTCACAGAGGGAGTATATGGCAAAGCATTGTCTCTAATGGTTTTCATAATTGACCAGTGCCCCATGATATCACAAAAATGGGGTATCCACATGCTCTGCTCATAAATGTATGGAAAACTGAGTAAACAAGATGACATGATATATATATATATAAAATATACATATATAAAATTAAAATAAGATATGATATAAGAAATAGGGAAATAATATTAAAATATAAAATTAAAATCTAAAAATTCCATGATAGAATATTGCAAAAATGGATGATGACCATTATTTATATGCTAGAACTGAACCAAATATTGCCACTCAGAAAAAACTGGTATTGGACAAATAATGAGAATATTGGACCAAAAAATAAATAAAAATAAAAAATAAAAAATAAAAATAAAATATATACCATAAATATATATATATATATAAATCTGAAAAACCTCTAAAAATCAGAAATAAAACAATTCAGGTTGAATTCAATGTTCAAACCATGGGGTTCTAATGTACCCATCTGGAATATCCATTTGGATTCATTCTTGCTGAGTTCCCTCACTTTATGGGAACCCCTCCAATGAGCCTTATACTTTTGAATAGCCCAGAATTGGAGACCCCTAGGGTCTCTGTTATGATACCTATCAAAATGTTTTGAAACACTGTGTTTTGGATAGCCTTTTCTAATGTTCTGGATATGCTCTCTTATTCTCTTCCACATTGGTCACTTCGTTCTGCCAATGTATTGGAGGGAGCAGGAGCACTGTAAAGCATATACCACCCCCTCAGTCCTGCAAGATATAAAATCCTTTATTTCAAATTCTTGTCCAGTATTTGTTGAAGAAAATTTCTGACATTTGTATCCATTTTGATTAGTATTTATGCAGGCATAACACCTTTTACAGGGATAGAATCCTTTACCCTGAAAAAAGGTTAAATCAGTTATTCTCTTGGGTGGGTTGGGTACATTTTTAGCTATGATGTCCCTTAGAGTTGGAGCTCGTCTATAAATGAATCTCAGTTTTTCTGGGAGTATATTTGCCAAAGTAGTATCAGTTTTTAAAATAGACCAATGTCTTTTTATAATCCTCTCCATCCTCCTGTGTTGTACACTGAAGTCCATTATCAGAGGTATGTCATCTGTTTTGTCATTTACCTTGATTTTATCTTGGATCAGCGCTTCTCTTGAGGTTTGATTGACTTCTGTTATTTTTTCTTCTATAAAACATTTATTGTACCCTTTTTCTTCAAACCTCTTACCTATCCACTGAGCTTGTTTAAGATAGTCATTATTTTCTGAACAATTTCTCCGTAAGCGAATAAACTGGCCCTTCGGAATGTTGATTAACCATGGCTCATAGTGGCAACTCGTTACTGGTATATAGCTGTTCCTTTCCACCGGTTTGAAGAAAGTTTTTGTGCTGATGATATTGGCTGTTAGTTCTATTTCAAGATCAAGGAACTGGATTTTAGTCTCACTAATTTGATGTTCAAGTTTAATATTTTTTTGGTTCATATTCAAACGTTGGAAAAAGGATCTTAAACTCAGTTCATCACCCTTCCAAATAATAATACAATCGTCTATGAATCTTTTATATAGAACCAGTTCCTTTGGAGTATTTAAAAAGATGGCATCCTCCTCCCATTTTGCCATGAATATGTTGGCTACACTTGGGGCATATTTAGCTCCCATCCCAATACCCGTTAGTTGTCGAAAATAATTGTCATTATACCAGAAGTAGTTATGTTGAATACCAAAGGCCAGGCTTCTAAGAAGAAATCTTTTCTGTTTAGAAATGAGATGGCTGAATGAATCCATAGCCCATTTAGATGCTTCTATTGCATCACTATGTTCAATTATTGTGTACAGTGAAGCAACATCAGCAGTTGCTAACAGATATCTTCCATTAGGGTCCAGGGTCAGAGATTTTTTTTTTTTTTTTTTTAAGTTTAAATGGTTTTTATTAGATTTTGTCAGACAAAACAAATTATAGGAACAAGCATCCGTTACATTTCACAATTTAAAGCAGGGTAAAAGGGAGGAATGCAAGTCATATTAACAGTGATATTTTTTGCAATATAATGACTTATACACTAGAGTTACATCGTCAACTAACTTTAAACTGAGGTGTCTATTAACGGGTCCTACCTGGTCCTTGTTCTTGCGAACATAACGGGTGAGCCTTGGGTATTTATCCCAGTCCACCTCCAGCACCCCTTCATGGGATCACACTGTGCTGGGGAGCGGAATGAGACCTATTTACTAATGACCCGAGGACCTAGAGAGACACTGGCGATGTATATAAAAAAAGTAATAGAAAATTTTGGCGCATTGACCAACAGAACTTAATTGCAAAAAACAGTTTGCTAAACAGGTTACATTTCAAATTTAAGGTAACTTAACAGTCCCCTTGGTACTTTTGCTGTTTAGGCATGTGCAGTAAGAAGCTATCATTCCTGAGTAAACCACAGGGATACATAACATAGTATAACTTTCTACTAAGGTTCGCTCCAGGGTTTACCCACTTCAGGAGTGAGTTCTATTCCTGCCTGTCGAATATGGGGAGTTAGGGAGAAGAGAGGAAAAAGAAGAAAAAAAAAGAAGGAAAAGAGTAAAAAAAGAAGCAAGAGAAGGGTTAGGGGGAGAAGAGAGGGGAGAGGAGTCAGAAAGAGGGAGGAAAGTGCGGAGAAGAGAAAAGTTTGGCTGTCTGCTCGGAGCCCCATCCTCGATTGAGGGACCATTTCTAGGGTCAGAGATTTTAATATTTGTAATAAATGTTTGGTATCACGTAGATAAGCTTTAGTGTTAGGTACTAGGGGTTGCAAGAATTTGTCTTGCATTGATCGATTGAATCCCATTAATGATGGGTCTTCCTGGTGGTGCCTCAGCATTCTTATGGATCTTCGGGATGGTGTAAATGATTGGAACTCTACATGTATCCGGTACTAAATATCTAGATTCTTTTTTGGATAGAATATTTTTGTTGATTCCTTTTTGAATCAAAGAGAGGACAGATCTCGTTTGTATTCTCTAGTAGGATTGCTACTGAGTTTCATATATGTGTTATTATCGTTAAGTTGTCCCATCAGTTCCTGGTGGTAGTATTCCTTAGTACTACAATGGCGCCCCCTTTGTCGGCCGATCTAATTATAATATCTTTATTTGCTTCCAATTGTTTTATACCTTGTTGTATATGCTGGGATTCCAAGATTCTACTGAACTTGAGTTGTTCCAGGTCTTTGATCACCATTTTTTTAAACACCTCAATATGTTCATTATTTGTAGAGGGTGGATTGAATAGTGACTTATTTCTTAAATCACTATGCTGTTCTCCTCTGCCAAGTTCCACTCCTTTTTTCAATGTAGATGGTGGTCTGGATAATAAATATTTCTTGATATTCAATTTCCTGGTGTATTTTTGTATGTCAATATACATCTGGAATTTGTCCAGATTCTTTTTTGGTGCATATTTAAGGCCTTTGTCCAGTGTGATTAATTCCGCTCGTGTGAGCTCTTTGCCGCCGAGGTTGTAGATGCCTTCCCCTAGTACTCTCTTTTTCTTTTGGGTTTGCCATCCTGCTCTGCATCCCCTTTTATGGTGTTTGGACTTCTTTCTCTGTTTGTATATTCCTGTAGGGGTGGGGGATCTTCGTTTCTGCGGAAATCTAAAAAAGATCTTGACTGTTCTTCCTCTATGTAATTTCTAAGAGGCTCGTATCTATTGGTGGTAGGCAATGGGCTCCTCCTATCAGGATATCTGTATTGGTCGTATTCTCTGGTCCCATTCCTATTACCATTGGACTGGTGGTCTCGAGATTCACCATTTCCCTGTTGATAGTCCCTATGATCTCTCCTATCCTGATCATACCGATAATCCCTTGGCTGATCCCTATGAGGTTGTTGGTAGGAGTTTCTGGGGTCATTTCTGGAATTATATTGATTTTCTCTTGGTTCAGTTCTAGTTGAATGTTGATAGTATCCTTGTTCCCCATACCTGGGGTACCTGCCATTTTCCACCTGATCATATTGCGATTCATTACCTGATTGGTGCGATCTTGATTGATTGTAGGGTGGATAGTGGGGTTTGTTTGGTCTTTTATTGGCATTATTTTTCCAGTAAGGTCTTTTTGGTGATTTATTTTTTGTTTTGTTCCTCCACCAAGGTTTTGGTGTTCTTGATCCATTGTCATGTGTGTTACTTTGTTCCCATTGTTTCTGTTGGTTATATCTTGGGGTTTCTGGTGTCCTGGATCTCCTTTCTGGAGTCCTATAATATGTATTTCTCCTGGGGCTAACTATCCTCACCTCTCTATCTGGTGAAGAGGCTATAGACCCAGTTTTACCTTGTTTGGCATTGATTTGCCAATTGAAAACCTGTTCTAACTGATAATCATTGGTATCTCTGAGGTATTTTCTCTTTTTCCTTTGTTTCAATTCAACATCTTTCTGTTCTAACACTTTATTCAGTTGTTGAGTTAGTGATGAAAAAGGTGCTGTCTCTTTAAAAGGGTCCAGTATGGTTTTGCATTCAGCAATTTGCTGGTTAATCATGTTTAATTTCCTTTGTTTCCTTTTTAAGGCAAAATGTACTAGATCCAGACCTTTATCGTTAAAAAATTTATACCACTCATTAGTTGCGTCTTGATCTGTCAAACCATCACAGATAGGTATATCCCATCTCAATCTTCTCAGGACAATTTTATCTTTAATGTATTGTTCATGAGCAGCTATGTCCCACCATAGGTTCACCTTTTTTTCTATTAGGTGGCCGAATTTCCTAAAATCGGTGTCTAAATCACCCTTATCGGTGCTAGGTGCAGTGGAAAAAACATTATCCAAATTAATTGTGCGTTTTTCAATAAAATCAAAAATATCCATCACTGCAGCTATATGTGAAAAAACTGAAAAATAATATCATGGGGCACTGGTCAATTATCAAAACCATTAGAGACAATGCTTTGCCATATACTCCCTCTGTGAGATGTTATACCAATTGTGACCACTGGAGGGAGTTGAAGAAGTAAACGTGATTAGAGATATCAATATATATATTTTTTACTTTTTACACACTGCGTTTTTTACACATGGAATCGTGGTTTTGATAAACCAACGATATTCATATGAATTACATGTCTAATAAAAGTAGGTTTTAACAGGATTGAAGTTTATGCAGGAAGCAGGATGATGACAAACTCATGCTGTAGCCATGGCAACCACTCTGCTGTTGTGCTATAGAGCTGAGTCCGTCAGAGCTTGTATTATCCTTGAAAAAGTCACGTGACTGTGATGTAACGCGTGGGAGGAGCCAAGGACGCTCTGTGCAGATCAGCAGTTTCACACAGTGTACTGCACTGAATCTGCTCCTGTCTAAGGCGGCTGACTGCTATAGTAAAACCTGCATATGCCTTATCATTATAAGGCACACGTGAGTGGATTGAAGTTTGCCTGTGTACCTTGGTATCCTAACTATTGCACAATGATTGGTTTTTTCTCTTATCTGCCTGTTTATGATTCTCACATTGGTTGTGAATAGAAGCAAAAAACACATTGGTACTATAAAGATCAATGAGCACCTTAATTAAGCAAGTGTTTTTAAACAGCTTTGCTAGTGATCAAAAGCTCTATACCAATCAGGATTCTACACCTGTATAAATTGAACCTTCTGAATACATCCCTATATATTTATTTTTATGTGGATTTTTTATGTGAATTTTTTACACATTTGGTGTCACTAATTTTTTATAATTTTACACTATTTTGATTGCTGGATTTTTTAGGAATTTTTACTCACCGCTGGATTTATTTGACTATTTATATTTATTCTTATATATTCATTTTCATGCACATTGTGAAGCGCTTCAAATATCAGTATTTATTAGGTAGTGAGGAGTGAAATCAAAAATGTATGCCCTTAGAAATCCTGAAGGCGGTGCTTGGTTTTCGGGGCCCTGTACGAGGCTAGGCTCCGAAGAAGTCCCACACATGTGGTATCCCCGTACTCAGAAGAAGCTGCAGAATGTATTTTGGGGTGTAATTCCACATATGCCCATGTCATGTGTGAGCAATATATCATTTAGTGACAACTTTGTGCAAAATAAAAAAAGTTTGTCATTTTCCCGCAACTTGTGGCAAAATATAAAATATTCCATGGACTCAACATGCCTCTCAGCAAATAGCTTGGAATGTCTACTTTCCAAAATGGGGTCATTTGGGGGGGGGGGGGGGGGGTTGTGCCATCTTAGCATTTTATGGCCTTCAAAACTGTGATAGGTAGTGAGGAGTGAAATCAAAAATTTACGCCCTTAGAAATCCTGAAGGCGGTGATTGGTTTTCGGGGGCCCCGTACGCGGCTAGGCTCCCAATAAGTCCCACACATGTGGTATCCCCGTACTCAGGAGAAGCAGCAAAATGTATTTTGGGGTGCAATTCCGCATATAACCATGGCATGTGTGAGCAATATATCATTTAGTGACAACTTTTTGTAAAAAATTTTTCGGTCATTATTCAATCACTTGGGACAAAACAATAAAATATTCAATGGGCTCAACATGCCTCTCAGCAATTTCCTTGGGGTGTCTACTTTCCAAAATGGGGTCATTTAAGGGGGGTTGTACTTCCCTGCCATTGTAGCACCTCAAGAAATGAGATAGGCAGTCATAAACTAAAAGCTGTGTAAATTCCAGAAAATGTACCCTAGTTTGTAGACGCTATAACTTTTGCGCAAACCAATAAATATACGCTTATTGACTTTTTTTTACCAAAGACATGTGGCTGAATACATTTTGGCCTAAATGTATGACTAAAATTGAGTCAATTGGATTTTTTTATAACAAAAAGTTGAAAATATAATTTTTTCAAAATTTTCGGTCTTTTTCCGTTTATAGCGCAAAAAATAAAAACCACAGAGGTGATAAAATACCATCAAAAGAAAGCGCTGTTTGTGGGAAGAAAAAGGACACAATTTTAGTTTTGGTACAACATTGCATGACCGCACAATTAGCAGTTAAAGCGATGCAGTGCCAAAAATTGTAAAAAGTGCTCTGGTCAGGAAGGGGGTAAAACCTTCCGGGGCTGAAGTGGTTAACAAGGAGGCCCCCAGATCCTGCCCCCCTATGTGAATGGGTATCAGGTACATAGTACCCCTATCAATTCACCAAAAAAGTGTACAAAAAGTAATAAAAACAAGAGACAAGTTTTTTACAAATCCATAGTGTCCCTCGATGTTAATCCATCGTCAATAACACCACCTGCCAACCCGAAAAAAAAAATGCTCTGCCTCCTGGGACAGCCTCCTGCCAAATGCCTCCTCTGCACTTTGACATTTCTTATATAGGTAAGGGGCACCCAATTCTGATATCACTGACTGGTGCATGCTGGGCCTGTGACATCAGAAGGGGCGGGGCCACCGAGTAACGTTGCAAGGCGGCCCCATCCTTTAGCTATATAAGAACTGCCAAAGTGCAGAGGAGGCATTCGGCAGGAGGCCACCCCAGGAGGGGGAACGTTTTTGGTATTTTGGGTCGGCGGTTGCCGTGATTACTGATGGATTTACATTGAGGAACACTATTTTTTATTTTTGATAAAGGATTTGTCAAAAACTTGTCTCTTGTTTTTAATATTTTTTGTACACTTTTTTGGTGAATGGTTAGGAGTACTATGTACCCAATACCCATTCACATAGGGGGGGGTTTAAAAGGGGGCTTCCAGATTCCGATAAGCCCCCCCGTCCGCAGACCCCCACAACCACCAGCCATGGTTGTGTGGATGAGGCCCTTGTCCCCATCAACATGTTGGCCCCACCCCCCCCCCATGTTGAGGGCATGTGGTCTGGTATGGTTCAAAAAGGATAAGGGTCTAGTATAGATTCTGGGCGGGACCCTATGTCCTTTAAAAAAAAAAAAAAATTGGCGTGGGGTTTCCCTCCAAATCGATACCAGACCCGGCAATTGTAACCACGAGTCATTTTAAATGGGATCTGACTCTTTTTTTTTTTTTTAGAAATGTCAGTTTTGTTGCAGCATGTTTTATGCATGCTACAGATGCACCACTTTACAGGCACATTAAGGGGACCCCCAGGCACTATATTTAAAGGAATTTCTCACTTTTCACTTTTATAGTTCCACTTTAAAATCACTGCTCCTGAAAAAATAATCATTTTTAAAAAGAAATGTTTGCATTGATACATGTTCCCCAGGGAAGTACCCAGACCCCTATACCCCTTTTATGGCCAATTACTTGCATGTAAACCTTCATAATGGGCACTTTTGATTTTTTCCTTTATGGCTCCCATAGACTTCAATGGAGTTCGCTGTTCGGGTTAGAAAATTTACTCTGTTCAGGAGTTCTACTGTGAACCAAACAGGGGGGCCCATGTCTACTGATGATCTTATGGAAATACAGTGAGCTTCTAACTTCTAATTTGGACTAGAAACACTGAGTCCTTGTTTTACTGAAGTCGCAAGAGTTGTCAGGCCTGCAATTATGCAATTAATTTCTATGGACAAACGGATGTAGACAGATGATAATCTGTTTACATGTGGTGCACTGCTAAATTAATGGTACTAATATCCACAAAGGGGTTGATTTACTAAGGCCACTTTCACACCGAGGCGCCTTACAGGCTCTATAGCACTAAAAATAGCGCCTGCAAAGAGTCTGTAAAGCGCCTCCCCTGTCACTCCAGTGTGCTATTTTTAGCGGCACTTTTAACCCTTTTTCGGCTGCTAGCGGGGGTTAAAAGGGCTCCGCTAGCACCCGAAAAGCGTGGCTAAAGCGACGGTAAAGCGCCGCTAAAATTAGCGACGCGTTATCGCAGACATCGAGCGCGGCGCATTGTGAAAGTGCCCTAAACCTGGAGAGTCCAAAATCTGGTGCAGCTCTGCATAGAAACCAATCAGCTTCCAGGTTTTTGGTTGGTTGGCACAGCTGCACCAGATTTTACACACTCCAGTTTTAGTAAATCAACACCAAATTGTGATGCATAAACATTTTATTTGTGGTACCGCAATGCACAGATTGAAGGGGGGCTAAAGCATAATGAGGGAGATTTACTAAAACTGGTGCACTCAGAGTCTGATGCAGCTGTGCATGGTAGCCAATCAGCTTCTAACTTCAGCTTGTTCAATTAAGCTTTGGCAATAAAACCTGGAAGCTGATTGGTTACTAGGCAGAGTTGCAGCAGACTTTGCATGCTTCAATTTTTGTAAATAACCCACACTGTGTATTGAAACCACTTGTAGTCTTTCAGAAGTTCATGTGACAGATTGCAAATGCAGGAGAACATGTGGAACACAGGGACTAAGCATTGGCCGTCTATAACAGTAGGGACCTTCATGGCAGGATCACCAGGAACTATCTTAACGAAAGCTGCACATTTTGAAAACATTGCCTTTTTTTACATTACAGTAATGTATTAAAGCCCTACCCATATGGAAGAAAAATATATTTCCAACATATTTATTTAAAAAATGATACATTTTAAATATATTTACAATATATTGGCCTACGCTAACATATTTTTACATGTAGTCCAAAATGTAAATTAAAATATATTTTCCAAAGGCATATATTTGAAAATATATTTTTTTTAATATATTTTCCAGATATTTTTGAACATCTAAAAAAAATGCATTTAAACATATATTTTTAAATATACTTGTAAATTCATTCCGAAAATATAATTTAAATGTATTTTCCAAAGACATATATTGGAAAATATATTTTTTAAATATATTCTTCAGATTCTTGTTTTTCTGAAAATGTTTAACGTCTAATAAAGACATTTCAACATATATATATTTTTTTATATTTTTGTAATATTGACTTGAACAAAAAAAACTATAACATAGATAACATTCTGAATACATTTATAAGAGACCCACTCCCATTTTAATATGGTTTGTTTTACTCTTTTAAAATTAAAAAAAATCAAAACCAAAAGATTCAAATAAAATATTTTTTTTTAATAAGATTTCAAGCACATAATCCATTTAATACAAAGCAGATAAACCTCTTGCATCCACCTTCAATTCCCAGAGAATTGTTGTACAAGTCATTCTGAATTGAGAAAGCTCGTCGGCTGACCAGCAAAACATCTTCAAGAAAAATACAGCAAGTCCAGTTACCTTGATTTATTGATTGACCTGAATGAATGAGAACCTTCGCAGACATCCACCCCCACAGTCCAAGGATCTTTTATGCTTACAGGGTACAAGAGAAACTCCACACTCTGGATATAAATCTTCAATGTTCTGTTTAATCCATGAATCAGTAGTTACACCATTATTACCAAACATGCTCATCCATGTCTTTATGGACCTTGCTTTGTGCACTGGTGCGCAGTCATGTTGGAACAGGAAGGGGCCTTCCCCAAACTGTTCCCACAAAGTTGGGAGCATGAAATTGTCCAAAATGTCTTGGTATGCGGACGCCTTAAGTGTTCCCTTCACTGGAACTAAGGGGCCAAGCACAACCCCTGAAAAACGACCCCGCACCATAATCTCCCCTCCACCAAATGATTTAGACTAGAGCACAAAGCAAGGTCCATAAAGACATGGATGAGCGAGTTCGGGGTGAAGGAACTTGGCATGCACAGAGTCCTGACCTCAGCCCGATAGAACACCTTTGGGATGAATTTGTGTGGAGACTTCGAGCCAGGCCTTCTCATCCAACATCAGTGCCTAACATCACAAATGCTCTTCTGGAAGAATGGTCAAACACTCCCATAGACAGCCTTCCCAGAGGAGTTGAAGCTGTTATAGACTGGGATGCCATTAAAGTTTATGTGCGTGTAAAGGCAGGCGTCCCAATACTTTTGGCAATATAGTATATATACTGTATATTCTTTTTATACTAAGTCCAGTCCATTGTTTGGACTTCGTATCTGCTGAAGGGTAATTCCAGGAGCCAATTAAAAAGAATTGGGATATTAACCACTTCAGCCCCGGAAGGTTTTACCCCCTTCCTGACCAGAGCACTTTTTACAATTCGGCACTGCGTCGCTTTAACTGCTAATTGCGCGGTCATGCAATGCTGTACCCAAACGAAATTTGCGTCCTTTTCTTCCCACAAATAGAGCTTTCTTTGGATGGTATTTGATCACCTCTGTCGTTTTTATTTTTTGCGCTATAAACGGAAAAATACCGAAAATTTTGAAAAAAATGATATTTTCTACTTTTTGTTATAAAAAAAATCCAATAAACTCAATTTTAGTCAAACATTTAGGCCAAAATGTATTCGGCCACATGTCTTTGGTAAAAAAATGTCAATAAGCGTATATTTATTGGTTTGCGCAAAAGTTATAGCGTCTACAAACTAGGGAACATTTTCTGGAATTTACACAGCTTTTAGTTTATGACTGCCTATGTCATTTCTTGAGGTGCTAAAATGGCAGGGCAGTACAAACCCCCCCCCAAATTACCCTATTTTGGAAAGTAGACACCCCAAGGAAATTGCTGAGAGGCATGTTGAGCCCATTAAATATTTTTTTTTTTGTCCCAAGTGATTGAATAATGACAAAAAAAAAAAATATTTACAAAAAGTTGTCACTAAATGATATATTGCTCACACAGGCCATGGGCATATGTGGAATTGCACCCCAAAATACATTCAGCTGCTTCTCCTGAGTATGGGGATACTACATGTGTGGGACTTTTTGGGAGCCTAGCTGCGTACGGGGCCCCGAAAACCAAGCACCGCCTTCAGGATTTCTAAGGGCATAAATTTTTGATTTCACTCCTCACTACCTATCACAGTTTTGAAGGCCATAAAATGCCAAGATGGCACAAAACCCCCCCAAATGACCCCATTTTGGAAAGTAGACACCCCAAGCTATTTGCTGAGAGGCATGGTGAGTATTTTGCAGCTCTCATTTGTTTTTGAAAATGAAGAAAGACCAGAAAAATTTTTTTTTTCTTTTTTCAATTTTCAAAACTTTGTGACAAAAAGTGAGGTCTGCAAAATACTCACTATACCACTCAGCAAATAGCTTGGGGTGTCTACTTTCCAAAATGGGGTCATTTGGGGGGTTTTGTGCCACCTGGGAATTCCATGGCCTCCGAAACTGTGATAGGCAGTGAAGAGTGAAATCAAAAATTTACGCTCTTAGAAAGCCTGAAGGCGGTGCTTGGTTTTCGGGGTCCCGTGCGTGGCTAGGCTCCCAAAAAGTCCCACACATGTGGTATCCCCATACTCAGGAGAAGCAACAGAATTTATTTTGGGGTGTAATTTCACATATCCCCATGGCATGTTTGAGCAATATATCATTTAGTGACAACTTTGTGCAAAAAAAATAAAAATAATTTGTCTCTTTCCCGCAACTTGTGTCACAATATAAAATATTCCATGGACTCGACATGCCTCTCAGCAAATAGCTTGGGGTGTCTACTTCCCAAAATGGGGTCATTTGGGGGGGTTTTGAACTGTCTTGGCTTTTTATGCACAACATTTAGAAGCTTATGTCACACATCACCCACTCTTCTAACCACTTGAAGACAAAGCCCTTTCTGACACTTTTTGATTACATGAAAAAATTATTTTTTTTTGCAAGAAAATTACTTTAAACCCCCCAACATTATATATTTTTTTAAAGCAAATGCCCTACAGATTAAAATGGTGGGTGTTTCGTTTTTTTTTTCACACAGTATTTGCGCAGCGATTTTTCAAACGCATTTTTTGTGGAAAAAACACACTTTTTAAAATTTTAATGCACTAAAACACACTATATTGCCCAAATGTTTGATGAAATAAAAAAGATGATCTTAGGCCGAGTACATGGATACCAAACATGACATGCTTTAAAATTGCGCACAAACGTGCAGTGGCAACAAAATTAATACATTTTTAAAAGCCTTTAAAAGCCTTTACAGGTTACCACTTTAGATTTACAGAGGAGGTCTACTGCTAAAATTACTGCCCTCGATCTGACCTTCACAGTGATACCTCACATGCATGGTGCAATTGCTGTTTACATTTGACGCCAGACCGACGCTTGCGTTCGCCTTAGCGCGAGAGCAGGGGGGACAGGGGTGCTTTTTTTTTTCTTTATTATTTTTTTGCTTTTTTATCTTATTTTTAAACTGTTCCTTTCATTTTTTTTTTAAATAATTTTTATTGTTATCTCAGGGAATGTAAATATCCCCTATGATAGCAATAGGTAGTGACAGGTACTCTTTTTTGAAAAAAAATGGGGTCTATTAGACCCTAGATCTCTCCTCTGCCCTCAAAGCATCTGACCACACCAAGATCGGTGTGATAAAATGCTTCCCCAATTTCCCAATGGCGCTGTTTACATCCGGCGAAATCTAAGTCATAAAATGCTTGTAGCTTCCGGTTTCTTAGGCCATAGAGATGTTTGGAGCCACTCTGGTCTCTGATCAGCTCTATGGTCAGCTGGCTGAATCACCGGCTGCATTCTCAGGTTCCCTGTTGAGACAGGAGAGCCAGAGAAAAACACAGAAGACAGTAGGGGGGGCATTCCCTCCCACTGCTTTTAAAAGCAGTCTAGAGGCTAATTAGCTGCTAGGATTGCTTTTACATGAAAGCCGACCGCTGGCTGAAAAGAATGATACCAAGATGATACCTAAACCTGCAGGCATCATTCTGGTATAACCACTCAAAGTCGTGAATGGCGTACCTGAAGACAAAAAAATGGTTACCAATAAAACACAGTAAACGGTAAAGTATAAAAAATTGCATACCTGAAAAGCAAACATGATAAAACATAATAACAATAAAACATTGCAGAATAGAATACAGTAAAAAAGAGCAGAACAATAGAGAGAGAATAGAGAGAGAGTGAACAATAAAACGACAACTATTTTTTTTTTTTTTTGTGTTTCTTTTTTTTTTTACACTTTTTTTTGTAACTGTAACTTTTTTTAACTGTAACCGGTTCCAGGTTCGGGTCTCTCAAAATGCGATGGCATCTTGGGAGACCCTGTGAAAGTGCGCCTAGTCTGTGCAATGCTGTACCCTACGCTAATACTCAACTAGTGAATGGTAGCGTTCAAAACATTCACCAATGCAAAGACCAGGATTGTCAGGACAGGAGGGACAATAATAGCGGGTGTCACGCCTATATCCGCACTTGCTGCAGACACGGACACAGACTTTTTTGGGGGGGTTCGTTGGGTAGGGGTACTCGGGAGGACATAAAAATGCCTCTTATGCAGCTGACTGCATTTGGTTGGGGATGTGAATGGGGGAAGTACGGGTGATGCAGAAGCGGTGGGTTCCCAATTAGGATTGGCGAATGCAGCAGGAAGGGCATTATGGGCACGATGGGCCTGTGTTTGTCTTTTTGGTAGCAGCGGGACACTACTTGTGCTTGCCACCTCACCAGCTTGAACTGCACTTATGGGACTCGCCACGTCACCAAGTGTTACTGCAGTGCTGGCTTGACTACGACCGGGGTGTAATAGGCCGCTGGCGCTTGCCAGTTCACCAAAACGCTACAAAAAAAACCTGTTAGCGATCGCAGGGATCAGGCCTGACTCTGCGAATGCTGCAGTTATGTGTTTAGTGTTTTGTAAGTGACAGTGATCGATCGATACTGCACTTGGGTGGGCTGGGCTGGGCGGAGGGACAAAACGCAGGTGCTAGCAGGTATCTGGGCTGATCCCACTAACACTGCATTTTTGGGAACCCTAAACTGCTGGGGACGCTAGTATAGATCTGATCGGATCAGATATTGATCTGATCAGATACTATACCACTAAGGGATGTGTACGGTGCGTGCGTGGGTGTTAGCGCTACTGCCACTAACCTGACGCTGCCTGGGGCTGGTGCTTGCCAGTTCACCAAAACGCTACAAAAAAAACCTGTTAGCGATCGCAGGGATCAGGCCTGACTCTGCGAACGCTGCAGTTATGCATTTAGTGTTTTGTAAGTGACAGTGATTGATCGATACTGCACTTGGGTGGGCTGGGCCGGGCGGAGGGGAAAAACGCAGGTGCTAGCAGGTATCTGGGCTGATCCCGCTAACACTGTTTTTGGGAACCCTGTGTGCGTGGGTGTTAGCGGTACTGGCGCTAATCTGCCGCTGCCTGGTGCGACGCATATCACCGCCGGGCGACCAGGGGTCTAAACCTTTATTCGGTAATAAACGGCGGGTGCCCTGACACTATAAAAAATAAACAAACTAACCAGCATCAACCGTAATGGTTATACGGTGATCAGTGGTGAAAGGGTTAACTAGGGGGCAATCAAGGGGTTAAAACATTTATTAGATAGTATATGGGGGTCCCTGTCGCTATAAAACGCTGACGGCGAACCTAAAAATTTACCTCCCTAACTAGCGTCACCAGCGACACTAATACAGCGATCAGAAAAATGATCGCTTAGTGACACTGGTGACGGGGGGTGATCACGGGGTTAAAACTTTATTAGGGGGGTTAGGGGTGTACCCTAGACCTAAAGGGGGCTAACAGTAACTGTCCCACCACACTAACTGTCAAAAACTGACACCATGCAGTAATCAGAAAAAAAAATACTGCTTGGTGTCAGTGTGACATCGGGGGGGGGGGGGGTGATTGGGGGGTGATCGGGGGGGGGATCGGGGGTGTAATGTGTGCCTGGCATGTTCTACTGTGTGTGTTGTGCACTCACATGTCTTCTCTCCTCGGCGCCGGAACGGAAACTGCCGAGCCGAGGAGAGATGACATCACATCCTCTGCCTGTGTGTACTACACACAGGCAGGGGAGGATTCCCATTGGCTCCCGCGGGAGGCAGGTCACGTATGGGTACGTGATTCTGCCTGCCCGTGCCATTCTGCCGACTTATATTGACGTGAGGCGGTCGGCAAGTGGTTAAAGTTCCCCCAGCACAAAATTAATAGTCAGCAGCTACACATACTGTACACATACTGTACACATACTGTAGCTGCTGACTTTTAATACTAGGACACTTACCTGTCCTGGAATCCAGCGATGTTGGCACCCCAGGCAATGTTTCCATCGGCTCTCGGGTGCTTCTGCCACCATTGCTTAGGAGGGCCAATTCACACCACATGCAGTCCAGTGCGTTTTTTTTCTGCATGGAAAGTAGGTCATATGGTTTTCAATGGCATAGTTCACACCAGTGCGTTCCAGAAAAAAAATAGAACATGCTGCATTTTTCCTGCACTGGACTGTACTGGAACATTGTAAAACCCATCAAAAACGCACTGGAATGCACCTGAACGCACTGGAACACACATGTCCTTATTTAAGGTTAAGAAAAAAAGAGGGGGAAAATGCACTGGAATGCATCAAAAACACACCAAACACACCCTGGAATGCATCAAAAACATGCATGCAGAAAAGCATCAGGAACGTATCCGCCACAAGAGGAACCTGCTCCCCTCCCCCGAAAGGTGCCAAATGTGGCAATGGAGGGGGGGTAGAGGCAGATAAGTGGAGCTTCCACTTTTCGGTGGAACTCCGCTTTAAGTGTCATATGCCCAAGCTGCACTGCTGCCATGTGTCAATACTAGGCTGGGTTGGAAGATAAATATGTAAGTGATGAGAGCTGCATTCTTGTGTGTGTATATACAGTATATATGTATATATATATATACACTATGTGTTAGACATGTGCAGGAAGAAAAAATTTGTTTAGTTTCATTTAGATTCGTTATTAACTAAATTTGTTTAAATTTGTTGCATTAGTTACATTTGTTTTCGGGATTTGTTTTGTTTCGTATTCGTTTTGTTTCGCCCGCATTTGAAAAAAAAACATCAAATTCGAAAAAATTCTACCGCATTCGAAAAAATTTGACCGAATTTGAAAAAGTAAACTATATATAACCATTTTGCGAAATTTGAAATTCGTATAGAATGAAATGAATTTGAACAGAAAAGATTAGAATAGAATCGAAAATACTAGAAAAGAATAGCATAGAAAAACAATAGCACAGAACAGAAAACAATATTATATATTCTATTCTAATTTTTCTATTCAAATTCATTCTGTACCAAATTCCAATTTCGGAAGATGGTTATATATATGTATATATATATATATATATATATTCTATTTTTTTCTATTCTGTTATAATGTTTTTTCTATTCTATTCTTTTCTATTAGAATTTGATTTCTTTCTATTTCTATATAACCATTTTGCGAAATTTGAATTTCGTATAGAATGAAGTCACATTCAAGTAGAATAGATTAGAATAAAATAGAAAATAATAGAAAAGGATAGCATATAAAAACAACAGACCAGCTTAGAAAATATATATATATATATATATATATATATATATATATATATATATATATATATATATATATATATATATATATATATATATATCTTCCAAAATTTGTATGAATTTGAATAGAAAAGATTAGAATAGAATAGAAAATAATAGAAAAACAATAGAACGGAATAGAAAATATATATATATACAATTTTTGAATAGAAAAAAATAGAATAGAATGGAAAATAATAGAAAAGAATAGCATAGAAAAACAATAGAACAGAACAGAAAAAAATTATATATATATCTTCATCTTCCGAAATTTGAATTTTGTATAAAATGAATTTGAATAGAAAAGATTAGAATAGAGTAGAAAAGAATAGACTAGAAAAACAATAGAACATATATTATATTTTATTATATTCTGTTCTTTTTTTTTTCTAGTCTATTCTATTATTTTCTATTCAAATCTTTTCTATTGAAATTCTAATTCATTCTATACGAAATTCGAATAGAAAAGTTTAGAATAGAATAGAAAAGAATAGCATAGAAAAACAATGGAACAGAATAGAAAAAAAAAAAATATATATATATATATATATATATATATATATATATATATATATATTATCTTCTGAAAATCGAATTTCATATAGACTGAAATCAAATTTGATTAGAAAAGATTAGAATAGAATAGAAAAGAATAGCATAGAAAAACAATAGAAGAGAACAGAAAAAAATATATTCTATTCTATTCTAATCTTTGCTATTGGAATTCATTCTGTACCAAATTCCAATTTCGGAAGATGGTTATATATATATATATATATATATATATATATATATATATATATATATATATATATATATATATATATATATATATATATTTATTTATTTATTTTTTCTATTCTGTTCTATTGGTTTTTCTATTCTAGTCTTTTCAATTAGAATTAGATTTCATTCTATTTCTATATAACCATTTTCCGAAAATTGAATTTCATATAGTATGAATTCTCAAAAATAGAAACGATTAGAATAAAATAGAAAATAAAAGAAAAGAATAGCATAGAAAAACAATAGACCAGCATAGAAAAAAAAAATATATATATACACAACATCTATCAAAATTTGAATTCGTATAGAATGAATTTGAATAGAAAAGATTAGAATAGAATAGAATATATATATTTTTTTTTTTCTATTCCAATTCTAATTCATTTTATACAAAATTCGAATTTCAGAAGATGTTTATATATATATATATATATATATATATATATATATATATATATATATATATATATATAAAAACATCTTCTGAAATTCGAATTTTGTATAAAATGAATTAGAATTGGAATAGAAAATATTGGAATAGAGTAGAGTAGACTAGAAAAACAATAGAACAGAATAAAATATAATATATATTATATTTTATTCTATTCTGTTCTATTGTTTTTCTAGTCTATTCTTTTCTATTATTTTCTTTTCTTATCTTCTCTATTAACCCCTTCCCGCCGAGCGTACGCAGATGTGCGTACTCGGCTTTCCGGGGTCATACCGGGATGATGCCCACAGCTGCAGGCATCATCCCGGTACCATGTTGTAGAGCCGGCGATCGGCTATTGAGATATAACAACCGATACGGCTAACAGTCGCTCGGCTGTTATACCGGAGGAGCGGGAGGGGACGTCCCCCCTCCCGCCGCCTCCCGCCACTCTTACCGGGAGGCCCGGTGACCAATCGGATGCCTCTGGCGGCTGGGGGGCGGGCTGGAACAAAGCTGTGGGTGGCTTTGTTCCAGCCTTCTAATTGTAAACGCGGAAGCAACGTCATGATGTCACTTCCCGTTTACTCGGCTGCCAATGGTGCCAATTTAAAAAATATATACAATGTTCAGAATCGCCGTTTTCGGCGATCTTAATACTGTGAAGTGCAAAGGAGGGATCGGGGGTCTTTTAGACCCCCGATCCCTCCATAAAGAGTACCTGTCACCACCTATTACTGTCACAAGGGATGTTTACATTCCTTGTGACAGCAATAAAAGTGATCAAAACATTTTTTTTAAAAAAAACACAATTTATAAAAATAAAAATAAATAAAATAAATAAGAAAAAAAAAATTAAAGCGCCCCCGTCCCCGCGAGCTCGCACAGCAAAGAAAACACATATGGAAGTCGCGCCCGCATATGTAAACGGTGTTCAAATCACACATGTGAGGTATCACCGCGATCGTCAGAGCGAGAGCAATAATTCTAGCCCTAGACCTCCTCTGTAACTCTAACCTGGTAACCGTAAAAAAAATGTAAAGCGTCGCCTATGGAGATTTTTTAGGTACCGTAGTTTGTCGCCATTCTACGAGTGCGTGCAATTATAAAGCGTGACATGTTTGGTATCTATTTACTTGGCGTAAAATCATCTTTCACATTATACAAAAAAATTGGGCTAACTTTACTGTTTGGTTTTTATAAAATTCATGAAAGTGTCCCTTTTCCCAAAAATTTGCGTTTAAAACACCGCTGCACAAATACCGTGTGATAAAAAATATTGCAACAATTGCCATTTTATTCTCTAGATTCTCTGCTAAAAAATATATATATATATAATGTTTGGGGGCTCTAAGTAATTTTCTAGAAAAAAATACAGATTTTAACTTGTAAACACCAAATTTCAAAAATAGGCTTAGTCATGAAAGGGTTAAAATTCTAATTCATTCTATACGAAATTCGAATTTCAGAAGCCATCTCCTGAAATTCAAATTTTGTATAGAATGAATTCAAATTCAAATAGTAAAGTTTACAATAGAATAGAAAAGAATAGCATAGAAAAACAATGGAACAGAATAGAAAAAAAAGTAATATATATATATATATATATATATATATATATATATATATATATATATATATATATATATATATATATTATATGTATAACCATTTTCCGAAATTCGAATTTTGTATAGAATGATTTTGAATTTGAATAGAAAAGATTAGAATAGAAAAGAAAATAATAGAAACGAATAGAATAGAAAAACAATATAACAGAATAGAATAAAATACAATATATGTTTTTCTAGTTTATTCTGTTCTATGTTGTTCTGGTTTTATATATATATATATATATATATATATATATATATATATATATATATATATATATATATATATATATATATATAAAACCATCTTCCGAAAATTTGAATTTCGTATAGAATGAATTCAAATTTGAATATATTTATATATATATATATATTTATATATATATATATATATATATATATATATATATATATATAAAATATTTTTTTCTGTTCTGTTTTTTTTTTTTTTTATTCTAATCTTTTCTATTCAAATTTGATTCCATTCTATATGATATTCGCATTATATATATATATTTCTATTTTGTTCTATCATTTTTCTGGTCTATTCTTTTCTATTCAAATCTTTTCTATTCAAATTAGAATTCATTCTATACGAAATTCGAACTTCAGAAGCCATGTTCCAAAATCCGAATTTCGTAAAGAATGAATTTGAATTTGAATAGAAAAGACTATTATAGAATAGAAAATAATAGAAAAGAAAAGCACAGAAAAACAATAGAACAGAATAAAAAAAAATATTAATCTATTGCTTATTATTTTATATCTATTTTATTGTATTTTTTAGAAAATCAATTTCTATTTTCTATTTCTGTTCTATTTCTATTTCTAATACTTTCTATTTCTTGAATTCGATTCAAACTTGTTTTCAAAATTGTTCGCTTTTTTCGGATTCGTTTAAATAAGTTACTTTTGTAATTCGGAAATTCGGATGCATACGAATTTCTGCATAATGAAAAATTGGTCTGAATTTTGATTCGGAACGAAACGAAACGCACATGTCTACTATGTGTGTGTGTGTTTATATATACAGTGGGGACGGAAAGTAGACCCCCTTCAATTTTTCACTCTTTGTTATATTGCAGCCATTTGCTAAAAACATTTAAGTTCATTTTTGTCCTCATTAATGTACACACAGCACCCTATATTGACAGAAAAACACAGAATTGTTGACATTTTTGCAGATTTATTAAAAAAGAAAAACTGAAATATCACATGGTCCTAAGTATTCAGACCCTTTGCTCAGTATTTAGTAGAAGCACCCTTTTAATCTAATACAGCCATAAATCTTTTTGAGAAAGATGCAACAAGTTTTTCACACCTGGATTTGGGGATCCTCTGCCATTCCTCCTTGCAGATCCTCTCCAGTTCTGTCAGGTTGGATGGTAAACGTTGGTAGACAGCCATTTTTAGGTCTCTCCAGAGATGCTCAATTGGGTTTAAGTCAGGGCTCTGGCTGGGCCATTCAAGAACAGTCACTGAGTTGTTGTGAAGCCACTCCTTCATTATTTTAGCTGTGTGCTTAGGGTCATTGTCTTGTAGGAAGGTACACCTTCAGCCCAGTCTGAGATTCTGAGCACTCTGGAGAAGGTTTTCATCCAGGATATCCCTGTACTTGGCCACATTCATATTTCCCTCAATTGCAACCAGTCGTCCTGTCCCTGCAGTTAAAAAACACCCCCACAGCATGATGCTGCCACCACCATGCTTCACTGTTGGGACTGTATTGGACAGGTGATGAGCAGTGCCTGGTTTTCTCCACACATGCCACTTAGAATTAAGGCCAAAAAGTTCTATCTTGGTCTCATCAGACTAGAGAATCTTATTTCTCACCATCTTGGAGTCCTTCAGGTGTTTTTTTAACAAACTCCATGCAGGCTTTCATGTGTCTTGCACTGAGGAGAGGCTTCCGTCGGGCCACTCTGCCATAAAACCCCAGTGGAGGGCTGCAGTGATGGTTGACTTTCTACAACTTTCTCCCATCTCCCAGCTGCATCTCTGGAGCTCAGCCACAGTGATCTTTGGGTTCTTATTTACCTCTCTCACCAAGGCTCTTCTCCCCCGACAGCTCAGTTTGGCCAGATGGCCAGCTCTAGGAAGGGTTCTGGTCATTCCAAACATCTTCCATTTAGGGATTATGGAGGCCACTGTGCTCTTAGGAACCTTAAGTGCAACAGAAATTTTTTGTAACCTTGGCCAGGTCTATGCCTTGCCACAATTCTGTCTCTGAGCTCTTCAGGTAGTTCCGTTGACCTCATGATTCTCATTTGCTCTGACATGCACTGTGAGCTGTAAGGTCTTATATAGACAGGTGTGTGGCTTTCCTAATCAAGTCCAATCAGTATAATCAAACACAGCTGGACTCAAATGAAGGTGTAGAACCATCTCAAGGATGATCAGAAGAAATGGACAGCACCTGAGTTAAATATATGAGTGTTACAGCAAAGGGTCTGCATACTTAGGACCATGTGATATTTCAGTTTTTCTTTTTTAATAAATCTGCAAAAATGTCAACAATTCTGTGTTTTTCTGTCAATATGGGGTGCTGTGTGTACATTATTGAGGAAAAAATGAACTTAAATGATTTTAGCAAATGGCTGCAATATAACAAAGAGTGAAAAAATTAAGGGGGTCTGAATAGTTTTCGACTTTCCGTTCCCACTGTGTATATATATATGTGTATATATATATATACGGAGCAATGGAAGAAGGTGGTCTGGTTTGATGAATCACGTTTTCTTTTACATCGTGTGGATGGCCGGGTGGGTGTGCGTCACTTACCTGGGGAAGAGATGGAACCAGGATGCATTATAAGAAGGCAAGCCAGCAGAAGCAGGGTGATGCTTTGGGTAATGTTCTGCTGGGAAACCTAGTGTCCTGCCATTCATGTGGATGTTACTTTGGTGTCCATGCCTCAATGGGTTAGGGCTGTTTTAGCAAAAGGGGGCCATACTCAATATTAGGTGGGTGGTCATAATGTTATGGCTGATCGGTGTGTGTGTGTATGCACACACAGTATATCTGATATATATATATACACACACACATACATACCAGAATGAAGATACAGTATATATCTCTAGAATGCATCTCCCATCACTTACTTACATGTATAAATATTTTTCACATTTCTTTTTTCTCATTCTTTTTATTGGCATGGGGGTCTGATTTCTGTGCCTACAACCTCCTAAAATGTAAATCCATGCTTGGGAGAAAACTCTTCAAACAGGATGAGCAGCAGATAGACTGCAATCAGAGTACAGCAAGCCTGTAGGAGGCAGTGGGCAGTGGGAACTAGAGGGGTGAACTTTCACCTCTCACTTCCTGTTCCTGTTAAGCCCTCTGGATGGAAAGCATGGTGGAGAGGGCTCTCTGTATTCTTCTGGATCAAAGGTAAGTGCCTCCTATCAAATAATATTAGAATTGTGAAAGTATGGTGCATGAGTTAAGTTTTATTTGTCTATTCCCTGCTGAATAGTTCTCATTCTGTATTCATTCACCTTCCCAGTTACCATACAGCATGTGCACAGTGCTACAAGTAATATTATATAGCTCCTCTTCCACAGTATGTCACCCTGCTGCATATAATATGTATGGCTTCCTTGCTATATCCAATAACTGTGCAGTGCACATTGCTGCATATATGTATGGCTTCCATTCTACATCCAGTCACAATGCAGCATAATCTCAGTGCACAGTGCTACCAATATTTTATGTCTCCCATTCCTTGTGCATATTATTTTTTGCCCTGCTACTAGGTGTCAATAGATATGGATTTTTCAGTACAGATACCAATTATGTGCCACCTTTCAGGCCAATAACAATATGGGGTACTGATATTCTGTTTACATCAAGCTGCTCCAGAAGTAGCCTGATATCATTTGACCCCTAGCCTTTTTTTTGTATTCTGACAGCCACTGTCAAAATACAGGAAAAAAGAGCAGATAGCAGGGGGAATCAATAGCCAGGTTGCTATTGACTATTTTAAATTGCAGTAGCCAATAGCTAGTGGGCTATTGCACCTGCCCACTGTCTGTTGTCAATCAGCAAAGGAGAGGATTTGAAGGAGAACATTCTTCTTCAGGTCTTCTTTTGCTTGCTTCTTTTACTGATTGACAGCAGGCAGTGGGAAGGGGGCTCAATAGTAAGCCTGCTTTTGGCTATTACAATTTGAAACAGCCAATGGCAGTCTGGTTATAGTTCCCCCACTACCTGCTGTTTACATTCAGCTGCCATCAAATGCATTGTGCAGAAGGAGATTAGCGGTGTCTGCGGGGTGTGTGTGGGGGTGTCTGTATGTGGGGGGGGGGTGGTGTGTGTTTTTATGGGGGGGTGTAGAGGTGGAAAGCTGAATATTTTTTTTTTTTGGATTCTGACAGATGGACCGCCAGCCGCTGTCAAAGCACCAGACCAAGACTGACAGCTGGTAAATGGAAAACTGGAATAAGCACTTGGAAGAATAAAACCAACAACTGAGACAATTATTTGTTACAGGCAAGTCAATATAACCTACCTCTCAGCTAGGTAGTTACATTTCTGAAAGCCAGGCAGGTGGAAAATGGACACATTTTACCAATCATTTTCCCTTTCATTCTACAGTGTTTTAAGGCAGAGGTAGGCAACCTCAGAGAGGTGGAGATCTACCTGAACAACATGGGAGAAGTCAAAGATCATGGGGCACAGTGTCCTCCAATCTTGCCTCCTCACACCTGATTTAAACCTATAATTGCCGTACTACCATGCTGCAATCGCGCACCTTTCACTGCAATTATTGGTGTAAACATTTTGCTTCCTCACCACCTGCCAAACACGCTTGCATAATTTTTCAGAGGCGCATTGGAGCATTGCTTACCACACTTGTGAATGAGCCCTTAGTTGCATTTGGCAATAGCACTTTTAAGGCTCATTCACATGTGAATTTGGGGGTGGGTGGTAAAATCCCTACTCCCTTTAGCTGCTAGGGGGGGGGGGCAGGGTGCCTTGCATAATTTTTCAGAGGCGCATTGCTTACCGCTCTTGTGAATGAGCCCTTAGTTGCATTTGGCAATAGCACTTTTAAGGCTCATTCACATGTGAATTTGGGGGTGGTAAAACCTAGCCCCCAATCCCTACCCCCTTTAGCTGCTAAGGGGGGGGGGGGTGGGAAGGATGTCATGGGAGGTGGATGCTTGAGAGTTATTATTAGCTCTCAAGCAACCAGATACAACAGTACCCATGGGGATCGTTGGGTAACTGGGAGTTTACTGTACTACATTCGTTATAGTATCAGTGAGTGCACTGAGGTAACTACATACTATATGCACAAGTAAGATTTTTGTTTTGTGGAACATGCTTACTTTTACCTTGGGTAAAACCCACCTGGAATTATTTTTGATCTATTAGGGGGGGTCAGCAGCAGACTGGAGGAAACCCTCTAATCATGTAAAGGTACATTTTTCCACAAGTAATCAATTCCTAACAAATGAAATGAATGGATATAGTGAGAAAATAGGCTGTTATGTTACTTAAAAAGTTTTTATGCATTTCCATAGAGTTGCCTGGAGTATTGTATACTTTGAAAACCACAAGAGCACAGCTAATAGCACTGAAGAATGATGGTGGTAGTTCATCCTGTGTGGGTGTATTGTGTGCATCAGCATCTGTCCCATCTGAAGAGTTGAGCTCATCTCCTTGTCAAGCGTCGTACTCTAGGCCTAAAGAGGTAGGTTTTTTTTTTTTTTACCAAAACATTAAAACTTTGTCTTTTTTTTAAAATATCAAACATGTCATATTTACCTGCTCTGTGTAAGGGTTTTTGCACAGAGCACCCTGGATCCTTCTCTTCTCAGGTCCCATGCCGGTGCTCCTGAACCACAGCTCTGTGTATCCCATCACACACTGAGCCGTGCCTTGGCCCCGTCTCCTAATTGGCTCACTGGCTGTGATTGACAGCACTGGGAGCCAATAGCTCCCACCACTACAGAAAGCCAATCAGCAGTTCAAGTCCCCAGAGAGACAAGGCTCTTGTGGACATCGCTGGATCGAGAGGGGGCTCATATAAGTATTGGGGGGCTGTTGCACACAGCACTCTGCATAGAATACATGAAGGTAAAAAACCTTGTGTCTTTACAACCACTATAATAAAAAGTAACTTTCTCAAATCGTCTTCCAGGGCAGCGTCTGAGAGATAGGCTCCTCCTCCCTGAAACAGGAAACACATTAGTCCACCATTATAAATTTCACAGTCTTACCTGCGTGCCTCAGTTGTTTGTGTTTCCTCCGGACCCACAGGAGCTGCAAAAGAAACGTTTGTTATTTTACTTCAGTCTCTGTGCTAGTTGCAGGAGACTCCCTGCCAGCATCCCATCCAGCCCAGCGGGCCTTGGGAGGGCGAGCAGGGGCAGCATATTTGAGCAGTATTGCTCTACCTGAGATTTCACCCCTACAGAGGGGTCTGCAATCATCCCCCAAGCTGCAATAATGCACTGACATTTCCCCCATGCTGCTGCTCAAGGGACCTGCTGCAGTTTTTTCACCAGGGAACTCCATGTGCAAACTCTGGCAACATACTCCCAGATATGAAGAGCGTACAGTGGTGTGGGTGCATGGATGCCTTACCCCCTGAATACCGCCGCTGCCGCGCCGGACCGGTAGGTGCCTCACGGCTTATTTTTTGTTCCTCTCCTACCCCCGTGATGTCCGCACCCGCCGCCCACTTGATTGCCGTTTTTTTGCCGCGATCGGCGTCCTCTACACACCGCAAAACAAGCCTCTCCTCATGGAGGCTTGGTGGGGGTACCAAGATGGCGCCAGAGACACTTCCGGGTTAGCGGCCATTTTCCTGGAGCCTGCTTCCAGGGATACAGAATGGGCTATGGTTACATCACTTCCAGGGGCGGGAATAAAAAAAAAAAATTTTTAATAATAGCAAATATATCAATATACATGCATACTGCAGCAGAGTCCCCCTCCCTATTGGTCCCAGAAGGGAGGATACCAATTGCAGCGGCATGTGCAGGTATATCCACCAACCTGCACGGGGTCAGCTGGGGGCGGGGTCGGAGCTTAAGCAGGAAGCAGTTAAAAAGGTCCCTCTAAGCAGAGAATCCTGGTGGCTGACCATGTCTGACGCTTCTCCACCCTGCCCTGCAGATCCTGCAAGCCAGGACAGCTCCAAGGTAAGCCAGAATACTCAAGAGCCACCTCTGTCTTAACCTTACTGTAAAACTGCCTACTTACAGGCAGCCTTTACCCGCCTACCTCATGGGGACCTTTTTTGTGCTTGATTTCAGGCAAAGACCCCTGAGGAAAGGGAAGTGGAAAGCAACAAAACATGTGCTTCGTGCAGCCACCGGTTTTCCCCAGAATGGGGAAAAAAAAAAAAAAAAACCCTATATCAAAAATGTATAAACAAAATGGTGACCAAAGAATCGCAAGGGTACCGGAAAGATCTGCTCAGCTCTTTCAAGAAAGAAATACAGAGCACCATGGCGCCTCAGCTATTAAAAAGTTAGAAGCGCCATCAGGCGTCAGTCAGACCAATACCCCATCTACCACCGGATATGCGTTCCTTCAGGTAACAGGGAACAGACAGAACAAGAAGAGTATTCGGATGAATCCGAATCGGAGAATGAACTTTGCTCAGACTCCGACGAGGAAGATGCGGTTTCAGAGGGCAACTTTATTTCCATCAGGGGATACGAATAGCCTTCTAAAAGCCATAGCGGACACGCTAGGTATTAAAGAACATAAATCCGCAGAACTCACAATACATGACAAGATGTATAAAGAGCTACAACCCAGAAAGCCTAGTACATTCCCTGTACACCAAACTCATAAAGATATCTTTAAAAAAAGAGTGGAAAGACCCAGAGAAGAAACTCTTCATGCCAGCCACAGTTAAACGCAGACCCGTTTGCAGAGACGGACACCAAAACCTGGGCTAAATGCCCCAAAGTGGATGCTTCTCTGGCAAAAGTCACAAATAAATCTGACTTGGCCTTTGACGACCTTAAGCGACCCCATGGAAATCCGGCAACAGCTTCCACCTGCACAGCCCGGACTTTATCAATCTGGCTAACCCAGCTTCAAGAACTTCTGGAGAGTGACACACCTAGGGAGGGCAGCACAGTGGTGTAGTGGGTAGCACTCTCACCTAGCAGTAAAAAGGGTCGCTGGTTCATATCCCAACCACGACACTACCTGCCTGGAGTTTGCATGTTCTCCCTGTGCCTGCGTGGGTTTCCTTCGGGTACTCCGGTTTCCTCCCACACTCCAAAGACATGACATCCTTCCACGGGAGACATTTATGGTGACAATAGACCTATAGGATGCCTACCTACATGTCCCCATAAAGGAGGGTCATCCAAAAATTCCTGAGGTTCGCAGTACAAGGGCCAGCAACTACGCCGCACCCTCAATACACAGCTCTCCTTTTCGGCATCTCCTCTGCACCAAAAATCTTCTCAAAGATAATGGCAGAAGCATTAAAAGGTCTAAGACAACTAGGTATTGGTATAATACCATATTTCGACGATTTACTGTTCTTTGCGGACTCAGCAGAGGCCCTAGAAAGCAACCTGTGCACAAGTATGTCCTATCTGCAAAACAGGGGATGGATAATAAATGCAGAAAAGTCACAGATGACCCCAAGCCAGTGAGTGGTATATTTGGGCTATATACACTGGACTCCAGACTAATGAAAACCTTACTAATGGAAGAAAAGAACGAAAAAATCGCACAGGCAGTAACCTTCCTAATAAGGACCAACGCCATAACATTCAAACAAGGTATGACCGTACTAGGACCGATGACGTCTTCTATTCCAGCTATCACCTGGGCACAGATTCACATGAGACCTCTACAGAACTACATTCTGTCCCAGTGGGATGGCAGCCACTCATACCTAGACAGGTCCTTTCCTGTTCCAACCACAGTCAAACTAACACTACAATGGTGGCTCAATCTACTTTGATACATTGAAAGACGCAAATGGGCCCAATCCAAGCCAATCGGGATCTCCATCGATGCCAGTGCCCTCAGCTGGGGGGCACACTTGGAGGGCCTCTGCTCACAGGGAAAATTGACCTCCAAATGGTCCCAAGTCTCCTCAAGCATGAGAGAGCTGAAAGTGGTGGGGGAAGCATTAAAAGCGTTCAAACCAGCAATATAGGGGAGAAACGTAAAGTTACAATCGGACAACGTCACGACTGTGGTATACCTAAACAGGCAAGGTGGGACAAAGTCCCGAAGCTTGATGAAGCTGACGGAGAAAATCCTACTATGGGTAGAATCAAACTAATTCAATATCAGGTATCTATCTGAAAGGAACAGACAATATGCTGGCAAACTTCCTGAGCTGGAAGACCATAAAACAGACGGAGTGGTCTCTGAACCAAGCGACCTTCGCACAAGTCACTCAAAAGTGGGGAGTACCCGAGGTAGATCTATACGCCTCCAAAGCGATTGCAAAATCACCAACATTCTTCTCTCTGGACCCCATAGATGGCAACAGCGGTGTAGACGCCTCAACCAGAGCTGGGTATGGCAACTATGCTATGCATTCCCTCCAACTGCCATAATACCAAGGGTGATTCAAAAAATAAAGGCAGAGAGAGAGCGATGGTGATACTAATAGCACCGCACTGGCCACAAAGGGCATGGTTCAGCCACTTGAAAAACCTCAGCATCCAGCCTCAGCTGACACTGACGGACCAGCCAGATCTCCTATCGCAGGGCCCAGTCAACCACCCGAACCACAGAGCTTTCGGCCTGGGTACTGAAGGGGTGAGACTTCAGAACAAAGGATTGTCGGACAATGGGATCGATACCATCCTAAACAGCAGGAAGCCCGGAACTAGGGCGATGTACGAGGAAGTGAGGAAAAAAGTTTGTCTCCTGGAACAGAAACAAACCATATTCCAAAAGAGGAATAATTCCAACAATCCTGGATTTTCTACAAGATGGAGCAGACAAAAATATTTCCCCAAGTACGCTGAAGGTACATGTTGCGGCACTCTCTCCTCATTCATAGACACAAGACTAGCAGAGGACCCGCTGATAAAGCGATTCCTGATGTCACTCAAAAGAGCTAGACCAGCCAAAATGAATAGAACTCCAACTTGGGACATGCCCACAGTACTTAGAGGATTTCATTCCCCTCCATTTGTACCGATGGAAGATAGCTCAGACAAAAACCTCACCTTAAAGACTGTACTTTTTGTGGCCCTAGTATCAGACAGAAGAGTGAGCGAAATCCAAGCACTGTCTATAATGGAACCATAATGCCTAATACATTTAGACAAAATAATTCTCTCTCCAGACCCGGCCTTTCTGCCCAAGGTCCCCTCAACATTCCATAGAACCCAAAATATCATCATACTTTTGCTTCCAAAAACTATGACTAGCGAAAAGACACACTCACAACAAACGCAACGTAGGAAACATACTTCGAAAGAACGAAGGATTGGCGAAGAACGACCTCCCTTTTTTGTCCTTTATGCAGGAGTCAACAAAGGGAAACAGGCTTCCAAGAATACCATCAGCAGATGGATAAGAATGGCCATACAGACTACCTAATGAGGCACAAAGCCTCACTCCGCCAAGCGGGATCAGAGCACACACAACCAGAGCCTGGGCTACCTCGGTCGCAGAGAAAGCAGGGGCAACTCCGGAGCAGATCTGCAGGGCAGCGACATGGTCGAGCTTCAGTACCTTCGCAAGGCACTACCGCATAGACCAGCTGTCTGACCAAGACCAGGCACTTGGTCGCAAGCTGCTCCAGTTTCTATCCCCACCCTAGTAAGTATTGCTTGATACATCCTCTCAGATGCTGCCCTGGAAGACGATTCGAGAAAATAGAGTTAGGTACCTGGTAACTCTTTTTCTAAGAAGTCTTCCAGGGCAGCACTAGTTCCCACCCTTGAAAAGACAAATACCAGGTACAACGGGGGAGCTTTTAAGATTTACTGAGATTTCCTTCGGTGCTTTAATACAACTGAGGCACGCAGGTAAGACTGTGAAATTTATAATGGTGGACTAATGTGTTTCCTGTTTCAGGGAGGAGGAGCCTATCTCTCAGATGCTGCCCTGGAAGACTTCTTAGAAAAAGAGTTACCAGGTACCTAACTCTATTTTCAAGGCGGTGTCTCCAAGGAGCTGACAGTTGGAGAGGCAGTTAGACCCTATGAAAACATCAGCTTTGACATGTAGACTGTAAGCCAATTTGACTGTTGTGTCAAAATGAGATATCTTGTTCAGTCTGGTAGTAGTCTGAATTAATAAGGCAAGTTGTAGGCAAGATGTTGATTTTTATACAGATTTTAGAAAAGTCTACAATATTTTGATGTTTTTATACATGCTTAATTTTGTTAGTTTTATTTACTCAGTTGCATCTGTTAGATCCCTTTCACACTGAGGCCTTAGTGCTAGAAATAGCCTCTAAAAAGTGCATGAAAACTGCTTCCTTTTCAGTGCAATGAGTACTTTCACACTGGGGGGCGGTGCGCTTGTGGAACATTAGAAAAAGTACTGCAAGCAGCATCTTTGGGGCGGCTTTGGAGCACTCCTAAAACGCCCCTGCCTATTGAAATTATTGGGCAGTGCTACCAAAGAACCTTAAAAGCACAGCAAAACTGGTATTTTTCCCTTAAAAAAAAAAAAAAAAAAAACAACGCCTCACTAGCGCCTGAAAAGCGCTACAAAAACACTGCAAAAACGTCTGGAGCTTTAGCAGCGCTGCAGTGTGAAAGGGGTCTTATATGGCTTTTGGTTCACAAGGAAAATCTATTAAGTCTAATATTTCCTTTTACTTTTTAAAGCTGCTACTTTTGCAAAGTTTCCTGGGACTTCAAAAGGTGTGATCAGTGATGCTATTACGAGAAAAATTGCAGAGCTGAAATATCGCCTGAAGGAAACATCAGCAACCTCAGAATAATACCACAAATAAACTTTCATTTCATTAATGTCATTTACCACAGTTATCACCACTCTCTATTCTGTGTGTTGTAGTTTTTTTGTATATTTACATGATGATAAAGTTTTGTGTATTGTACTGTTATTGTTTTTTCCACATCCAGAAAATATTTTGGAATTCGATGGCTATACATTTGGATTATATTTGAAATGCATTGGAAATTTATTGTGAACACTATCAGAAATGTTTGCTGTTTTTATAGGACTACAATATATAGAATACAATATATAAATGCATTTTAGAATGTAATAGGAATGTATTTTTTCCCTTAACGTCTTTCAGGACAGCACCTTGAGAGCGTGGCTCCACCCACTTGACAGGAAACACACCTCCACCAAGCTTTAAAAGGAGGCTCCTTCCCACTTATCATCAGTTTATGTGTTTCCTCCCGCAGGAACACATGTGGGAGTTTGGAGCTCTCAAGGTACTGTCCTGAGAGAACAGGCTTCCTACTCCACTATTTTTTTTTTTCCCTACCTCAAGAGAGCCAGTTCCTCCCATTTTCCACAGGCTTACGGGTGCCGGGTGGATGGGCTCCTTCTCCCTCGTCAGTGCTCGGGGAGAGCCAGGACTGCTCCAGGAATCGCTGCTCCCGGGCGGGGGCATCAGGCATAACAGGCACTTGTTTTTTGGCCAGCACATGTTTTTTTCCTGACACCGCCGCCATCTTGGGAAGGGCAGTCAGAGGACTGCATCCGCCGGATGTGAGGTATCCGGAAGTGGGGCAGCATCTGATGAGCAGGCGCCAGGCGTCATTTCCGCCGCAAGCGCAGGGGGTGGAGGGAGGAATAGGTCTGGTGCCTACTTATTTCCAGTTCCGGTCCGGAGCACAGGTGCTATTGGAGTCCAGAACCGGCGTTTTCGCCACAAGCATCACGCTGCTGCCTCAGCATAGATTCAGGAACCGCAGCAAGTGGAACAGGCACAGGCACCAGCAAGGCCCAGGTAAGGAGCAGACTGTAGTTTCTGCTCAGCTTTACTGTGGGGTCTCTCTCTAGCCCTTTTCTCCCTAAATGTTTAGTGAAGCTTGAGGGTATTTTCTCCAAGCGTCTTCCAGGACAGCCCATGAGACCTTGGGCTCCTCCTACCAGGACAGGAAACACGTCACCCCCACCAGATAAAAGGGCGGTCCTCCAGGCCCATGTCAGTTATTTGTGTTTCCTCCGGACGGGGGGTAACATGTTCATGGAACCTGCTCCCATAGGCCTTATAAGCAGGGGCTTTGTATGGCTTTTTTCTGGGGCAGATCACTTACCTCTTCCTCTGCCAGAAGCAGCACACCGCTGGGGAGGTTGGCTGTGTTGCTGTTCTCTGTCCTCAGTGCCTGGAGAGGGCCAGGACCGGTGTGAGGTCGTGCCCCTAGCGCAGTGCATTGCACTCTAGCTCAGCTGAGCTTCGATTGTCCTTCCCTGCCGACAGCCTGACTGATCTGAGCAAGGAATGGAGGAAGCCGCAGCGTTCGAAGGGGCGAGCTATTGCGCTCCAAGCTGGCCCACAGGAAGTGCCTGGAGAGGGTTACTTCCGGGGCATATGACATCATCATCGGGCACCGGAGACGAGGTTCCAGTCTTCATAAACGGCGCGAACAGAGAACGCTGGCTGCTGGTGTTTCTTGGTGTTAAGCAGCCAGGCTGTGGATGACCAAGAGGGGCAGAATGGATCCTCCTGCAGTACCTGCACAGGCAGCGGATGCAGTTCCCAACACCAGCACCTCACAGGTAAGCCTGCGGTGTTCTGTCACCACCTTGCTATCCCTGTGAGTGTTCCCTCCCCCTCCCCCCTCTGTAGTAGTGGGTGTAAGGGGACACATTTCCTCCCTCCTGCACGTGGTGTTACGGAGTGATTGTGTGGCTTTAATTACATTGTGGGTCATTTATTTTGTCTTGCAGACCAAGACTCAGGACAAGGCCCAAGCGCAGCCACTTAAAAGGAAATGTGCGGTTTGCGCAAACAAATTGAGCTCCTCAGGGAGCAAAGCAGTTTGTCGCACCTGTATAGAAGGCCTAGTAAAGGATGACCCGGTTGCCTCTTGCCAGAAGATGCTTACTTCTGTTAGGGATGAGCTTGCGTCCACCTTCAGTTCCTTTAGAACGCTTATTGACAAGCTCCAGACTCCAGCAGAGAGTCCGTCTTCACTGAAGGCGTCAGTAAGCACTACGCAGCAGGCAGAGAGTGAAGACTCTGAGGCTGAGGTCAGATCTACCCGTTCTTCTCTGGAAGAATCAGGGTCAGATACAGAGCTCAGAGATAGAGAATCCACTCGAGGCTCAAGATTTAAGTTATCTGTTGAGGATGTAGATGACTTATTAAAGGCTATCTATACTACCCTTGAATTAAAAGAGGAAGAGGTTCAGTTATCCAAACATGATCTTATGTATAAAGGATTACATAAGAGAAAATCAAGAGTGTTTCCAGTTCATAGTTCTTTGGTTGATACTATTAAACTGGAATGGGATAATCCTGAGAGAAAACCATTCTTCTCTAGTAACTTAAAAAGGAGGTTTCCTTTTGATGAGGACACTGCGCAGCCATGGAATAAGAATCCCAAGTTAGACGCACCTCTTTCAAAAGTTTCAAAAAACTCGGACCTGGCGTTTGATGATATGGGTACGCTTAAGGATCCGATGGACAAGAGGGGGGATATCCTTCTCCACAGAGCCTGGGACTCAGCAGTTGGAAACCTGAAACCAGCTTTGGCTTCCACTTGTGTGGCCAGAAATCTGGAGGTTTGGTTGACTCAGATTCAGTCACATCTGTCAGCAGGTACCTCCAGAGAGCACATTTTAAAGTCTTTTCCTCTCCTATTTCAGGCAGTGGGTTTTTTGGCAGATTCTTCCGCTGAGTCGGTAAGAATGTCAGCCAGGACTTCGGCTCTAGTGAACTCGGCCAGGAGAAGCCTTTGGCTTAAGACCTGGTCAGGGGACTCGGCCTCCAAGTTGCGCCTTTGTGGCCTTCCTTTAACTGGCGATCATTTTATTTGGCCCAGGTCTACAAGAGGCACTGGAACGCACGGCTGATAAGAAAAAGGCGTTTCCAGAGAAAAAGAGAGTTCAGACAGCCAGAAAAATTTTTCGTGGCCAAAACAGGCAACAGAGTCCTAGAGAAAAGGACAGCAGGCCGAAAAAGCATTGGACTGGGCACAAAGGCAGAGGCAAAGGGGGAGTGCTATTTAACCCTCCTCAACAGCCCGCCAAGCCGCAGTGACTTGTGTTCCCCGGTGGGAGGGAGATTGAGGACCTTCATCCCACAGTGGGCAGCAGTCACTCTGAGCCCCTTCGTCCTGGACCTTGTGACCAACGGGTACAGGCTGGAGTTTGTTCACCAACCACCAGAACGTTTGTTGGTCACATTTCCTCCACAAGATCGGGAGAAAGCGAGGGCTCTGGGTCTCCAGATCGGAGACTTATTAGATCAAAAAGTCCTGATTCCTGTTCCTCGATCGGAGCGGGGCAAGGGATTCTATTCCCATGTATTTGTGGTCAGAAAGCCGGCAGGAAAGTTTCGACTTATCCTGAATCTCCGGACCTTAAACAAGTCCATCAGATACAAGCATTTCCGTATGGAGACGGTTTTTACAATCAAAAACCTACTATACCCAAACTGCTTTATGGCCACGTTGGACTTAAGGGATGCTTATCTTCACATCCCTATCCGTCCAGCCTTCCAAAAGTTTTTGAGATTGGCAGTGAAGACGGGTATGGGGACCCGACATTTTCAATTTCAGGCCCTCCCCTTCGGTCTTTCCTCAGCCCCACGCATCTTTACGAAGGTGTTGGGGGAAGTGCTGGCTCCTCTAAGATTAAAGGCAATAACGGTTATCCCTTATTAGACGACCTCCTGATAGTGGCAAAATCATACCAAAGGCTGTTGGAAGATCTCCAGGCTGTACAGGACTTCTTACAGTCCCTAGGCTGGCTAATAAACAAAGAAAAATCGTCCTTGATTCCGGCCCAGAAAGTAACTTATCTGGGTTACGATTTTTGCTCCGTGAACCAAAGAGTTTTTCTTCCTCAGGAGAAGATTACCAAAGTGTTCCAGACTATGTCAACATTGCAGACCAACCAGTCGGTCTCTCTGAGACAGGTGTCGAGGGCAGTGGGTCTTATGACCTCATGTTTTCCCGCAGTACCATGGGCGAGACTCCGTCAGCGTCCGTTACAAAGGTTTCTTTTAAGAAACTGGGACGGGGACGTAAGGTCCCTGGAGTCAAGGATCTGGCTTCCCGACAGGATAAAAAGAAGCCTGTGGTGGTGGAGAGCTGGTCAGCACCTAGCAGGAGGTCTCCCATGGTCCTTTCCCATTTCCCGAAGGATTACCACGGATGCGAGTTCCTGGGGATGGGGGTCTCACCTCAGCAATGCAGTAGCACAAGGAAAGTGGTCCCCAGAGGAGGCAAGGGCCTCATCCAATCAAAGAGAGCTGCTTGCAGTCCAGAGAGCCCTCCAGTCTTTTCAGATGGAGATCAGGGGTCACAACCTCCAAATCCTGTCAGACAATATAGCGACAGTCGCGTATATCAACAAGCAGGGAGGCACGAGAAGCCGGAGGCTTCAGTCCATTGCCCAGGAGATCCTTTCTTGGGCAGAGGGGAATCTAGCCTCCATTTCTGCTGTACACCTGAAGGGGAAAAACAATTGCCTGGCAGATTATCTCAGCCGTCACAGGATAGACCGAGACAACTGGTCCCTTCATCCCGAAGTCTTTGCAGACCTCACCAAGAGATGGGGTTATCCGGTAGCGGATTTGTTCGCAAACCGAAACAACCGCAAGACGGAGATATTCTTTTCCATGAACCCCGCAGACCAAGCCTTGGGGATCGATGCTCTGGCGTACCCGTGGCCTCCAGGCCTATGTTATGCCTTTCCGCCAATCAGGCTGATTCCAGAAGTCCTCCGGAAGTTTCGGCTGGAAGAGACAGATCTGATTCTAATTGCCCCGTTTTGGCCCAAGAGGCCATGGTTTTCCCTGCTAAAGTCTCTGGTTTCAGAGCCTCCGTGGAGTCTTCCGAAAAGGGAAGACCTATTATTGCAGGGTCCAGTATCACACCCTCAGGTGGTTTCCTTAAACTTGACGGCCTGGTATCTGAAGAAAAGATACTGAGCGCCCAAGGGTTCTCTGACAAAGTAGTCAGGACTCTCGTTAATTGCAGGAAGCCAGTTACTAGAGCCATATATTCCAAAGTTTGGAAAAGGTTTAACTCATGGTTATCTGAAAATGATAGATTAACTCATGATATTCCATCTATTTTGGAATTTTTCCAAGAGGGTGTCGACAAAGGTCTTTCTGTTAGTACCTTAAAGGTACAGGCGGCAGCTATTAGTGTGTTCCTCCAGTTTTCTCTCCTGGAAAATCCCACTATAGCCAGATTTTTCAAATCTATCTCTAGGGCCAGACCAGTAGTAGTGAGAAGTTGTCCAACGTGGGATCTGTCCCTAGTGCTTCAAACTCTGGTAGAATTTCCGTTTGAACCTCTGGAAAGTGTGTCAGTTAAGTTACTTACATTAAAAACTGTGTTCCTTATAGCTGTTACCTCAGCTCGTAGGGTAAGTGAGTTGCAGGCCCTATCAGTTAGGGAGCCCTTCCTCACGATTTTTGAGGATCGAGTCGTATTACGAACCGATCCAGGTTTTTTGCCCAAGGTAGCAAGTACATTTCACCGATCTCAGAACATTGTATTGCCAACCTTTTGTAGTTCGCCACAGGGCGACTTAGAAAGAAAATTTAGTTTTCTAGATGTAAGAAGGATTCTCTTGGTCTATCTTGAGGTCACGAAGACCTTTAGGAAAACTGATGCCTTGTTTGTCCTCTTTTCTGGAGTTCACAAGGGGAATAGTGCATCTAAAGCCACATTGGCTAGATGGATAAAGCAAGCCATCTTGGAAGCTTACAAAATTAGGGAGGTCCCTACACCTTTTGTTACTGCGCACTCAACTAGAGCCTTGTCTACGTCTTGGGCTGAGAGGGCTGGTGCCTCACCGGAACAAATTTGCAGGGCTGCCACTTGGTCCAGTTACTCGACCTTCATTAAACATTATCGCCTGGATCTCCTATCAGCTCAGGAGCAGGCGTTTGGTCGTAAGGTCCTTCAGGCAGTTGTCCCTCCCTAGACTGGTAAGTTCTGGCTCATCGTCTCATGGGCTGTCCTGGAAGACGCTTGGAGAAAAGCTGAGTTAGACTTACCGGTAACTCCTTTTCTGAAAGTCTTCCAGGACAGCCGGATTCCCACACGGTATTGTCTGAAGTTATGTGTATTATGCATATGTTTTGCAGGGTCCTACGGTTCTTGAGAATACTGACATGGGCCTGGAGGACCGCCCTTTTATCTGGTGGGGGTGACGTGTTTCCTGTCCTGGTAGGAGGAGCCCAAGGTCTCATGGGCTGTCCTGGAAGACTTTCAGAAAAGGAGTTACCGGTAAGTCTAACTCAGCTTTTTTTTTTCCCGCTGGTGGCGGAGGGGCCTGTCAGGGCACATGAGTCTGGTGGCTTTTTCTCACTGTGCACCTGTCATGAGCATCTTGAGTAATCAGGCTGACTCTAAAGGATGGTTTGTCTTTTTCTCTCTTTTTCCCTTATCATGGCAGGCCAAGAGCTCTGACCCTGGGATTAGAAAGAAATGTCCTTCATGCAAAACTAAGTTAAATGAAGGCTGGAAAAAGGCTTTATGTCAAACATGTATTGACTCCTTGGTGAGGGAAGAAACCACTTCCGCATGCAGTGGTCTAATCGCATCTGCTAAAAAGGAATTGGATGCTACCATTCAATCCTTCAGATCCTCACTCACTAATCCATCTGCAAGTCAGCCCCCTACCTCACAGTCCTCTTAAGGCTCGCTGTTAGTCCCGGCAGTGGAGGCAGAAATGGGTCCTCTGAACCGGGAAGGGCTTTCCCCCTCTCATTCTAATGAATCAGATGAGGAGGGTGATGAGCTGGAGAATATGTCTTCCAAGTATAAATTATCTTTGGATCAGGTGGACGGCCTTTTAAAGGCTATTTATGCTACTCTAGGCCTGGAGGAGGAGCATAAAGAAATGTCTCTACACGACAAGATGTATGCAGGGCTTAGCGAGTCCAAGTCTCGTACCTTTCCAGTCCACGCAGTGATTTCTGAAACAATTAAAAAAGAATGGGCTGACCCTGATAGGAAACCATTCTTCTCTAGGGCTCATAAGAGAAGGTTCCCTTTTGAAGAAGACCCAGCGGCTCTCTGGAATAAGGTTCCAAAAGTTGATGCAGCCTTTTCTCAGGTGTCAAGATCTACTGATCTGGCATTTGAGGACATGGGGATCTTAAAGGACCCCATGGATAAAAAAATGGATCAACAACTCAAGCGGACTTGGCAATCCATTATGGGCAACCTTAAGCCAGCAATGGCAACAACTTGTGTCTCCAGGAACTTGGAGTATTGGGTAAATCAGCTTAGAGCTCATATAATAGCAGATTCCCCTAAGCAAGAAATCCTTGACTCCTTTTCTACTCTCTCAGCAACCGTAGCCTATCAGGATGACAGCTAAGGCTGCAGCCCTAACTAATTCTGTTAGACGGGCTTTATGGCTAAAGACTTGGCAAGGGGACACAGCATCTAAAAATAAATTATGCGGAGTCCCTTTTCTAGGGGACTTATTGTTTGGCCCTGATTTGGATTCAGTTCTGGACAGGACTGCAGATAAGAAGAAATCTTTTCCTGTCAAAAAGAAGAAACAACCAGTCAAATGTTTTTTTTTCGTCCTCAAAAGGCTCGGGAACAAAACAAACCTCAAGAGAAAAAGAAAAATTGGTCAGGGCAGAGGGGAAAAGGCAAAGGAAATGTCCTTTTCCATCCTCCTGCGTCAACCAGCAAGACGCATGCTCAGGATGGGCGTGAGTGTGTGAGTGAGTGAAGTGCTCCTCCCCCCCCTCTCATGTTCCCGGGCTAAGAGCACGAGAAATCATCTGGCTGTCAGATGAAATGCAGAGACGCTGAGACATAGAGTGAGAGAGAGAGCCTGTCTGTCTGCATATCTGCCGAATACTTAGCTTCAGTCAAGCTGAACGCTGGGAGGATACACACCAGAGCTCTCTTGTCTGCCTGGGCATGCCTGTCTAACTGTTTGGCTTTAATCCTGTTACATACCATATGGCAGGCAAACACACCCCAGGCTCTCAGGAGAAACGGACGGGCGACCAAAACCGAAAGTGAAAGGAGAGTGAGGTGAGAGGTGATTGGCAGCTCCTCCCTATTCCTTCATGAACATTCCTTCTATCTACACAGACTATTTACAAATATCACTCCATCGCTGTGTTACTGGCCGCCTGGGTCACTGTTTCTACACACCACAGCTCCCATTGTGTCACTGTACTAAACTCCCTCAATCTAATTATATTACTCCACCGCTGTGTTACTGGCTGGCTGGATCACTGCCTCATTACAACACAGCTCATGCTGTGTCATACTGTGTCAGAGTACGAAATTATATCAAGTTAAGCCATATTATTAACTTTACTATTCCACCGCTGTGTTACTGGCAGGCTGGATCACTGCCTCATTATACCACAGCTCCCACTGTGTCACTGTATGCAATTTAACTATACCATTAACCATACCATCTCACCACTGTGTTACTGGCTGCTGGGTCACTGCCACATTACATCACAGTCCCCACTGTGTCAGTGTATGAAATTATTTTCAATTTAACCACACCATTCCACCGCTGTGCTATTGGCTGGCTGGATCACTGCTTCACTACATCACAGTTCCCACGGTATCACTGTACAAAATCCCTTTTATTTAATTACATCATTCTACTGCTGTGTTACTGGCCAGTCGGGTCACCGCTTTATTACACCACAGCTCCCACTGGGTTATTGTACGAGGATGACAACTCGCAGACAAGTAGCCGCGCAGCCAACAGCAGGGAGAGGAAGGAAATCAATGGACGGCATTAAGGCTTTCATGTCCCCCCGCACACCTGAGCTAACTGGACGGCTGGATATTAAAAAACGGAGCGGAGCCACCATAACTGACGATGTGGAGAAAACAGAGTGTGAGTCTGGGATAAAGCGGGCGGATGTACAGCCGAAAGGGGACAGTATCGTCGTGAACGGTAAGAGACCTCCTACAGCGGGAAGAGGGAGGAGGACCCCGGAGCAGAGCCCCCCCGGTAGTGGTGGTGGGTGCCCCCAGGTAAAAGGGGCTAAAAATATAGGCCAGTTAGTTCCTGGTAATGGACATTTAGAAACGGCCATACAAAGTAAATCAACGGGAAGCCGGGGTACAGTGACACAGGGGGAGGATAATAGACAGACTCAAGAAGAGTCTGAGACCACAGATATGGGGAGGATGAGAGCAAGAGAAGGAGAGGACCCAACCCCCAACATGGACCGAAGTAATAGTCAGGAACACCCAAATATAAAAGGTGGGGGAGAGGGAAGATGTGGGTCACCGCAGAGACATGTCATGGACTGTGACCAAGAGAGCCTCCAAAACGGTGAAGGGAACCCACAAGGATGGACTGGACAAAGTGTAGACCCAGAAAGGGATATCTGGGGTCTGTTGAAGGCCCTTCCCACTAAAAGTGATATTCAGCAATTAATAAATGCAGTTGAACAGTCTTGTATGCAAGCAGTAGCAAGCGTAAAAGAGGACGTCAGGGACCTGGAATACAGAGTAGAGGGGATGGAAAAAGAACAAGAAGTCATTATACAAGCTGTGACGGAAACTCAAGAATCCATGAAAAAATATAAAGAAACTTTAAACGCATACAGGGACCAGCTGGATGAATATGAGAATAGGGATAAACGCCAAAATATACGTATAAAGGGACTGAAAGAGTCAATCACAGCGACAGAACTAGCCCCAGTGGCACAAAAAATGTTTGGACAGATATTAGGAGACCAAGCCCCTAATGTTATAGAAATAGACCGGATACACCGGGCCCACTCCAAAAGCACAAAAACTGACGTACCCAGAGATGTAATATGTAAAGTGCACAAATATGCAGTGAAGGAGAGTATAATGAAGATGGCACGTGATAACCCTAGGATTACATTTGAAGGTTCAAACATAGCTCTGTATCCAGATATATCGAAAAGGACTCTCTTTAAACGTGGGGCGGTTCGCCCATTGCTGGAAATTTTACGGAAGGCGGAGATCAAGTATAGGTGGGGGTTCCCTTTCAGTCTAACAGCTTCCAGGAATGGAAGAACCGCAACATTGCGAACAAAGGATGATCTAAAAGTATTTGTGGAAAAATTAGATCTCCCGATGGTGGACTTTGTGGACTGGAAAATAAGTTGTCTAGGGCCCCCCCTACAACGAGCAGAGAAATGGCAAGAAGTACCAGCAAAGGTTAATAGGGGAATAGCCCAGAGAAGGACTTAAAGGACAATTTTTTTTCTTTTTTTTTTTTTCTTTTTTGTCCTTCCCACTCAGGAGGGGGTTAATAGAGTAATACCGGGGAGAGGGGGGGGATTGGAAGGGAAGGTGTAGTGGGGAATGTGTACCTTAGGTAGGTCAATAGGTCATCCCCAATGGAAGGGGAGAATAATCCTGCGGAAGGCAGGGAAGGGTGGTGGCAGGCGCACAGGAGATGTGGGTGTGCGCAAGCTAAATACCCGATTTTTAGAAATACCCCTAATGGAAGGTTTGTGGTATGGGAGGACAGGATGTAAGTATGTAAGGTATATATTTATGATACACGAGTGGTATATTTTTTGTTTTTCTTGGGTTTTTTGTCTGGAAGTAATGAATGATGGGGAGGGGGGGGTAGAAGGGGGGGTGGGATTGGCAGAGGAGAAGATAGAGAACAAGGGCAAGGGGCTGGGCGTTCTAAAAATGAAATGAAATGACAGCCATTTTGAAAATTTTGTCATATAATGTGAGGGGTTTGAATTCCTCAATTAAAAGAGGGCGCTTATGGGTTGAGCTGCAACATTGGGGAGCTGATGTTGTTTTCCTGCAGGAGACCCATTTCAAGAGCAGCTCAATTCCAAGCTTACCCCAGAATATACTGAATCAATGGTATCATGCAGTATCCCCAATAGCGAGGGCAAGAGGGGTCACAATTGCGTTCAAAAAATCATGCCCATGGACTACGGAGACCCTGCAAAGTGACCCAGAAGGTCGGTACTTGTTTGTAAAGGGCACGCTACAGGGGAGACGATATACCTTTGCTTCAATATATTCACCCAATGTTGGGACAGCTAACTTTCTGGTTAAAGTATTTAGAAAACTGGAAGAATTTAAGGAAGGGTGTGTAGTAGTAGGAGGAGATTTTAATATGGTGTTAGAGCCGAGTATAGATACCTCTACGGGTAGAACTGCTGTGTCTTTTAAAGCCATAAAGCGGGTTAAACAAATTTTACGCTCTCAACACCTAGTGGATACTTGGAGAGCTTTACATCCAGGTATCAGGGATTATAGCTATTACTCTAAAATACACGATATGTATTCACGGCTAGACCTCTTTTTGGTGGATCAATTCTACTTGGGGAATGTCAGCACAAGTACAATTGAACCAATAACTATGTCTGACCATGCTCCAATAATTTTGACCCTTCAACCAACTCAAATGACTCGGGCGGAACGAACTTGGCGTCTGAACGAGTCATTGTTGGATAAAGAAGACATAGTGGAGAAATTAAGGGTTAGGCTAAAGGAGTATTTCGAAATAAATAAAACGGAAGGAGTGTCAGATCAAGTGGTGTGGGAAGCACACAAAGCGGTTGTGAGGGGGGACTTAATTGCCATTGGCACATATATGAAAAAGGAAAGCAAAAGGGAAATGGACGAATTACTAGAGAAGATCAGAACCCTAGAGATAAAGCATAAGGAAAATCTTGATCCAGTGGATGGTAGATGTCTGGAGAGTGTACGGGCAGAGCTTGCGCAATATTTAGAATATAAAGCAAAGAACAAAATTAGGTTTTTCGCAAATAGAGCATATGAACAAGGAAATAAATGCGGTAAGCTACTGGCAAAACAACTTAAAAAACAACAGGACTCCAGGCACGTGCACAGCTTACTAGTTCAGGGTAGGAAAATAATAGACACAAAGGCGATAGCAAAAGAATTTAGTAAATTTTATGAGGTACTATATAACATCTCCAAAACAGAACCATCTGAAGAAGGGGAAAGCGAGGAACAAAGGAGAGATAAGATCAAGGATTACATTGAGAACGCAGACATGCCCATACTAAATAGAGAAACCTCCGAGATTATGGAACGCCCAATCACGGTGGAAGAGTTGAGCAGAGTGATAGCAGCCCTACCCCCAGGGAAAAGCCCGGGCCCGGATGGGCTGACAAACATATATTACAAGAAATTTCTCCCAATTTTGGTAAGGCCACTTTGTGACTATTTCAACTCTATGGGTGCTGGAAATCCACTCTCCTCAGAAGCATCACTGGCGTACATAACGGTTTTGCCAAAAGAGGGAAAAGATCCCCAGGTATGTGCCAATTACAGGCCAATCTCTCTGCTGAACTCAGACACCAAGATACTGGCAAAAATTCTGGCCCTGAGACTACAGGAAGATGTAGGAGATTTAGTGCACCCAGATCAAGCAGGGTTTGTAAAGGGGCGAGAAGCAAGAGATAACACCACCCGCGCACTCCATATACTGCATTGGATGCAATATGGCCCAGGTGAAGCCCCAGGAATCACTCTGTCGATGGATGCGGAGAAAGCCTTCGACAGAGTGAACTGGGGCTTTATGAGAGAAGTACTGGGGAGGATAGGACTGGGGGAGAGAATGCTGGGATGGATTATGGCACTATACACAAAACCAAGAGCAAGAATTAAGGTAAATGGGACAGTATCTGAATGCTTTAACATACAAAACGGTACCAGGCAGGGGTGCCCACTGTCCCCATTGATATTTGCAATAGTAATGGAACCCTTTTTGCGTAGAATCAGAAAGAACAAGGAGATAGTGGGGATGCACATAGGCCATACGGAACATAAAGTAGCAGCATATGCGGACGATTTATTATTTTTTATGTCCACTCCCCAGACATCTATAGCCGCATTGATGGTAGAAGTACAGAAATTTGGAAGGGTGTCTGGCTTTAAGATTAATTTCGAGAAATCAGTCATCCTTCCCAGTCACGTCCCAGCAGAGATGGAGAGAACACTGAAGGAGAAATACCCATTTATATGGAACAGGGAGTCGCTGACATACCTGGGGGTACAGATAAGCGCAGACTATGAACTATTGTTGGAGCAGAATTATGGCTCATTAGTGAAAGAAATAACAGAAGAATTAAAGAAATGGAAGGGGAAATATCTGACCTGGTTCGGAAGAATCAGTGCCATAAAAATGAGTATACTGCCCAGAATAATTTATGTGCTGCGTACAGTGCCAATCAGGTTGCCGGCGAGTCTCCTTAAACAAATGCGTCGGCTATTAATGGCCTTTATATGGAACGATAAAAGGCCTAGATTGGCGTACGACATTTTAAGAAGGAGTAGAGCGGAGGGTGGCCTAGGACTCCCGGATATAACATCCTATTATAAGGCCATGGCACTAGTTAGAATAATAGACTGGTGCCATGACCTAGATAGAAAACCATGGGTACAGGCAGAAATGATGATGGCGGGGAGAAACCTGGCAGGAGCACCATGGATCCAAGGGTCACTGAGAGGGCTGTCACAATGGACATCACCAATAACCCTGAATACATTAGAAGTATGGGATAGAATGAATAAAGAGGGCAGGTATGCCCCACAGACCTCCCCTCTGACCCCTCTGGAGGGATTTCCGTGGTTCCTCCCGGGGGAGAAGACGGGAAGTCTGGGGGCGTGGGGACAAGACGGGAATATTAGTTGCGGTAAGTTTGCCCCAAGGGGAGTTTTAATACCACTGACTGAGATGATCTTGAAATTTGGGGAGACAAGAATGGCAGAATGGAAATACCGTCAAATGACGAGCTTCCTTAAGAAAATAAAACCGTTAAGATCCATAAATACACTTACCGCATTTGAGAGGAAGTGTGCACAGACATCAGAAGATGGGCATACATTATCCTGGATGTACAGAATGATCCTAGGAGAACAAGAAAAGAAACCCCCATACTTCATGAAAGAATGGGAGAGGGAGCTAGGCCAAGTGTGGACAGATAAACAAATAAATAAAATGATATCGTTAACATTTACTACCTCCATAAGTACAAAGGTGCAAGAAATGGCATATAAATTCCTAGCGAGATGGTATAGGACACCAGTTAAAATGGCACAAATCTCTTCAGAAGCTAATGATAAATGCTGGAGGGGCTGTGGACAGAAGGGAACTTTTCTTCATCTATGGTGGACGTGCCCAATAATTGAGCGTTTTTGGGAATTAGTAGCCCCCTGGATTAAGAAAATGACGACAGAGCACATAGAGTTTGGGCCCATACAATATTTATTTCATGGAATGACTGGACCTATCAAAAAATATAGAGAAAGTATAACCCCACATTTGTTAAATGCAGCAAAAAAAACTAATTCCGAAGTACTGGAGACAGGACCGGATTCCGTCAGTCATAGAGTGGAGAAACGAGGTTAATATAATAAAGGAAGCAGAGAGATGGGTTCATGTGGTTAAAAACCAAAGAAAGAAATTTGAAACGACATGGGCAAACTGGGAACAATGCGCTGAGGAGATAATAGAAGAGGGAAATACAGATGGGTAGGAGGAAGGAATGGTATAGTCATTTAGAATAGAGACATAAGAAGAATGGCCCTGAAGGGTAGATGTAAATAGTCAGATAACTTCTCTAATGCTAATCAAAGAGGGAGGTTGTATTTGATAATGAACTGAAGTAAATAGTGACACGAATTAGAATAAGGGGGGAATGTACTTATAAATTTATCATTAAAAACACTTTATAAATTATATAAATACAAACACGAATATACACGGAAGGGGAAATTTTTTTATTTATTTATTTATTTATTTTTTTTTCTTCTTTCTTCTCACAATACATAACAAGGAATTGTAGGGACTAAAGACACTAATCAGAATAAGGGGGGAACTCCCCACCCCCCCTCTCCTTCTTTTTTTTTTTTTTTTTTTTGAAGTGATTAATGACACTAATAAGAATAAGGGGGAACTTATTTATAATTTAATTTTTAAACACTTTATAAATATAAACACGGTGGGGTGGGTACCAGAGGAGAAAGAAAGGAAAAGGAAAGAGGAAATTTTTATTTTATTTTTTTATTTTTTTCTCTCTTCACACAATATATAATTGAAGTGATTACGGACACTAATAAGAATTAGGGGGAACTTATTTATAATTTTATTTTTTTTAACACTTTATAAACATAAGCACGATAAACACGGTGGGGTGGGTAACATTTATTTATTTATTTATCTAATTTTTTTCTAATTTTTTTTTTTTTCTCTCTTCACACAATATATAATTATGAATTGAAGTGATTAAGGACACTAATAAGAATTAGGGGGAACTTATTTATAATTTCTTTTAACACTTTATAAACATAAGCACGATAAACACGGGGTAGGTACCATTTATTTATTTATTTATCTATTTTTTATTTTTTATTTTTTTATTTTCTTCCCCTCGCATATGTAAATGTCGGCCGCTGGGACAGGGGGGAAAACGGTGGTAGGTGATGTAGGATGTAATGTGTAGTATGTTTCTAGTGTTTGAACAAAGGGGTATAGAATGTTGTATAAATGGTGTATATATAAATGAAATAAACAATAAAATTTTTGATTATTAAAAAAAAAACCAGCAAGACGCAATGACAGCCGGTTACAGGTGGGGGGAAGACTGCAGGGTTTTCTCCCCTATTGGGCAAGCATAACAGAAAACCAGTACATTCTGAATATGCTAGCCCAGGGTTACAGTATAGAGTTTTCAGTTCTCCCCCTAGAAAGGTACTTGGTGACAAATCTTCCAAGAAATGTAACAAAATCCCTAGCAATGAAGAGCCTATTAAAGGATCTGATAGATCAGGGGGTTATGACTTACGTCCCACAGGGGGAGCTTTTATCAGGGATTTTATTCCCGTATATTCCTGATAAAAAAAGCCATCCGGAAATTTTCGGTTAATCCTAAACCTGAAACCACTGAACAGATCAGTCCGATACAAAAGATTTCGTATGGACTCCATCTTCACGGTCAGAAATCTATTGACAAAGGAATGCTTTATTTCATCAATAGACCTTCGCGATGCCTATCTGCAGATCCCCATAGCCCGCAGTCCCAAAGATTCCTAAGGTTGGCGATAAATTTGGGAAAAGAGGTTCTGCACTTGCAATTCAAGGCCCTCCCCTTCGGCCTTTCTTCTGCCCCATGAATATTTACAAAAATAATGGCAGAAACACTTGCACCTCTTCGCATCTAGGGTATTGCAGTAATTCCGTACTTGGACGACCTACTCTTTTTTTGCCCCCTCCAGGGAAAAATTGCTAGACGACCTCGGAAAAGCCAGAAGTCATCTAGAAGCCTTGGGTTGGATCATAAATATGCAAAAGTCAAATTTCAATCCGGCCCAGGAATTAATATTCCTGGGGTATCAGATCTGTTCGAGGGAACAGAAGGTTTTTCTCCCAGAAGAGAAAAAGGTGAAAGTCCAAAAGGTGGTAGCGTCCTTACAGGCAAACCAGGAATTATCAGTCAGACAAGTGATGTCATCCCTAGGAACCCTAACCTCAACCATGCCAGCCATTCAATGGGCAAGGTTACATTTCAGACCTCTCCAGACTTTTCTCCTGGGAATATGGAATCACAGAATGGAATCTCTGGAAGCAAAGATGAAAATCCCCACCAAAATCAAAAGATCTCTTTGGTGGTGGAGAAGACAGGAGAATCTGTCAGAGGGCCTGCTCTGGTCATTTCCAGTAGAAAAGGTGGTAACGACAGATGCCAGTGTATGGCGTTGGGGAGCTCACTTAGGTAAAGACTTCGCGCAAGGAATATGGTCTCAGGCAGAAGCAAAGAGGTCCTCAAATTGGAGGGAACTAAGGGCAGTCACCTTCGCATTAGATGCCTTCTCTCCTATCCTTCAAGGTTCCCATGTTCGAGTCCTTTCAGACAACGCCACTACCATAGCCTACCTAAACAAGCAGGGGGGCACAAGAAGCAAAACACTGCAGTTGCTAGCTTCAAAGATTCTGATTTGGGCAGAAAATCATGTACGGTCCTTATCAGCAGTCCACCTCAAAGGCACCTTAAATGTAGTGGCAGATTACCTAAGCAGAAGTCGGATTCAGGAGTCAGAATGGAGCTTGAATCCAGAAATCTTTGCAATGATTACCAGGACCTGGGGTCAACCGCAAATAGACCTATTTGCGTCAGAAGAAAATACACAACTCCCAGTATTTTTTCGATTCACAGAAACGACAGGGCCCAGGGGACGGATGCGTTAATTCAGCCCTGGAACTTCCTTCTGGGTTACGCATTTCCTCCTTTTCAACTTATCCTGTTGGTGTTAAGGAAGATGCAGAGGGAGAAGGTGGCAGTAATCCTAATTACTCCATTTTGGCCAAAGAGGGCATGGTTTACCACCATTCTACAGATGGCAGTCAAGCCATCTTGGCAGCTGCCTCTCCGGCAGGACCTGCTCCTACAGGGTCCAATACAGCATCCGGAAGTGGCCAGTCTAAGCCTCGCGGCCTGGTTTCTGAGGAGCAGTTGTTAAGAAACAAGGGTTTGTCACAACCTTTGGTATCTACCTTACTTTCCAGTAGGAAAATAGTGACCAGAAAAATCTATGCTAAATATTGGAAAGTCTTCAACTCTTTCTGTCTTTCGACAAAAAGAAAGGTAAGAAATTCAGTGTCAATTTTGGAATTTCTTCAAGAGGGGGCAGACAAAGGCTTGTCAGTCAGCACCCTTAAGGTACAAATAGCTGCTTTGGGAGTATTTCTAGAAAGACCAATCTCTTCTGAGCCCTTGGTCATAAGATTTTTCAAGGCACTTACCAGATCCAGACCAGCTCCGGCTAAGCACTTTCCCAATTGGAATCTATCAGTGGTCCTGCAAGCCCTCACAAAGGAACCTTTTTAACCACTACAAGAAATCTCTCTAAGGAATCTTACGCTTAAAACCTTGTTCTTAGTTGCAATAACGTCAGCAAGGAGAATTAGTGAGCTGCATGCCCTATCTGTTAAAAGACCCTTTTTAACCATCTACACAGATAGGATTATACTTAAAACCAATCCGGGTTTTTTACCAAAGGTGGCGTCAGCCCACATTAGGTCGCAGGAGATCATCCTGCCAACCTTTTGCTCTAACCCCTCGGGGGAAAAAGAGGGCAAATTCCACAATTTGAATGTAAGAAGGACTTTATTACAGTATCTGGAAGTAACAAGTAACTTTCGGTCCTCTGACTCTCTGTTTATACTTTTTTTCTGGTAAAAAGAAGGGCCAACAAGCTTCTAAGGGGTCAATAGCTAGATGGCTTAAATCTGCTATTCTAGCAGCCTACTCTCAATCGGGGCTATCTCACCCGCTGGGAATTAAAGCATATTCTACCAGGGCTCAAGCCACTACATGGGTAGAGATAGCTGGTGCCACCCCCTATCAGATTTGTAAGGCAGCCAAGTGGTCAAGTTACCTTACGTTTGTCCTTCATTACAGGCTGGATCTTCTGTCAGCAAGTGAACAAGCTTTTGGCAGAAAGGTCTTACAGGCTGTGGTCCCTCCCTAAGTGGGTAAGTCTCTATTATCCTCTCAAGGTGCTGTCCTGAAAGACGTTAAGGGAAAAATCAAGTTAGACTTACCGGTAACTTGTTTTCCAGGAGTCTTTCAGGACAGCAGCAACCCGCCCTTATTGTATTAAATTACTATGCTGTGACTAACCATATTCTGATTATGTGTTCCAGCTTGAGCCAGAGGTTCTCTACTACTACTGATAAGTGGGAAGGAGCCTCCTTTTAAAGTTTGGTGGAGGTGGGTTTCCTGTCAAGTGGGTGGATCCACGCTCTAAGGTGCTGTCCTGAAAGACTCCTGGAAAACAAGTTACCGGTAAGTCTAACTTAATTTTTTAATTTTGCATTCAGAAGTACATTTACTACGGTTCACATCTATGTGGCTTCAAAGTCGCGTGACTTTGACAGCCTGGGTGACTTCATTGCAGCTTGCTTGTTTGCGACTTAATTAACAAAAATCAAGTCATGATGGAGTCACCCTAAAGTAGTGTAGGAACCTTTTTCTGAGTTGCATCGATTAGAGCGGTTCCATTGCCGTTAATGGTGCGTCACTTGTAATGCGTCTTTGAACTTACAAGTCACAGCAGTGTGAACCGGCACTAAACATACATTCCAGATTATATTCACAGCATATTTCACAAGGCATTCCAAAATGCACTTTGCAATATATTTATGGCTGCAGAAATATATTGCTAAATGCATTCAGAAGTACATTTAACATGTATTTCTGAATATATTCACAATGCATTCCAAAATGCACTTTGAAATATATTTATGGCTACAAAAATAAATTCCTAAATGCATTCAGAAGTACATTTAACATGTATTTCTGAATATATTTGCAGCATATTTCACAATGCATTCCAAAATATAGCTTAAAATATATTCAATAATATATTCACAAATATATTGAAATATATTTTTGAAATACATTGAATATGGCCAAAGTTGTAGTATTTCAAATATATGTCAATATATTTGAGAAAAATATATTAAGAATGTTTTTTTAAAATATATTTTTCTTCCACGTGGGTACTCTGGAAAGCTTTAACATTTTCTCTTGCATGCTGCACTTACACTGCAAGGGTTTACTACTTTTTTTTCCTAGAGGACAGGAGAAGCACTTTTACTTACCTGATCCCCCACTCCCCTGTGCATTGGTCTTGATCATGTCTGGATCCTAGACTGCTGATTCGTAGGGGAGAAGAAGCTTCAGGCACTGGTCTAGCAACACAGAGGATTGGCAAAGTTAATCTTCATTTCTGTCTCCTCTAGACCTAAATAAGCAATCAACCCTTGCACTGGCTTTGCAGCCTACATGTACCTTTAGAGAAAGTGAATACTTGCCTCTCCTGCCACCCATGCTGCCAAATGTCTCTCCACCTGCTGAAGTTGTCCTCAGAAGCCAACAATTTGTGGAATGTAAACCTGGACCCCTGCAGTACTCAGATGTTTCTACTGCTCATCCCTTCATCACTGCTGTATGCTGCAGGGATGTATGAGTCAGCAGCACAAATCATTGGGCTTTGCAAGAGACTAGGAGATTGACGCTTTTGAAATTGTTGGCTTCTAATGAAGACTTCAACCAACAATTTCTCTTCAACAAAGTGATTTTGGGTGGAGATGGTGACAAGAGAGGTAAGTATTAATTTTCTTCTATACTGGCGCATGACTTCAGTTTGGTAAGAGGTTTGCTTTAAATCTAAGAAGCAGTATAGCAGATAAATAACATTCCACCTAACACAGGAATAAGTTTTGATTTTGGTTCATTTTTTGTAACATGTATTTGTATCATGTTCTTTCCAATAAGTTGCATGAAACGGTTTTCTCCCTATATTTTGCTAGAATAAGCCTATTCCACCACTGAGGACAAAGAAAATACAAACAATTCAATGAAAAGGGATCAGCTGTGATTGCAAAAGGATTGTACAGTGCTGACATTTAGTCATTACAACATTGCAAAACAGGATACAATAATAAACTGGAAACACACACAAAAGGTTCAATCATCACAAAATTGTACAATCAAGCAGAGAGTGACAGGTGGGAGAGTGATTCAAAATACCAAAGAGAAAACCAACATACTGTACACAAGGAAAGGAAGCCAGACCTCTCTTCGGATACAGGCTTACACATTTCTATCTATCTTCTATGGCAGAGACAAAAAGGCAGCCACAAAATGTAGTTATTAGCCACATTTTTTTTCCATTTTCTCCCATCATCAGTAGAAATACAGTTATCCCAAAGTACACTTTGTCAAAATATTCTAAGCCAGGTTAGAACTGGTAAAAAAAAGAAAAATGTTTTTTGTGTAAATTAAGTTCTAGCAAAATGTGTGAGCTTAGAAGCCCCTGAGAGGGAAATCTTAGTGCAATGGCAGTCACTTAGCTGATAGGAGAATCTGTCTTAAGGTTTGCTTTCAATTTTGTAGAAATCTTTCAAAAACAAACAGTAAAGTGAGAAAAAGTCTGGATTAAATCTAGACACAATGCAAACAGCTAAATACACAGTTGAATGCGTGTATGGGAGCTTTTTACCTGTCAAAGAATTCATATTATTATCCAGCCTAGTCCTGATATTTACACAGCCTTGCCAGACAGCACAGCTAGGGGGGTGACCTCCCCTTTGTCTGCTGTAGCTCGGCACAAACCCTTGGTCACCTCCCTGCTCCCAATCTGACTGGAAAGTCAATAAGAAAAACACTAATGCCCCGTACACACGGTCAGAATTTCTGACAGAAAAAGTCTGATGGGAGCTTTTCATTGTATATTCCGACCGTGTGTATGCCCCATCGGACTTTTTACTTCGAAAATTCAGACAGACTTAGATCGAGAACATGTTCTATATTTTTCCGATGGAATAAATTACTATTGGGAAAACCACTAGTCTGTATGCTGTTCCGACGTACCAAAAATGATGCATGCTCTGAAGCAAGTACGAGGCGTCGTACGTTTTGTCCCATCGTACGTGTTGTACGTCACCGCGTTCCTGACGGTCGGAATTTGGTGTGACTGTGCGTATGCAAGACAGCTTGAGTGGAATTCCGTTGGAAAAACCTTCAGAGTTTATTCTGACGGCAAAACCGGTCGTGTGTACAGGGCATAACGAGGTCATCACTCTCTTGCTTTTAGCATATTTTCTCGAATCGTCTTCCAGGGCAGCATCCGAGAGATAGGCTCCTCCTCCCTAAAACAGGAAACACATTAGTCCACCATTATAAATTTCACAGTCTTACCTGTGTGCCTCAGTTGTTTGTGTTTCCTCCGGACCCACAGGAGCTGCAAAAACGTTTGTTATTTTATTTTCACCTGTCTCTGTGCTTGTTGCAGGAGACCCCCTGCCAGCATCCCATACAGCCCAAGGGGCTTTGGGAGGGCGAGCAGGTGCAGCACTGGGCAACATTGCTCAAAGCCTGAGATTTCGCCCCTACTGAGGGGTCTGCAATCATCCCCCCAGGCTGCAGGAGGACTCTGTCATCCCCACCCCATGCCGCTGTTTAGGCCTGTGTATGCTTCTGCAAGCACCCCCCTCTGGCTTTCCGAATCTGGAGCCCGCCAGAGGGGGTGGATACATGCACAGATGGGCGCCCCCCCCCTCGCCGCCGACCGCCGCCGAAAACCTCAGCTGCAGAGGGTCTAGCAGGGAGGGTTTTGTACCTTCTAATTAGGTCCCTGGTGGCGGCGGCTGTCTCCCCAAACGAATCCGCCGCTCTCCGGGCAACGCAGCGGCGTCCTCACCGCCACAGGCCGCTACAGGAAGCCGGGGGTGTACCAAGATGGCGCCGAGGAAGTTCCGCTTCCGGGTTGGCGGCCATTTTCCCGTAGTCTATCCACTGCGGAGATAGAGCAGGTCGTACAGGACACCTAGGGGCGGGAATTTAAAAAAAAAAAAACAAAGGAGAAAGAAAACAAAGATCAGAATATAAATAGCAAATTTATGCTACCCTTCACTACCAGCATGGTTACTCTACAATACAGCGGCATGTGCAGGTGTGTCCACCAACCTGCACGGGGTCAGCCGGGGGCGGGGCCGGAGCTTATGCAGGAAGCAGATAAAAAGGCCTCTAAGCAGAGGATCCTGGTGGCTGATCATGTCTGACGCTTCCCCACCCTGCCCTGCAGATCCTGCAAGTCAGGACAGCTCCAAGGTAAGCCAGAATATTCTTGAATTATCTCTGTCTTAACCTCTTTACTGCCTATCTACAGGCAGTTTTTTTTTTTTTGACCACCTATCTCTCGGGGTTCTTTGTTCTCTATGCTTGCTTGCAGGCAAAGACCCCTGAGGAAAGGAAGACTAAAGGCAAAACATGTGCCTCATGCAGCCACAGGCTTTCCCCAGCTTGGAAAAAGCCCCTGTGTCAGAAATGCTTAGACAAAATGGTGGCAAAAGAATCACAGGGATTTTTGAAAGACCTGCTCAATTCTTTTAAGAAAGAAATTCAGAGCACCATGGCACCACTACGCTCAGCTATCGAAAAATTAAACGCCAGCAAGTGTCACTCAGGCCAGTATCCCATCTACCAGCGGAACACACATTCCGAGGGAGAACAAGGTACAGGCAGAACAAGAGGTGGATTCAGATGAATCTGAACAATCTGAATCAGAAGACGGTATCTGTTCAGACTCAGAGGAGGAAGATGACACGACAGACTGCAACCTGTTTCCTTTTGAGGACACAGACAGTCTTCTCAAAGCCATCACTGACACTCTAGGCATTAAAGAACAGAAAACCGCAGAACTCACTATACATGACAGAATGTACAAAGGGCTCCAGCCCAAGAAGCCAGGAACGTTCCCGGTACACCAAACCCTTAAAGACATAGTCAAAAAGGAATGGGAAGACCCAGAGAAAAAGCTTTTCATCCCCGCCACAATCAAACGCAGATACCCGTTTGCGGAAGCAGACACCAAAACCTGGGCTAAATGCCCCAAGGTGGATGCCTCTCTAGCAAAAATCAAGAACAAATCGGACTTGGCTTTTGATGACGCAGGTACCCTCAGCGACCCCATGGACAAGAAAATAGAAGCCCTCCCGAAAAGGGCATGGGAAGCAGGGGCGGCAAACCTAAATCCGGCTATTGCTTCCACCTGCACAGCCCGAACCTTGCTAATCTGGCTAACCCAGCTGCAAGATCTATTGGAGAACGACACGCCCAGGGAGGAACTAATTAAAACCATCCCCACACTAACTAGAGCGGCAGCTTTCTTGGCAGATGCCTCAGCAGAAACTGTCAGAATATCCTCTAGGACCACGGCACTACTAAACTCGGCCTGCAGAGCCCTGTGGTTAAAATCTTGGGGGGGGGGATGCACCTTCCAAGAACCGTTTATGTGGCATACCATTCACTGGTGACCTACTGTTTGGTCCCGAGCTAGAAACAGTCCTGGATAGGACTGCAGCAAAAAATAAGGGGTTCCCTCAAACCAAGAAGAGACAAGGGAAGGCGCCCTTTCGGCATTTCAAGAAATTCAATAAGCCAGGGGCAAAAAAGCACTGGGGTCAACAAAACAAGAAAGGCAAAGGTGAATTCATCCTCAAGCCTAATACCCAAAAGAACAAAAAACAATGACTACATTCTGTCCCAGTGGGATGGCAGGCAAGCATCCCTAGAAAAATCCATTCCCGTCCCCGCCACAGTCAAACAAACACTCTACTGGTGGCTCAACCCACTTCGGGTCATCGAGGGGCGCAGATGGGCTCAAGTCAATCCAGTCAGCATCACCACCGATGCAAGCGCCCTAGGATGGGGAGCCCACATGGAAGGGCGGTTCTCGCAAGGGAAATGGACACCCAAATGGTCACAAGCCTCCTCAAACTTGAGAGAGCTGAAAGCTGTGGGGGAAGCGCTAAAAGCCTTCAAGCCAGCATTACAGGGGAAGGATGTAAAGATACAATCAGACAACGCAACGACAGTCGCATACCTAAACAGACAAGGGGGCACAAAATCTCAAAAACTGATGAGACTGACACAATCTATCCTACTGTGGACAGAAGTGAACATAAGATCGATATCCGGTATTCATCTAAAAGGAACAGACAATACAGTGGCAGATTTCCTGAGCCGGAAAACGATAAAACACACGGAATGGTCGCTAAACCAAACAACCTTCACTCAAATCACCCAGAAGTGGGGAATACCCGAAGTAGACCTATTTGCTTCCAGGGCGAACGCAAAATCTCCGATATTTTTCTCCCTGGACCCTACAGATGGCAACAGCGGGGTGGATGCTTTCAACCAAAACTGGAAATGGCATCTGTGCTATGCATTCCCTCCAACTGCCATAATCCCAAAGTAATCCAAAAAATCAAGGCAGAGAAAACAACAGTGATACTAATAGCACCACACCGGCCCCAGAGAGCATGGTTCAGTCATTTAAAAAATCTCAGCATACAACCTCGGCTGACACTGACGGACCGCCCAGATCTACTGTCACAAGGCCCAGTCAACCATCCGAACCACAAAATCTTGAAGCTCTCGGCTTGGTTACTGAGAGGGTAAAACTCCAGAACAAAGGCCTGTCAGACAGAGTAATCAACACCATCTTAAACAGCAGAAAGCTGGTAACGAGAACCATCTATGAGAAAATAAGGAAAAAATTTGTTTCTTGGTACGAAGACAGACCAATCTCCAACGGTGGGATAATTCCAATAGTTTTGGACTTCCTACAAGATGGCGCAGACAAAAACATATCACCGAGTACCCTGAAAGTACAAGTTGCAGCACTTTCCTCAGTCATGGATACTAGACTAGCGGAGGACCCGCTGATAAGACGATTCCTCATAGCTCTTAAAAGATCTAAACCAGCCAAATTGTACAAAACTCCCACCTGGGACATGGGCACGGTACTTAAGGGCTTTCTTTCCCCTCCGTTTGAACCTATCGAGGACAGCTCAGACAAAAACCTCACGTTAAAAACTGCGCTCCTTCTGGCCTTAGTATCCGCCAGAAGAGTGAGTGAGATCCAAGCTCTATCTTCAATAGAACCATAAATAGATATTAAAGGAGATAGAAATGGCGCTGCCCTCTATATTGCTTGTTGAATAATATAATCTTTAGCCTAAGTACAGGTGTCTGTGGCATATAGGACCTCATCACTAAATGCCGTAAACAGGTCCCAAGATAGAAAATCTTTATAATGTAAACAGATAAGAGAAATTGTATTCAAGTAAAATAAATACGATAATACTATGATGCAGGTGAGAAGTGTATATAATATTACATGTGTTGTTGTGCTAACAGAAGTGAAGCAATAAACTTTGCACCACAACAGAGAGAAAATTAAAAAATTAAAAAATTACACCCCAAAGTTCAAAAGTATTGGGACAAGATGGCGCTAAAAAGTGAGAAAAATGTTTATATTAAATGAAAAACATGAGTGAAAAAAAAGTGTCAGTGCAATAGCTAATAGACCAATGACGAATTATGGGTGGGTTACTGCAATTAAGTGGTAAATACCCCTCGAAACAAATAATAAATACGGTAGTGTTTACCTCAAATGTTCAAAAATATTGAGACAGTGTGCCACTTGTGAAACGTGACGTGTTCTAATGTAAAACAGGACTAGTTTAACATTAAGTGGAAACTCTAACTGTGCATAAATAAAATTATAAATAAATATACAGTAGTTCCAGTTTATCAAGCAATATGGTAGATTTCAGGTAAAGTTTGTATATAGTCCATGCACAGGGGAAAATTGTAAACCAGGTAGGAAAAGCAGAGTTCAGGTAAAAATTGCTGTTTATTTCACCCTATTTCAGCTCTGTGTTTACAGTTGCCATTCAACACAAACACAGAGCTGTTCTAGCAGGATTGCATGGGCCTGTCAGTGTTCGTATGATCACCTACCGGCTTCTAGTGATAGCGTATCTCGAAAGAACAAAGGAATGGTGTAGAACGACCTCCCTCTTCATCCTCTATGCAGGAATCAACAGAGGGAAACAAGCTTCAAAAAGCACCATCAGTAGATGGATAAGGATGGCCATACAGATTACCTATAAGGCACAGAATCTCACTCCACCTAGTGAAATCAGAGTGCACTCAACTAGAGCCTGGGCAACCTCGGCCTCAGAGAAAGCAGGGGCAACTCCGGAGCAGATCTGCAGGGCAGCGACATGGTCGAGCTTCAGTACTTTCGCTAAGCACTACCGCATAGACCAGCTGTCCGACCAAGACCAAGCATTTGGTCGTAAAGTGCTCCAGTCTCTAACCCCACCCTAGTAAGTATTGCTTGATATATCCTCTCGGATGCTGCCCTGGAAGACGATTCGAGAAAACAGAGTTGGGTACCTGGTAACTCTTTTTCTAAGAAGTCTTCCAGGGCAGCACTAGTTCCCACCGTTGAAACAACAAAAACCAGGTACAGAGGGGGAGCTTGCAGCTTACAGGGAATTTCTTCGGTGCTTTAACATAACTGAGGCACACAGGTAAGACTGTGAAATTTATAATGGTGGACTAATGTGTTCCCTGTTTTAGGGAGGAGGAGCTTATCTCTCGAATGCTGCCCTGGAAGACTTCTTAGAAAAAGAGTTACCAGGTACCTAACTCTGTTTTTTTTTTATTTTCAGCACATACAGCATACAGACTGTTCACTGTCTGACTGCTACCGTACAGATATTATTATACAGGATTTATATAGTGCCAACATTCTGTGCAGCACTTTACAGTGTTAGGGCAGACAATACAATACAATACAGGAGGAATCATAGGGCCCTGCTCATTAGAGCTTACAATCTAGAATATTACAATAAGCTAATATTTATACAGGTTTAGGAACTTACCCAAGTTGCATCTAAAAATGTATGCAATAGTTTTAGTGAATACATAACTAACATGCATGACTGCATTTCTATGTTTCTTAACCTCCCTGGCGGTATGATTATTTCAGATTTTAGGTGCTGAAAGTGGTACAATTATTTTGCATGGAAATTTGGCGTTTTATATTGTAGGCCTGTAATTCTTAGGAATAATTCACTTAAATCTGTCCAAACCAGAGTCTAGTAGACATCCCAGGTATGATAAAATTTGAAAAACAAAATCATAAGTTATAATATAATAAATAACTATAATTATACCAAATAATAATATAATAATAATAAAAATTATTCAATAATCTAATCAAATCAAAAACACTGAAATTTGCTTAGTTACAGAATTGTCACTGTCATTACTTTTCAGTGTTTGATGACGGATTTCCCCACAAATCACTATCGCTCAATTCTGCAAGTGATTCTAATTTATTATCGCTGTTTTCTAGCTGGTCTAAAACAGGGCCCTCTTAAGAGCATTACAGGCCCCCGGTCAATACAGTGCACTGGGGCCCTGTCTACACAATCACGCATGAGAATTAAAATGCAAATTATTAATAAGGCTATATTTATTGGTACTTCCAACAAAATCAGTGTTTAAACATTAACACAACGTTTAGACAATATAACACAAGTTTGATGGGCACAGTGGCTGCGTTTAATGAGCACAGTGGCTGTGTTTGATGGGCACAGTGGCTGTGTTTGATGGGCACAGTGGCTGTGTTTGATGGGCACAGTGGCTGTGTTTGGGCACAGTGGCAGCTTTTGGTGGGCACAGTGGCTGCATTTGATGGGCACAGTGGCTGCATTTGATGGGCACAGTGGCTGCGTTTAATGGGCACAGTGGCTGCGTTTAATGGGCACAGTGGCTGCGTTTAATGGGCACAGTGGCTGCGTTTAATGGGCACAGTGGCAACTTTGGGCACAGTGGCAACTTTGGGCACAGTGGCAGCTTTGATGGGCACAGTGGCAGCTTTGATGGGCACAGTGGCAGCTTTGATGGGCACAGTGGCAGCTTTGATGGGCACAGTGGCAGCTTTTGATGGACACAGTGGCAGCGTTTGGGCACAGTGGCAGCGTTTGATGGGCACAGTGGCTGCTTTTAATGGGCACAGTGGCTGCGTTTAATGGGCACAGCGGCAGCTTTGATGGGCACAGCGGCAGCGTTTGATGGGCACAGTGGCAGCGTTTGATGGGCACAGTGGCTGTGTTTACTGGGCACAGTGGCAGCTTTGATGGGCACAGTGGCAGCTTTGATGGGCACAGTGGCTACGTTTGATGGGCACAGTGGCTGTGTTTTGATGGGCACAGTAGCAGCTTTGATGGGCACAGTGGCTGTTTGATGGGCACAGTGGCAGCTTTGATGGGCACAGTGGCTGTGTTTGGGCACAGTGGCTGTGTTTGATGGGCACAGTGGCAGCTTTTGAGGGGCACAGACAGCGGCTGTGTTTGATGCACATCTTGAACTTACTCACCTAGTGCAGTACAGTGTATCACTCACAGCAGAAAGGCAGCGTCCGCTACCAAGGGCCATCTTTCTGCTCTGCTCCCTCTCCACGCTGTCTGAAGAACATGGCAGAAGTGGGCGGAGCTTGTTCACTAGAAGCTGGGGCGGCTGCGGCTCGCTATGAATGCTGGGGTGGCCGCGGCCTCTGACTGACATCACTGGTTGCTAGCTAGATGCCAGGTGGCGATTCTAGCAAGTGAGCAACCAGTGCAGTTAGTCAACTTAAGCAGCAGATTGCAGCGCTGGGGATCGGCCCTGGATGGGGCCCTCCAGACAAGCGGGGCCCCCGGGCAACTGCCCAGCGTGCCCAGTGGAAAAAACGGCCCTGGTCTAAAACCACTTTTGATGTAAAGGAACGGTTTTGGTTGCTATGGACAATCTCAAGTTTCAAGGCAGAAAGAACAGTTTTTATAACATAAAACTGCATGCAGGACACTGGACAAACCACTAGGGACAAAAGGGATGTGTAATTATTTGATACAGCACTGTAATCTGTAAGATTACAGTATACTGTATCTATACTGTGTGTTTTACTTTTTGAATTTGGCAACGCTCGCAGGGAACGGAGCTCGGCACTGTGAATCGAGCGAGACACGGCAGCTCGCAGATCACAGTGGGGAGACATCGCAGGATTCAGGGGACAAGGTAAGTAACCTCCTGCAATGCGATCCCGAGTCTGGCTCGTTGTTACCGCTTTTGGTATTGAAAATCCACCCCAAGCCAGACTCGGGAATACCGCTAGGGGGGTTAAATTCAACTTTACATAGCAATCAGCCCTATTTATCCATGAAACCAACCCTATAGATGTGCTGGTTTAAAGTGGTTGTTAACCCTGTAAAAAAATTCCAAAAAAAAAAACCTGCAGCTCCAGCTCATTATGAATTACTTACCTGAGATCGAAGCCCCAGCAGCGGTCCTCATTCACCGCTCCGGCAGCCAACTCCGGGGGGTTACTTCTGGGTATCATGGCTCTGGCGCTGTGATTGGCCAGAGCCACAATGATGTCACTCCTGCGCATGCGTGTGGGCATGCGCAGGAGTACAGTACAACTGAAGCAATGGCATGTTGGCATATGCAAATACAGGGATGATACCATGCAGGTTTAGGAGATATCCAGTGTAGCTACAGGTAAGCCTAATTATAGGCTTGCCTGTAGTATAAAGTGGTTGTAAAGGGTTTACAACCATTTTTAAGGCAAGGGGCTTTGCACATCATATAGAGCTAACAAATTTTTAGTAAGAATAGAGGTTTCAACTGTCTTCATATTTGACATGGCTGTTAAGCATACCTCCCAACTTTTAAAGATGAGAATGAGGGACACCTATTAACAAAATTATGTAGTTATAGGACACACCCCCTGCCACACCCCCTTAAAGGAAAATTATACAAAAAAAGGTAAGTGAAACACACAGGTGCATTTTTTTTATCACTACTATTCCTTTATACTGGGTTTTGAAATTTACAAATGCAGCGATTTAGAAATGGGGTGAAAGGTTTAGCACTGGGAAAGACTTTTTGAAAAACAAAAAGTGCATTTTATATACAACTATATAGATCAGATAAAAATGGGGGACATATGGGGAGGAAAGAGGGGCAGTCCCTCTAAATCAGGGATAGCTGGGAGCTATACATGTTTGAACAATTATGATGTAGGGACGTGGTACACCTAGAGTTCATGCATATACAGCTGTACACCTTAATTTCAGGTTGTAGTCTGCCCTATCTGCTTGGAGGAAAAAAATCTAATCATGATCCAAAAAACAATGACAACTTAAGCCCTGAATGAGCCCTGAATGATTTGCCTATTTTTTTTTTAATCAGAAAAAAGTTTTTTACTTTGTTCATTGTGTCAAATACATATCATACAGGATATTACAGAATATAATAAAGAGCAGTTATTGCCACACGTTGCTTAGTCAAACTTTGTATCATACAGTCCAAATATGTTGTAGAACTTACAGATAATGTGCAATGATATGTGAAAAAAGCACAGTAAATAAAAAGAAGAAGACCCAACATAAAGAAAAGTAAAACAGTTAAATATTCTGGACGGGTCTGCATGCCCCCAGGTCCCTGGGGACATGCTGTTCCCCAGCATTCTACATGACCTACCAAAGTTTTTAATGCTATCACACTTTAGTGCTGTACAAGTTCTCTTACTAAACAATTAAAGCAACATTTTCTAGTTTTTAACCTTGTAAAAGTCTATCTTTAACTAATTGATGCAGTGCTAACCCAGGAACCTCCAACCCGGCCTGCCACAATGTATAGAATTTGCGCGGTGCGTTTCTGTGCTGGTATGTCAGTTTCTCTCTAATTAGCATTCTATTGACCTGCTCAACCCATTGGCGCCTAGTAGGAACCCTGGTAGTTATCCAAAGTTGTGCAATTAGTTTGCGGGCAACATATAACAGACGAAGAATCGCCATGTGTGCTGAAGGGGATAACATCTCATCATCCAGGGCACCCAGCAGACATATCGTAGGGTTTCGTGGTATGGTGAAAGTATAAACCTGAGAAATTGTGTCAAGGACTTCCTTCCAATAGCAGAAGAGTTTGGGGCACTTCCAGAGCATGTGCAAAAGGCCACCATTGTCCCTCTGACATTTTGGGAATAGGGGTGTGTCACATATTCCCCATTTGCGTAGTCGTGCCGGCGTTCTGTACGCCCGATGTAACAAATAAAGATGGGACAGTTTTTGAGAAGCAGATACTGAGACCAGGGGGGCGGAGGTGAGGCAAAGATGCCACATCTCCCCATCCATGGCTCCCACATCCTCCTCCCAATTTTTTCTTTTTTTTTATCATCAAAGTTTATTGAAGTGAGAAAAATGCAACTATGGAGTCGCAGCTCCACATAATGGAAAGACATATATAGAATTGACATATAAGTAAATATAACTTTAACAGTATTTGTTCATTTAAATTTTTATCTGTTGCAGAATCTAGCATCTATGAATATTTGTATATTTAATAAGTGTCCTGAAATTTCGCAGTATGCGAATTATCTTTGAGAAAAGGAAGATAGTTTGAAAATAGAAATCAGTAGTATACAGGTAATGAATTGGGTTTAGACCCATAGATCATTATTTTGATTAGTCATTTTCCAGATTTTAGTTTTATCGTAGCATACGCTCAGATAGTGGTGAACAATAACACAAAAACTCATTGAGAAAGTACATTTTCTGTGGATGATCCAGCTATGAGGTTCAAACAACCTTAACGTGAATTTAATAAATCTGAGTATGTCTGAGAATATTTGTATAGAAACCAAGGTGTCCGGGGGCATGGCTTGCCAGCATCTTCTCCGCTCCAATCCCGGCTAATAGCGGCTTCACAGCACTCCATTCACAACAAAAACCACCTGATCATCCCCCCTGCGGGTCACTCAGCACCTGGGTGCGATGCTAAAGAGGAGGAAGCAGCGGACTGTGCCTAATAAACTCACAGATTTTTACTCCTATGAGAGAGCGGGCAGAGGTCAAGATGGTGCCGACGGCTCTCACAGGAATGCAACTGTGCAGTCTACTCACACTAGCGGCGGCAGATCACAATGCCCAGTCTTCCCACAGGCGAACTGTGAGTATTCTCCACCTCGCTCACCCTCTTCTGCCTCCCCTGTGAAATCCAAACCCAGGAGAGAAGATGACACCCCAGAACACAGCCATAACCTGCCCTTCACTTTACCTCCCTCTAAAGTCCAGCACCACTCAGCCATAGATAGCTTTCCTGCTTCAGATCAACCCTTATCTGAGCTCACAATGAAAAACATGCTCATCTCACTTAAACAATCACTATACTCAGCTCTCTCCGCTGCTGTATCCTCACTGGCCTCTGTTGTACAGCAACAGGACCAGTGTCTCCAGCATGTTGAAAGCAAAATGTCTGACCTTTTCACTGCTCCTAGTGATATGGTAGATGTATACACGGAACATGAAGATGAAATGCAGGCAATACATCTTAAGCTGGCAGATCTCGAAGATCGTTCTCGCAGGAACAACATCAAATTCCGCAACATACCCGAATCGGTTCAACCACCCGAATTGGTGCGATTCCTGCAATCCCTGATGCGCGCACTAGTACCTTACCTCACAGAAACCAAGATGTCCATGTCTTGTGGAAGCGCTCTACATTTTCACCTGCCTGGGCAATGGTCTCCTCCATCTCGCATATCTCGGATATCTTACCAAGCCAATCCTGTATTGTTGGGATTTTTGTGGATTTCCAATGAAGTGGAATAAGTGCTTTTGCAGCATTCAATAAGTGTTTGGAGAGAGAATGTTTGTACTTCTTAATGGGAAATTCTGTAACATGGAGGAGACACCCTGCCGCGTCTAGTGTTAGTGATGTCTCTGTAATTTAAATTTTTTTCACCCTGACCTCTGACCAGTAAGTTTCCAGCACTGGACATTGCCATCAAATGTGTAGCAAGGTACCCCTTTCTTTATGGCAACGCCAACATGTGTCTGGGTAATCGGGAAAGCAAGAATGTAACTTTACTGGTGTGGCGTACCATTGAGTAAGCAGTTTGTATGCTGTTTCCTGAGTTCTTGTACTCAGAGAGCGTTTATTTATGAATCCATGGCTATTTGCAATCTCTCCGTTTTGAATCCATCTGTAAGCTAGTGAAGTCGCTTTGGGGATCAGTTCCCCTGCCTTACAAACCGATTCTAATTCTGTTAGTGGTCTACTAAAGTTAATTTTTTTCGCTGTTTGGTTAAGGTAGCTTCGGCATTGAAAGTAAGTCCACAAAGGTAGGTCTGGGAGGTCATTTTCCGCTTTCGTGTCAGTAAAGTTTCTGAATTCTTGGTTGTGAAAGCAATCCATGGCTAGTAGGGGTTTGTTTGCGTTGTTAGACCGTAAGAGACGGTTTCTCATTCCCGGTAAAAAGTCAGGGTTATTCTGCAATGGGGTGAGTGGGCTTAAGTAAGAAGAGAAGTTTGCGAGAGCAGTTAGTTTATGGAAGATTGCCAGAGTGGTGCCTATGAGAGGATGTGATTTCATTTCTGCCGTATGACTTGTCCATGAGATCCATGGTGAGTACCTAATGGGGGTATGGTTCAGTACCTCCTCCAATTCTACCCAATCTTTAATTCTATGAGGACAATGCCAGTCAACTATCCTTGTGAAATGTGATGCTAAGTAATAAGTGCGGAAGTCCGGGATACCCATCCCTCCTCTCTCTTTAGGTTGTGTGAGTAATGTGAATCAGATTCTGGGTTTTTTGTGGGCCCATATAAATTTCATTTGGGTTGAATTTAGAGCTTTAAAAAAGCTTTGGGGGATTTTTATCAGTAGATTTCTAAATAAATATAGGACTCTTGGTAGGATAGTCATTTTACAAATAGCAACACGTCCGAACCACGAAAAACCTTTTGTATGCCAGCTTTGGAGATCTGTGCAGATTGTGTTTAATAGGGGGTTAAAGTTACATTCATAAATTTGGGAGAGCTGGGGAGTCAGCCATATCCCTAGATATTTAAGCGCTGAACTTTCCCATTTAAAGGGGCAGTTGGATTTGATAGCTTCCATTTTGTTTGTGGGGATGGAAGATGTTCATTGCTTCAGACTTGGAGTAGTTGATTTTTAGGTTGGAGATATATCCAAATAAAGAAAATTCTTTCATTAAGGAGGGGAGTGAAATATGGGGGTTAGATATAAAAAATAACAGGTCATCCACGTAGGCCGCTACTTTGAACTCCTTTCCAGCTATTTTAAATCCATTTATTGCTTTCTCTGCTACAATTCATCTGATGAATAGGTCGAGTGTTAGAATAAATAAAAGTGGTGAGAGGGGACAACCCTGTCTCATACCATTACTAATTTTTACTGTTTCTGAGAGCGAACCATTAATCTTGAGTTGTGCAGTAGGATTTTTGTAGAGGGATGAGATCCATGTCATCATATGATTTCCCAAGCCAATGTACCTGCAGGTCTCCAGCATAAAATCCCAGGCCACTCGATCAAAGGCCTTCTCCGCATCAGTTGACAGGAGAAGGCCCTCAATGTTCCTCGTCCGGGTAGCCTGTATCAAGTTAAGAGCTTTTATAACATTATCTCTGGTTTCTCTTCCCGGCATGAAACCTGCTTGCTCAGAGCCTATCAGGTTGTGAAGCAGAGGTTTCAACCTATTGGCTATTATTTTTTACATCAATTTCACATCTAGATTTAGCAATGATATTGGCCTGTAGCTGGCGCACTCTGCTGGGTCCTTGTCCTTGGGTCCTTCCCAATGGTGAAATATTCAAGCCCTCGCACTTCACGAAATGCCAAACCCGTGGGGTGGTTTATCTTATGGAGTGCGACTGCGGAGCCTATTACATCGGCAAAACCAAGCAGGAACTCTGGCAGCGAATATCAAAACATATGTACAGTATGGCAATTGGAGATAGATATCTCCCAGTTGGCAGACATGTCTACGAACACAACTATAAAGTACCTAACGTAACTTTTACTGTGCTTTACAAAGTGCGAATACCAGAAAGGGGAGGCGACTGGAATAAGGTCCTGCTCCAGAACGAGCAAAAATGGATCTTCCATTTACAGGCCACATCACCCCCTGGACTTAATGAATCAATCTCCTTTGCCCCCTTTCTTTCTGGTTTCTCCTCAGGCAAGACACACTAAAAATAGGGGAAGGGTTGGCCTACACTTTGCTGTTCCATCTGTGTATTGGGAATGTTGGCATGATATATACACATATAATAATTTTTGTGCTTATTGTATTGTACTCAGTATTATGTACTGCAACTGCCTTGTTCTCTCTTTCCTCCCTTTCTTTTCTCCCCCCCCATGGGGTTTGTACTCATTATGTTTTTAATTTTGTCTATATAAAATTTTATTTAAAATATGTTTTTCTATTCCATGAATCCTCTACAGGAGGTGTATGAAGGGCACAAGCTATTTGGCAATTAAAGGAAATGATGCAATAATAAACGTAAGGACTCTTTAACCATGGGCCAATAAGCTCTCAGTGTTTAAAGCAAATTCCATTCTTTGATCATGGCATGAACTAAAATATGTGGTTACAGATGTCGTAATGAATAAAATGATCCTACTGGTCATGGGCCAGTATAGAATATCTTAAATGCCCTGTAAATCAACTTGTCATTGAGTAAATATGCCCTGTATGTCCATCTCTTCCAGGTCCACTCCTGATCCACTCGTTCGGCCGCCCCCCGCCCCATTGGGGGGTGGCGGTTGCAGTGCTGGCTTCTTCCTGGCAGGGGGAGACAAGCGCAGTACAACTGCGCTTACATACACGACCACTAGAGGGTCTACCCTCAGGGACATGCACTCCTCCTGCCAGCGTCATTCCGAACCCCTCCGGGCGCCGTTCCCGTGCCTGCGCGCGCATCCGGAGCGAGCGCATGCGCGTGACACCCCTCCGGCTTTACGTCGGAGGGGCGGCAGAGCCGGAATCACTTTTTCGGAATGCCGGGTGACCTACGCAAGGAGTGCTGATACTCAGCACCACCTCTGCACAGGTGAGTGGGGTGGGGGTGGTCGGCCTGCACCTGTGATCCAGCATCAACAACTTATCAAAAATTAGAGACTGTCACTTTTTAAAGAGCGCAGGTCCCCCACAGGGGATCAGCATTTGACACTGAAGCTCCAGCAGGAAACATCACTCCCATAAGAGGCTCCAAGAACCTAGGTATTTATCATCACCCCTTATATTGGATTAATCTTTTGCACTATTAGCTTGATTGTAATATATTTACAATCTCTCACACAGCCACATCATCCTCCTTGGAGTAATATCCCAGGCGGTTTGTTTGCACATTGTGCACGGTCACCAGTTTGGCATTTGAAGGTAAATTCCAAACTGAATTCCCTTTCACATATCACGGTCTAATTTTTACAAACTGTTTTCTCCTTTCCCTATCACCTCCCTATCACACTTTACTCCCAATATTTTTCTTCCCAATAGTTATTTGCCACTGTTTCACTCACTGCACTTCCCACACATCCTCTCCCCTCAGCATCCTTCTCATTTATGGAACTTTTCCCCCCTTCTCTGTCATCTTGGACTATTCTTGGTTCCTTCTTTTTCCTTCTCTTTTTTCTTGTTTTATTCTAGGCCTAGATAAACATTTTTTTCATTCCTATTTCTCTTTCTTTTTTTCCTTTTTCCTGTCCCTTCTCAGCCCTTTTCCTTTTTCCCCTTTGTCCCCCTTTTTCACCCATTTTCCCTTTCCCCTTTCCTTTCCCCCTCCCCTTTTCCCTCCATTTCCCCATCTAACCCCCCCTCCTCTCATCCCCCTTTTCTCCTTCCCCTCCCCCTCTCCCCCCCCTTTTTTTCCGCTCCGCTACCTGCTCTTCCCTTCCCTGCCCCCTATCCCACTCCCTTCCCCTCCCCTCCCACCTTACCTCGACCTCCCCCCCTCCCCCTCCTCTTTTTCCACTGGCTTTCCCCATCTCCTTTCCTCTTTCTTTCTCCTGCTCTCCCTCCCCTTTTTATCTCTCCCATTTATCCTTCCCTCTTTTTACCCCAATGCGTTCTTACACACACATATATGTTTTCATCCTCCTCTTAAACGGAAATGCCTATATATCTGTCAAAAATTAAGATCTATATAGACTCTCATTCTGATACAACTTAGATCTATTAATTTACTGATGAATTCCATAATTACTTAAAAAGAAAAAAGTGTATTTCAACAACCCCTCATTTGTTGATCTATATAACTTTATAACCTTTTTTTAAAAAAAAAATAAGAACATTTATTGGGAATTCCTCAGGTAGGTTCTCACTGATGTTGTTGTTTGATGTTTGGATCGCAGGCGCTGCCAGTCCACGTGCCCCTATCAACTGTGGGGGTTACTCCCAAGTGTAGACCATCGAAAGTCGCACAGGTGCTGCTCATGCCTTCCCCCTCTATGTGTTTGGGGGTTTGCGGCCACTGATCAGGGGGTTCTGATGGTTGGACCTGATGGTGTAGGCTTCTCATAGAATTGCAAATCCAGAGGACACAGCTATACGTAATTCTTGGTAATTATGTCTAAAAATCCTTATCACGTACAATTGTATTTTCTTGTCACAACTATATGTAACCATACTGTTAGTGTTGTTTCATGTATACAAAATTCTCCTACAGCGCATGCATTTCCTCTGAAGAAGACCCGATGGGGTCGAAACGTGTCAGGACCATCCAAGCGCTTTTGTAACATATCATTTATGTATAGCCTGTTGTACACTTCTGTGCCCATCTTATAGTTCCATGTATACAGTTCATGTTTTGACTCTGATGTGCCATGAATAAATAAAGCTATTTTTATACCTACAACATTTATTGTTGTTTGCTGCCGCCAAAGCCCGGTACCTGTTGGGGTATATTCCTGTTTTACGATTTTGGGGTGGGCAGCTCCCCCCTCTCCCAGATGTCTCTCCCCTCTTTTTATCTCTCGTTTCTCTTCCCGGCATGAAACCTGCTTGCTCAGAGCCTATCAGGTTGTGAAGCAGAGGTTTCAACCTATTGGCTATTATTTTTGACATCAATTTCACATCTAGATTTAGCAATGATATTGGCCTATAGCTGGCGCACTCTGCTGGGTCCTTGTTTGGCTTGGGAGGGATTGTAATGTGTGCTGCCAGGAAGTTTGGCGGGATCTCCCTGGGTTTTGACATGTAATTCAGAGCTCTCAGTAGCGGTCCAAGCAAAGTGGTCTGGAAAGTTTTATAGTATATGGCTGTGAAGCCGTCTGGTCCCGGGCTTTTCCCTGGTTTAAGGTCTTTGATCGTTTGTTGTAATTCTATAGCTTCTATAGGTTTTTCTAATTGGGATATGTCATCTGCAGTCAGGGTGGGTAAATTGGATTCTTTTAGATATTGTTGAATAATTTGTTGCCTTGTTCCCTGAGTCGAGCTAGGTTTTTGTGAGTCAGGAAGATTATATAGGGCCGTGTAATACTCGTGGAAGTGGTGTGCGATATGTTTGGTGGTAATGTCCATTTTCCCCTCCTTCGTTCGTATGCCTGAAATATTTTGCTGTGTTCTTGTATTTTTCAGGGCTCTCGCTAAAAATTTGCCTGTTTTGTTACCATGTTCGTAGTAAATTTTTTTCTTAAAGAATAGAAATCTTTTAGACCTTGTGTCAAAAATTTGTTGCAATGCTTTCCTGTTTTGTAAAAGTTCTGTTGCCGATTGTTCTGTCAGGGACTGTTTATGTAGGGTTTCCAGGGAACGAATTTTCTCTGTCAGGTGTTTGATTTTTTTTCTCTTTCCTTTTTACGTTGGGATCCTAATCGAATGAGTTCCCCTCTAATTGTGTATTTATGGGCCTCCCAGATTGTTAGGGGGTTGACCTCAGGGGTGGTATTGTGTATAAGGTAGTCTTTAGGCGCCGTGGTTATTTGAGGTAGTAAAATTGGGTCTGTCAGTAGGGCTGAATTTAATCTCCATGTGTTAGTTTTTGGAAGGGGTTCTGATAGATTTAGAGTAAGTGATGTAGGGGCGTGGTGTGATAATGTTTGAATCCCTATATTTGCTTCCGAAATCTTGTCTAGATCTCTTTGTGAGATAAAGATGTAGTCTATTCTGGAGTATCTGCAATGCGGTATTGAGTAGAAGGTGTAATCTTTATCATCAGGATGCATAAATCTCCAAGAATCGACTAATTGTAGGGAGTGAAGTAATGTTTTGATTCTTTTTTAAGGATTTTGTACGTGATATAAGTTTTGCCTGTAGATGTATCAGTTAGAGGGTTCAATGGTACATTGAAATCTCCTCCCAGGATAAGGCATCCTGAGCTGAATTCTTGGAGTTTGTCAAGTATGCGTTTGCAAAAAGTTAAATGTGCTGTGTTGGGAAAATATAAATTAGCGAGCGTAATGGGTGTACCATAGCAATTGCCCTTCAGGAATAAGAACCTGCCCTCTGGGTCGACGAGTTTATCTGTGACTTCACAGGAAGCATCTCTACTTATAAGTATAGATACTCCCTTGGATTTGGCCAAGTTATTGGTTGCATGATATGCCTGTGTGAAAAAGGAGTCAGTAAGTTTGGGAACCTTTTGGGTCTGGAAGTGGGTCTCTTGTAAAAATACAAATCGGGGCTTACCTTTTTTGAGTTCTTTTAGTAGCGCATTGCGTTTTTCAGGGATGTTTAAACCTTTTGTGTTGTGAGAGATCACTGTGCGTGCATGCCCCAGGGATGAATAGGCCATCGTGTGGACTCAGAGAGAGCTGGTAAACCAGGATCTGGAAATAAAGCTTTAATCACCATTAGTATCTTAGTCGTATATTACGTTCAATCGATGCACCTTCTTTAATTCGTGAAAAAGAAAGAGATAGTGGAGTAAAGTAGGAGTGAGAGTAAGAAAGAGTATAGAAAGAGAGAGTAAGGTATACTGTAATCTCCCTGGTTACCAAAATAGGTCCAAGGTAAGTAATTTAAATTAGTGCTCCCTTTCAGGGTAATTTCCTCCTGCTAAGGAGCACTTGTTGGGACGCAGTGGGTGGCTGCCCGAACTATCGAATCAACAAGATTAATTGTATTAGGAAAACAACACTTGCTACTAGAAAGAAAACCGGTAACAGCCTGTGTAGATATTACATAGGTTATGTTGGTCAACTTTGCACCTAAGATGCCTAACGAAGGAAAGTGTAAACTCTAATTGTGGAGAGCTAAACAGAAACAAAAAATAATAACTTCAGCGTATATGAAAATGCCGCCATGCTGTATGGAAATCGCGAGTTCCCTTTCCAAGCGGGGTCAGTCACCCGCCATTTCCATGCAGAGATGCATGCGAGGGAAAACCGAAAATGTTATCGTTTCCCCATCTTTAGCCCTAATATCAATATAGTCTGTACTTCTTTGTATGTAGGTCAATCTGTCTTTACTAACTAAAGTCCTCCTACTTCTACTACCATCCCTACGGCTGTGGTACTCTTTAAGCCTTAACTCATAGGTATTGTGATCAACAGTAGTTCGTAGAAGTGATAAGAGTGACAGTTCCAAAATGAATCATCTCAATCCTTATCAGGAAAGTCAGTAAGACAGGGTATTAAGATGCAGTGGGTTCAAAGTGGGGAGCGAATCATGTTCATCAGAACGACTCCATTCGGATATGTTTGAAATCTTTGTGGTGAAGTGCTTTAGGGTATGCAAAGGAGGCATTGTCCTGGATAAGTGTTACTTACGTACGTGCATGGTAAGTGATGGTCACGGGGAGAAGCCTTCAAGCATCATCAAATCCCCTGGAAGAATGAGGTCTGTTAGGAGTTCCAGCTTGAGAACCACCAGGGCGTGATGATTTCATCTTTTTTGGATGACGCTTGTCTGGGGAAGCAAGTGGCGATCTGGGTTGCGGCCTCTCCAGGGGTGGCAGCAAGAATTCTTGATACCATTCTGGTAATTCCACTAGATCTAGTTGAAGTGCCTGGCAGAAATCCGGAAGATCTTCTGGTGAATGAAGCGTATATTGCCTACCGTTGTGGTTCACCAGGAGTGCAAACGGGAAGCGCCATGTGTATCGAATGTCCTTTTCTCTTAGTTTGTCAAGTAATGGCCGAAGAGCTCTGCGTTTCCTTAGAGTTATCTGTGAGAGGCCATGAAAGAGCATGATGGTCTCACCATTAAAGATGATTTGATCGTTTCTGCGAGCTCTGCGCATGATGTCCTCCTTTAGAGAAAAATTTTGCAAGCAGCATATCATGTCACGTGGCGGCATGTTATCAGGTCCTCTGGCTCTGAGTGCTCTGTGTGCTCTCACAAATTCTATCGCTGTGTCTTCTGGTCTTTCCAGCAGGCTGTTGAAGACCCTCTGTAGAGCTGGGATTATTTGTTCAGCCTCCACAGATTCAGGGATCCCCCTAACCCTGATATTATTTCTCCTTCCTCTGTTGTCTAAGTCCTCTAAGTGCTTATTAATTTCAATAAGGTGTTGGGACTGTTTGGAAGTCACTATTTCTAGGCGGTGTATCGCCTTGTCCCTGCATTTGCCTGCAGCTTCTGCAGTGGCCATCTTGTCCGTGAGGACCAGCATGCTGGACTTTAGGTCTGTTATTGCTGCAGAAAAGGTGGCTTTTTTTTTTAACAAGAACAATGGTGCTTTATTGTTGTAAAAACAAATGAATTACAGAATACCAATTGACACATTACAAAACACTTCATGCATAAATTACATGCGTTAGAATAGGGGATATACTGTGTACAATCTGCAGTTAGTATACAAGGATATCAGTACATGTCACATCAAGTATCTTCCATCCTCACAACCTCTAAAACCATCCCACCATTAAGCAAATAATCTTAACACTCTGTGCACCTCTACGAGGCCATCCACAGAGCCCATACTTTTTCAAATTTCCATGGACAACCACGATTTATATATGTCATTTTATACATGGGGATTACTGCCTCGATCTGTGCTTCCCAGGCTGAAAAAGACGGAGGGGAAGAGTCTATCCATTTCATGAGTACCTCTTTTTTGGCATAGAAAAGAAGGAAAGAAATTAATAACTTAAGATGATAGGGCCTCTGCTCATCATCATGCACTCCCAGCAAGGCCACAGCTGGTAGGAGCGGAATAGAGGTCTGCAGCCTGGAGTTAAGTTCTCCAAATATCTCAAACCAAAATTTTCCTACGACAGGGCACTCCCAGAATATATGTATAAATGTACCCAATTGGACTTTACATTTAGGACACATGAGGTCTTTCTCAGGGAATATGCAATGGAGTCTCTGAGGGGTATAATAGATCCTATGTATAAATTTAACCTGAATCAGTTTGTCCTTAGATGCTATAACTAGTTTAGGGCCATACTCTAAACAGTCTTCCCATCCCTCCTTATCCAGCATTGGTATGTCAGCCCGCCACCTTTCCCATTGTTTATTTATCTTGGGGGAATCCCTTCCCAAGAGTGCGTTATACAGAGAGGATAGGGGTTTAGACAAGTCTCCAGGAGACAGGAGGTCTTCAATGGGGTCTGTTTGTATCAAGGGGGTTTGTGGGAATTGAGCCCTCTCCGCATGTCTCAGCTGTAAATACCGAAACCCCATCCACTGGGGCAAACCACATTTAGCCGTCAGCTCCTGAAAGGAGAGTAGTTGTCCCCCAGGCATTATATGTTCCAGAATGGTAACACCATATCTGGCCCATAACTGCGGGTCCGGTATCGTACGGAAGTGTTTGATCCGTGGGTTCCCCCAAAGCGGATGGGCTGGGGACAATTGGCCAGGCCTAAGATACCTACGCCTAGCTACTTCCCATACCTTCCATGTTGCCTTAGTAGGTCCAGGCATCACACAGTATGCTTTGGGTCCTCTGTAGGGAAAATTGTGAAGGTCAGTCAGTGAGCCCAAGATGTTCGCTTTGAGACAAATTGCTGCATTAGATCTAGAACCCTGGAACCACCAATGAACCGTTACCAGCATTGCCGCCCAAAATTATAACTGAAAATTAGGGAGGGCAAGTCCACCCAAATCCGCAGGTAACCACAATGTGGAGCGTGCCAACCTAGGGTTTCCCCCCAGACCAAATAAAAGAGCCCACTATTCGATCAATGTCCTTAAAAAATGAAACGGGGATCCAAACCGGGCAGTTCCTGAACAAATAATTAAATTAAAAACATCTCTGCCTCGTACCGCGAAAAAAATCAAAGGGGTCTGAGACCAAGTTGTTAGTACGAACACGAGCTCGGGGAGAACCGTACAGCAGTTTAACTCCGTGAATACATTTGGGACCGAATCCGAATCTACGTAAATCCTCCCACAAATATTTCCATTCAACGGAATCGAAAGCCTTCTCGGCGTCTAAAGAGGCAATAACTCTGGACCCCGAGTTGTCATGCGAAACAGCTAAGTTAAGGAATAAGCGCCTAATGTTTATGTCTGTGCCCTTGCCCAGCATAAACCCCGTCTGATCGATGCTCACCAGGTCCTCTATTACATGAGCTAACCGGGTAGCCAAGACCTTAGCAAAGATCTTGGCATCAACATTAATTAAAGAGATGGGCCTGTAGGATGCACAGTCAAGCGGGTCCTTACCAGGTTTAGGAACCAATACAATAACCGCCTCACTCATTGAGTCAGGCAGGGCCTCTAATGTTGCAAATTTAGAAAATAGTGAATTCAACTTAGGAGCTAAAAGTTCAGAGAAGTTGGAGTAGAATTCGGACGGTAGTCCATCTGCCCCTGGGGCCTTCCCTCACTTGAGGTGCCCCATGGCAACCTGAATCTCCTCAAGTGTGATATCACCCTTCAGTCCCTCTTTCACTTCCTCCGACAATACAGGGATAGATAGGGAGTCAAAAAAAGAGAGGATGGAGGAATCTGAAGCGCTATCTCTAGAAGAGTAGACCTCTCGGAAATATTCTCAAACGGTCATTTATACTAACAGGAGCGGTAAGGACTTGGTCAGTATTGTCCCTAATGGAACCTATGTGGGTCAAAGGTACATTGCCTTTAGCCAACCATGCAAGGAGCCTCCCATTCTTCCCACCATGTTCAAACACTCGTTGAGCAGAATATAACAGGGCCTTGTCCGTCTGGGCCATCCTAGTAGTAGACAGGTCTCGCAGAGCCCTTTTCCACGCCCTATATCGGTCTTCCCTAGGATCGGAGACATAGTCAGCCTCCAACCTACCCGCCTGCGTCTCAAGGTCCTCTATGGATCGAGTTGAGTCATGCTTGAGTCGAGCAATACTATACCCATATTCCCCTCGCACCCAAGCTTTAAATGAGTCCTGTATAACTGGTGGGGCTGCCGAGTCGGCATTGTCAGTCCAAAAATTGCAGATAGAAGCCGTTAGGGGTTACAACAACCTCTCGTCATTAGCCCAAAATCTGGACAATTGCCATAAGCGAGTTCCTGGTGGAACAGACAGCGTCAGTGCCAAGCACAATGGTGCGTGGTCTGAAATTCCCCTGGGAAGCACAGATAAGTCATGTACATATTGCAATGCAGGGCCAGAAGCATATACGAGATCTATTCTGGACAGCGTTTTGTGTGAGGCAGAATGACAGGTGAAGACTTTCAGTGTCGGGTGTATGTGCCTCCAGACGTCAGTGAGTGCAAACGTTTATGCCCATGTCTGAGGTCTGGAGTGTCCCAGGCTGCTGATTGTAGTCGATCAAGTTCCACCGAGGGAACCATATTAAAATCCCCCAGGAGATATACCAAAGCAGTATCATATTGCACCAATATTTGCATAATCTCGTGGAGGACCTTGCCGGAAGCCGGTGGGGGAATATAAATTCCAACTAGAACCACATTCTTATCATATATGTTGGCATGTACAATAACAAATCTCCCCTCCTTATCAGTTTTAACCTCTATAAGCCTGAACGGTAATGTCTTGTGAACCAGGATGCTGACCCCTTGGGCACAGGTGGAAAAGGTGGAATGGTAATCCAGACCCACCCAAGCTTTCTTAAGGCATATCGTTTTATTACGTTGCAGATGCGTCTCCTGAAGGATACAGATCTGTGGGTTGTGGGTACGAAGAAAACGGAACACCAGGGAACTCTTAACAGCTGTATTAAGGCCCCGAACGTTCCATGAGATCACCTTTAGCTCAGCCATTAAGTGTGAGGAATATGGGAAGTGCAGTTATACACCATACCAAGAGGGCAGCATCCGAGTCCAGCCACACACACAGTATATTGTACCGCATTAAGTCAAGAGACCTGTTCAAAAATGTGTCTAATTCAAAGCACCTAAACAATAAAAAAAGGTTAACAAAAACAATCCCAACATTGATCCCCCCCACCCCGCATCCCCCACCCCAACCTAGGAATGCTTTGTTCCCCAAACATCAGAAAAACCCTCAAGTTCAGGGAGCGTGAACCAGTGGGTGTAGTCACTTGGTGGAGATGACTGTCCACCTAAGGTGACGAGAAGCTCCGCCGCCAGTAGGAAGTAGGATAAAAATTTATTCCAAAAAGAAAAGGTTTTATTCGGACCGTCTCAAATCTGATTCTAGTGCAAGTAAGAAAATGCGCAAATAAAAACTAGTAACAAAGAAAAGAAAAAGAAAAAGTCCCATTGTTAGGAGAGGAAAGGAAGTCTATCCATTATCTCAAGAAAAACAGGATACTCCAGCGTACAGACATGTAATCTGTAAAAATGGGATCTCCATAAGGTATAAGAGGCTGTTGTTTGATCCCCGGTACATCTGTAGGGAGATCAGGACTCATAAGTGGTGTTTCCAAGTAGGTAAGCAATATAATAGGTGTGTACCACTTGCAAACGAAAATAAAAGAAAAAAAAAAGGGAAGGAAGTTGAGCCTGCATTACATGTAATGATCACTAGAGTCCGCCAGTGACCATCCTTTAGGAATCAGGGATATTATTGAAAACTGGAGTTCCAGGAGAGTCTATAAGTTCTTGCTGCAGTAAGCCAGTATATCAAGTATCAGTCTTCCACCTCTTCAATCCCAAACATCTCAAGAGCACTATATAAAGAGCAAAAAAGTGTCTCACAGATATATTCAAGAAGTGGCAGGCTTGGAAGTAGACATCACCTGGCATAGCCAGGGGCACGATACTTAAATTGTAAGTCATTAGACAGAACAAAAGGCACAACAGGTGCAAGGTTAAGTCACTTGTCAGGGTTAAGTGACCAGCGGTCATTAATCAATACAGGACTGTAGTAAGTTTCCCTGCAACATTCAACGGATAGAGGGCAACGATTCCAGCCATGCAGTAGCATCCCTGGGGGACGTAAAAAATCTGACAGTCTCTCCATCCTGAACCCGTAACCGTGCTGGAAAGAGAACACTGTATCGAATGCCCTTAAGGCGCATGGCTGCCTTTACCTGATCAAATGAGCGCTTGAGCTTTTGAGTTTCTACAGAGTAGTCAGGGAAAATAAGTAGCCTGTTATTTTGATGATTCAATTCACCCTGCACTCTAGCAGCTCTAAGAACTTCATCCCGGTCACGGAAGTTAAGAAACTTTAGAATAAATGTGCGCGGTGGCGCTCCATCAGGACCCGGCCTGGGGGGTATCCGATGAGCCCGCTCCACCGCATAGAATGGCGAAAATTGAGCCGCAGGTAGGAGGGAGCGGAGTAGGCCTTCAATGAATTCTGTCGGACGTTGTCCCTCAACCCCCTCCGCCAGCCCCACAATACGGAGGTTGTTCCTCCTATTACGGTTTTCTGCATCTTCGGATTTGTATTCCAGTGCTCTAATTTTGGTTTGTAGGGCCCGAAGATCAGCTCCATGAGACTCAACAGTGTCCTCCATATTTCCCAAACGCTGCTCAGCAGCAGATAGTCTGCCACGGATCTTGTCCATGTCTAGCCTTATTAAACCAACATCCAATTGTACTGCATTCACCTTGGTAGTGAGGGTGGTGAGGGAGGTCTGACAGTTGCCAATAGCGGTTAGCACATCAGCCAAACCTGGCTGTGTGGTGGAAGATTGCTCAGTCAGCTCTGTCTGGGATGCCATATTGCTGTGAGCGTGCCTCCCGGACCCCACGCGGTCTGCACAGGCCGCCTCAGCATCCACCGGCACGGGGGAATTTTAACTTCTTACCCCTTCCGCTGGCTGGCCGGGATGATCTGCGGTGCATGTAGGTAATTTTCGCCGGTTCAAAGGCCTGTATTTGCAGCTTGGAAGGTGAGACAGTCCCGGATCTCAGCGGAGCTCTCAGACAAGCGTCCGTTCACAGCGCCATCTTGGCCACGCCCCCGAAAAGGTGGCTTTAATATCGGCTGCGAAGCCTGACATGCCAGCGTAGGTTAGTGGTAGATCGGGGTGAGGAGTGCTCCTACCGTTGTCGTCCGCCGTGGATTGGGAGTCCTCACTGTAGTCTTCTACATGCGGTATCGCATCTTGGATCCCGACATGCTGATCCGGTCCGCCGGGGGATTTTGGAATAAATCTGAGATGTTTCTTCCTTTATAGGCTGCCGCTAAGCGGCGGGATCTTGTGCGGGGTGTCCCCAGATTCCTCCTGCTCATTATCAGGTGCTGTCGGTGCGAAGAGACGGGCTTAGGCTGCTGTGATACCGGAGCTCCTGTGTTAAGCGTCCATCTCTGCCGCGCGCCAAGCCACGCCCTCCCTCCCAATTTCATCTACAAGGCAGTCTGGCAGGATCTTGGATTGTGTTAAGAAGCATGTTCTAAAACCTGGAGATCATACCTTTCTTTTCACCTTCCGTTAGGATCCCTTGTATCAATGGGTGGTCTATCAATCTAAGCTCTGTTTGTCTTGACTGTGTCTGCAGTGCGTGTCACAGTTGCAAATACTTTTAGAAATTAGTACGTGGTATATCAAATTCTGTTTGTAGCTCAATGAACGATTTAAGGATAGTCCCATTATATAGTTGTGCAATGTATCTTAGTTTGTACAGCTCTTTAAAGTTCAGGTTTTGCCACAAGGGGGTATGAGACAGAAAGCCCCATATCCCCAGCAGCCTTTTAACATAGGACCATATTGTTTTTAAAAGGAAACCCAGGATCTAGATGTGGATAGCCCGCCTCCAGACATGTCAGTGCCGTCGTATTATCCTCGGCTGTGACATGGAGGAGCTTGTGGATCAGATCCGATATATCTGTTAATCCCCAGGCTCCCAGCTGTTGTAGCTGTGAGGCAAGGTAATAAGCTCTAGAGTGAGATGCTGCCAATCCCCCTTCATATTTTTTATATTGCAACGTTGATAAGCTAATTCTTGCTGTCTTTTTAGGCCATATAAGTTCCCTAAACTGGGAGTCTATCCTATCAAACCAGCGTCAAGGAATCCAGACCGGGGAGTTGTTAAAGATGTACAGTAGTTGGGGTGCCCACACCATTTTTATAAGGTTAATTTTCCCTACTACGGATAGAGGCAGTTTTCACCAGGCATTAGAATTATCTCGAAATTTACAAAGCAGGGGAAGTAAATTAAGGGATAAGTATTGAGATACATCTGGGGATATTTGGCTACCTAGATAGCGAAAGGAGGACACTACCTGTACTACTGCCGCGCACTCTGGCAAGGGGGTTATAATGGGGTCTATTGGCATCAGTACTGACTTCCAGTTAATGGAAAAGCCAGATAATGCACCGAAGGCCTTGATGAGAGTCGTCACAGCACTCAGTGAGTTTTGCGTGTCACCTAAATAGAGCAATGTATCGTCTGCATAAAATGACACTACGTCAGTACCTGTGTCACGCTGAAATCCTACTATGTTACTGTCCCCCCTTATTTACGATGCGAGAAGTTCCAAGGCCAGGGCAAACAGCAGGGGTGACAATGGGCCCCCCTGTCTGGTGCCCTGGAACAGTGGAAAGGGTTCCGATAGTTCCCCATTTACCCTGATCTGGGCCGGTGGTTGGGCGTACAACAGTTTAACCCAGCTAATAAAGTTGGTGCCCAGGCCTAGATGGTCCAGCACTTTCCACAGGTAAGGCCACTCAACACTGTTGAAGGCCCTAGCTGCGTCCAGTGAGAAGATTGCCCTATTTCCTGTATTGTTGACATGGCATCTGTAAATTTAGGAAGAGCCTCCTGATATTTTGAGCCATGGACCTAGTGGGTATGAACCCTGACTGGTCCCTGTGAATAAGCTTATGTATCTCTTGTGCCAATCTAGTGGCCAACACCCGGGTTAGTAGCTTGACATCAGTCGTGAGGAGAGAAATGGGCCTGTAGGAGTCTGGTAGTATAGCTTCCTTGCCTGGTTTCAATAGTAGAATGATAGCCTCGTTCATAGAATTGGGCAGTGTTCCCTCCTTCAATGCCTCATTGTAAATTTTCAATAGTGTGGGTAATGGTGTGCTCGCTTATCTTTTGTAGACCTCGGATGGAGGGACATCAGCCCCCGGGGATTTGTTATTATGAGTTTGTGCTATTACCGTGGCTAATTCTTCCTCTGTCAGTGGGGCATTAAGTAGGGCCGTGTCCGAGGCCCACAATTGGGGTAATGTATATTTTTTCCAAAAAGCCCTCTATTTCCCATTCTGTGGGTTACACTTTAGATGAGTAGATATCCATATAAAATGTTCTAAAAATTTGTAATACTGTGGCAGTCTGCATCTGAGTGACACCCTGTGCATCACGTGTGGCCGAAACCACAGAGGTGGATGTCTGCGAACGCGCTAGAATAGCCAGCATGTGCCCAGTAGAACTCCCCTATTTGTTTTCGGCCAACTGCAATGCCAGCTGTCTGGACATAGATTGTGCCCCTAACCAGACTCTTTTTGTGTCCTCTGTAGGATTAGCGATATAGTTATCCTCAATCTTTAAGTGTCTTGCAAACCTCAGTTTCCCAAGCTTTTGTTTTAGTTTTGATCTCATTAATTGTGCTAATAAACTGCCCTCTCGTACAGTACCTGACCGCGAGATTGTGTTTCCAGCCCGATACCATCGCGCTGGTTCTCGGCGACAGGGTACTGTGCATGTCGCGCTGGCTCACTCATCGGGAAAGGAAAACTTTGTTTTCTTTTTGCGATGAATGACAGGCAGTGCTGACAGCTGTCTGGTATGAATCCTGTGGGGGAACGCCGTGCCAAATTTTAAATGAAAAAAATGGCGTGGGTTCCCCCCCAGGGGCATACCAGGCCCTTAGGTCTGGTATGGATTGTAAGGGGAACCCCCTACGCCGGAAAATCGGCGTGGGGGCCCCCCCAAAATCCATACCAGACCCTTATCCGAGCATGCAGCCCGGCCGGTCAGGAAAAGGGGTGGGGACGAGCGAGCGCCCCCCCCCTCCTGAGCCGTACCAGGCCGCATGCCCTCAACATGGGGGGTGGGTGCCTTGGGGGAGAGGGGCGCCCTGTGGGCCCCCCCACCCCAAAGCACCTTGTCCCCATGGTACCCCTACCCATTCACCTAGAGAAAAGTGTCAATAAAAAAAAAAAACACAGTACACAGGTTTTAAGAGTAAATTATTAGGCAGCTCCGGGGTCTTCTTCCGACTTCGGGGGGGTCTCCGCCTCTTGTCCCGGTGTTCGGCCTCTTGTCCCGGTGTTCGGCCTCTTGTCCCGGTGTTCCGCCTCTTCTCCCGGGCCCCGCCGCTATCTTCTTCCAGCTCTTTTGCCAGCGAGGGGCCCGGTCTGCTGCCGCTGTCTTGCCGCTGATGTCTTGCCGCCGCTGTCTTGCCGCCGCTGTCTCATCACTTCTTCTCTTCTTCCGATGTTGACACGATGCTCTCTCCGGCTGGAATGCTTTGTGTGAGCTGCGGAGCCATTTATATAGGCGGTGACCCCGCCCCCTTGTGACGTCATTGTCTCAGCATGCACAGGGACTCTGGGGTCACACCCCCTTATGACGCCAGAGTCCCTGCGCATGCTGGGACCATGACGTCACAGGGGGGCTGGGTCACTGCCTATATAAATGGCTCCGCAGCTCACACAAAGCATTCCAGTCGGAGAGCGCATCGTGTCAACATCGGAAGAAGAGAAGAAGCGACGAGACAGCGGCGACAAGACAGCGGCAGCAGACCGGGCCCCTCCCTGGCAAAAGAGCTGGAAGAAGATATCGGCGGAACACCGGGACAAGAGGCGGAACACCGGGACAAGAGGCGGAACACCGGGACAAGAGGCCGAACACGGGAGAAGAGGCGGAACACCGGGAGAAGTCAGAAGGAGACCCCCCGAAGTGGGAAGAAGACCCCGGAGCTGCCTAATAAATTACTCTTCTTTTTTTTTTTTTAACAAGAAACTAATTATTTATTTATTTCGATATTTACAGTACAAGCGATGCATATACACAGTTGTTCACATAGGTATAGTTACATAATGTGTCACAGAATGAATGGGGTACACAATTGAACAGAAGAATGATGTGCCAGGGTGACAAGTAACAGCAGATTAGGATAGGGGTTCGAAAATAGTAAATTTCAGCAATACTAGATAAGGAGGTCTGGGAGGGGAGGGAGGGGGGGGAGTGAAGGAAGAACCGCATCTAAATTGCCAGTTTCACAGAACTCATACAGCGTCTGTACATTCGAAATTCCATAGCAGTGATACACTATTGCAGGGCAGGTCCAGCAGCTATAACTTGGTGATCATCGACTATTTCTGTTCCCCAGGCATCTATCCATCCCGACCATATTTTATCAAATTTGCCAGGGCAATTTCGGCTGGCATAGGTAAGCTTATATAATGGCAGCACCGAATTTAGTGTTAGGCGCCATGATGACACCTTGGGAGGCATAGCATCCTTCCAGTGAAGAAATATCTCCTTACGAGCATAGAATGTAGCATAATTCAAAAATAATCTAGTATATTTACCCCTTGCCCTAGAGTCAAAAACATTGAGCAGCATTAGCTTGGGGTCTGATTCCAGTTCCAGAGTGGTAACCCGGCTAAGGGTATCAGCTATCTCTGACCAGTAATCTCCGAGGCGGGGGCAAGACCATATCGTATGAAAAAAGGAGGCAGAGCTCTGACCACATCTAGGGCAGGCCACCGGGGTATTAGGATTCATAATCGTTAACCGTTTTGGAGTGTAATAGGCTCTGTGGAGGAACTTGACCTGCATGAATCGATCTCTGGCCGAGATCATATTGATGACAAAGGAAGATACACATGTCTCCCATTCCTCCTCTGACAGATCTGGGATGTCCAATTTCCACCTAGCTAGGGATTTCTCAAGTTTCTTTAAAGGAGTTATAGACAAGTGGAAATACAGGGAGGAAATGGGTTTCTCTATAGTTTTGGCTATAAGTAATCCCTCCACAGAGTCTGATTCCAATATGAGTTGTGCTGGGAATTGATTCCTATATGCGCGTCGAAGCTGGTAGTATCGAAACAACATCCATCCCGGTAGTGAGTAGGCACTTTTGAGATCAGGGAAGGATCTCAGCTTACCCCCTGTAACTATATGCTTTAGTTTAACTATACCCTTTCTTGCCCAAACCTGGGGGTCTGGGACAGTATTCATGTGTGATAGGTTGGGATTGCCCCAGAGAGGAGTGTGGAGAGAGAACGTCTCAGGGGAGGCAAAGCGAGCTCTGGCTTTATACCATACATTGATGGTTGTGCGCATCAGCTCCGTGATGCCAGGGTGAGATCTTGCTCCCCTAAACACCACGTTGCTGAGGCAGGAGTATGAGCCCATTATGGCTGCTTCCAAGGTCACTGCAGGGTTGTCTTGTACCTGGGAAAACCACCATCTGACCGTCACCAGAACGGCCGCCCAGAAGTAGATCTGAAAGTCTGGAAGAAACAGGCCTCCCTGGGTGACGGGCAGCTGAATGGTAGTAATGGCCAGATGTGGGGTCCTACCATTCCAAAAAAAGGAAGATATTATGCTTTTTAGTTTTGCGAAGAATGAGGTCGGAGGGATCAAAGGGGCATTTCTGAAAAAGTAAAGGAATTTGGGGAGATAAACCATCTTAACTAAGTTTACCCTTGGAGGACCCTGTACAGCAGGGTCCTCCAAGCTGTACATTTCTGTGAAAAGTTTTTAAGCAATGGTTGGAGGTTCAGTTCATAGTATGAGGATAGTGGAATCCCAATCCTTATACCTAGATATTTGAATTCTGATGTCCAATTTAGGGGTGTGCCAGTTGGTGGGTGGTGACTTTCCGCATTCAGTGAAAAAAGGATGGATTTTCCCCAATTAACCTTAATACCCGAGAATGATCCGAATTCATCTATTTGTAGTGCTGGTGGGAGGGAAGAAATATCTTTAAGGAAAAGGAGCGTATCATCGGCGTATAAGGATATTTTATCAGTTATTACACCGACTTGGATCCCCTTCACCGAATGAGCAGATCTAATACGAGCTGCCATAGGTTCCATGGCTAACGCAAATAATCCAGGGGATAGTGGGCATCCCTGTCTGGTGCCCCTGGACAGAGGAAACGGCAAGGACAATGAATTATTTGTGCGTATACGGGCTGTGGGGCCGTGGTATAACATCTGGACCCAGCTAATAAAACGAGGTCCAAACCCAAACTTGCGGAGGACCGCCCAGAGGTAGCGCCATTAAACCGAATCAAAGGCCTTTTCGGCGTCTAAGGAGGCGACTACCTCTGGGTCATCCCCGCTTGCCCTAGAGAGATGTGTAAGGAGACGTCGGATATTTATGTCAGTTCCTCTGCCTGGCATAAACCCGGACTGGTCTGCGTGCACCAGTGCCATAATCACAGTGTTCAGTCGACCGGCCAGCACCTTAGCTAATAACTTGGCATCCACATTAAGGAGGGAGATAGGGCGATACGAAGAGCACTGCTCAGGGGGCTTACCCGGTTTAAGGATGACCACTATAACTGCCTCAGCCATTGACGGGGGGCAAAAAATTTCCCTCCATGGCTCTTTGCAGCACTGTTCTGAATGAAGGTAGTATTTCTTCTGCGTAGGTTTTAAAGAATTCGGCAGGTATCCCATCAGTGCCTGGCGTTTTACAATTTTGCAAGGAGGCTACTGCCCGCTGTAACTCCTCTAATAGGATAGGGCCATCTAAAGCTTCTCTAAATGTGGAAGTCAGGCAAGGGAGCTCCACCCCGTCGAGGTACGTCGCCAATTCTTCGTCCGTGCATTCCAGCCGAGAACTATAAAGCTCTTGGTAAAAGGATGCAAATCTGTCATTAATAGACGAGGGGTCCGTGAGGATCGTCCCGTCCAAGTCAGATATTGTCGAAATAGTCACTGGGGAGGAGCTTTCCCTCGCCAGCCATGCCAACATACTGCCAGTCTTTTCCTGTGTTCAAAGATTCTTTGGGACTGATGTAGGAATTTCGTTTTGGTGGCTGACGACCTTAACAGGAGAACATCCCTTAACGCTGCCTGAAAGTCAGAGTATGCCCTTGGAGTCCCCGACTTGGAGTATTCCTCCTCAAGTGCTGATACCCTCTGCTCAGCCTTTCGGGTCTCATCCCTTAGATCCTTACGGATTTTATGGATATGTGATTGTATACTACCCCTGGTAAAGGCCTTAAATGCGTCCCAAGACGTGGTCAGAGACACTGATTGATCCAGTTCCCGCCAATATTGCACCGCCTCAGACCTATATGGTTCCGAAACTCTGGAATCAGAAAGCCAGAACCTGGACAATCTCCAGAGACTCTCTCCCAGGACACTGGACACGCTCAGCTTCAAAGAAAGTGGGGCGTGGTCGGATATGCCATGGGGGAGAATGGTAATATCTCTAACCCTGGGAAGGACAGACCCCCCCCGCATAGGCAAGGTCTATGCGTGATAGGGTTTTGTGTGAGGCTGAGTGACATGTGTAGGCCCTTCGGGAGGGTTTACGCCATCTCCACACATCAGTCAGGTTAGAGGCCTCCGCCCAGGAGAGCAGCTCCAAAGATGAGCTCGCTCCGGGTGAGAGCCTGTCCATCCCAGAGTCCGCGGCCAAGTTAAAATCCCCCAGTATCACCACATTATCTGTATCATAAATGGCAATCTTAGAAATAAGCTGATTAAGCAATCTCGTGGAAGCTGGAGGGGGCAGATAAAGTCCCACCACCACAAGCTCCAACCTGTCAATCATGGCATGAAGTATAACAAAACGACCCTCCGGGTCTAGTTCCAGCGCCAACAGCCTGAACGGCAAGGATTTATGAACCAGGACGCTGACCCCTCTAGAGTAGTTGGTATATGTGGAGTGGTACTGATGTCCCACCCAGGGTCGTCTAAGGCTCAGGAGCTTAATGCCTGTCAAGTGGGTTTCCTGCAGTATACATATTTGGGGATGATACGTTTTCAAAAATTGAAACACTAATGACCTTTTCACAGAGAAGTTCAAACCCCTAGTGTTCCATGAAACAATAGTACAGTCAGCCATAATCATCTAATGGCATATTTTCAGGCTGTGGACCTATACACAAATTTAGATGCAAGGCCCGGACCACTGTATGGGTCAGGACGTGGCATCCCAAACATTTAGTGACATACATGTTTACATTGCTTGTGAGAAAACAACATATAAACCAGTTGTAACATAAGAAACCCAACCAACCACCCACCCCCCACCCCGCCAACCCCAGCCCCAACTTTGGGGAGGCTCAGGATCCCAAATTAGAACCAAGGCGAACACGCCTGTAATGGGGGAACGTGTGCAAAACGGCATCTGCAGTCCAGCAGTGAAACGTTACATCTAGTCTCTTGCTGGAGACCGGATTAATAAAAAAGCAGGTGCAGGCTCCCGGCAACTGCCGGGGGTACAAACTTAAACGTGAACGTTACAGAATTAGGACACCCAGAAGGATAGACATGTAGAGGCATTCAGTGGGTGATCTGGGTTAAGAGGCCTATGTGGGCCAGCGTGTAAGAGAGGCACGTCCTTAAGGCCACAGGTGATTCTGGCACTCATGGATTAGGGGCCTGGGTCCAGGATACATAAAGGAGGGGAAGAAGGGGAGAAGGAGGATACAGACCCGGAGTCATTTCTGCAACAATGAGGGTTCGATGGCCCTCCGAGATCCAGCTGTGTAACCTTCCATGGCTACGAAGTATAAAACCATGACATGTGGAGGAAGCGAGGTTCCAGTGGGGAGACCCAGGCTCATGTGTAGGAAAAGGCACTTTGCAGGAAAAAACAGCAAATAACAACGGCTTGTTCAAACAGACAATCAAGTGGGACGGATTCCCTGTCTTCCACCCTCAGCCTGGCCGGAAACAGCATGCTGTATTTGATATGATGAGAACGGAGCCTCGCTCTGACGGCATCAAAGGACTTCCGTTGCTTCTGGGTTTCCAGTGAATAGTCCGGAAAGATTAGAAGTTTGGCGTTTTCGAAGCGGAGTTCGCCTTGGGCTCTAGCCTCCCTCATCACAATGTCTCTGTCCCGAAAATGGAGGAGTTTGAAGATGAAAGTTCGGGGTGGTGTACCTTGGGGTCCCCTGGTAGTGGGAATGCGGTGGGCCCTTTCTACCGTAAAGAATGGAGAAAAGCGTGCTGCAGGGAGTAGCTGTTGCAATAGGCGTTCAGCTAAGGCTGTAGGATTCATGCCCTCCGCGCCTTCAGGGAGTCCCAAAATGCGCAAGTTATTTCTCCTATTGCGATTCTCTGCATCTTCTGCGTGGGATTCAAGCGTCTTCACTCTGGCTTTAAGTGCGCTAATGTCGGTCCCATGGTCACGTACCGTATCCTCCGCTTGGGGGACCCTTTGCTCCACCTCAGTCATTCTACCACAAAAGGCATCAAAGTCCTTTCTAATAAACTCCACATTTGCTTGGATGTGATCCACTTTACCGGTCAGGGTAGTTATAGCCTGCAAAACTGCCTTGAAATCAGCTGCTGTGGCATGCATTTTGTCAGGATCTTCGGCCTGGTTCTCCATCTGGGCAGGAGTGGTGGACGAGGCCCCGGCTGCGGCCTTGTCAGCAATGTCGGTCCTGGAGGCCTTTTTCCGGGAGCGGTACTGGCTCTTCCTCCTTTGCATACCCTGGGGAGGGTATCAGGAGCGGAGAGGGACAGAGAGAGCCCACTGGGACCCCCCCTCGGCGTCCGAACGGGTACCGCGCCGGCCCTGCAAGGCCGTGGGCAGGATTTCTAGGCGAGTCCCCGGCTTCAGCCTAGTCCGCGACTTCCGGCCTCGGCACCTTTTCCCGGGATTCGGCCGGCCAATTTTTCCCCCAAGTACTGCAGAATGGTCCCCCTGCTAGAAGGGACTCAGTAGGATGCGTTTTTGTGGGGTTCTACACCCATAAAAGTAGGATATTCGGCACCGGTCTGTGGGAGCTCAGACAAGCACGTCTGCTCCCTCAGCCACCCTGAACACGCCCCTAATAAATTACTCTTAAAACCTGTGTACTGTGTTTTTTTTTTTTTTTTTTATTGACACTTTTCCCTAGGTGAATGGGTAGGGGTACCATGTATCCCATACTCATTTACACAGGGTGGGGGGCCAGGATCTGGGGGCCCCCTTATTAAAGGGGGCTCCCAGATTCCGATAAGCCCCCTGCCCGCAGACCCCAACAACCAATGGCCAGGGTTGTCGGGAAGATGCCCTTGTCCTCATCAACATGGGGACAAGGTGCTTTGGGGTGGGGGGGCCTGCAGGGTGCCCCCCTCCCCCAAGGCACTCCTCCCCCATGTTGAGGGCATGTGGCCTGGTACGGCTCAGGAGGGGGGGGGGGGCGCTCACTCGTCCCCACCCCCTTTCCTGACCGGCCGGGATGTGTGCTCGGATAAGGGTCTGGTATGGATTTTGGGGGGACCCCACGCCGATTTTCCGGCGTAGGGGGTTCCCCTTACAATCCATACCAGACCAAAGGGCCTGGTATGCCCCTGGGGGGGATACCCATGCCGGTTTTTTCATTTAAAATTTGGCGCGGCGTTCCCCCACAGGATTCATACCAGACAGCTGTCAGCACTGCCTGTCATTCATCGCGAAAGGAAAACAAAGATTTCCTTTCCCGATGAGTGAGCCATCTCGGCGTTGGCTCCCGCGACGGGGCTCGCAGGTGTCAAATCTCGCCGAGAAATGCAGCGAGATTGACACAATATCACGGTCACTTACTGTAAGTGTCCAGCATTTACGTTTGGCCGCATTGGGCAGTGATATTATTACCCACAATGAGGAATATTCTGATATATGTCTGTCATTGTACCCAGAATCTACCATCAATGGGATTAGGAATCCATTGCCCAGACCTAAATCTATCCTTGATAAGCTCCCAAAGGAGGTTGAACAGCATGAGTATTGTTTAATCAAAGGATGTACTAACCTCCATACAGCCGTCAATCTGAGTTCCTCAAGTAGGCTAGCAAAAGATGTCTGTCCCCCTTTTCATTGGGGTATGTTAGGTGAAATGGGTAATTTATCCAATTGATGGTTAATATAAAAGTAAAAAGGGAACAGATGCGGAACTTTGAATGAGGCACACAGGAGCAAAAGTATAAATTGAGTAAAATAGCAGTTTTTAATAAATTCATACAAAAATTCATATATTTACTTACTTAGGCACATAGCTCTATAATGATAATTTGTATTCCATCATAAAATACATTCCAACAAGGACTTCTTTGCAAACATGAGGACATATATATGAACAAATAATAATAAATCAATAAATATGTGACACAAAAAAGTGTCACTAGAAAAAAGTAGCAGAATCAAAAATTCAATAAAATTGGAACGTCCATACATAGTTGATAATTGTGTACACATAACGGTAGTTGTAAGCTCTACCCGTTTCGGGACCTTATAGCCACTCATCAGGAGCAGAACCGTAGTGACCACCTATGAATTGGGGAAACAGCAGTATTTAAATAGTTTGAAAAGCAAGTGGGCAAATGTAAAACATGAAATCCCACATTATTACACTAAGACCACAGACTTACAAATATATCTGTGCAATGGCGGTGCAGCCCTGAATGTCAAGCCAGCCAGAAATGCCATGGACTGAAGCTGTATGAATACACCAGGCGAACTAGTTATCTATAAAAGATATATTGATGACATTTTTATCCTATGGAAAGGAGACACAAATCTACTTACCCGTTTCCTTGAAAAACTCAATATGAATAATAAAAATATAATATTAACTTGGGACATTAGTAGCAGCAAAGTAATGTTTCTTGATTTAGATATTATACAAGAAAATTCTATACTTAGATCACAAACTCATTTTAAAAACGTTGACAGAAATAGCTACCTTCCCATCGAGAGTTTTCACCACAAGAATTGGCTGTTTAATGTACCCAAGGGCCAATTTGTATGGCTCAGACGGAACAGCACACACCTGAACACTTACTTTGATCAAGCAGAGAAAATTACACTCAAATTCTCCAACAAAGGATATGACCGCCAGTTTATTAAGAAAAAAGTTGAAGAGGTCTCCGCGTTGGATCGGAATCCATTAATCCAGGACTCTAATAAATCTAAACAGCCACTAGGTGGAGCACCTTTGAGCTTAGATTTTAGTGCACAGCATAAGAAAATCGAAATAATCATTAGACGCCATTGGCACATACTCTTAGCAGATAAACAACTGCAAGGATCCCTACGCATGTCCCCACGAAAGGGCACCAACCATTCGCGATAGAGTGGTTAAGAACGTAATAGACCCACCCAAGAGGACCTACACCTTCTTAACGGGCAAAGGCTTCTTCCCATGCAAGAGGTGCTTTGCATGTTTAAAAACGAGAAGGCCAAATGAAAGAAAATTCCAGTTTACATCCACGAGTACGGGAAATACATATGAATGCCCTATAATGTAGCTGTGGGCTCCAGTACGTTGGTCGTACAAAAAGACCACTCAAAGTACAAGATCCAAGAAAAACCCCCATAGGAGCTGATACGAGCGGTGTCCATCTTATGCTGTTACCTCAGTATAATGAGGTAAGGGGCCATTACCTATCACTATAGGATTGCTGCATGAAGAGGATTGAGTACTTTTTTCTGGTCTATGCACTCCATATCTTCCACTCATTTAAGTGATTGCTCTAATAAGAAAGTCTGCTGTTTGCACCATCTCACTGCTTTTTCACTTTGAAGATTTTTGAAATATTGAAGGTTTTGTAATTTTACATATATATTTCTTTTTTGTTTTTTGCACAAATCACCTTGGCTGGACTTTATAGATGGCTGGATGTGCCCTATCATCTGAGCACCAATTTGGACACTTTAGATTACTCAGTACGCCTAGAGATCTCTCAGGACATACAAGTTAACACTGTATTTTTATTGTTTATTTTTTATACTTTATGCTCTGTCGATTGGGTTTAGAAGTTTGTTGCAACCCATACACTTTTATATTTTCATATGCACCAATTTTGGATATGCTTGATACCGCATGTTTTAAAATTTTTATGTTCATGTTTTTGCATTTTTATACGCCTAAATTCTATTATATTGACTTATCACTATTCTGATTATCTACCACCATCTTACCTGTATTTTTTAAATATTTAATTTCACTCACTATTTACACAGTATATGCCCTTGCATTTTTAGGCTAATTTCACATACACCTTTGGAGCAGCATAGCACACATTTCACTTATTTATTTATTCATTCATTCCTTGGATTAGCACAACACCACTCTTACTCACTTATTTATTGCACTAATAGGGGGTAGATAGGACCCTATTCGGTGTAAGCAGCTTTTCCTTTAATAATTTTATCTCTTACATGGTAGCGCGGGAATAAAACATCTTACATTGCCACAGATATATTTGTAAGTCTGTGGTCGTAGTGTAATAATGTGGGATTTCCTGTTTTACATTTGCCCATTTGCTTTTCAAACTATTTAAATACTGCTGTTTCTCCAATTCATAGGTGGTCACTACGGTTCTTCTCCTGATGAGTGGCTATAAGGTCCCGAAACGCGTAGAGCTTACAACTACCATTATGTGTAAACAATTACCAAATGTGTATGGACGTTCCAATTTTATTGAATTTTTGGTTCTGCTACTTTTTTCTAGTGACACTTTTTTGTTTTATTGATTTATTATTATTTTTTCATATACCTATGTCCTCATATGTTTGCAAAGAAGTCCTTGTTGGAATGTATTTTATGATGGAATACAAATTATCATTATAGAGCTATGTGCCTAAGTAAGTAAATATATGAATTTTTGTATGATCTTAGTAAAAACTGCCATTTTACTCAATTTATACTTTTGCTGCCGTGTGCCTCATTCACAGTCCCGCATCTGTTCCCTTTTTACTTTAATATTGACCGGGGATGGAGGAGTGGTTTTGAACTGCCCCACTATCCTCATTTAAAGTCCCAATGCTGCATCTCTTTTCTCCTTTTAATCTGATGGTTAATATAGTTATTATAATCACCCACTGCCAAGAGTGGTACATTGGGGAACTGGGCCATGAAATTTGCTAGGCGCCTGAGGATCTCAGATGAATAGAGCGGCGGTATGTATATTGCAGCTATTATACAAAGTAAACCTGAAACAGTAGATAGCATAAAAATATATCTACCCTCCTGATCCACAAGTTTTTGGGCACAGTGAAACTGAGTGTCCTGACGTATCAGGACACCCACTCCCCTGGAGTATGCTGAGTAGGTGGAGTGGAATTGGGTACAGTATACTCGAGGGCTAAGGCTAGGTGCAGGGTCAGGTGGAAAATGAGTCTCCTGTAGACACCCTATGTTAGCCCCCTTGGATTTGAGGTGCCTAAGGACTGCCAGTCTTTTCACAGGGTTGCTCAGTCCTCTTACATTCCAGGACACTATTTTCAGTTTTTCCGCCATTTGGGAAGGTAAAGAACAAAAACGTGGTCTTGCAAGACCTGATAGAGCAGCGTGTTAGCACCTTTCATCTTGGCATCATAAAGTGCGCGTGAAACGTATCTGTCAATGTTACCTGTATTACTCATGGCTGATTTGACATTGTCTGCGGGTATGGAAGTCCATGGCTGGAGGCCTAGTGGGCCAGATAGTGAACAAAGGTTGGAACATGTGCTTGAAAAAAGAAGAAACAAATAAGTCAATGGCATGTTAAAGAGTGGAGCCAACAGGGCTGAAGTGTGTTTTTCCCCTTAGCATACTTTCCGGGTGGGGGGGTTTGCAAAGGAAACATCTGCAGAAAAATAAATCTCTTGATGGTAGTTGGGGTTTCACTTCTGCAGGGTGCATGAAACAAACCATGCGGTGGAAAATTCAAAGTTCTCCTATTTGTCCGCCTGGACTAGAAGAAATGGTTAGTAGAAAGGAAGGGGTGGGGGGAGGGGGCGATTCCAACCCTCCACCCCCCTCCTGACCCCCCATGCAGCAGGATTAGGGACCCTCATGCTGGAGCTGGGCATTGCGGTCTAGTAGCTTTGAGTGTTCTGTCCTCACGATCCAGCCATTGTGCGGCTGCAGTAGGTCGATCAAAGAAATTAACTTCTCCCATTGCGACCGCCCTAAGGCGTGCAGGGTATAGCATTGCATATTGTATTCTCTGAGCTTTTTTAACATCAATAAATGTTGCACGTTGTTTTTGCAGCTCTGCTGAAAAGTCTGGGAATAGGGACACTTTAAAATTATCAATCGCCATGTTCCCACTCATGGTTCTGGCCTTAGATAGGATTGCATCCCTGTCTTTGTAGTTTAACAGCTTAAACAAGAAGGCGCGGGGATGATTACCTGGTGGTAAAGGGCGTGAGGGCACCCTGTGTGCCCTTTCAACAGCAAACAATGGGGAGAAAGCGTTTTTGCCAAACGTGGAGATGAGCCATTGCTCTATAAAAGCTATCGAGTTTTTACCCTCTGCCCTCTCTGGAATGCCCAGGGCGCGTACATTGTTGCGCCTCATGCGTTTTTCCAAATCATCTAAATGTGCAGCATGTTGAGCAGTGAGGTGGCAGTTAAAGTCCCTTTGCATAGGAGCCATGTCGTCCTCCACTGTGCTCATTCTGCCTTCTAAAGCAGATGTCCTCTCCCTCAGTTTTTGCATATCATGGCGCACATAGGAAATCTCTGCCTTCACCCCTTTAATCTCATCAGAGAGTGCTGTAATGGACAGATTACATGATGTTAGAGCCGAGAAAATGTCCCTGAGGGTGAGTTCTGACTCCTCTGTTAGGGGGGGTGCTTGTGGCCCAGTAAAAATGTCTTTAGGAGTATGCACTGTGTTCCATTCAGGAGACAATCCTCCTGCATCCTCCAATGGGACAGTGTCATCCACTTCTGAATGGCCCCCAGATTCTTCTCCTGTGTTAGGTACAGCGTGCAGGGCGTTTTTGTTTGATTTTCCCCCAAATAAGAGCTTCTGAGCTGCCTCTTTGTATCTCTCCTTAGAGCACTGCAGCGCCGCGGCATCTTGGCATGTGTCATCCACGGCTCCTTTTCCTTCTTCAAGCCTCCTAGACACCTCAGCGGCAGCTGGGGGGGGGGGGGGATCGATTTTGCAGCGCTATTGTTAGGGTACTGGCACTGTGTTTTGTGGTTCCGGTTCGGTCCGATAACGTGTTTCACAGGATAAATGCACGGATGTTTGGCGGAGAGAGAGACAAACACGTCCTTCTACATCCGCTGCTTAGCCACGCCCCCAATGACTTCCCCATTTAATAGTCCTAGAAAAAATATGGAAAAAACAAAATTAAAAGCTGCGCTCAAGGTTAAAGCAAATAATATATGTTGTGAAACCACAAGCAGCCTGCACCAAGATCTAGTCTCCAAATCTCATCATAGAAAATAATAAAAAAAGATGCAACGGAGACGCTGATTCTCGTTGACATCACGGTCTATGCTGTTTATTCATCGATTTCTTGTAAGTGCATCTCCTTTTTAATAAATTGACTGTGCAGACTTTATTACGCTATGGATTGTCCCCTTGTTTTTCATTCCTGAGAAATCATCTGCCGCTCACGGGTACCTTGTGCTGAGGTTGTGGGGAGACCCAAAAATCCCTGTGCTGTTTATGACTGCCGTAATAGCAGTCACCAGGATCTGGTAAGCGCATCTGATATTCCACCTTGGGTGTGAAGAGACATAGAAGATTTCTCCACCTGCATCTTTATCCTCTTTTTTGGCACCTTTTGGCACTTTCTTTTTTCCTTGTCAAAAGAAGTTTATTGAGTATACAATGTTATAAAGATACATAAAGTAAGTTTACAAGGATCTATAAAGTAAGCTCATTGTTTTACAGTAGGGTTTATATAGGTAAATATCATGGAATTTCAAATATTAAACATTGGGTTCACGTAAACCTAAATTAAAGATATATATCATTTCCTTAGTTACTTTTGTAGGTATTTAAATGATTTATACCTACTATACATATTGTTTACAAGTAGAGTGTATATAGGTCAAATAAATTCTGATAATGAGCTTTAATCGTAAGGTGGAGAAAAGGAAAGAGAAAGAAGAAAAAGGGTAGAAAGGTAGAGGTATGGTCCACAAGGTTGTCCCGCTCGTCAGTTTATTATTATTTTTAGTTCTCTTTGAAGCCTTAGAATGGGTGTCTCTGTAAGTCATTTAATCTGTTACCATGGCAACAGGACAGAGTCATTGAAGTTTGACAGGAACTGTTGTTTTATCCAAGGATGCCAAAGTTTTTCAAATTTTGGAATTTGATTTTGATCGATGGCTATCCTCTTAGCATGGGACATTGTATTATTCATTCTGTGAATTGTTTCTGCTAGTACCAATGTAGGAGATTTCCATGCCTTGGCCACTGTTTGTTTTGCAGCCGTTATTAGTTGGATCATAAGTTTGAATTGAGAGAGTGTTAACCATTCCGGTTTTAGATTAAGTAAAGTTAAATATGGATCTGGTTGTATTATTTTTTTAAATATTTTAGATGCAATCACGAAGACTTCCTTCCAGAAGGTTTGGATTACTGGGCACGTCCACCATATGTGTAAATATGTGCCTATTTCTGGGCATCCTCGAAAACAAAGAGCTGAGGTATTAGGTGAATATTTTGCCACTCTAGCGGGTACAAGGTACCAGCGAGTTAGGGCTTTATAATTTGTCTCCAGTGCTAAGATGTTGGGTGAAGATGACTTAGATGTGAGCCATATGTTAGACCAGTCCGTGTCTTCTAAAGTTCGTCCCAGGTCCTCCTCCCACCTCTGAACGTAAGAGGGTCTATTAAGATTTGCTACTCCATATAATTGATTATAAAGTGATGAAATTGTACCTTTAGCAAATGGATCTTTTGTACAGATTGATTCAAAAATGGATAATTGGGATAGTGGTGTATCCCCCTTTAGGAATGGTGTATAGAAATTTTTGATTTGGAGATATCTAAATATCTCAGTTTGGTAGATCATATTTTTCTCTAAGCGATGGGAATGAAAGGAATGATTTAGATGCTATGAAGTCATTTAGTGTCTGAATGCCTGATGTTGTCCAAGCTTTAAAAGAATTTGGGTAGATCCATGCCGGATAAAAGGCCGGATTTTTGATAAAAGAAAGGAGAGGATTGTGTGGAGATTGTAACGGATATTTGGTTTTTAGTTTATCCCAGAGAGATAAGAAGTGTTTAGTTATGGGATTATGAATTTTAAAGCGGTCTTTAGGATCAAGCCATAATAAATTTGATATTAATAGAGGGTCATTTTCTGAAGCCTCTATAAATACCCATAATGGGATTTCCTGTTTTGCATGGTATTTGGACAGACTGGCCAAATGTGCTGCTCTGTAGTAGTTAGTAAAATTAGGGTATCCCAGGCCTCCTTTATTTTTGGGAAGATGTAGTGTGTGTATAGGTATACGTGGTTTAGAAGAGCCCCATATAAACGAAGTTGCTCTTTTTTGTACTATTCTCAAAAAATAGGAAGGAATTGGAATAGGGAGGACTCTGAATAGATAAAGCAATTTGGGTAGAATAGTCATTTTGATTACATTAATCTTCCCTATCCAGGATAAAGGAAGTTGCGACCATTGTTTTATTAGATTTGTGATCTGTCTTAATACAGGAGGATAATTGGTTGAGAATAAGTCTGAATGAGATGCTGTTAAATGAATTCCAAGATATGGGATTGATTTTTCTGCCCATGTGAATGGGAGTGTAGCCCTAGCCGGGATCAATTCCATGTTTGTGAGTGAAATATTAAGCACTAGGCATTTCTTAGGATTAATCATAAGGCCGGATAGGGCTGCAAATCCATCAAGAGCTGGTATTAAGTTAGGACCAGAGACCTGTGGTGATGATAGAAAAAGTAGTATATCGTCTGCAAATATACATAGTTTGTGTGTAATACCTCCTACTTCAATGCCAGTTATAGTTTGGTTTGTTCTAATGTATTGGGCCATGGGTTCGAGTATAAGGGCAAATAATAAGGGAGATAATGGGCAACCCTGTCGGGTACCTCTTTCGATATTAAAGGCTTCAGATTTGTATCCAGCATATTTTATATAGGCTTTGGGTTTATTATATAATGCTTTGATCCATGTTAAAAAGTGGGGTCCAAAACCCCATTTTTGTAATGAATATTGCATATATTGCCAGGATACTGTGTCAAATGCCCTCTTAATATCGAGAGATAGAAAACATAAAGGGATTTTCCGTTTTTTAGCAATATGTGCCAATAACACTGCCCTGTGTATATTATCGCCTGCCTGTCTATTTGGCATGAAGCCTACTTGATCTCTATGTATTCATTTTCCTATAATGCTATTGAGGCGTTTTGCTATTATTTTTGCTAATAATTTAATATCGAGGTTTAACAGAGAGATAGGCCGATAATTCACACAGGAAGTATCATCAGAAAGGGGTTTTGGGATCATACAAACAATTGCCATTAGTGTTTCTTGCCGAAAAGAATGTCCATCTAGAAGTTTGTTAAAAGTTTCAGTGAGAATGGGAGAGAGTATTTCTGAGAATGTTTTATAGTATAAAGCAGAGTAGCCGTCTGGGCCTGGTCTTTTGTTAAGTTTTAGGTCTTTTATGGCGTTAGCAACTTCATCTATAGTTATAGGCTCATCCAAACTGCTTTTTTGATTCTGAGATAACTCAGGTAAGGTTATTTTTGAGAAGAAGGATTCAGCCTCTGTAGGATTAAATTCATTGTTTGTCTTGTATAAAGTTGCGAGATGTGAGTGAAATTTATGGACTATTTTAACTGGATTACAAGTGTAAACATTTTTTGATAATTTCAAACGTATTGGTTTGAAAGATTTGTTAGTTGAATTTAATGCCCGAGCCAAATATGTACCTGGTTTGTTTGTATTCATGTAGAAATTGTGTTTGGAGCGTTTGAGGGATTTATCAACTGACTCAGTGAGAAATAGATCGTATTCCAATCTAGATTTTTCCAGATGAGATTTTGTACTCTGAGATGGATTATCTTGAAATGATATGTAGGCTGCATTAAAATTGAGTTCTAGTTTTTTTGCTAGATTTTTGCGTTCCCGTTTAAATAGTGCCATTTGTCTTTGTATGAGCTTCCCACAGTGTTATTGGGGAGATGTCTGTTGTATTATTAATTGATATGTATTCCTTTAAAGCTTGTTCAATGGCCATCTGATGTAGTGGGTGTTTGAGCATTATGTCCGGTAAGTACCACGTTGGGTCATGCGCTTTTGGTATGGCTGAGGCTATAGTAGTGTATACTGCATTATGGTCAGACCACGGAATCGGAATTATATCTGATGCAATAATTTCTGGTATCATTCCTATTGTTAGAAAAATATGATCTATTCTGGTGAAGGTTTGATGAGGGTGCGAGAAATAAGTGAATTTCTTTTTCATTGGGTTACTTTCTCTCCACGAATCTACCAGATTGTATTTGGAAAGAAGTTGAGAAAAAGGTAATCTAGAGTTTATTTTGGATGGTGTAAAAGGTGATTTATCTAGAAATGGGAGGAGGACCTGGTTCGAATCCCCACACATTATCACTGTTCCTATTTTGTGTGTATTAATCACTTGTAATATATGTGAGAGGAATGGTGTAGGTTGTTTGTTAGGAGCGTAGTAGGAAATCACTGTGATTGCTGTATCCATTATATAACCCATGAGTATCAGGTATCTACCTTCTGGGTCTTTAATTTCTGATGATAAGGTGAATGGTGTGGATCGGTGAAATGCAATTAGAGTTCCCCTTTGCTTGGTACAGGCAGAAGCCGTGTAAATTTGTTGATAAAAAGGAGAAATATATTTTGGAGTAGAATCTTTGGTGAAGTGTGTTTCTTGGAGGCATACTATGTGAGCCTTCTTGTTATGGAAAGTACGGAAGGCTTTGGTCCTTTTTTGAGGGACATTTATTCCTTGAACATTCAGGGAAAGTATATTCAGTGGTGCCATGGCAATGGATCAAATAGTTTTGACTTACTTTTTGTTATGCAGAGCTGACTGCGCAGATCAACCTGTGTGGACTGAAGAGATGAATAGATAGAAAAGAAACCAGTGAATTCTGGAGTAAAGAGTAAACAAAAAACATATGAGATTAGATGATACATTGTATAAATTTTTTGCAAGTAATCACAATTTACCCGTGAAAGAGAATAAATATCTCTCTCAGGGGAATAAGTGCCTTCGTCACACTCCCACATAATATGGTTGGGAGAATGAGGAGGGCTAATGGGGGTACACGGAACTTCCGCTTACAGGAGAGAAGTGCTATGTCAAAAGACATCAAAATGATGTTTCATTAATTGGAGTGCAGAATATAGTTTTTGTTGAAATTATTTATTCCAGGGTGGTTGTATATGGTTAGTCTTGCCCTAGGCTAAATAATTCAGTTAGAAAGGTACTGTTAATAACTTTGGTATTGATGAAGATAGTTTGAATTATTTTGGGATTTTAACCCTTTTAGAGTAAACAATTACATATTTTATTCGTATGTAACTGTTTAGATATGTTAACTCATAAAATTGAGGTTGTATTGCTTCAGATTAGAATAAACAAAAACATAGTTCTAGGAACTTGTTAGGTAATAATATATTTGTTTTAAGAAAAGAAAGAAAAAGCTTCCATTACTTCTGGATTATTGAACATATTTGTCCTAAAAAGTAATAAATCTATTGTTATTACCTGATAATATATAACTGAACAAGAATTTCCTTATTGCACTTATATATTCTAAGGCTATATGAATCAGAAGTAATAAGAAATATAACTGGAATGTAACATGATCCCACACAGTGTGTGACTATCAGAATGCAGTTACATTCAGTTATAAATATAGTTTTTATTTTATAGAGAACCATCTCTTAGTATAATAAATGAAGAGATATCAGGAATTAGGATGTCAGTCCATTGAATCTTCTTGGTCCATGGATGATGTGGCATAACGGCCTCTTTTGTGAGAATGATGATTCCCATTTTGTTCTGAAATTTTCTGGGTGCTGCCTGAAGGTGAAGATGATGCCATTCTTCTGCGTGCGGGAGTGTTGCTGCTTGTGGGTTCTGTCAGATTTAATTTTAAAAGGGTTTGTTGTAGTTCATCTGCTGATCTGCTTCTGTAAATTGTACCTTGGTAGTTAAATCTGACTGAAAAGGGGAAGCCCCATTGATACATAATGTTGTGGCGTTGCAGTTCCATTAGTTGGGGTTTCATGGATCGTCTTTTAGTAATAGTAAGTTGGGATAGGTCAGCAAAAATTTGATAATTGTGTCCTTGAAAATTAAGTTCCTTTTTTTCTCTTGCAGCAATTAGTATTTGTTCTTTCGTTCTGTAATAATGAAATTTTGTGATTATATCACGTGGGGGTCCATCTTTCTTTTTGGCTGTGAGGGCTCTGTGTACTCTGTCCAGTTCTAAACGTTCAATAGGGATATCTGGCTTTAGTTCTTGTAATAGAGCAGTAATAGTAGATTGCGGTAGATTCAGGTATTCCCCTTATGCGCAAGTTTGAACGTCTGGCTCTATTTTCGTAATCTTCGAGCTTAGTTTGAAGTATTAAATTCTCTTTTTTTAATTGTTCCAATTCTGTTATATTTTCTTGGGTTGTAATTTCAATTTCATCCATTTTTATTTCTAAGGCTGCGGTGCGGTTTCCCAGCTCTCTTATTTCTTTGGTTAGGCTTTTTGTTATTTGGTCTGAGGTTTGTTTTAAAGCCTTATGAAGCATCTTTTCAAATTGTAATAATATTACTGGGGATACTGAGGAGGCTTGTGGAGAAGTTTGTGAGAGGATTTGTTCTGTATCTGACTCAAATGGAGAGTCTTGCTGTGACATTATCTGTCTGTGAGAGCGCCCTGATGCTGTATCTTGTGAGGTGACTGGAGCTGCTTCAGCTGCAGTGAGTTCCTGTGAGCTCTTTGTGAGGTGATTTTTATTTCTGCCACGGTTTCCTCCCAGTACCATATTTCCTGCCTAAACTTTCACAGTTTGTTCCCTGGGGCAAAAAGGTTCAAATGGATACCTTTTGAGCCTGCAGGCTCCGCTTTGTCCTTCTCTTCTCTCCTCAGCGGTGTGGAGCTCTAACAATGCATGTCTGCTCCGCTAGGCTCCGCCTCCTGCCCCCGGCACTTTCTTTTTTCAATCACGGACTCTTTATTTTAGTTTTTGGACTTTAATTTTTTGGGATGTTTTCACACACACACATATATATATATATATATATATATATATATATATATATATATATATATATATATATATATATATATATATATATATATATATATATATATATATTTATTCACATTTGGTATTTATTAATTATTAATATCTTTTGGATTTCAGTGTATTTTTCTACATATATCCCTACGTTTATCTACTCTTTATTGGGTTTATATATTTATTCATTTAGTGTGTTTTTTCAATCATGATTTAGAGCTGCATCTTTTTTTATTATTTTCTAGAAAAAATATGTCCTAGACAAATTAGATGCACACACATTGCAACAAGAAAGAATAAATTCATGCAATGTAAAAGCACACTGCTGTAAGGGAAATGTGAATGCATGAGTGTAGTGAAAGCCAACCATGTACAGCAGAACATAAATGACAAACATATTGTTAGAGTGAGAACTTTTTTTTTATATATTTGAAAAGTCATTAGTGTTAGAGCATGCTACTGTAAGGGAAACTGAACTGTAAAGTAAGTATAAATACAAGGTATTGCACATGGCATCCACTAAATTATGTGAGTATCAGGGTTAGGGCTTCTGACTTTGCCATGTGCCTCATTATAGGAAATGATAGGAAATCTCTCCAATAGGAACAAAAGCATATTTTAGCAGCTTAAGGAAAGTTATTTTTTCTGACAGTATTTTTATTGCTGTTTGTTCTTTTCCATCCTAGTGACACATGCACTAGGATGGAATTGATTCTGTCAGAATCAATTCCATTGATTCTCTCAGAAAGTTTAAATTCTCCACATTTTAGTAAAATATCTCAAATTGCACGTTCAACCATAAAAAAAGGCAAACCCCTATGAAGCACAGTTAAAAATGTTCTTTATTAGGGCATTTGGATGGTTACATGAATAAAAAAATATAAACTTCTTACAAAACAGAAAATACTACAAACAAAATATAAAACCATATTCCATGAAAAAAAAAAAAAACAATGGATCAAACAAAATGAGATCAGCAACTTTTCAACTTTTTCATTGTCATGAAGTAACACATACTAGCATAAAATAGCAAGTCAGGACCCAAGGCCTTCATTTCAAAATACAGGTTTTTTTTTGAAAGCCTGCGGTGTGTGAACACGCTCCAAAAACTTCACCCAGCGACAAAAAAGTGCACACACATAAAGAGTGAAACGTGCAATGGGTGTACACAAGTCCTCCAAAATAGAAGGACCTTGCCCTGATCCCCCAGGGCATTAGGCTCCAGACGGGGACTGGGGTACTTACACTTGGTCCATCTGGCTGAAACCAGATGGACCCCATTCTTTGGAGGGTCTGCTGAAACAGACCCACAGAAGTACTAGGTGGAGCTCTGCCCGAAGGGAGACCCTATGAGAGAGGGCGAACTAAGCCAGAAGGCCATGTCCACCCCCTCCCAAGACTTACAGGGCAGGCACGAGGACCTATACCCTATCAGTCACACGTGCAAAAACGTGTACAAACAAAAAAAAGACAAAAAGGGTGACAAACAAGGGCTTAACCACCTCAATACAGGGCACTCCTGCCCAGACCAATTTTCAGCTTTCAGCACTCTCACATTTTGAGTGACAATTACTCAGTCATGCAACACTGTACCCATATGAAATGTGCGTCTTTTTTTCACACAAATAGAGCTTTCTTTTGGTGGTATTTAATCACTAGTGGGTTTTTTATTTTTTGTGCTATAAATAAAAAAAGACCATACATTTTGTGAAAAAAAATGCCTTTTTCTTTGTTTCTGTCATAATATTTTGCAAATTAGTAATTTTTCTTCATACATTTTGGCCAAAATTTATGCTGCTACATATCTTTGATAAAAAATAACCGAGAAAATTGAGTACTGTCCATGATACTTTTTTTATTGGCACTAACATACAATTTTTCAGGACAAGCTTTCGGGGTATGTCCCCTTCTTCAAGGTCCAAACAGTACTGATTCACAAATTTTTAAGCAGCATGTTAAAGAAAAAAAAAGAAAAAAAAGGGAAAGCCAAACACATACAAATCAATGGTAACAAAGATAGCTATCTTTATTACCATTGATTTGTATGTGTTTGGCTTTCCCTTTTTTTTTTTTTTTTTCTTTAACATGCTGCTTAAAAATTTGTGAATCAGTACTGCTTGGACCTTGAAGAAGGGGACATACCCCGAAAGCTTGTCCTGAAAAATTGTATGTTAGTGCCAATAAAAAGAGTATCACGGACAGTACTCAATTTTCTCTGTCACAATTGCACTAATACGGCTACAATCAAATCAAGTAAAAATAACCCAAATTAGTGTATATTATTTGGTCTTTGTGAAAGTTAGAGTCTACAAGCTATAGTGCAAATCTATGAAAATTGATCACATCTGATCACACCTGATGTACTGAAGGCCTATCACATTTCTAGAGACACTAACAAGTCAGGAAAGTACAAATGCCCCCCAAATGACCCCTTTTTAGAAACTAGACATTCCAAAGTATTAAGTAAGTAGCATGGTGAGTTTTTTTAAATTGTCATTTTTTCCCACAATTCTTTGCAAAAGAAGAATACTCTTTCCGAGTATGTCGATACCACATGTATGAGACTTTTACACAGCCTGGCCACATACATATGCTCAACATTGAAGTAGCACCTTCAGGCGTTCTCCGAGCATAAGTGACACATCTCATTTCTCAACCACCTATTACACTTTTTAAGGCCCTGGAGCACCAGGACAATGGAATTCCCCACAAAATGACCCCATTTTGGAAAGAAAACCCGCCAACGTATAATCTATGAGGCATAATGAGTCTTTTGAATGGTTTGTTTTTTTTTTCAGAAGTTTTTGGTAAATGTGGAAAAAAAATTGAAAACGCATTTTTTTTTACACAAAGTTGTCAATTTATAAGATATTTCCAACACATAGCATGTATATAGCAAAAACTTTTACACAGCCTGACCACATACATGGGCCCAACATTGAAGTAGTACCTTCAGGCGTTCTAGGAGCATAAACTACACATCTCATTTCATTCCTACCTGTCACACTTTTGAAGGTCCTTGAGCACCAGGACAGTGGAATTACCCACAAAATGACTCCATTTTGGAAAGCAAACACCCCAACGTATATTCTATGAGGCATAGCCTGCAGATAGGTACTCAGGTACTCTGATGGGCTGCAGATAGGTACTCGGGTACTCTGATGGGCTGGAGACAGGTACTCGGGTAACTTGATGACCTGCAGATAGGTACTGGGGTACTCTGATGGGCTGGTGACAGGTACTCGGTTACTCTGATGGGCTGGTGACAGGTACTCGGGTATTCAGATGGGCTGTGACAGGTACTCAGATGGGTTGTGACAGGTACTCAGATGAACTGTGACAGGTACTCAGATGAACTGTGACAGGTACTCAGATGGACAGTGACAGGTACTTTGATGGGTGGTGACAGGTCCTCTCTATTGGGGGGGCAATCAGTGTGGTTGGTGTACACTGTAAGCGGTAAAGAGATGTTACCGCAATCTCCTTCTCACGCACAATCGGTGTGTGAGGAGGAGAACCCGGTAACATCTCGTTACCGCTCTGTGTTTACATTTAGTGATCGGCTGTGAAAGGATCACATGGTAAACAGCCGCCGGCCAATGGCTGTTTACCAGCGTCGGTGATGAGCAGTGTTCCCGGGAACACGCTGCCACCAACGTGCATGCGCAGTGCAATAGCGTGCATGTGCCATGCAAAGTGGGGTGGTATCATCTGTGATCGGCCGAGACTTCATCACGGCCGTTTACGTGGTAAACAGCCATGCCCAATGGTTGTTCACCCCCCTCGGTGGCGAGCGGTGTCTCGGTGACACGCCGCCCCCGAAGGTACAGGGCTGCGTGCACACGATCGTGCGAATGCCCTGTTTAAAAGGATGGACATCATATGACGCCCGCCCCGAATGAGAACCTTGCCACCTGGCTGTCTTATGATGACCAGCCGGCGGCAGGCGGTTAAAAAGAAAGAAGTGGGGGAAGGAAGTAGAAAAAAAATCACATACAGTTTTTGCTAACTGTTTCAATTCCAGGACATCACCTGTAACAAAGCTAATTGACATCTATTTGCTGTACATCTCCTAGATCATAAAGCTATTGTGAGCTAATGTTAATTTCACTTGCAAATTTTTTTAATTTTTTTTTTACTGAGCACAAATTGCAGACACTGACCTATAGTAGGACAAGAATTCTTAAAATGTAAATAGTGATAATTATGCATTTGAGGCTCTCTTTGGAGATTATATCAATGTTGGAGATGTATTTTCTACATTCATTTTTTAAATTAAGATTTGCATGACCAAGAAATGAAGTGTAGGAGTGGCCAGCATTTCTTTGTAGTTTTGAATAGTGATTTCTACACAGGTAAATACTTACCTGCATTCTCCTTCCTGAGATATTTAGTGAATGACCTAGCACAAAACCAACTAAAGCCATAAAATCCTGACAAGACCATGCCACTCTTGGTGCTCATTTCAGGGGGTGCATCCATGTTCTACATAAATTACAAATTACTTGTTAAAAAAAAATTAATAATAAAAATGCCATAAAACTATCCCCTATTTTGTAGACGCTATAACTTTTGCACAAACCAATCAATATATGCTTATTGCAGTTTTTTTTTACCAAAAATATGTATAAAAATACATATCGGCCTAAACTGATGAAAAAAATATTTTTGGAGGATATTTATTATAGCAAAAAATAAAAAATATTGCTTTTTTTTTCAAAATTGTCGCTCTTTTTTTGTTTATAGCGCAAAAAATAAACACCGCAGAAGTGATAAAATACCACCAAAAGAAAGCTCTATTTGTGGGAAAAAAAAGGACGTCAATTTTGTTTGGGTGCAACGTCGCACGACCACGCAATTGTCAGTTAAAGCGACACAGTGCCGAATTGCAAAAAGTGCTCGTCAGAAAGGGGGTAAAATCTTCCGGGGCTGAATCGGTTAAAGAGTAAGTAAACTCTGCAGTCCCTATAGTGCTTTTCATCTATTTCAATTGAATCACCTTTTAGCAAGCATTACATAGTCTATTCAAGCCAGAATAGCCTATTACTTACTTTATTTTCAAACTTTTAAAAATGTTGTCTTCCAGGATAAGGCGGCGCTATCTTTAGTACTGTCATCTTGAGTCTGTGTAGAATATAATGTCTGCCCTTTCATGTTTCTTACCACAATCTCGCGCATGCGCGATCAGACATTACTGCACCGCCATTCATACACGGCATGTTACATTGTTTTTATGCTTTTGTATTTACCCGTTCTGGGTATATGCGTGCCTGTCAGTCCTGCTCCAGCTCTCCTCTCCTGATCGTGCTCTCGGATGCAGTAGGTTTATTCCCCATGTGGCGTCAAGCCGTCACATGGGGAGTTCCAGGACGCAGTAAAAATTCTGCAGTCTCATGAGGAGAGGCCAGTCAGCGCTGTGCTGCTGGGAGAGGAAATTCCATTCTTGGCACCCTGTCAATGGACAGACCACACACAGAGCATGCCGTGAATGAGGGGGAGGGAAGCGCATGCATTGGTGACGTCAGTAAACTTAACAGGACAGGTTACAGAAAAACTAAACAGGTAAGGAGACATTTGCAAAAGCAATCAGTGTTTTTTTATAAAGTTGTGTGGGAGGGTTTACAACCACTTTAATGATATTTAAGCAACCTAGGGGCGACCAAAAGCAATGCAAACACAAGTGTTGGCACCCCAAAGAAAAAACAGGAAAACCAGTCCAACAAGACAAAACTAAGGTAAATAGAAAACCAAGGGTACTAAACAGCTGCTTGCAGAATCTTTTGACCAAAGCTAGCATCTGCCAAAACAGACAAATAGACTTTATAGATGTTGGAGAATGCACATACAGATGACCAGGTCATTGCTGATGCTGAATATAGGTCTGCTGATGAAAAAATGCAAGGAGCATTCATTGTTTTAGTGGAGTGGGCTAAAACAGATGGAAAAAGAAACACTTTATCATGCAATTTATAGGCCTACACAAATATTATCTAGAAGTTGGAAAACTACTTTCTGGAATAAAAAACAGAAAATGCATCTGCCCAAAGAAAGCAGAGACCAAGAGGTAAACCCTCACAACCCTGCTACATTCAGGCAATTAATAGAAATTCTCTTGGAATGAGTCGGACACAGAAAGGTATCACAATGTTTTCATAAAATGTAAATGTCAGAAACCACTTTTGGTAAAAAAAGGAGGTTCTCGATTGGGAAACAACTTTTTCCGAGGTAAGATAAAAAATGGCTCTTGCTGATAACTCCACAACATATGTGACCAAAATTATGACAACAATACCATACATGATCATAACATCAAGGAGTTTTGACTAATAGGTTCAAACAGGGGTCTTGTAACATCAACAGTGTCAATTTAAATTTCACAAATGGAGTTGATACCTAACAAGGAAATCCTTTCCAATGGAGAGTGCATTCCCTGTGTTCAGAAGTGTTAGGAATATTAAGTGCATGACTGTGCCCGAACCACTGCAACTTGTGAATAATACAGCCTAGGGCCTGATATACTGTTTTACAGCAAAGCACACTCTCTGCTCACACTAATGCATGTTAGTGTGAATAAGCATGCACATCTGACACAGGATTTGGTGCCCATTACCCGATTTAAAGCACAGCACACTGAGAAAAAGATGCTGAGATCGTCAACTCCTCTGACCCATGACATGACCTATATTCTACTATCCAAGTGTTTGACTCTGCTTACCTCTGGGTTCTGCTCTATCCTGATAGCCTGTTGCTGACCTTGGATCATATTCTGACTAAGCCACCTGCCTGCTGTCTTGGTACATATGCTGCCTGCCTGTTATTGACCTTGGCCTGGACTTTGACCCTGCTTTGTTACCTCTACTACCCAGTCATTGCTGACTTTTCTCATCCTGACTTTGACTTGCTAAAGAGGTCATGGCAGGATATTGCCTGTGAGGTGTATGAGGATTGGAACAGGTACTCAATCACACAGAAAGAAAGCAAATGTAAGTGTTCTATGGACATATCTTTGAAAGTATACGCTACTATTTGCTTGTTAAAATGACACTTCTTGCATATAACAGTTCTTGCTGTATTGTCACTATGCAATTAAACCTTTTGTAGCATTGCAGTGTCAAGCATTGGAAGGACAGGGAGTTTGTGCGTTTAGAAAATAGTATATTTGAAGGGCAACCAAAAGCAAAAAAATTCACTTTAATGCCTATTTAAACCCAAACCCAAAAATAATAGTGTTGTAGCTTACCAGTCCCTAAATGTGGTGGCTGAATTAATTTTATTTACCGTTTCTTACCCCTTGTTTTCACCTGGTAATCCTAACATTAACATATTTCCTGTCCTAGGGTGAAGACCATACTAAGCAGTGTTTTTACCTTAGGTTAGCAAGTGTGTTAGGACTACATAACACCTTTCTATTTTGTCCATACTAGGGGAAAAAAGCAGAGATACTAGGGAGCAATGCAGAGAACAGTCCAGAGAGGCAGATAGCACTAGAAGCTTTTCTCACAAGATTTCTGGATGGGTGAGCAACTAACTTTTTTTGCACTTGTGGAACAGATATAAAAACACTTTAAAAATATAACAGACCAAAATGGAGCAAATAACGTTAGTGTTTGCATGCTCTTTATTAAACCTAAAATCTGAAAAATTGCTTGTAATACATAGGGCTGACATGAAATGCTGCAAATATTACAAGGAAGATCACAACCTGTGCACTTTGTACCTCAACTAGATGAAACCATCTGAACTGTACAAATGCACACAAGTCACTGAAAAATTATTGAGAAATATCATGGTTGGAATCACATTTTGTTAACCAACATGGCACAAATATAGTGGAAGAGAGTAACTAGAAAGTATTACATATTAAAAAGAAACATTTTGCAACAGCATCAGGCTTCCATATGAGCTAACCTATGGAAGAAAAAAAGAATCCTGTAAATTCATACTGGATGTTGGCACTATTCCTGCTACCCTGAGTCATTGTCAATTTAGTCCTTGGCATTTCATGGCCTGTTCTCAAACTGGAAGCCAACACTCTGACAAAGTTGTGCAAGGCACATGCTGCTTTGACTTCAGAGATAGCATTTTGTGTGATCAAGTTGATGGGAGTGTGAAATAAATGCCACCTCTTGGAAAAGATGCCAAAAACACTCCACAACTCTTAATGCCCTGATGAGGTGATAATTGAACACCCTACTGTCTACATTTAGAGAGTGACTTGAATAGAACTTTAACAGGTGTTCACCCTGGGCAAAGGCCTCATCCCCTAAGAAGATGAATGGTAGAGCAGGATCTGACATGACCAGTAGTGGACAATTCTCTGGCAGGTCTAGTCCATTTTCAAGAAGGAGCTGGCCAAATTAAGAGTATGTAAACATTTTGTTAGAGCTATTCACATAGTACACTATGTCAATTCAAGTAAAATAAAAATGTGCTTTAGCTACTGCAAATAAAACAAATGAAAAATATTTTATATACTTAAATGGCTGCCACTAGCCACTGGCTTTATGATCCGTATGTGATCCCTATGAATTGCTTAATTAAATACTTGATGACCGCCGCACGACGATGTACGTCGGCAGAGTGGCACGGGCAGGCAAAAGGGCTTACATGTACGTCCTTGCCTTCCCGCGGGTGGGGGGTCCGATCAGACCCCCCCGGTGCCAGCAGCAGTCAGGTTCAGGTCAGGGGCGATCAAAGGTGAGGGGGAGGCCCCTCATTCGTGGCTCCCCCTTCGCGATCGCTCCTGGCCAATGACAGACTTCCTCGGCTTCTGTAATGTAAACAGAAGCGGAGGAAGTGATGTCACCTCTCCTCGGCTCGGCAGTTTCCGTTCCGGCTCCGAGGAGAGAAGACTGTAATGTGAGTGCACCAAACACACACACACAGTAGAACATGCCAGGCACACATTACACCCCCTGATCACCCCCCGATCACCCCTCCCTGTCACACTGACACCAAGCAGTTTTTTTTTCTTTTTCTGATTACTGCATGGTGTCAGTTTGTGACAGTTAGTGTGTTAGGGCAGTTAGGGTTAGCCCCCTTTAGGTCTAGGGAACCCCCATAACCCCCCCTAATAAAGTTTTAACCCCTTGATCACCCCGTCGCCAGTGTCACTAAGCGATCATTTTTCTGATCGCTGTATTAGTGTCACTGGTGACGCTAGTTAGGGACGTAAATATTTAGGTTCGCCGTCAGCGTTTTATAGCGACAGGGACCCCCATATACTATCTAATAAATGTTTTAACCCCTTGATTGCCCCCTAGTTAACCCTTTCACCACTGATCACCGTATAACCGTTACGGGTGACGCTGGTTAGTTCGTTTATTTTTTATAGTGTCAGGGCACCCGCCGTTTATTACCGAATAAAGGTTTAGCCTCCTGATTGCCCGGCGGTGATATGCGTCGCCCCAGGCAGCGTCAGATTAGCCCCAGTACCGCTAACACCCACGCACACAGCATACGCCTCCCTTAGTAGTATAGTATCTGAACGGATCAATATCTGATCCGATCAGATCTATACTAGCGTCCCCAGCAGTTTAGGGTTCCCAAAAATGCAGTGTTAGCAGGATCAGCCCAGATACCTGCTAGCACCTACGTTTTGCCCCTCCGCCCGGCCCAGCCCAGCCCACCCAAGTGCAGTATTAATCGATCACTGTCACTTACAAAACACTAAACACATAACTGCAGCGTTCGCAGAGTCAGGCCTGATCCCTGCGATCGCTAACAGTTTTTTTTGTAGCGTTTTGGTGAACTGGCAAGCACCAGCCCCAGGCAGCGTCAGGTTAGCGCCAGTACCGCTAACACCCACGCACGCACCGTACACCTCCCTTAGTGGTATAGCATCTGATCGGATCAATATCTGATCAGATCTATACTAGCGTCCCCAGCAGTTTAGGGTTCCCGAAAACGCAGTGTTAGCGGGATCAGCAGTTTTTTTGGTAGCGTTTTGGTGAACTGGCAAGCACCAGCGGCCTAGTACACCCCGGTCGTAGTCAAACCAGCACTGCAGTAACATTTGGTGACGTGGCAAGTCCCATAAGTGCAGTTCAAGCTGGTGAGGTGGCAAGCACAAGTAGTGTCCCGCTACCACCAAGAAGAAGACAAACAGGCCCGTCGTGCCCATCATGCCTTTCCTGCTGCATTCGCCAATCCTAATTGGGAACCCACCACTTCTGCAGCACCCGTAATTCCCCCATTCACATCCCCAACCAAATGCAGTCGGCTGCATGAGAGGCATTTTCTTTATGTCCTCCCGAGTACCCCTACCCAACGAACCCCCCCCAAAAAGATGTTGTGTCTACAGCAAGCGCGAATATAGGTGTGACACCCGTGACACGCCCTCCTGTCCTGACAATCCTGGTCTTTGCAGTTGAGTATTAGCGTAGGGTACAGCATTGCACAGACTAGGTACACTTTCACAGGGTCTCCCAAGATGCCATCGCATTTTGAGAGACCCGAACCTGGAACCGGTTACAGTTATAAAAGTTAGTTACAAAAAAAAGTGTAAAAAAAAAAATATATATATATATAAAATAAAAAAAATAGTTGTCGTTTTATTGTTCTCTCTCTTTCTATTGTTCTGCTCTTTTTTACTGTATTCTATTCTGCAATGTTTTATTCTTATTATGTTTTATCATGCTTGCTTTTCAGGTATGCAATTTATTATACTTTACCGTTTACTGTGTTTTATTGTTAACCATTTTTTTGTCTTCAGGTACGCCATTCACGACTTTGAGTGGTTATACCAGAATGATGCCTGCAGGTTTAGGTATCATCTTGGCATCATTCTTTTCAGCCAGCGGTCGGCTTTCATGTAAAAGCAATCATAGCAGCTAATTAGCCTCTAGACTGCTTTTACAAGCAGTGGGAGGGAATTCCCCCCCACCCCCCACCATCTTCCGTGTTTTTCTCTGGCTCTCCTGTCTCAACAGGGAACCTGAGAATGCAGCCGGTGATTCAGCCAGCTGACCATAGAGCTGATCAGAGACCAGAGTGGCTCCAAACATCTCTATGGCCTAAGAAACCGGAAGCTACGAGCATTTCATGACTTGGATTTCGCCGGATGTAAACAGCACCATTGGGAAATTGGGAAAGCATTTTATCACACCGATCTTGGTGTGGTCAGATGCTTTGAGGGCAGAGGAGAGATGTAGGGTCTAATAGACCCCAATTTTTTTCAAAAAAGAGTACCTGTCACTACCTATTGCTATCATAGGGAATATTTACATTCCCTGAGATAACAATAAAAATGATTAAAAAAAAAATTAAAGGAGCAGTTTAAAAATAAGATAAAAAAGCAAAAAAATATAAATAAAAAAAAAAAACCCTGCTCTCGCGCAAAGGCGAACGCAAGCGTCGGTCTGGCGTCAAATGTAAACAGCAATTGCACCATGCATGTGAGGTGTCACCGCAAACGTCAGATCGAGGGAAGTAATTTTAGCTCTGTAAATCTAAAGTGGTAACTTGTAAAGGCTTTTAAAGGCTTTTAAAAATGTATTTAGTTTGTAGCCACTGCACGTTTGTGCGCAATTTTAAAGCATGTCATGTTTGGTATCCATGTACTCGGCCTAAGATCATCTTTTTTACTTCATCAAACATTTGGGCAATATAGTGTGTTTTAGTGCATTAAAATTAAATTTTTTTTTTCCCCCAAAAAATGCGTTTGAAAAATCGCTGCGCAAATACTGTGTGAAAAAAAAAATGAAACACCCACCATTTTAATCTGTAGGGCATTTGCTTTAAAAAAATATATAATGTTTGGGGGTTCAAAGTAATTTTCTTGCAAAAAAAAAAAAATTTTTTCATGTAAACAAAAAGTGTCAGAAAGGGCTTTGTCTTCAAGTGGTTAGAAGAGTGGGTGATGTGTGACATAAGCTTCTAAATGTTGTGAATAAAATGCCAGGACAGTTCAAAACCCCCCCAAATGACCCTATTTTGGAAAGTAGACACCCCAAGCTATTTGCTGAGAGTCATGTCGAGTCCATGGAATATTTTATATTGTGACACAAGTTGCGGGAAAGAGACAAATTTATTTTTTTTTTTTCACAAAGTTGTCACTAAATGATATATTGCTCAAACATGCCATGGGAATATGTGAAATTACACCCCAAAATTCATTCTGTTGCTTCTCCTGAGTACGGGGATACCACATGTGTGAGACTTTTTGGGAGCCTAGCCGCGTACGGGACCCCGAAAACCAAGCACCGCCTTCAGGCTTTCTAAGGGCGTAAATTTTTGATTTCAATCTTTACTGCCTATCACAGTTTCGGAGGCCATGGAATGCCCAGGTGGCACAAACCCCCCCCCAAATGACCCCATTTTGGAACGTAGACACCCCAACCAATTTGCTGAGAGGTATAGTGAGTATTTTGCAGACCTCACTTTTTGTCACAAAGTTTTGAAAATTGAAAAAAGAAAAAAAAAATGTTTTTTCTTGTCTTTCTTCATTTTCAAAAACAAATGAGAGCTGCAAAATAATCACCATGCCTCTCAGCAAATAGCTTGGGGTGTCCACTTCTCAAAATGGGGTCATTTGGGGGGGGTTTGTGCCACCTGGGCATTCCATGGCCTCCGAAACTGTGATAGGCAGTGAAGAGTGAAATCAAAAATTTACACCCTTAGAAATCCTGAAGGCGGTGATTGGTTTTCGGGGCCCCGTACGCAGCTAGGCTCCCAAAAAGTCCCACACATGTGGTATCCGCATACTCAGGAGAAGCAGCTAAATGTATTTTGGGGTGCAATTCCACATATGCCCATGGCCTGTGTGAGCAATATATCATTTAGTGACAACTTGTGCAAAAAAAAAAAAAATTGTCACTTTCCCGCAACTTGTGTCAAAATATAAAATATTCCATGGACTCAACATGCCTCTCAGCAAATAGCTTGGGGTGTCTACTTTCAAATATGGGCCCATGGCCTGTGTGAGCAATATATCATTTAGTGACAACTTTTTGTAAATATTTTTTTTTGTTTTGTCATTATTCAATCACTTGGGACAAAAAATAAATATTCAATGGGTTCAACATGCCTCTCAGCAATTTCCTTGGGGTGTCTACTTTCCAAAATTGGGTCATTTGTGGGGGTTTTGTACTGCCCTGCCATTTTAGCACCTCAAGAAATGACATTCCAGAAAATGTACCCTAGTTTGTAGACGCTATAACTTTTGCGCGAACCAATAAATATACGCTTATTGACATTTTTTTTACCAAAGACATGTGGCCGAATACATTTTGGCCTAAATGTATGACTAAAATTGAGTTTATTGGATTTTTTTTATAACAAACAGTAGAAAATATCATTTTTTTTCAAAATTTTCGGTCTTTTTACGTTTATAGCGCAAAAAATAAAAACGGCAGAGGTGATCAAATACCATCAAAAGAAAGCTCTGTTTGTGGGAAGAAAAGGATGCAAATGTCGTTTGGGTACAGCATTGCATGACCGCGCAATTAGCAGTTAAAGCGACGCAGTGCCAAATTGGAAAAAGTCCTCTGGTCCTTAGGCAGCATAATGGTCCGGGGCTGAAGTGGTTAAGGAAATTGCTGTGCTCCCAGAAAATATGAGCTGCCTTGGATCATACTTCTGTTATTGGTTTCTTGAAGAACACATCTTTCATCATATCCCATATGACTGTTCTGGTGCTCTGGACAATATAGCTTACCATTAATTTCCCTAACAGAACCTCAAAGTTTAGACTAGCAAGAGAATGGCCAGTTGCAAGATGCCCACAATTAAATGAAAACTGTAAATATGTATTATATTGCAGTAAAAAACATGAAAACCAGATGGTATAGAGGCATAGATTGTTACAATAGATGGTTAAAGCAGAGCTCCAGTCTCTTAAGCAAAAATTAAAAGTCAGCAGCTACAAAAACTGTAGCTGCTGACTTTTAATAAACTGCCACGCATCTCTCACATGATCCAGCAGTGTGCTCACCCCATTTTCTCCCTGTGTCCCCCCCTTGCCGGCGCCAGTATCTTTATTATGGACACCCAGCTGTGACAGCTTGCGGCTTCACAGCCAGGTGCCCACTGCACATGTGCGAGTGGTGCTCCAATCTGTGACTGGTGCCACAGTCTTCTGAGACCTGTCAGGTGTCTCAGAAGACTTTGGGAAGGAGGGGGGAGGATAACTTCCCATTCCGATGGCCTAGACCAGGGATCTCTAAACTACGGCCCACCAGTTGTTGCAGAACTACACCTTCCATGAAGCATTGTAAAACTCTGACATTCACAGACATGACTAGGCATGATGGAAATTGTAGTTCCTGAGCAACTGGAGGGCCATAGTTTGGAGACCCCTGGCCTAGGCTATCGGAACAAAAGTGGGAGTGAGTACCTGTCAAAATCAGATACCCGCTACCCCCCTCCTCCCCATAAACTCCATTTCACAAACAGAAGCGGGGGAGGAGACCTTAAAGCAGAACTTCCCCTTTTGGGTGAAGCTCTGCTTTAAAGAATCAAAGGGAGATGAAAAGTGAATCAGCAACTTCTCAGTACATACAGTACATGCAAAAGAACTAAATGTTAAGATCCTATGACCAGTTCTGAAAATGAGGGAAAAAAATAGCAACTTTCAGAAATGTTGTGTCTTAGGCCCAGTTTACACTGGTGCGACATGGGATCCGACTTATGAGAGCACAAGTCACATGACGTTAAATTTATTGTTTCCCTATGAGAGTCATCTTAACTGGTCTGAAACAAGTTGCTTCAACTTTAGAAAAGGTTCCTGCACTACTTTGGTCCGACTTGGGTGCGATTTCAGCCCATAGAATATAACGGACAGGCTCCTTAACAAGGATTCATGTAATATGTGGCTTTTCATAATAAAAATAAAATGTTTTGCAATTTTAGCACAGAGAATTGCTGGGATGCCTCCCAAGTTTTTCACCAACCCTGACCAAGATTATCTCAGTTCTCAACAGGGTCTTAGCCTCCTGAGATTAGGGAAATGGCAGCATTGGCTGCAAGCCCTTCAACAACAGTTTGAAGGTAATCAAGAAGGACTGCTGCAAGGGGAGCTGCAGGAAAAAAACAGACAAGTTGCTGAAGGTGTTGACAGCCATGTTTGCAAGAATGGAGCAGTTGTTTGCCTAATCAAGCTCCTAAAAAATCTTGGAACAAATGCAGGGACAAATGAGGGTTGGGGTTATCCAATATATTATTTATTTATCCCCTACTCCAGCTCCTGACACATCTGTAGCATTTGAACCTGCACCTTTCCCTCCTGCTGGTCCAAATGCCCACCCCCCCCCCCCCCCCCCCAACCAGACCCTATTCTTCCGTTATCACAGGAACAGCATTATTTTTACTACATTCACATTCCCACACTCCTACAGCTATTCCTCCACCCAATACCTAAACGTTCACCCTCCTCAACAATCTGTACATTTGGTTCCCATCCATCCCAGCATCACAACCTACTCCCAAAGTTACTACCAGTGACTGATAGATTTCACTTTTCCTTTCACAGCCATCACATCATTCTTCATCTATGAAACCACACCACAGCATGGGCCCTCCAATGGGGAATACAGTATACCTACCAGAGCTTGTAATGCCTGCAGTCATTAACAAATGAAGTTTATTGATGTTATTTCTGTCGGTGTATTTTGTTGTAATCATTTGGTATATATTTGTTTTGTTAATTTACCTGGAAAAAAGGTTACAAAAAAATATATACCATATATAAACTATTTTTCTGCGTTATTTACTGTATGTGTGTGTTCATATCTTTATATTGATTGGGGCGTGGTTTCGTCATGCAGCGGTAAAGACGTGTCTTCCTTGGGCTCCGGCGCTGGCACTACTTTTCATCAGCTTAAGCCAAGACCTTTACCCGGCACAATCCCCCACACCATGCGGAAGAGATCAGGCAAGTCTCTACCCAAAAAAGGAACCCCTTCGGGATCCATAAAACGTTTCCTAGCCACTGATCCGGAGGACTCCCTTGACCTGGACGGACTAGGCCGCTCTCCTCGAGGCGCGTGCTCCGCCTCCCGCCACAGATCTGAACCAGGGAGACACTCCCCAGCGACTTCGGCCTGCTCAGAAGGGGAAGGAGGCGCACCTAAGTATCCTGGCGTGGCGGCACTCGTAAGTGATCTCCCCACCAAGTCGGAGCTGGCGTCCCTGTTTGCGGGTCTGGAACGCTCGATTAAGAAAGAGCTCTCTGCAGTGAGATCGGATCTTACGCACGTGTTGGAGCGAGTGGAGGAGACCGAACAACGTTTGGATCGTCACGCGACCGCCATTAGGGCCTTGCAGAACACCGCCCGCACCCTCTCCATTGCACACAGAATGGCCCTCTACAAAATCGAGGACCAGGAGAACCGCAACAGGCGGAACAACATTAGGATAAGAGGGTTGCCGGAGGCCACGGGCGAGGACGACCTCCTCCCCTCGCTGCGTGGCATATTTAATGGCCTGCTCGGCCAGGCCGCGGACTTTCCTTTGAAAATAGACCGTGCTCACAGGGCCCTCCGCCCCCGCAACTTGTCAACGGAGGTCCCACGAGACGTGATATGCAGGATGCACTATTTTGAGGAGAAGGAATTAATCATGAAGAAGGCCCGGGAAAAATCACCTCTGGACTTTGACGGGGCCTCCCTCCTATTCTTCCCAGACCTAGCTAGGGAAACGCTGGATCGACGCAGGGCTCTGCGTCCTCTCACTGAACAGCTCCATGGCAGCATCTATTGTCTATCGCTGGGGGTTCCCGGCGTCCCTCATTGCACGTAAGGAGGGCAAGACGGCGACACTTTGCTTCCCAGAGGATCTGGAAAAGTTCTGCGAAGAGCTTAACATACCCACACCAGAGCTCCCGGGATGGCAGGATCTCATTCCTTCCCCTACCCCCTCTACGGAACCTAGGTGGCAGAAAGTAGACCACAGGCGCAAATCTGGCTCCTCCGGTTCATCTCCCCCGCAAGATGGGTGAATCACATACGGAAACAACTGGATCCTGACTTGGGCCTGCAACAACCTGTCCTCGACGATGGCCGCAAGTATACAGTATAAAGCATCTTGTTCTGACATAAAGGATCTTTTTTGCACTTGCAATTATTGTTATCTCTACTGTTATATATAAGGAAGAGAAAGTTTTTTTCTGATGTTTCTCCCATTAGAAGACTATTCAGTTTTTTTTTTCTCTTTTTTCTCTATTTTTTGAACTTGTGCGCATAACTTTCCTTTTCCTCTTTTGTTTTGGCTCCCTGGTTTAGGGACCCAAACCCAAGACTGCCGGGACTGTAACACTTCAGGTGTTACTAGGTTTAAAGGTTTTCGTGGTTAAATTTAAACCTCGAGTTGTATAATAAATACCCTTCGTGTTATAACAACTTGTCTGTGCCGGCTCCGGAGCCCTGGGGCAGACAGACGCGCCACGTTGAGCGCTCTCTGTTTGCCGCTCCAGGCGGCGGACCCGCCTCCTCGGGGGTGTCGGGGGGTCCCGTGCTCCCGTGGGAACGTCCTTCCGGGGACTGGGACTACGGGTGTGCGGGACTCGCGATATACCCCTACTATATGCTGCAGTGCTATGCATGCTGTTTGCTACCCTGACATATCAGGGGTGGCGACTGTGGTATTGAATCTACCTCTTTTTTCCCATTCTTTTCCTTTTTCTTTCTTTCGTCTCTCCTCTCTCTTTCTCTCCTCTACTGGTTTATCCCTGTCCCACCCTCTCCCCGCCCTAACCCTTGTATTTGTGTCTACCTCAGATCTGAAGAAGCGAGGTGCCCCTGACGGAGTCAATGGCTAAGCTCAACATACTCTCACTCAACGTCCGTGGTCTGCATGCTCCAGGTAAACGACACAATTTGTTCAGAGAGTTGGATCGCCTGCGGGCCGACATTGTCTGCCTACAGGAGACCCATCTAACACACACAACGAATGTAAAACTTTTTTCCTCAAATTACCCCACGTGGTACTATAGCCTCTCTGATATCCGCAAGTCCAAAGGTGTGGCCATTGGCTTTCGCAGGGGTACCTCGTTCTCGTTCGAGACTATGGTGAGTGACCCCTCGGGGCGTTTCCTATTTATCAGGGGCAAACTGGGCAGTATGTTATGCACCATAGCCACACTATACGCTCCCAACCGAGACCAAACTGGCTTCTTAGCTGCCACCCTCACTAAACTGACGGAGTTCGCCCGGGGATGTGTCCTGCTTACGGGGGACTTTAATGCTCCCTTGGAGCCCCCAATCGATACATCCACAGGCACATCCTGTATCACGCACAGACGATTAACACTCATCCGTAAACGCCTACAAGACGCCCAGCTAATGGACGTCTGGAGAATCCTCAATCCCAAGACACGGGACTATACTCACTTCTCACACTTACACCACTCCTACTCGCGCATCGATTACCTCCTTATTGATCATTTTCATCTTCCCCTGGTCACTGACGCTAAAATAGAAACCTCCACGCTATCAGATCATTCACCAGTCATCCTCCAGATAAAAATCCCATCCATACCAATTAGGATTGCTAACTGGAAATTGAATGAAAACCTACTCACAGATGACATAGACACTGCAGCTATTGCTGGGGAACTGGTACAATACTTCAGGGAAAATACCTGCCCGGAGACTTCACCGGGAGTACTTTGGGAGGCCCATAAGGCCTTCATACGTGGTAAACTGATTGAACTAGGATCTAGAAAAAAAAAAGAGAGAGCGACACAGCAAGCAGAACTGCTCAGAGATATAGGCACGCTTGAACGACAACACAAAGCGGGTCTTGCAAAACAGGTGCTTGAAGCCCTGACTAAAAAGAGAGAAGATCTGAAGAATCTCTTCCACACTGAACAGAAACAGCAATTTCACATTACAGCCCAACGTGCATATGAATGGGGCAACAAACCTGGCAGGTTGCTGGCTCGCTCTCTACAACAAAAAAAAGCAGCTTCTTTCATTGCTAAAGTGAAATCTAAAACAGATGAATTAGTTTACCACACCCCTGCAATAGCGGCGGAGTTTAGAACGTTTTATCAACAACTTTATCACGTTCAACACAATATACCAGACCAAACCACTCGCAAACAGGCTATTCATGATTACCTCGCAAATGCTAAACTCCCAAAATTGGCAGACGATTTATTATCAACTCTAGACGGGGAATTCACCTCGGAAGAGTTACGCAAAGCTCTTAAAGCTATGAAATCGGGCAAGGCTCCGGGCCCGGATGGGCTTACGGTTTCATACTATCGTTCGTTTGCAGACATCTTGTTACCGAGATTAGCTAATTATGCCAACTCAATTTCCTCCGGAGATCCCATTAGACCAGAAACCCTGCATGCGCACATCACTATTATTCCTAAAGCGGGAAAAGACCCTAGTTGCTGTGGTAGTTATCGCCCCATCTCCCTGTTAAACATCGATGCTAAATTATATGCAAAACTAATAGCTAACAGACTTCTCCCCTTAATCCCTAAATGGGTGTCGAATGAACAAACGGGCTTCATTCCCGGACGAGAGGCGCGAGATAACTCTCTACGTACCCTTTCCCTGATTGCCCATGTGCGTAGGTCCTCCCAGCCCACCCTACTGTTGTCAACGGATGCCGAGAAGGCGTTTGATCGGGTGGACTGGGAGTTCCTCATGGCGACCCTGGCTCACCTGGGACTCGGCGCCTCTCTTCTGACCCAAATAGCAGCCCTATATAACTACCCTACAGCCCAACTTAGAATTAATGGCACTCTCAGTGACCCTTTTACACTACATAACAGTACACGTCAGGGCTGCCCCCTTTCACCGATTTTATTTGCCCTTTCGTTAGAACCCTTTTTATCCACCGTAAGACACAACCCGAATATACACGGCATTACTGTGGGCTCCTTTGAACACAAGTATGCCGCATATGCGGATGATATTCTGTTCTACGTTCAACAGCCCAGAATTACCCTTCCTAACTTAATGCAGGCCTTTTCGACCTTTAACCAAATTTCAAATTTTAAAATTAACATGACAAAATCTGAAATCCTGAACATCTCAGTCCCCAAAGAAACTTTGACCCACCTACAAGAATCCTTCCCTTTTAGTTGGCAAAAAAAAGCCATGAAATATTTAGGTATATTCCTTACTCCCTCATTGTCCTCCTTATTCCAAGCTAACTTTATGCCTCTTTTAAATTCGATCAAATCTGATCTCCAAAAATGGTCCCAAATTGCACATTCATGGCTGGGAAAGATTGGAGTGGTTAAAATGAACATACTGCCCAGGCTGCTCTTTCTGTTTCAAATGATACCGTTTCAAATTCCAGCTGAGTACTTCAAACGTATAACAACTATGATTTGCAGATATGTCTGGGGTAGACGTAGTCCTAGGTTGTCCAGATCTCTTCTTACTAGATCAAAAGCGGAGGGTGGTCTGGCCCTTCCAGACATTAAACAATACTTTTTGGCAGTTATCCTATCCAGAATCTCAGATTGGAAATATCATAAGGACTCAAAACTCTGGGTGTCATTGGAGGTGGCATTGGGGGGCTCTGACCTTTACCCTCTAATCTGGATACCGACGAAAACCAGGCATTTATCAATAGATGCTTCTCCTCTCACGAACTACACCCTAAGGACCTGGGACTCACTTTGTAAAAAGCACGCTTGGCAATATAACTCCCCCCTTATGCCACTCACTGGTCACATGTATTTCCCCCCGGGGAACATTGACCCTAGATTACACTCCTGGAATCTGGGGAACTCGGTCTTACTACATCAAGTCACAAAAGACTCTGTCGTCTTACCTTTATCCGCTCTCTCAGCGGCTCCGAACCCATCGCTTATGGATCTTTGGAGATATTTACAATTATCTGACTTCGTTAAATCCCTTCCTAAACCACTGCGGGATGTATCTAACCTGACGGGGATAGAGTCAGCCTTTGTAGGTGACAGCCCAATGGAGAAACCCCTTTCCTATTTCTACAAAGCGCTTAGATCATTGGGCACAATTGGATACCCTAGCTTCCTTCGCAACTGGGAGAAAGATCTTCACCACACCCTAACGGAAACGCAGAAGTCCTCTATACTACTACTCTCTCACACATCATCTATATCCTCGAAAACAGCTGAAGTTAACTATAAACTCTTAACCAGGTGGCACTACACCCCGGCTGTGCTACACAAGCTATTTCCCCAGGACTCACCTCTCTGCTGGAGGGGCTGTGGAGAGAGAGGGACGCATGCTCATATCTGGTGGTCCTGTCCTCTTATCAGGCCTTTTTGGCTCACCATCCTCCATTGGATAAAAGAAATCCAAGGTTCGGAGATTCCAAACGACCCCTGGCAGGTATTGTTACATTGTACAGACGAACCAGCGGGACCATATAAAAAATCCATCACACCACATTTGTTAAACGCTGCTAAAGCCCTCATTCCTAGGTGCTGGAAAACCTCCAAAATTCCTTCCCTGCGCCAATGGCTATGCGAGGTTGACCACACATACTACATGGAGGATTTAACCTTTTCCCTCAGAAATAAATCAGATTTGGGGAGGAAAATATGGTCCCAATGGTTCGCCTTCAAGTATACCGCGGCGTACGCGGAAATTATGACTGTAGCCAAATAATGTGCTTGTACACTAAAATGCACTGCACTGACTGAGGTAGACACCTCCTACCACTCCCCCCCCCCTTCCCATCTTGCTTCATACCTCTGTCTCTTTTTCTCCTTTTTATTCTTTTCCCTCTATTCCATTTCTTTTCTTCTTTCTTTTAATATTATGTATAAGAGAAAGATCTGTCGGGATTGGATCCTGTTTCTAATAATATATTGTACATTATAATAGTGTTGGTTACCCATAGCCTGCTTACCTACTTCTCTATTGTACTTTAGTATGATCGGGACTTTGTACCATATTATGCATGTTTATTACGCCCAAACTTGTGGTGGGTTTCTCTTTATGTACTTGGATCTTGCCTGACATTAATAAAAATTTATTAAACAAAAAAAAAAAATATCTTTATATTGATTGCTATTGATAGAGTTAGAACTTCTAGAACATGCTTTGGGTTGGAAATCTGTGCTCCTCAATAAACTAAAATGGTTGGGGGGGCGTGGCGACCGAGCTCCAACATGGATGCCTAACTAGAGAGCTCCGCTCGGCCGCCGGAGAGAATCTTCATCCATCCACTTCCACCGACCCCATCCGAACCGCAAAAAGCGTCCACGGACCCACTGAGACCCGCTGTGCACGACGAGATGCCCAGGCACAGGAAAAACCCGCAGCATTTACAGAAAATGCAGGACTTTTTCAAAGGGCGCGAGTTCCAACAAAATGGCGCCGGCGCCTCAGGCAGAAGAACGGAGCCGCAGGCCGGGACCAGCAACGGCAGCTCCGGTGCAGCGAAAACACACCAAAGTCTCCACCTGAACAGCGGATCCTCCTCTGGCACCTCGAGCCCCTCCACCAGGAGCCCAGCTAAGCAAAAGCAGCGGATAACATCCCCGGATCGGCCGCTGGCGGACCCTGAGATGGAGGTAAGCAGGCCTCAAAATGCCACAGGCACGGCGGTGCATATCTCACAGGACCCCATAGCAGTATTCCCAACCTCTGACAAGCCAGTGTCAGACACAGTCCTTAAAGAGATGCTGCTCTCCCTTAAAGCATCCCTGCAAGCTGATATGACTGCTGGCATTAACAAATGCCAGAGAGAGGTCCAGGCCTTAGGCAGCAGAGTGGATCACATAGAGCAGCGAATGGGAGAATTCACTTCCTCATTCAACTCAATGGTAGATGCCCATAGTAACCATGATGAAGAAATCGCATGGCTAAAAAACAAGGTCGCAGACTTGGAAGACCGTTCCAGAAGGAACAACCTAAAAATAAGGGGGATCCCAGAAACAGTGCCGGCCGCACAGCTACTACCATACACACAGGCACTATTCTCAACTCTGCTACCATCCCTTTCAGCACAAGACCTGATAGTGGATCGCATACACCGTTTACCCAAACCTGCATTCCTTCCTGAAAACACTCCTAGGGATGTATTACTTCGGGTACATTACTACCATATCAAAGAACAGATTCTCACCACATCCCGTAAAGCTGACGAGAGACACCCACAATATGCGGACATACAAATCCTCCCTGACCTGTCCAGGCATACGCTCCAACAGCGTCGCAATCTTGCGACCATAACTAAGGCCTTGAGGAACCACCACATACTACATAAGTGGAAATACCCCGCCAAACTAGCAATCACCCACAATGGAGTATCAGTCATGGTATCCACACTGGAAGAAGGTTTAGCAGCACTCCGCAAGTGGGGTATCTTAGCCGACACAACCAACTCGCCTTCCCAAAACCCTACACCTAACCCACTACAAGAGGACTGGCAAGTGGTCTCTCGCAAACGTTCCTCAAGGAAAGCTACTGGTGGAAGTGGCTAAAGCACTAACATTAAGCAAAAATCAATTCTCTCTGGACAACAGGGGTCACATACTTGATCACCCTGTTCACCTCCAGTTATTTGAAGCAGTTACATCTGCCTTTGGATCAGTTTACGGATCCCCTTCTTATTGAATTTACATACAGTTTAATAACATTCTTTTTTTTTCTTGACGTTTTTATTTTTTACCATATGTTTGAAGCACGTCATCCAGCAGCGCATATTCATCCTTATCCAGATGAAGACGGCACAAGCGACACCTACATGATCTACTACAGCCAAAGTGAGTACCCACTCCACATAATACATCAGACACCACAATCACCCACAAATGCCCATTAACTGTTTATCTATAAATGCTAGGGGTCTTAACCACCCCGCGAAGAGACTCTCCATGTGGAAAGAGGCTACAATACACAAGGCAGACGTACTGTGTGTGCAAGAGACCCACTTTCAACTCACAAAAGCTCCCAGCTGCTCACACAAAGATTACCCACATGTATATATGGCATGTACACCAGAGAAGAAAAAAGCCGGAGTATTGATAGCACTTAGGAACACTGTCTCCTTCCAACAAAAGGACATTGTCCTGGATCCCAATGGCCGATACATCATCCTGAAAGGAGACATCAACTCTAAACCGTATACACTAGTCTCCCTCTACGCTCCGAATACACACCAAACCCGCTTCATCAACAGACTTTTCAAGAAACTACAAAACCATACATACGGGAATCTTATTATCTGTGGTGACTTTAACCTCATTATAGATCCCAAAATGGATACGTCTGCTTCAAAACCACACAGCTCCTCTTACCTGAGCAAAACAATCCACCAAGCAGAACTGTACGATGTATGGAGATGTAAGAACGCGAACGCCAGAGACTATACTTTTTTTTCCCACAGGCATTGCTCGTACTCTCGCATTGACCTATTCTTAACAGACAAGTGGCTGTTACAGAATATCTCCTGTGCGAAGATACATGACATAACATGGTCTGACCATGCTGCTATCACTATCACCATAGATGATCAGGTTGTCTCCTCCTCCTCACCCATCTGGCGTAGCAATATAAGATTATTACAGGATCCCAAAACCTCAACAAAGATCTCCCAACACATCAAAGAATTCTTTCAAAACAATGCAGATTCTGTTGAAAACCCCTTCACCCTATGGAACGCCCACAAGGCATACATGAGAGGCATTCTCATACAAATAGGAGCAAGGGAAAAAAAGAGACGTAATGCCCATATTGACTCAATCTTAAAAAATATCCATACTTTAGGAGAACAAAATAAACAAAAACCTAATGCAACTCTTACCCAGAAACTATCAGCTCTCAGAGATGACCTCAGAAATAGCCTATCTCAACAATATGACTATCACCTTAGACGACTGAAACTACAGTCCTATGCCAATGCCAATAGGGCGGGCAAATACTTAGCCAATAGATTAAAAGCAGTAAAATCCAAAACGAGAATAGCTCACCTAATACACCCCACCCTCAAACACAAAGTCACAAACCCGCAAGACATAGCTAACCAGTTCGCTGACTACTACAGCAATCTATACAACATTAAAGACGACCCCTCCACATGCCAACCCACCCACGACGACATCCAAAACTTCCTCCAAACATTAAAACTACCAACATTAACGGAATCCCAACTCCTTACATTAAATTCCCCGTTCACTACAGCTGAAATTGCAGCTACCATAGAAACACTGCCAAATGGCAAATCTCCCGGACCTGACGGGTTTTCCAATGAATACTTCAAAAAATTCAAACCATGCTTATTACCGCACCTACAGTCAGTCTTTACTAAAGCAGCAACTACAGCAACATTCCCCCCAGAGATGCTACAAGCGTATATAGTTACCTTACCCAAACCAGGTAAAGACCCCACTACGCCATCCAATTTCCGCCCAATATCTCTTTTAAATTCCGACATTAAGATCTACGCCAAACTAATAACTAGAAGATTAACTACCTATATTCCATCATTAATCCAAAAAGACCAGATGGGCTTCGTGAGGGGGAGACAAACCTCAGATGCTACGAGGAGAATAATTAACATCATTCATCAAGCCGAATTGACGAAAACGCCTTCTCTGCTGCTCTCCATAGACGCAGAGAAGGCGTTCGATAGAGTGAACTGGAAATATATGTCAATGACTTTATCTAAATATGGTTTTAGGGGTAACATGCTGAATGCGATTCTGGCCTTGTATTCCTGTCCCTCGGCCCGGGTATACACGTCCAGTATGCTTTCCACTCCCTTCCAAATATCCAACGGAACCCGCCAAGGTTGTCCCCTATCCCCGACAATTTTCAACCTCATGATTGAACCCTTGGCGGAGACCATCAGATCACGAGCAGGTGTAACGGGTTTTCAATTTGGTGCCACCACACACCTTATCAACTTGTTCGCTGACGACGTGATTCTATTCTTGACAAATCCACGTACATCACTCCCCATAGCACATGAGATACTAATTTCCTTTGGGAATGTATCATACTATAAGGTGAACTGCTCCAAATCCCTCATTCTGGACCTTGGTGTGACCCCCAAAGACCGTACCACGTTACAACACTCACTTCCGTACACTTGGAGTTCCAAAGGAATACCATACCTAGGCATTACACTTACTAACCATACCAGATCCCTAATAGATGCTAATCTGAAACCCCTTATAACCAAATTAACGAATCAAGTCACCAACATAGCCAAACACGAAATATCTTGGCTGGGTAGGCTAGCAGCACTTAAAATGTTAATCCTCCCCCAAATCCTATACACCTTTAGGGTACTCCCGATCACCATCCCAGAACACTATCTCAAATCCCTTTCTAGTCTCCAATGGAAACTCCTGTGGGGTACAAAGAAAGCAAGATGCTCACAAGCCACACTAATTCCTCACAAAAGAGTAGGAGGGGCGGGACTAATAGATGTTCACGATTACATGTGGGCAACTAGGTTAGACCAAATCAAATACTGGTTTTCCCCCAATGAAGTACCACTGTGGGTAGAGATTGAAAAAACCTTAGCCCCTATACCAGACCTACCATCGATCCTAATAGGCGATAGCTGGATACCCTGGAACCTCAAGAAGTTGCCTCCCACTATCAGCATCTCAATCAAAGCCTGGAGATTCCTTTTATCACGGTATGGTTCTGATCATAGAAAAATAGACTATAAACTCCCATTAAGTATAGTCGAAGCTAATATCCCAATGATATCCCTGAAAAGCTTCCCTTCGCAACAGATTAATAATGTACAAGACTTGTACCACAACAAGACACCCAAATCCGCAGCCTGCTTAATGAAAGACCACAACATGCCACACAATATGCTCTTTACATGCCTACGGGTAGCTCACCTGACATACAAGCACCCGTGGAACGATATCCACCTGCCAACCCCTGTATGGCAACACCTAACCCAAGAATCACTCCATAAAAAAGGAATATCCCTATACTATAATTTGCTTCAGGGAAAAACAAAATTTCAAAAATCCAAAACACACTTTAGGTGGGATAGGGATATGAAAACTTCAATATCCGACAAACAATGGCAATTTGCGTTCAAGACCATACAAACTGCATCGCACTGTACCACACACTGGGAAACATCCCTCAAGGTAATCCACCGCTGGCAATATACTCCCTCTAGGCTCTCCAAAATGTTTCCCAACACATCGCCTTTATGTTGGAGAGAATGTGGACGAAAAGGACATCTTCTCCATATGTTCTGGGAATGCCCTAATGTCACCAGCTTCTGGAACAACATATTTAAACTTCTGGGGGAAATTACAGGCGTGCTCACACCCCCTGACCCCAAATTAGCTATACTACTAATTGGACTAGAGGGATTCCCTTACTCAGTGAGACATGTAGTAACACACATATTATTGGTTGCTAGGTCCCTGATACTCAGTAACTGGAAAAGCGCTCCAACACTTAATATAACGGATGTGACTAGAAAGGTCCAACAACACTATACTTTCGAACGACTTATAGCAATTAACTCTCTAAGATGTGAAACTTTTGATAAATTATGGGAAACATGGACTGACAAATATCATTATACCTAAACTACTGTATACATAACCTGAAGATACAATATATGAATGCTCTGGATAAGTGCTTCTCTCTTATGTTTCCTTAAAACTTCTTTATGCTTCTTTTTATCTTTATTATTGTTTACCCTACTATTCCCCTATTATCATTTGTACAATATTTTATTTTATTTTGCGTATTATTATTGTTTAACCTTTGTGATCACTCTTAAAATCAATAAAAATCTTAAATGAGAAAAAAAAAATAAATAAATAAACTAAAATGGTTTAGTTTAATTTCACAATATTTTTAATGCTTGGGGCCTTTGTAAAGCTAATGCTGCAGTAAGTTGTGCACGGCTAATGTACTAATATTAATATATATATATATATATATATATATATATATATATATATATATATATACACACACACACATACAGTATATATATTTTTATGAGGGCTTTTATTTTAATATCTGCCAGTATTGCAGCAAAACAACTGGGATGCTTTTATTTAGAAGATAAGTTCACCTTTGGGAGTATGTTATAAGTTACACCCATATTAAGGATGCACCAGCAGTTATCCCCAACCCCCCCCCCCCACACACACACACACACGCACAACCCTGAGCCTCCCTCCTGTGAAAGCGTACAGGGGTTCTTCAATCTGCACCTGCTGTCAACATTTAATGCCCACACAGCCATGTCATTTATTCACAGAGTTCTTTGAATGAATGAACTACAAGCACTGTCTACCATTATTTTTTTCAAAAGGTGAACTTAGCCTTTAATATTTGAAAAAAAAAAAAAAGTTACATATACAGTAATAGGCTAAAATGTTGATTGTCTGGCAGCTGTAGAACTCAGCAAAGATGCCAGTCTGGGGCTGTATTGGAAGCATTTGGTATAGGCCCGGGATTTCTAAAATGGGTCAAAATACTATATAGGGAATCTAAAGCAAGGGTAAGAATTAATAATACACTATCCAGTCCATTTACCCTATCAAGAGGGACAAGGCAGAGCTGCCCCCTGTCCCCATTATTGTTCGCTATAGCAGTGGAGCCTCTTGCCCTTGCCATTAGACAATCAACAGAAATAATAGGATTCCGTCGGCCAGGAAGAGAGGATAAAATAGCCCTTTATGCAGATGACGCTCTTATTTTCCTGGGGGACACCTCAAATTCATTAACGGAACTTATGAGCCTTGTCTCCATATTTGGGCTATTTTCGGGTTTCCAGATTAATTCGGATAAATCCATATTATTACCCCTAGATGAGTTAAAACCCCTCTATTAAATCAAGCCTCCAAAATTCAAATTCAGGATACAGTGACATATCTGGGGATAGAGATCTCTTGGGATGTAAAAGACTATATTAACTTGAACTTGAAACCTCTATTAAAAATATTTAAAGATAAAAGCCGTAGCTGGTGTAAGTTACACCTGACGATGATAGGTAGAGCAAATCTTATCAAAATGATTTGGACCCGCAACTACTTTATGTGTTTAATAATTCATCTATATGGATTACAGTACCTTGGTTTAGAAAAATAGAATCTCTATTTAGAGAGCTGATTTGGAGGAAAAAGCAACCACGTATAAAGTTAACTACATTAATGCTAACCAAAGAAGAAGGTGGACTGGCGATCCCCCATCCCAAAAATAATTTTCTAGCCTCTCAATTACAACATTTTTATGATTGGACAACAGTTTCAGACTCTGATCCTATACAGAGGCTGTTACTATAGATTTATAAAGACTACCCATTAATTTCCCTATTAGAGTTGAGAAATCAATTGTCTGATAAAGGATTTTTTACGGGAATATTATTTTATAAGGTATGGCAGGAAATGAGGAGAATTACTGAAATAAAGGGATATACGTCATATACTCCAATATGGAACAATAGTAGCTATACGGAACTGTTGAAACTGGAAGGGTTTGAAATTTGGAGGCAGAAGGGACTAAGGTACATGATACAGTTATTTCAGGAAGATGAGATGAAAACCTTTAGTGAATTAGGAAATGAATATAATATCCCAAACCAAAGATTTTTTCAATTTTTACAGCGTAGGCATGCATTAAAAGCACAGGGTCGATCGCATGAATTGAAGTTTAATAAATCAGTGCTAATAGCCTTGCTCGATAAGACGGAAAGAAAAAAGGGTTCGATATCACAATCATATGATATATTATATGAGAAAACTAAAGGTGCTGTGAATATACCTGTAAGATCAGCATGGGCTGACGATATAGGGCCAATTTCTGATGAACAGTGGGCATTGGCACTGTCGGCAATACCTTTGGCTTCTCTATCTCCAACTCAAAATTTAACACAACTATTCATCCTACATAGGGTACATTATACACAGAAATTATTTAATGGAAACAGAGGGACACAGACCAATGCCCTAGATGTAAAAGGAGGGCAGCCAACCTAATACACATGATATGGAGATGCCCTAAACTCCATCGCTATTGGTACAGGGTGGTATCTATGATTAATAATGTATTTGAAATTATGATGTCTATAGATCCGGGGGAAGGTCTCCTGGGTATTATGGACGTACTAAGAACTCTGGGGAAATACATGGTATCAATAAATAGAAGTTTATTTCAGGCTCGTAAGCTTATAGCACAAAAATTGTTGTCACCATATGCACCTACGGTAGCAGAATGGAAAATGCAAGTAAGGGAAACCATAATTAAGGAAAAATATACCTTTTTACATAGAGGTAGTCTAGGGAAATTTGAAAAAATATGGAGAAGATGGTTTGATATTCTGGATGTATGATGAGAGGGGACCAGATAGATATGGGAGTGATGGGGAGAGAGGGGGGGCATGGGGGCCAGGGGTGCGGTTTTTTTTTTGTTTGTCTTTTTTTTTTTTTAATTCCCTCTCTATACGTGCTGGGTTGTATGTTGTTATAGTTGTTTATGATGTTTGTATATAAAAGAAATAACCAAATTATTTGAGTTAAATAAAAATGTATATATATATATATATATATATATATATATATATATATATATATATATATATATATATATATATATACAATATATACATAATGTTTGGGGGTTCTAAGTAATTTTCTACCAAAAAATACAGATTTTAACTTGTAAACACCAAATGTCAGAAATAGGCTTAGTCATGAAAGGGTTAATATTTGGAAAAAAAAAGTTACATATACAGTAATAGTCGAGGCTAAAATGTTGATATTGTCTGGCAGCTGTAGAACTCAGCAAAGATGCCAGTCTACTTAGAAGTTGCAAAAATATGTGCTGTGCTTCAAAGTTTAGACATCTTAAGGAGCAGCAAAGCTCCTAAGTAATCCTTCTCTGGGAGTTCTTTCAAGGGCATCTGCATGAGATTACAGCGGTGCTTGAGCTCACATGGTTAGAGGGTAGCCTGCCTTATATGTGTCTCCACTAAGGGACTTAAATAATCCACCACCCCCTACACTGATATGAATAATGTCATTTTGCATTTTAAGTCCCGCTGTCACAAAGCAACTTGAAATCCTTTGATACATGTTTTCCGGGAACTAGCATTTGTCTTTGTGCCTTTAATCCTCTTCTGTATTGTTGTGTAAATGCTAATGTACTGTGGCTGATAGTATAATTTTAATGACTTCTGCAGGAATTTTGTCAACATTAGCAAAAATAGGAAATTGAAAAGCATTGCTTCATTTATCAGTTTACATCCTGTTAGGTGTATTGCACTGTATATAGGAAGAACCTGCCCGGAGTTTTCTGTTAACCATAATTAGGGATGACGTAAGTTCGACTTGAACATCGGGTGTATGTTCGCAAACAAACCGAACATATGGGGCGTTCATGGCAAGTTTGAGTGCCGTGGAGCGCCCCATAATGCACTGCGAGATCCTGGTGCATTGACAGCTGCTGACTGGCCAGAGCATGCACCTGACCTGCATGCTTTGGCCAATCCCAGCATGATCTGCTGTGAGAGCCATGATTCGCTAAAGGCAGGGTGCCTTTGGCCAATCATGGCTCAGGGGGCTAAGTCCATGCCCCACACTATATAAGGCTGCTTACACGGCGGCCGTACGTAGTGTGATACGTGGAGGAGACAGAACTTGAGCTAGATTAGTCAGGTTATTTAGTGAAGTGCAGGCAGTTTAGTGTATATCTATATATATAATATATATCTCTATCTCTGTCTCTATCTACACACTATAGACTATATATACAGTGCAGGCAATGTATTAATATATATATACCATGCAGATATATATATATCGTTCATTGTGGACTATATATACAGTGCAGACAGTCTGGAGATTATATATATATATATATATATATATATATATATATATATATATATATATATATATATATACAGTATCTAATACAGTGCAGTGGGTGTACAGTATCTAATACAGTGCAGGCGGTGTACAGTATCTAATACTGTGCAGGCGGTGTACACAGTATATAATACAGTGTGTACAGTATATAATACACTTCAGGCAGTGTACAATATATAACACAGTGCAGGCGGTGTACAGTATCTAATACCGTTAAGGCAGTGTACACAGTGTATAATATAGTGTGTACAGTATATAATACACTTCAGGCGGTGTACAGTATCTAATACAGTGCAGGTGGTGTACACAGTATATATTACAGTGTGTACAGTATATAATACACCTCAGGCAGTGTACAGTATATAATACAGTGCAGGCAGTGTACAGTATCTAATACAGTGCAGGCAGTGTATACAGTATATAATACAGTGTGTACAGTATTACTATACTTCAGGTGGTGTACAGTATGTAATACAGTGCAGGCGGTGTACAGTATCTAATACAGTGCAGGCAGTGTACAGTATCTAATAAAGTGCAGGCAGTGTACAGTATCTAATACAGTGCAGGTGGTGTACAGTATCTAATACAGTGCAGGTGGTGTACAGTATATAATACAGTGCAGGCAGTGTACACAGTATATAATGCAGTGCAGTGTGTATGTCTGGAAGGCCACCAAGGAGAGGCAGATGCTCACAGGCCACTAAAGAGGACAAGCAGGCAAGTGTCTACAGTGAAAAGTGGTGGTTGTGGACATGATGCATTCTCTGCAGGCAGGCCACACTTGTCCTTTTTTTCTGCTGCTGGTTGTGCTATTGAGCCAAAACATGCAGAAGAGTTGGTGGAGTGAATAACTAAGCCGTCTTCATCCTCCTCATCCTCTGTCACCCAGGATTATTTTAGCTTGCCTTCCAAAACATCTGCCAAAGCGACCTATTCCACCGGCTTCTTATCCACAGTTACTCCTTCCATAGCCCCCCCCAATCATGCCTAGAGGACTCACCATAATTATTTGACCATAGTGTCAGTTATATGCTGCTGGGGGATGCGCAGCAATTTGAAGGCTTCAATGTTGGCTTCCAGTTTGAGGAAGGGAGTAACATGAGCCTAGAGAGAGGGGGCGCCACAGAAGGACAAGAAACTAGCAGTCATGTTCCCCCAGCTGTAGCATACTGCCAAATTTGCTCCAGTGGCGAGGAGGGAGGGGACGATGAGGTCACTGACTGTACTTGGGTGCCTGAGACAAGAAAGCAGGAAAGTGAGGAGGAGGCACAACTCCAACAAGGCAGGATGTCATCCAGGGGCCAGCTTAAGGGCAGCCACTCCATTGCATCACACCACAGAGCTCCACAGGTGCAGGGCACTGCTGACTCCCCGCTGACTTCCAAAAGTTCATTGGTGTAAGCTTTTTTCGACACATGTGCAGTAGATTGCACCATTGCTGTTTGCAATCTATGTCAGAAGCAGATCAAGCGTGGCCAGAACAGCACCCGCTTGAGCACCACATGCTTGACAAGACATAATGACCTGCCATGCAGTCTGTGGGCAACAGCACCTGAAAGACCCACATCATAAAAAAGACAGACTTCTCCTTGCTCCTCATCTGGGATCTCAACCCCTACTATAATTCAAGTCCTCTCAAACATCTGCACTGAGAGGAATGAAGGTATAGCATTAGGTGCCACAAGTACTTGCAGCCAATCTTATAGCAGTACAACACTAGTTGATTTCAGCAGGCAACTACTGCCTTTTCAACTGGTAGACTCTGCCCCCTTTCGTGAATTTGTGGAATATGATGTACCAATGTGGCAGGTTCCAAAAATAAATTTATTTTCAGGTAAGGCCATTCCAGCTCTCTATCCTCATGTGGAAGGCAATGTTTTGGCCTTGTTGGACAGGGCAGTCAGCAGCAAGGTTCATATTACCGCTGACTCATGGTCCAGCAGGCATGGTCAGGGACGTTATCTTTCCTACACTGTGCACTGGATAACTCTGCTGGCAGCTGGGAAGGATGCAGGACAGGGTTCAGTGTTGGAGCTTGTTCCACCACCATGCCTCCAAAAAGCTGGTGGTGATTTTGCCACATCTGTCTGCTCCACCCCCTCTTCTTCTTCTTCTTCTTCCTCTATGTTCTCTTATGCAGAATTGTCCTCTGAAGCAGCTCTCTAAGTGTTCAAGGGGCTACGCAAGCATTCAAGCTAAAAGATGCCATGCAGTGCTTCAATTGGTCTGTCTAGGGGACAGGAGCCACACTGGGGCAGAGATTCTGTCAGCTCTGCAGGGGCAGGCTCAGAGGTGGTTGATGCCACAGCAGTTTAAGCCAGGAGTGGTTTTATGCGACAATAGCACCAACCTGCTCTCTGCTTTCCGAAAGGGACACTTGACACATGTTCCATGCTTGGCACATGTCCTGAATTTGGTGGTGCAGCATTTCTTGACCAGTTACCCAGGCTTGCAAGATCTGCTGAGGCAGGCCAGAAAAGTCTGTGGTCAGTTACGCCGGTCATACAATGCCAGTGCTCGGCTGGCTGACATTCAATGGAAATTCAACCTGCCCACCAACTGCCTCATTTGTGACATGTCCACAAGGTGGAACGCAACATTGGCAATGCTGCAGTGGCTGCACACACAGCAGAGGGCCATCAATGAATACCTGTGTGAGTATGGCACCAGGACAGGCTCGGGGGTGCTTGGCTTCTTTTTGTCATGCCAGTGGCTACTGATTAAGGCTGTTATGTCACCATTTGAGGAGGCCACAAGGATGGTGAGCAGTGACAATTTATGTATCAGTGACACTGTCCCTTTAGTCTTCCTGCTGGAGCACGTGCTTTGTGGCATCATGGACAGGGCAGTTGAGGCAGAACAGCGGGAGGAAGAGGAGGACTTCCTTTTCTCTCAAGGCCCCCTTTAAGCAGATAGCATTCCAGCAGGTCTGCCAAACCCACTGGAAGAATAAGAGGAGGAGGATTGCGTCAGCGTGGATGTAGAGGATAAAACGCAGCAGTCTTCAAGGGATGGTTTTCAGTCCCCAGAAACCCAAGTAGTTGTACGTGACTGGGGGGGAGGTAGTTCCTAACAATGTCATCCTTAGTAGGGATGAGCCGAACACCCCCCTGTTCGGTTCGCACCAGAACATGCGAACAGGAAAAAAATTCGTTCGAACACGCGAACACCGTTAAAGTCTATGGGACACGAACATGAATAATCAAAAGTGCTAATTTTAAAGGCTAATATGCAAGTTATTGTCAATAAAAGTGTTTGGGGACCTGGGTCCTGCCCCAGGGGACATGGATCAATGCAAAAAAAAGTTTTAAAAACGGACGTTTTTTCAGGAGCAGTGATTTTAATAATGCTTAAAGTCAAACAATAAAAGTGTAATATCCCTTTAAATTTCATACCTGGGGGGTGTCTATAGTATGCCTGTAAAGGGGCGCATGTTTCCCGTGTTTAGAACAGTCTGACAGCAAAATGACATTTTGAAGGAAAAAACTCATTTAAAACTACCGCGGCTATTGCATTGCCGACAATACACATAGAAGTTCATTGATAAAAACGGCATGGGAATTCCCCACAGGGCAACCCCGAACCAAAATTTTTAAAAAAAAATGATGTGGGAGTCCCCCTAAATTCCATACAAGGCCCTTCAGGTCTGGTATGGATATTAAGGGGAACCCCAGCCAAAATTTAAAAAAAAAATTGACGTGGGGTTCCCCCTAAATTCCATACCAGACCCTTCAGGTCTGGTATGGATTTTAAGGGGAACCCCGCGCCCAAAAAAAAAAAAAAAACGGCGTGGGGTCCCCCTAAAAATCCATACCAGACCCTTATCCGAGCACGCAACCTGGCAGGCCGCAGGAAAAGAGGGGGGGACGAGAGTGCGGCCCCCCCCCCTCCTGAACCATACCAGGCCACATGCCCTCAACATTGGGAGGGTGCTTTAGGGTAGCCCCCCAAAGCACCTTGTCCCCATGTTGATGAAGACAAGGGCCTCATCCCCACAACCGTGGCCGGTGGTTGTGGGGGTCTGCGGGCGGGGGGCTTATCGGAATCTGGAAGCCCCCTTTAACAAGGGGACCCCCAGATCCCGGCCCCCCCCCTGTGTGAAATGGTAAGGGGGTACTTACCCCTACCATTTCACTAAAAAACTGTCAAAAATGTTAAAAATGACAAGAGACAGTTTTTGACAATTCCTTTATTTAAATGCTTCTTCTTTCTTCCTTCATCTTCTTCTTCTTCTGGTTCTTCTGGCTCTTCTGGTTCTTCCTCCGGCGTTCTCGTCCAGCATCTCCTCCGCGGCGTCTTCTATCTTCTTCTCCTCGGGCCGCTCCGCACCCATGGCATGAGGGGGGAGGCTCCCGCTCTTCTCTTCATCTTCTTCTTCATCTTCATCTTCTTCTTCATCTTCTTCTTCATCTTCTTCTTCATCATCTTCTTCTTCTTCTTCTTCTTCTTCTTCTTCTTCTTCTTCTTCTTCTTCTCTTCTTCATCTCTTCTTCCTTCTTCATTTCTTCTGCGGGTCGCTCCGCATCCATGCATGGAGGGAGGCTCCCGCTGTGTGACGGCGTCTCTTCGTCTGACGGTTCTTAAATAACGGGGGGCGGGGCCACCCGGTGACCCCGCCCCCCTCTGACGCACGGGACATGACGGGACTTCCCTGTGGCATTCCCCGTGACGTCACAGGGAAGTCCCGTCAATTCACCGTGCGTCAGAGGGGGGCGGGGTCACCGGATGGCCCCGCCCCCCGTTATTTAAGAACCGTCAGACGAAGAGACGCCGTCACACAGCGGGAGCCTCCCTCCATGCATGGATGCGGAGCGGCCCGCAGAAGAAATGAAGAAGGAAGAAGAGATGAAGAAGAGAAGAAGAAGAAGAAGAAGAAGAAGATGAAGATGAAGATGAAGATGAAGATGAAGATGAAGATGAAGATGAAGATGAAGAAGAAGATGAAGAGAAGAGCGGGAGCCTCCCCCCTCATGCCATGGGTGCGGAGCGGCCCGAGGAGAAGAAGATAGAAGACGCCGCGGAGGAGATGCTGGACGAGAACGCCGGAGGAAGAACCAGAAGAGCCAGAAGAACCAGAAGAAGAAGAAGATGAAGGAAGAAAGAAGAAGCATTTAAATAAAGGAATTGTCAAAAACTGTCTCTTGTCATTTTTAACATTTTTGACAGTTTTTTAGTGAAATGGTAGGGGTAAGTACCCCCTTACCATTTCACACAGGGGGGAGGGCCGGGATATGGGGGTCCCCTTGTTAAAGGGGGCTTCCAGATTCCGATAAGCCCCCCGCCCGCAGACCCCCACAACCACCGGCCACGGTTGTGGGGATGAGGCCCTTGTCTTCATCAACATGGGGACAAGGTGTTTTGGGGGGCTACCCCAAAGCACCCTCCCAATGTTGAGGGCATGTGGCCTGGTACGGTTCAGGAGGGGGGGGGGGGGCGCACTCTCGTCCCCCCCTCTTTTCCTGCGGCCTGCCAGGTTGCGTGCTCGGATAAGGGTCTGGTATGGATTTTTAGGGGGACCCCACGCCGTTTTTTTTTTTTTTTTTTGGCGCGGGGTTCCCCTTAAAATCCATACCAGACCTGAAGGGTCTGGTATGGAATTTAGGGGGAACCCCACGTCAATTTTTTTTTTAAATTTTGGCTGGGGTTCCCCTTAATATCCATACCAGACCTGAAGGGCCTGGTATGGAATTTAGGGGGACCCCCACATCATTTTTTTTTATTATTTTGGTTCGGGGTTGCCCTGTGGGGAATTCCCATGCCGTTTTTATCAATGAACTTCTATGTGTATTGTCGGCAATGCAATAGCCGCGGGTAGTTTTAAATGAGTTTTTTCCTTCCAAATGTCATTTTGCTGTCAGACTGTTCTAAACACAGGAAACATGCGCCCCTTTACAGGCATACTATAGACACCCCCCAGGTACGAAATTTAAAGGGATATTACACTTTTATTGTTTGACTTTAAGCATTAATAAAATCACTGCTCCTGAAAAAACGTCCGTTTTTAAAACTTTTTTTTGCATTGATCCATGTCCCCTGGGGCAGGACCCGGGTCCCCAAACACTTTTTATGACAATAACTTGCATATAAGCCTTTAAAATTAGCACTTTTGATTTCTCCCATAGACTTTTAAAGGGTGTTCCGCGGCATTCGAATTTGCCGCGAACACCCCAAATTGTTCGCTGTTCGGCGAACTTGCGAACAGCCAATGTTCGAGTAGAACATGAGTTCGACTCGAACTCGAAGCTCATCCCTAATCCTTAGTGACCCAGAGGACTCAGAATCTAATGCCTCTGCAAACTTACACTGCATGGGCTCCCTGATTCTGCAAAGCCTGCAAAAGGACCCTAGGAGTTGTGGTATCAAGGAGAGGGATTATTACTGGCTGGCAACCCTTCTTAAGCCACGTTACAAGGGTAAAGTTGCAGGGCCCATCCTGCCTTCGTAGAGAGAGCAGAGGATGAAACATCTTCAGGACGCCTTGAAGAAAAGTTTGTGTACGCCTTTCCAGACCCTGGGAGGTTACCATTTCATGGTGTTAGGCAACATTTTGCTGAGGATTCACTCGGTCAGAGGAAGAGCGGTGCAGAAGGTGGCCAGCTGACAGATGCCTTTAAACAATTATTTAGTCCTCAGCGCCCAGGGCTGATGGGTTCAAGCAACCATCAGCAGCATCTGCATTATATGGAGCAGGAATATCTAGGGGCAAGAGTAGACTTGAAGACCTTTCCAACTGAGCATCCACTGGGTTACTGGGTCTTGAGTAGGGATGAGCCGAACACCCCCCGGTTCGGTTCGCACCAGAACCCGCGAACGGACCGAAAGTTCGCACGAACGTTAGAACCCCATTGACGTCTATGGGACTCGAACGTTCGAAATCAAAAGTGCTCATTTTAAAGGCTAATTTGCATGGTATTGTCCTAAAAAGGGTTTGGGGACCCGGGTCCTACCCCAGGGGACATGTATCAATGCAAAAAAAACTTTTAAAAACGGACGTTTTTTCGGGAGCAGTGATTTTAATGATGCTTAAAGTAAAAAAAAAAAAGTGAAATATTCCTTTAAATATCGTACCTGGGGGGTGTCTATAGTATGCCTGTAAAGTGACGCGTGTTTCCCATGTTTAGAACAGTCCCTGCACCAAATGTCATTTTTAAAGGAAAAAATCTCATTTAAAACTGCTTGCGGGTTTAATGTCATGTCGGGTCATGGCAATATGGATGAAAATCAGTGAGACAAACGGCATGGGTACCCCCCAGTCCATTACCAGGCCCTTTGGGTCTTGTATGGATATTAAGGGGAACCCCACACCCAAATTAAAATAAGGAAAGGTGTGGGGCCACCAGGCCCTATATACTCTGAACAGCAGTATACAGGCGGTGCAAACAAGACAGGGACTGTAGGTTTGTTGTTAAGTAGAATCTGTTTGTAATTTTGAACATTTTTAATGTGTTTAGCTCCAGCCAAAAAATCTTTTCTAAGCTTTTTGGAAAACATAGGGAAGGGTTATCACCCCTGTGACATTTGTTTTGCGTCTTTCCTCCTCTTCAGAAGATTTCACCTCACTTTTTTGTCCCAATGAAAAATGTTTTTTGAAAATTTGGGTTTTTTTGTGGAACAAGGATTGGAAAGCATCAGTGGAAAGGAGAAATTGTTTTCCCATATTAACTCTTACAGGAGAGAATTTCCCTTCCTTAGGGGTAGATTTCATCTCACTTCCTGTTGTCTCCTACCGTTTGCAAGTAGGAGTCGTTTGTAAGTTAGATGTTTGAAGGTAGGGTCCTGCCCTATATACTCAGCAGAAATTTGGGCCTTAGGTGTTGCTGTGGCCAAAACACTGTAAGCCCTCACAGGGCCCTGCTGTGAAATATTAGATCAAGAATTGTAATTACATGCCCCTGTTGAACAGGAGCTGAAAAATTAGGCCTTAGGCACTGGTGCTGGTGCCACAACACTGCAACCCCTCACAGACACTCTAGTTGGAACGCAGGAACGAGCCCTGCTGCAAAGTATTGCATCAAAAATTGTAATTACACGCCCCTGTTAGACAGGGGCAGAAAAATTGGGTCTTAGGCACTGGTGCTGGTGCCACAACACTGCAACCCCTCACAGACACTCTAGTTGAAACGCAGGAACAAGCCCTGCTGCAAAGTATTGCATCAAAAATTGTAATTACACGCCCCTGTTAAACAGGGGCTGAAAAATTGTGCCTTAGGCACTGGTGGTGGCGCCCAGAACCAAAAATGTTCTTACAAGCTATCAGCGTGATGATTGAGGAGGAAGAGGATAATTACTCAGGGATAGTCACTCAGCATCAGCATAGGCAGTCTTTGAAGGGATCTGAGATTTCAAAAAAAATTATTCGGTTACATCTGCATCAGGTGCTTGGTAGCTGGTGGTGATCCAAGACTGATTCATTTTTATGAAGGTCAGCCGATCGACCGAGTCGGTGGACAGACGCACCCTGTGATCGGTTACCACGCCTCCAGCAGCACTGAATGTGCGTTCCGAAAGAACGCTGGATGCAGGACAGGCCAGTAGCTCAATTGCATACTGTGCAAGCTCTGGCCAGTGATCCATCCTCAAGACCCAGTAACCCAGAGGATTTTCGGTGGGAAAGGTGTCCAAGTCTGATCTTGCCCCTAGGTATTCCTGCACCATGTAAAACAGACGCTGGCGATGGTTGCTGGAACCGATCATACCTTGGGGCTGCGGACCAAAAAATTGTCTGAACGCATCGGTCAGACGGCCACCTTCTCCACCGCTCCTTCTTTGACTGACCGAAGCCTCAGCAACACGTTGTCCAGAAACAGGAGTTTGTAACCTCCCAGCCTCTGGGAACGCGTTGCACAGACCTTTCTGCAAGGCCTCCCGAAGATGTTTCATCCTCTGCTCCCTCTGCGATGGCAAGATAAGGTCCGCAACCTTACCCTTGTAACGTGGATCAAGGAGGGTTGCCAGCCAGTATTGGTCCTTCTCCTTGATACCACGAATACGAGGATCCTTACGCAGGCTTTGCAGGATCAGGGAGGCCATGCAGCGTAGGTTTGCTGAGGCATTCGGTCCGGAGTCCTCTGGGTCACTAAGGACAACAACGTCCGCAGCCACCTCCTCCCAGCCACGTACAAGTCCATGTGTTCCTTGGGACTGATCCCTTAAAGACTGCTGATGCTGAGTGCCAGGCTCCACCTCCATACTGACACAATCTTCCTCCTCCTCCTCCTCCTCCTCCTCTTCCTGTGTGATCGGCGGGCACGCAGGAACACTGTCTGGATAAAGGGGGCCTTGAGAGCTAAGGAAGTCCTCCTCTTCCTGCCTCTGTTCTGCCTCAAGTGCCCTGTCCATTATTCCACGCAGCGTGTGCTCCAACAGGTGGACAAGGGGGACAGTGTCACTGATGCATGCACTGTCAGTGCTCACCATCCTCGTGGCCTCCTCGAATGGTGACAGGACAGTGCATGCATCCCTGATCATGGCCCACTGGCGTGGGGAAAAAAAACCAAGGTCCCCTGACCCTGTCCTGGTGCCATAGTCGCACAGGTACTCATTGATGGCCCTCTGCTGCGTGTGCAGCCGCTGCAGCATGGCCAACGTCGAGTTCCACCTGGTGGGCATGTCACAGATTAGGCGGTTCTTGGGCAGGTTAAACTCCTTTTGGAGGTCCGTCAGCCGAGCACTGGCATTATATGACCGGCGGAAATGCACAGAGACTTTCCTGGCCTGCCTCAGGACATCCTGTAAGCCCGGGTACCTGCCCAAGAACCGCTGCACCACCAAGTTAAGGACGTGAGCCAAACAGGGCACATGGGTCAGTTGTCCCTGTCGGAGGGCAGAGAGGAGGTTGGTGCCATTGTCGCAAACCACCATTCCTGCCTTAAGTTGGCGTGGCGTCAACCACCTCTGAACCTGCCCCTGCAGAGCTGACAGAACCTCTGCCCCAGTGTGGCTCCTGTCCCCCAAGCACACCAGCTCAAGCACCGCATGGCATCTTTTGGCCTGCGTACTTGCGTAGCCCCTTGAACGCCTACGGAGCACCGCTGGTTCCGAGGAAGAGGCCATGGAGGAAGAAGAAGAGGAGGGGGTGGAGGAGAGAGGTGTGTCACAATCAGCATTTTGGAGGCGTGGTGGCGGAACAACCTCCAACACTACTGCACCTTGTCCTGCATCCTTCCCAGCTGCCAGCAGAGTCACCCAATGCGCCGTGAAACTTAAGTAACGTCCCTGTCCATGCCTGCTGGACCATGAGTCAGCGGTAATATGCACCTTACCGCTGACCGCCCTGTCCAGCGAGGCATGGACATTGCCTTCCACATGCCGGTAGAGAGCCGGAATCGCCTTCCGTGAGAAAAAGTGGCGTTTGGGTACCTGCCACTGAGGAACCGCACATTCCACAAACTCACGGAAGGGGGCAGAGTCTACCAACTGAAAAGGCAGCAGTTGAAGTGCTAGCAATTTTGCCAAGCTAGCATTCAACCGCTGGGCATGTGGATGGCTGGGAGCAAACTTCTTTCGGCGGTGCAGCAGCTGGGGCAGGGAAATTTGCCTGGTACAATCTGACGTCGGTGTACCAAAAGCAGATTGCCCACAAGTACTTGGCTGTGACACACCTAATTCTACACCTTCATTCCTCTCACTGCAGGTCTCAGAGAGGACTGAAGGTCTAGTGGGGTTGGAAATCTCAGCTGATGAGGAGCAAGGAGAGATCGTCTTTGTTCTTTGGTGTGGGTCTTTCAGATACGCTTGCCAACGAACTGCATGGCAGGTCAACATATGTCTGGTCAAGCATGTGGTACCCAAGCGGGAGATGTTTTGGCCACGCGAGATACGCTTGAGACATATGTTGCAAATAGCAGCGGTGCGATCTGATGCACTCGTCTCAAAAAAGGCCCACACCAAAGAACTTTTTGAATAACGCGCAGAGACTGCAGCGCCCTGCACATGTGGAGCTTTGGGGTGTGATGCAGTCAATGTGCTGCCCTTAGGCTGGCCCCTGGAAGGCATCCTGCCTCGTTGGTGATGTGCCGCCTCCTCCTCCTCCTCCTCCTCCTCTCTCCTATCAGGCACCCACGTTGAGTCAGTGACCTCATCATCCCCTCCCTCCTCATCACTGGAGCAAACCTGGCAGTATGCTGCAGCAGGGGGAGCATGACTGCCAGATTGCTGTCCTTCTTGGGCACCCCCTCTGTCCGTGCTCATGTTACTGCCTTCATTGAGCTCAGTATCATCATCAGAGCCTTCCAAACGCTGGGCATCCTCCTGGAGCATGTACCCAACACTGTGGTCAAACAGTTTGAGGGAATCCTCATGAGGACATGGTGGAGCTAGAGAAGGAGTCACTGATGACATTGAGCTGAGGGAAGAGGCCGCTGCTTTGCCAGACAAAGCACCCTGGGCATGGGTGAGAGAGGATGAGGAGGATGAGGACGGCTTGGTCATCCACTCGACCAAGTCTTCCGCATGTTGCGGCTCAACACGGCCAGCTGCCGAAAAAAAGGCCAAGCGTGTCCCATGGCCACGTGCTGATGAGGATGCACCGTCTCCACGACCAGCACTAGACACAGAGCCTGCTTGCCCTCTCTTATTGGCTTGTGACTGTCTGCCTCTCCTTCTTGGCCTTCCAGACATACTAATGGCCTGTAGCTGCACTAAGCTGGGATAGAACACCTGTAATTTTCTTCAGGTAGCTTTATATACTGTAACCAGACAAGCCTGCCTGTCAGTAGGAAGATAACAGGAACGGATCTAGCTGAACACTGTGAGCAGGACGTACTGCACTAAATGTATATAGCAGGAACGGATCTAGCTGAACACTGTGAGCAGGACGCACTGTACTAAATGTAAATAGTCTAGCTGCCTGACCGTGGTACTAATAGGATCAAAAAGAACACCTGTAATTTTCTTAAGGTAGCTTTATATACTGTAACCAGACAAGCCTGCCTGTCAGTAGGAAGATAACAGGAACGGATCTAGCTGAACACTGTGAGCAGGACACACTGTACTAAATGTAAATAGTCTAGCTGCCTGACCGTGGTACTAATAGGATCAAAAAGAACACCTGTAATTTTCTTAAGGTAGCTTTATATACTGTAACCAGACAAGCCTGCCTGTCAGTAGGAAGATAACAGGAACGGATCTAGCTGAACACTGTGAGCAGGACACACTGTACTAAATGTAAATAGTCTAGCTGCCTGACCGTGGTACTAATAGGATCAAAAAGAACACCTGTAATTTTCTTCAGGTAGCTTTATATACTGTAACCAGACAAGCCTGCCTGTCAGTAGGAAGATAACAGGAACGGATCTAGCTGAACACTGTGAGCAGGACACACTGTACTAAATGTAAATAGTCTAGCTGCCTGACCGTGGTACTAATAGGATCAAAAAGAACACCTGTAATTTTCTTCAGGTAGCTTTATATACTGTAACCAGACAAGCCTGCCTGTCAGTAGGAAGATAACAGAAACGGATCTAGCTGAACACTGTGAGTAGGACACACTGTACTAAATGTAAATAGTCTAGCTGCCTGACCGTGGTACTAATAGGATCAAAAAGAACACCTGTAATTTTCTTAAGGTAGCTTTATATACTGTAACCAGACAAGCCTGCCTGTCAGTAGGAAGATAACAGGAACGGATCTAGCTGAACACTGTGAGCAGGACACACTGTACTAAATGTAAATAGTCTAGCTGCCTGACCGTGGTACTAATAGGATCAAAAAGAACACCTGTAATTTTCTTCAGGTAGCTTTATATACTGTAACCAGACAAGCCTGCCTGTCAGTAGGAAGATAACAGGAACGGATCTAGCTGAACACTGTGAGCAGGACGTACTGCACTAAATGTATATAGCAGGAACGGATCTAGCTGAACACTGTGAGCAGGACGCACTGCACTGAATGTAAATAGCAGGAACGGATCTAGCTGAACACTGTGAGCAGGACGCACTGCACTAAATGTAAATACCAGGAACGGATCTAGCTGAACACTGTGAGCAGGACGCACTGCACTGAATGTAAATAGCAGGAACGGATCTAGCTGAACACTGTGAGCAGGACGCACTGCACTGAATGTAAATAGCAGGAACGGATCTAGCTGAACACTGTGAGCAGGACGCACTGCACTGAATGTAAATAGCAGGAACGGATGTAGCTGAACACTGTGAGCAGGACGCACTGCACTAAATGTAAATACCAGGAACGGATCTAGCTGAACACTGTGAGCAGGACGCACTGCACTGAATGTAAATAGCAGGAACGGATCTAGCTGAACACTGTGAGCAGGACGCACTGCACTGAATGTAAATAGCAGGAACGGATCTAGCTGAAAACTGTGAGCAGGACGCACTGCACTGAATGTAAATAGCAGGAACGGATCTAGCTGAACACTGTGAGCAGGACGTACTGCACTAAATGTATATAGCAGGAACGGATCTAGCTGAACACTGTGAGCAGGACGCACTGCACTGAATGTAAATAGCAGGAACGGATCTAGCTGAACACTGTGAGCAGGACGCACTGCACTAAATGTAAATACCAGGAACGGATCTAGCTGAACACTGTGAGCAGGACGCACTGCACTGAATGTAAATAGCAGGAACGGATCTAGCTGAACACTGTGAGCAGGACGCACTGCACTGAATGTAAATAGCAGGAACGGATCTAGCTGAACACTGTGAGCAGGACGCACTGCACTGAATGTAAATAGCAGGAACGGATGTAGCTGAACACTGTGAGCAGGACGCACTGCACTAAATGTAAATACCAGGAACGGATCTAGCTGAACACTGTGAGCAGGACGCACTGCACTGAATGTAAATAGCAGGAACGGATCTAGCTGAACACTGTGAGCAGGACGCACTGCACTGAATGTAAATAGCAGGAACGGATCTAGCTGAACACTGTGAGCAGGACGCACTGACTGCACTAAATGTAAATAGCAGGAACGGATCTAGCTGAACACTGTGAGCAGGACGCACTGCACTGAATGTAAATAGCAGGAACGGATCTAGCTGAACACTGTGAGCAGGACACACTGCACTAAATGTAAATAGTCTAGATAGAAGATAACAGGAACGGATCTAGCTAAACTGAATACAGTGTATATATATATATGCAACACCTGGGATGCATATATATACACAATACACTGTAAGTGCAGCTAACTGACTGACTGTTCTGCCTAATCTATCTAACTCAAATCAAATGACACTGTCTCTCTCTCTCTCTATCTCTCAGCACACCGGAACACACACTACACAGGGCCGCCGTGCAGGCGGCCTTATATAGTGTGGGGTGTGTACTAAATCCCCTGAGCCATAATTGGCCAAAGCCACCCTGGCTTTGGCCAATTACAGCTCTCTCTACTGACGGCGCTGTGATTGGCCAAGCATGCGGGTCATAGTGCATGCTTGGCCAATCATCAGCCAGCAATGCACTGCGATGCCGCAGTGAATTATGGGCCGTGACGCGCCACACGAATTTGGCGCGAACGGCCCATATCGTTCGCAATTCGGCGAACGACCGAACAGCCGATGTTCGAGTCGAACATGGGTTCGACTCGAACACGAAGCTCATCCCTAGTCTTGAGGATGGACCACTGGCCAAAACTTTGTCTACTGGCCTGTCCTGCATCCAGCGTGCTTTCTGAATGCATATTCAGTGCTGCTGGAGGATTTGTAGTGGATCAAAGAGTGTGCCTGTCCACAGACTCTGTTAATAGGCTCACATTTATAAAAATGAATCAGTCCTTGATCAGCAGCTATCAAGCCCCTGATGCTGATATAACTGATTGAATTTGCTAGAGATCTGGGATCCTTTGAAGACTGCCTATCCTATTCTGAATTTTGATGATGCTAGCTTCCGACAATATTTTTGGTTTAGGGCACCACCAACACCCAAGGCCCAATTTTAACAGGGGTATGTAAATTTTAACAGCGGGGCCCGTTCCTGCATCCAACAAGAGTAACTGTGAGGGGTTACAGTGTTCTAGCACCACCAACACCCAAGGCCCAATTTTCCGCTGTTTAACCACTTGCTTACTGGGCACTTAAACCCCCCTCCTGCCCAGACCAATTTTGAGCTTCCAGCGCTGTCGCACTTTGAATGACAATTGCGCGGTCATACAACACGGTACCCAAATGAAATTTTTATCATTTTTTTCCCACAAATAGAGCTTTCTTTTGGTGGTATTTAATCACAGCTGGGGTTTTTATTTTTTGCTAAACAAACAAAAAAATATGGAAAATTTTGAAAAAAAAAAAAATCATGTTTAATAGTTTGTTATAAAATTTTGCAAACAGGTAATTTTTCTCCTTCATTGATATGCGCTGATGAGGCGGCACTGGTGGGCACTGATAGGCTGCACTGATGGGCACAGATAGGCACAGATAAGGCGGCACAGATAGGCACAGTTAAGGCGGCACTGATAGGCACAGTTAAGGCGGCACTGATGGGGACAGATAAGGCGGTACTGATGGGCACAGATAAGGCGGCACTGATGGCCACGGATGGGCTGCACGGATGGGCGGCACGGATAGGTGGCACGGATAGGTGGCACAGATAGGTGGCACTGATGGGGGGGCACTGATGGGGGGGCACTGATGGGGGGCACTGATGGGGGGCACTGATGGGTGGCACTGATGGGCAGTGATGGGCGGCACTGATGGGCATTTATGGGCACTGGTAGGTGACACTGATGGGCACTGATAGGTTGCACTGATGTGGGTGCTGATGGGTGGCACTGATGTGGGTGCTGATGGGTGGCACTGATGGGTGGCACTGTGGGCACTGATGGATGGCACTGTGGGCACTGATGGGTGGCACTGTGGGCACTGATGGGTGGCGCTGATTGATGGCACTGTGGGCACTGATGGGTTAATCTGGGGGGCACTGGTAGGCAGCACTGCTGCCTATTGCTTTGTGACAGATGATTGCCGTGATCGGGACTGATGTCCCGATCACGGCCGCCGGTGATCGGGTTTTTTTTTCCTCCTCACGCTGTCAGCGCGAGGAGGAAAAATAGCCGATTACCGGCTCTGTTTACATCACATGATCAGCTGTCATTGGCTGACAGCTGATCATGTGGTAAGGGGTTGGGACCAACCCCTTACTCTGATCTGTGATCAGGGGAGTCTCATAGACTCGCTGATCACCGAGCGCGCCGCGCGCGCCCTGCAGGGGGCGCGCAGGCCGCTCGTGCACGGGACGACGTCAATGGACGTAGTCCCGGCAATTTAGATCCGCGCTGTTGCCGTCATTTGGCAATGGCCCGGATCTGAAGCAGTTAATAGGGGCATGTCATTTTAGTTTGACAAAATTTTTAACAGCAGGGCCCGTTCCTGCGCCCAACAAGAGTTCTGTTTTTCCATGTTCATTTTGTAGAGGTCATTTTATTCATATTTTTCTTAGGTATCAGCTGCCACTGATCTTCGTCTTGTGTAGTTCTGTCTTTCTTTGAGGCTGTCTCTCCTATAGTTTCCAGTGTAGGGATGTTCAGATTTTTACAGAAGTCTTTCATTTCTTCTACAAACCTGTTTTACATAACGTTCATTTTTCCAACCTATCAGGCATGTGGGGAAGCCCCAATTATATTGTACTTCATGATTTTGCATCACTTCCAATAAAGGTTTTAGTTTCCTCCTTCTTCTTAATATTTCCTGTGACAAATCTGCAACAAATCTGTAAGATCTTTTCCTTGTATTTTACTGGTGGCTTACCCCTCATGTTTCCCCATATTTGATTGTTTTCCTCCCAGTTTTGAAATCTTACAATTATGTCTCTTGGAGCCTCCATTAATATTCCTTTCAGTCTTCTGAGTTTATGGGCTATTTCAGGGCTGGACTGGGACAAAAATTTGTCCCTGGACTTCATCCACACCGGCCCACTTTAACTCAATAAAATGCTGACCCCCCCTCCCCCACCACCCTTAACCACTTCAATACAGGGCACTTAGACACCTTCCTGCCCAGACCAATTTTCAGCTTTCAGCGCTGTCGCAGTTTGAATGACAATTGCGCAGTCATCCATCACTGTACCCAAACTAAATTTTTATCATTTTGTTCCCACAAATAGAGCTTTCTTTTGGTGGTATTTGATCACCTCTATGGTTTTTATTTTTTGCTAAACAAATAAAAAAAGACCGAAAATTTTGAAAAAAATAAAAGTTTTGCTTTTGTTTCTGTTAAAATTTTTTGTAAATAAGTACGTTTTCTCTTTCACTGATGGGCACTGATAAGGCGGCACTGACAGGCACTGATACGGTGGCACCGATGAGGTGGCACCAATGAGCGGGCACTGACGGGCACTGACGATGGACACAGATATGCGGCACTGATGGGCACTGGTAGGCGGCACTGATGGGTGGCACTGATATGCAGCACTGATGGGCATTGATAGGCGGCACTGATGGGCACTTATGGGTGGAACTGGGTGGCACTGGTTGGCACTGATGGGCACTGATAGGCGACACTGATGGGCACTGAAAGGCGGCACTGCTGGGCACTGATAGGGCGGCACTGATGGGCACTGATGGGCACTGATACGTGGCACTGATGGGCACTGATACGTGGTACGGATATGAGGCACTGATGGGCATTTCTGGTGGCACTGGCAGTGGTAGGCATTGGAGTGGGCACTGATTGGCAGCTGCCTGGGCACAGATTGGCAGCTGCTTGGGCACATAGTGGCATTTCCCTGGGGGTCTAGGGGCATACCTGGTTGTCCAGTGTGGATGGCTTCCCTGGTGGTCCTGGGCGGGATCTGAGGGGGGCTGTGCTGATAAACAATCAGCACAGACGCCCCCTGTCAGGAGAGCAGCTGATCGGCTCTCCTCTACTCGCATCTGTCAGATGCGCGTGAGGAAAAGCCGATCACCGGCTCTTCCTATTTACATCATGATCAGCCGTGATTGCACACGGCTGATCACGTGGTAAAGTCTCCCTCAGAGACTCTTTACCTAGATCGGTGTTGCAGGGTGTCAGACTGACACCCCGCAACAACGATCGCCGCGATGCGTGCCCCGGGGGCGCACAGCGGCTTGATATTCCTGATCACGTCATATGACGTCCGGTCAGGAATATCAAACCACTTTGCCGCCGTCATTTGGTAATAGGGCGGGCGGCAAGTGGTTAAAGAAAAAAATAATCACTCCCACCAAAAGGCCCCTACATCCATTATTGTATATCATGAGAGGGTGAGAGAGAGAGGGAGGGTGAGAGAGAGAGAGAGGGGGCAGTGAGAGATAGGGGGGGTTGAGGGAAAGAGGGGGTGAGTATAAGAGAGAGAAGGGGTGAGTGTAAGAGAGAGGGGGTGAGTGTAAGGAAGAGGGGGTGAGTGTAAGACCCCTTTCACACTGAGGCATTTTTCAGGCCCTTTTAAGCTCAAAATAGCACCTGTAAAACGCCTGAAAAATGCCTTCCTGCAGTCCCAGTGTGAAAGCCAGAGTGCTTTCACACTGGGGCGCTGTGCTGGCAGGACGTTAAAAAAAGTCCTGCAAGCAGCATCTTTGGGGCGGTGGAGGAGCAGTGTATACACCGCTATTGCACCGCTCCTGCCCATTGAAATGAATGGGCACCTCTGCCGAAGCGCCTGCAAAGCACCTCGGCATCGGCGCTACACAGGCACATTTAACCCTTTATTCAGCCGCTAGCGGGGGTTAAAAGTGCCCTGCTAGTGGTCGAATAGTGCCGCTAAAACGAAGGTAAAGCTCTGCTAAAAGGCAGGGTGGGGGGGGTAGCTGAGAGACAGAGGGGGGGCTGAGAAATAAAGGGGGGTTTGAGAGACAGGGGGGTGCTGAGAGACAGAGGAAGTGACTGAGAGACAGAGGAGGAGACTGAGAGACAGGGGGCAGAAAGGGGGGGGGGGGGCTGGGAGACAGAGGGGGGATTAAAAGATGAGGGGTTCTTAGAGACAGAGGGGGGTGCTGAGAGACAGAAGGGGGGGGTCTGAGAGACAGAGGAGGGGACTGAGAGACAGAGGGGGCAGAAAAAGGGGGCTGGGAGATAGGGGGCTGAGAGACAGATGGGGGTCTCAGAGATAGATGGGGTCTGAGAGACAGAGGGGGTGGCTGAGAAACAGAGGGGGGACTAAGTTACAGGAGGGGGGTCTGAGAGACAAAGGAGGGGACTGAGAGACAGGGGGGCTGAGAGACCGGGGGACTGAGAGACAGGGGGGACTGAGAGGGGGGCCAGCTTAGAGAAAGAGGGGAGGGCTGAGACAGACCACATAGAACTGTCCCTATCTGCAGTTCCTCCCTCTTCCCCCCCGTCTCAGTGTGCGGGCATGTATGTGCAGGATGCCTAGTACCTGATGGCCAGCAGTGGCAGCGCCATGGCCCCCCCTTTGATCCGGGGGTGCTCTAGCTGCTCTGCTCCTTCCAGCAGCTCCTTGGCAGCCTCTGCCTCCCGCGTGTTCTCTTCCTCGGGGCCCCCAATCAGCCTGTCCTCTGGCCTGGGCCGCACAGTTCTTGGAGCAGAGAAGAGGTGGAGAAATCGAGGTTCTGGGAATGTCAGGGTGGCCGCGCCCGCTTCTGTTTGTCTCTTCTGTGGTCAGGAAGGGGGTGGAGCTCTTCTCCCTCCTGGGGTCTCACATCTAACTGCCCCCCTCGCTGGCCACCTTCCCCAAATCCCTGCCGCTGTTTGCTGCCATTCTCCCCGCTGCCGCCAAAGTCTGAAAAAAAAATGTCCCACTGAGCCATCGGCCCACTGGGAAACTCCCGGTAGTCCTGATGGCCAGTACATGCCTGGGCTCTTTTTTTTATTGGGTTTGTTTCTTCCTTACCAAGTATGGGGTTAAGTATTTTCCTTCTTTTTTATGTTAAATCCTCTCCTTGTGTTGATTCAGGTAGGCCTCATATTTTATTTTTTTTCTTCAGTATCTGTTCTCCTGATCTTCTACTCTATACGCCTGCTCCCGTTGTTTTATGTTTAATGTTTTAATTTCTCCTTTTAGTTATTTTATTGTTCTTATGTGGTTATCTGATCTTTTTTATAGTTCCTCTACTCTTGTAAGTAGTGTCCAAGGTCATTATGTATTATTGCCATTTCTGTTTTAAGAAAATTCTTCAAAGCCGCAAACATGGCTGCCATTTCTGTTTTTGTTGGTAATTGGGCTTTCCTCTGTTGCTCTTCTTTATTCCCCATCTCAAAATCTATTTCAGTATTCTGTTCTGCTCTTGATTGAGAAAGTGTACTTATTTCTAGGGATGTGCTGTTCTCTACTTTTTTTCCCTTTACTTCTGTCTGGAGCCCCCCGGCGCCTTGCTGCTTTTCTGATCTTTGTTTATCTCCATTGCCCCCTTGGGTCATGTACTTTTTTATCGGACCTGGGCTTAGGCTGAGACAGGGTGATTTTGCCACAGCTCCTCCTCTTGTTTATCTCCCCCTCATTCTATTTGTTTCCAGTTTATCTTTTATGTTTCTTCTCCTTCCTTTTTCTGCTGCTCCTCTTGATGTTTTCTTTTGTTATTTTACTTTTTAGTCCAAATGTAGGGCGGTGAGTCATATACAGTATCTTACAATAGCCATTAATGTCTAAACCACTGGCAACAAAAGTGAGTAAACCCCTAAGTAAAAATGTCCAAATGGGGCCCAAAGTGTCAATATTTTGTGTGGCCACCATTATTTTCCAGCACTGCCCTAACCCTCTTGGGCATGGAGTTCACCAGAGCTTCACAGGTTGCCACTGGAGTCCTCCTCCACTCCTCCATGACAACATCATGGAGCTGGTGGATGTTAGAGACCTTGCGCTCCTCCACCTTCCATTTAAGGATTCCCCACAGATGCTCAATAGGGTTTAGGACTGGTGCCATGCTTGGCCAGTCCATCACCTTTACCCTCAGCTTTTTTTAGCAAGGCAGTGGACATCTTGGAGGTGTTTGGGGTCGTTATCATGTTGGAATACTGCCCTGCGGCCCAGTCTCTGAAGGGAGGGGATCGTTCTCTGCTTCAGTATGTCACAGTACATGTTGGCATTCATGGTTCCCTCAATAAAGTGTAGCTCCCTAGTTCTGGCAGCACTTATGCAGCCCCAGACCATGACACTCCCACCACCATGCTTGACTGTAGGCAAGACACACTTGTCCTTGTACTCCTCACCTGGTTGCCGCCACACAAACGCTTGACACCATCTGAACCAAATAAGTTTATCTAGGTCTCATCAGACCACAGGACATGGTTTCAGTAATCCATGTCCTTAGTCTGTGCATCATCTTTGGAAGAGGCTTCCTTCTGGGGCGACAGCCATGCAGAGCAATTTGATGCAATGTGCGGCATATGGTCTGAGCACTGACAGGCTGACCCCCCACCCCTTCAACATCTGCAGCAATGCTGGCAGCACTCATACGTCTTTTTCTCAAAGACAATCTCTGGATATGATGCTGAACATGTACACTCAACTTCTTTGGTTGACCATGGCGAGGCCTATTCTGAGGGGAACCTGTCCTGTTAAACCACTGTATGGTCTTGGCCACTGTGCTGCAGCTCAGTTTCAGGGTCTTGGCAATCTTCTCATAGCCTAGGTCATCTTTATGAAGAGCAACAATTTTTTTTTCAGATCCTCAGAGTTCTTTGCCATGAGGTGCCATGTTGAATTTTCAGTGACCAGTATGACAGAGTGAGAGCAATAACACCAAATTTAACACACCTGCTCCCCATTCACACCTGAGACCTTGTAACACTAACGAGTCATATGACACCGGGAAGGGAAAATGGCTAATTGGGCCCAATTTGGACCTTTTTACTTAGGGGTGTGCCCAATTTTGTTGCCAGCGGTTTAGGCATTAACCACTTGCCGACCGCCTAACGCAGATATACTGCGACAGAATGGCACGGGCAGACAAAATCACGTACCTGGTACGTGATTTGCCTCCGGATTTGCCTCCCGCAGGCATCCAAGTAAGTCTGCACAACACTACACACAGTCGGACATTGATCGGACATTCCGACAACAAAATCCTAGGATTTTTTCCGACGGATGTTGGCTCAAACTTGTTTTGCGTACACACGGTCTTACAAAGTTGTCGGAAATTTCCGATCGCCAAGAACGCAGTGACGTAAACCACGTACGAGACTAGAAAAGTTCAGAACCAAGCGCGGCACCCTTTGGGGTCCTTTTGCTAATCTCATGTTAGTAAAAGTTTGGTGAGAGACGATTCGCGCTTTGTCAGACTTGTGGTTTTCAGATCATTTTCTGCTGTTCAGTTTGTGCTTGTGGGTTTGTATCTGCTCTTCAGTGCGTGCAGCAAGCTACGTGTGAATTTGATTAGACATTGTGTTCTTGTTCGTTCGTTACTGTTTTTCAGGTCACTCTTCACAGGCCTTGCTGTTCTTCAGTGCGTTCTGTTACTTCGTTCTGAGCAGCCGACCGTTTTCTAGCCATGTTGCGTATAGGTACTCCTCGTAGAGTTCCTGCTGTGCGGGGGCTTGGTGTTGGGGTCCTGACCTTGACACAAGTCCAGTCCACGAACAGGGTGGGGAGGAGTTCATGGACCAAGAATTGGTTGCTCCAGCGTGACCAGTTCTGTCATATGCCTTTGCTCCGTGAGATCCGTGAGAATAATCCTGATGATTTCAGGAACTTTCTCAGGGTGACGGACCCCATATTTCACCGTTTGTTGGCTTCGCTGACCTCCTATATCAGCAGGCAGGATACCTGCATGAGGCAAGCCATCACTCCGGAGCAGAGTCTCGTCGCTACCCTGCGGTACTTGGTGACAGGGAGAAGCCTGCAGGACCTTAAGTTCTCCACAGGCATCTCCCCCCAGGCTCTGGGTATCATTATCCCAGAGACCTGTTCTGCCATCATACAGGTCCTGCAGAAGGAGTATATTAAGGTAAGATATTATATTTTGTAATGTATTGACATTTTATTGTATTTAATGTTTGATAATATATTGTATTTCTTTCCTCATTCCCTAATTACCATGATTTTAATATGCTGTGAATGTCCCCTTTGTCCTCATGCATGCTGCATTTTTATGTAATTATTTTTTTGTCCTTCATACATATTTGCCTTCACTTACCGCCCCAGCATGGTCTCCTGCCCCTATATTCACCCCTTGTAGTCCAAATGTGCTCAAATGTGTGAAATGTGTATTTATATCTTTGTATTATGACACTTCTTACCTGTTCAGTGGGCTGCCAATAGTGTAACTAAGGAGGGGCTGTTCCAAGTAATACCCATTATTTAGGCATTCATCTCTCAATGAAGTGGAGAGAGTTACCTGTCCAAGAGCCCCCCCCCCTATAATGTTAGAAATGGCCCATGACAGGGGGGGAGGGGGAATATGATAGGTGTACCTTATACTTTGGTCTTTAAAAATTCCCATTAATAAATGTTATCTTGATGTTGGCCAAGAATGTTTGTGTCTAATCTGCTTTCCATGCTTATGTGCAAAAAGACAAATTTTTTTTTGTTTTCCTCAACAGTTTCCTTCCACGCCACAGGAATGGCAGACTGTGGCCTCCCACTTTGCCCAGCGGTGGGACTTTCCTAACTGCGGAGGGGCAATTGATGGGAAACACGTCCACATCGTCCCACCACCCAACTCGGGGTCGTACTATTATAATTATAAGGGGTTCAATAGTATTGTGATATTGGCGGTGGTGTCGGCTACTTATGAGTTCCTGTATGTGGACGTGGGGAAGAATGGCCGGATGTCCGATGGTGGAATCATCGCCCAGACGGAGTTTTACAGGCGTCTCCAGAATGGCAGCTTGGACTTGCCACCTTCAGAAGAGAATGTGGAAGGACTCCCATTCGTCTTCGTTGCGAATGAAGTATTTGCGCTGGAGGACCATCTTATGCGGCCATTCCCGATGAGGACCCTCACCCCGGACCAGAGGATTTTTAATTACCAGCTGGCCAGAGCCAGAAGAGTGGTGGAGAACACATTTGGAATCATGGCCAGCCGGTTCCGCCTATTTCTGACACCCATACATATGGCGGAGTATAAACTGAATCATATTATCCTGGCATGCTGTGTTCTACATAACTTTTACGTCAACATTCTGCCAACTATGCTGGCTCAGTTGGGCCTGAGGCCAGAATGATAAATGAAACAACCCTGACAGCGCTTGAAAGTGGCCGTCCTGGCTTGCCCTCCCTGAGTGCCCGTGATGTCCGGCTAAGATACCCTGAGTTCTTTGCGGGTAGGGGGGCCATTAATATGCCAGACAATGTGTGAAACCTTTATCAAATAAAAAAAAAAAATCTGCAAATCTTTGGTGACATTTAATGCTTGTGTTTTGTTTAGCTGACCCTGTCAGAAATGTGGTGAGTCGTGAAAATGGCGTGATTTGTAACCTTACAAAGAACTGTTAGGTGTTATTTACTAAAGGCAAAGACACTTTGCACTACAAGTGCACTTGAAACTGCACTTGTAATGCAAAGTGGATTTGCCCTTATGAAATAACACCCATTGTCACAGAAAACAGCAATTAGAGCACCCCAAAAGTGTTGTAGCGTTGAGACAATTATTCACACATTCTTGAATAATGACAATCTTTTTAATACCTGCACAATCACATGTGCATTTTGACAAGGTTTTTAAAACAAACCAACATGTTTGTTGTATAACAATTTTCGGGATGGCATTAGAAAAAGTAGAAATGTCCTTTTAACATAAAACTGGCATGTTTAAAACCAACAAGAAAGACACAAATCTTGAACTTACAAAGTTCACATTTGGTAGAACTTGAAGGCAATATCAGATATGAGTATTTAGGAACTGTGTTTGATATTGCGTTCAGATGGGGTGAAGTCACCCCCCCCCCCCCGGAAAAGACAAATTTTGAAGATGCACACCAATTTACGAATGTCAACATGTGCTACCTGCCATCACGGTGTTTTGGGGGAGCAACCCCTTCCTCTCAGCTACTTTATTATTGAGGAAGAGGTTGCACCCCCAAAACGCGTCCATTGATCTCCCGTGATGGCAGATAGCACATGTTGGCACACTGTGTGCATCTTCAAAATTTGGCTTTTCTACAATTTGCAAAACAATTTTTTTTTTGTTTTCAAACGTTTTTATTGTAGGAAAATATAGCATTTGGGTGTACAGGCACTGTAGTGACATGAATCACATTGGTAAGAAAGCATTTAACAGATAAATGAAATATCACACACAGTGCAGACCATAGTTCACATAAGCGTACAAAGTGGGCCCATAAAACAATGGTAGTAAAATAAAAAGGAAATAAAAAGACAAACGAGTAAAGAAAAAAATAGGAAAACAGAAATCATACAGTTGTGATCAATGTGCACTTCTAATAAAATAAGTTTACAGTCAGGGAGTAAGAAACAATGTGTCTATTATTGTAAGGATCTAATATGTTGTGAAGGCCCTGGGGTGTCCCCTTAGCGTGTTCTTAACAAATAAAGTTAACCTTCACTTTACAGAGGGTCAGCCGAAGAATCTGAGGGATCCTCCAGTCTATTGCTCAATAGATGAGCTGTCCAGATGTTCCATTTTCGGTCAAATATAGGCATGGAATCTAGGAGAGTATGATGTATTCTCTCCATAGACCTGATAAACTCCATACGAGAAATCACCTGTGACCAGGATACCTGGGGGCGCTTCCAGTTCAATGCTATTGCCCATTGAATCGCACTGAAGAGTGTATGGATTAATTTTTGTAAGGGGAGGGGAACATCTGGAAGCTCCGCAAACAGCAGACACATCTGACATGTCAATGTAAGCGATATTCCGGAGAGAAGTCTTATAAGGGATGTAGTTTTGTGCCAGACGGTGTCTAAGGCCTTACAACTCCAGAACGTATGCAACAACGTTCCCCTGTCCTGGCATCCTCTGAAACATGTGCCAGCGACCAGGGGATATATTCTATGAAGACGCTCCGGAGTGTAGTACCATCTAGTGTGAAGCTTAAGCACTGTTTCCTTTATTGACACAGAACGTGTACATTTGTGCATGTTGTCTATCATGTCCTGCCAATCTCCGTCAGGGATCTCTTGGGCCATCTCCACCTCCCAAGCCACCATCGCTAACGATTTTCGAGGGGAGTTGTGGTCATTAAGGTATCCATAAAATACGGAGATTGTCCCCTTATCTCTCGCCTCTTCTCCACACAGATGTTCAAATGGGGTTTTCGACATCTCCACCCCGCCTCTCAAAAGAGTCGAGTAGAAGTGTCGAATTTGCAAGTATTGGTGGAACTCAGATCTACTCATACCATAGGTCTGCTGCAGGTGGGTGTAGGAGCAGAAAGAGGCGTTCTGCAGCAGAGAAGCGAGGTTCACCAAGCCTAGTGCAATCCATTTAAGATATGGCAAATTGGAGGAAAAAGCTGGGGGAAATGAGGGTTCTCCCAAAAAAGAGGATAAGAGGGGGACGTCAGAATGCAACCTGAACTTTTTACGGTAAAGGGACCATAGATAAAGTGATTGACCAACAATATTGTTTAATGGGGTAATATCTTTAGGAGAGACTGAGCGGGACCAGAGAAGGCCGGGGAGGTAGTATGGAGTTATTGAGATCCGCTCAAATTGTAGCCATGGCACCGAGGTAGGGAAGGAATGCCACTGCGCCATTTGGGTAAGCCGAGATGCCAGGAAGTATTTCCATAGATCTGGGCATCCCAAACCCCCACTCCCCTGGGCTCTATACATCAGTACCCGTCCCATTCGCGGCTTTTTATTCTGCCATATAAACTTGAGCAGGTCCATCTGAACCCTCTGAAGAATTGATCGCGAAACATATAGAGGTAGGGATCTGAAGAGGAATAGGAGTTTGGGGAGGATATTCATTTTCACTGCCTGGATTCTCCCTAGAAATGATATGTGATAGGAGGACCACTGATTTAACAAGTATTTGACATTGGAAAAAGCTGGAGGATAGTTCAATGAGTATAACTGTTTCAAAGAGGGGGCCAATTTAACTCCTAGGTATTGTAGAGAGACATGGTTCCATGAGAATTTAAATTTATCTGTAAGGGTGGTCAATAGGGGTTGCGGAAGGTGAATTGGTAGAGCCGAACATTTGGAGGGGTTGACGCCCAGGCCTGATAGTTTATGGAAAGAGTCAAGGGAGGACATGAGGTTAGGGAGGGAGAGTAGGGGGTCTGAGATGAATAGCAGTACATCATCTGCGTAAAGGCCAAGTTTAAATTCCTGATCTCCCTTTCTGTAGCCCCTGATGTTCGGGTCATTAGAGATGGATCTAGACAGGGGCTCCATAGCCAACGCAAACAAAAGCGTGGATAAAGGACACCCCTGTCTAGTGCCACACCCCAGAGAGAAATAATCTGAGTAGCATCCTGGAAGCTTAATTCGGGTTTTTGGGTTATGGTAAAGGGCTTTAAAGCCATGTATAAATGCCCCATTAAAACCAAATCTGGCCAATACTGTATCTAAATACGTCCAGAGGACACTATCAAATGCTTTGTTTATATCTAAACTTAAAAGCAATACTGAGTTGGAGTTCATATGGGCATCCTGCAAGATATTAGTGGCCAAACGTATATTATCTGTGATCTGCCTCGATGGGATAAATCCGGTTTGATCGGGCGATATCAAGGTTATAATAACTTTGGCCAGTCTGTCGGCCAAGATCCTCCCGAATATTTTGAGATCGTTATTTATAACCGAAATGGGGCGAAAATTTTGGGGTAGGGTATGATCTTTGCCAGGTTTGGGAATAAGGGACATATTGGCCAATAGCATTTCTTCAGGGAAACATTGTCCTTTGAGTATTTGATTAAACATATTAGTGAGTGTGGGGAGTCAACAAACTTTTTGTAATAAACAGGAGAGAAGCCATCAGGGCCTGGGGCTTTAGAGGGTTTAAGAGAGGAGATAATAGAGGCCACTTCCTCTGATGAGCAGGGGGCATTTAGGATGTCCAATTGCTCCTCTGAAAGTCGAGGGAGCGAGAGGGAATCCAGCCATGACTGCATAGGGGGAGGGCGTGAAGGGTCTGGGCCAGAAAAAAGTTTTTGATAGAAGGTGGAGAAAATCTGCAGAACATGTTTTGGATGAGAGGTTAGGTTGCCATGGCAATCCTTTAGATTATAGAGATGGGTCGGTTGGGTAGACTGTTTAAGCTTTCGCGCAAACAGCGTGGAAGCAGAGTTACTGTATAGGAGGAAGCGGGCTTTAGACCATCTAAGAGACTTCTCTATGTGATCTGACAGTATATCATCTAGAGCCCTCCTTTTTTCAGTGATTTGAAGGAGCAATTCCTGTGTAGGGGTCTGAGTGTGTCTATGATATAGTTGTTCCAGTTCTAAGGTAAGTTTGTGGGTGTCCTGTTGTTTCTGTCTTTTTTGGGTCGTGGAAATCTCTATTAGATGGCCCCTCATCACAGCCTTATGGGCTGCCCACAGAGAGGTAGGGGAAATGTTCTCTACATTATTAAGCCTGAAATATTCGTTAAGACGTTCCACCAACTGAGCCATAATCACAAGATCTGTGAGTAGTGTGTCATTGAGGCGCCAGGACCTGGCTATATGTGGGAGGCCCAAGCATGAGATATGGGTGGATACAAGGTGGTGGTCCGACCATGGGCACACATGAATGTTGGCAGTAGTCGAGTTCACTGTCAGAGAGGGGGTGCCAAAAATATAGTCTAAACGAGAGTAACTGTCATGGGGGTGGGAGTAGAACGTATATTCCCTAGAGCCGACATTGTGGGCTCTCCAAATATCTATGAGTTGGGAGGATTTTAGGGAATGTTGAAGGGATTTGGGAAAGGCCTGGGACGTTGGACATGTTCGGCTTCTATCAAGTCCTGAGTGGGCAACTAAATTAAAGTCCCCCCCGATTAGCATATGGGGGAATGGAACTTATCTAACGTTAGGAAGAATTCCTTGAAAAACGTTGCCTGTGAGGTGTTTGGGGCATACACCGAGGCTATAGTTAGAAGTTTGTTTTGGATGGTACCCTGAGCTATCACGAAACGACTGTTGGGATCTTTATAGATCTTTTGAGCCTGAAACATCACAGAGCTTTTGATAAAGATGGCCGCCCCTCTAGACCTGGACCCATGAGTGGTGAAATAGCTTTGATTAAAAGATTTGTCAAAGTATGATGGGTGATTATCTCTGGAGAAGTGAGTCTCTTGGAGTAAAACTATATCTGCACCAAGAGATTTATACATTTTGAATGCTTTTCTTCTCTTCTGAGGGGTATTAAAACCTTTAACGTTATGGGAAATTATATTAATACCCATGGTTATTTATAGTAAATTCGCTAGGGTCAGTAAGGGGTCCAGGCCGAGAGGGAGCCGTCAAACAACAACCCGGCCTCCTCAGAGGCATTGCATAGCTTAGACGCACAGTCCAATGAGGCTGCACGTATCCAAACCCTGAGTTGGTAGCACATACATCACTAAAGTAAAGCCAGTAGACTTGAATAACATAAAAAGAAAATAAAAACATAAAATCATAACCACAGAGAAATAAAAAAACTAGAAGCCTGAAAACTAGGCCAAAAAAAGGCCAAACATAGCTCCGGGGGGTCATGGGGAAAAACATCCCATGGACCCAAAAAAAAGTGTCCATTCGGACCATAAGGTCCGACACTCTGAGCGGTAGTGTTCGTGTCATCCGTACAGACATAAATTCTGCTGAGGAATTTACCTGTGGGGAATCAACCAGCTTCGACATCACTAACCAGACGAGAAGCCAGTCAGTTCTCATTAATAAGGAGTGTGGGGACAATCATGCGGACGCATCCGGGAGTCCGTAATGAGCCGGGAGAGTCCAATGTTCTCTAAGCATGTCGGGAGATGTTCCAATCTCGATACCTTGGAGGGAGAGAAACAAAGAGAAAAACAGGGGTAGGGGGAAAAAGTAAAAAAGAGGAGAGATAAAAAAAAGAAAAAAGTGTGCCTCGAAGTCAGTCACGGCGTTGATCACGGCGGTCTCTTCTAGGTGGAGGGGTCGCCCAAATAGCTGAGTGACGTGGAGTGGAGGGTAGTCTGGGCAGGGAAGCCGCATCAAGGAGGCCCATCTTCACCAGTAATTCCTTTCCCTCCGTCGGTGTGGTTACGGTGTAGGTTGTGCCGTTGTGGGGCACCTGGAGCCTGAATGGGAAGCCCCAGCGATAGCGAATACTGGCAGTCTGGAGAACCGAATCAACTTCCTTCATCCTTCTGCGCTTATCCAGGGTGGTAGGGGAGATGTCAGGGTAGATTTGAATCTGGGTACCTTCCAGACGAATGCTTGGGCTGTTCCGCGAGGCTCTAAGTATTTCCTCTTTGATCAGGAAGTCCTTAAGACAGAGTACTATGTCCCTTGGTGGTTTCTCTGGGGGAGGGGGGGGGGGGCGAAGGGCCCTATGGATCCTATCGCAGGAGAAGGCCGACAGTGGGGAGTCTGGCAGGAGGGATTGGAAAATCTTCTGTATCGTGGGTAGTAGATCAGTGACTGATGCAGGCACTCCGCGCACCCTGAGATTGTTGCGGCGGTTCCTGTTATCGAGGTCCTCAATGTGGGCTTGTAGCTGCAGGACCGTTTCAGATAGGGACTCATGTTCCTTCCTTAGGTCAGAATACACTAAGGAGAGCTCATCGTATTTTGTCTCAAGTAAATCAGTTCTGCTACCCAGGGCCGCAATCTCCAGGGACAGCGTGTTGGTAGACTTGTGGAGCTCAGATTGAAATTTTTGGGCGATCTTGTCATACATTAACGTCAGGCTCTCATCCAGATCAGCTTTAGTAAGTTGAAATGTGTACTCACTGTCTCCCTGGGAGTGCGGTGGTGAGGGAGCCGTGCCTGAGTCTGTGTCTTCCGGGCGCCATCTTGGGCCTGCATGCTTCTCTCCTTCTCTCTCAGCAAATATGTCGTTAAGGATCTTTGGGCCGGTTTTCCACGGCGATTTCTGGTGCCCGTCATGTGCTGAGTATTCCGCCGGGGGTGCGGGGGAAAGTTAGGTAAATTACGTGTGTTGATCGCCCCGGGGAAGTGCCGTTAGTCTCCGCGACTCACGGAGCTCTCAGCCCTTGCTTCCTCCTCGGTTCACGCCGCGCATGCGCTGCAAAACAATTTTAAAAGTGTAGTACACCATAAAAGAAAGGGCTTTGTAGGGGTTTTAAACTCTCCCCAAAAGATCAAGGATGTTCTTATTTTTTTTTAATAACATCATTGACGTTTTTCGTGATGTTTTCCAATGCAGCATTACACCCCATGATCACGCCCAATCAGGATCTGTGCACTTTCCGAGGTGAAAGGATCAGGATCCACAACATCACCTAAAAAGAGAGGAACCAAAAAAAAAAAACATGTATTATAAATATGCCGGCATTCATCTCTTACCTGAACCTGTGGTCGCAGACACTCACCTGTTGTGGTGACTAGTTCCACCACATCTTCTTCCTCCTGCTCTTCTTGTGTTGAGGGTATTTCCCCTTCTTGCAGAGGCGGGGGGTCTCTGGTCTCCTCGGATGAGGGGTGTCCTCTGAGTCTTTTCTCCCCTATGTAAAAAAAAATGGTATACTTAGCACACAGATATTTGATGGCAGAACTATAAATATGAAACATTGCTTGGAAGTGGGGTACAATTGTCTATTTTGGCTGAGTTCCAAGATGTAGAATTTTGAGTGTCCTTTGTCAAGCTTCAATACTTTACCTGTTTTCTACAAGCTTCACAGATGGAGACCCCCCTATAGTATACACTGGAGCACCTGTGTGGGCCCCCTAATAAAAAGGGTGTTCTTGTGTCCCACACTAGTGCTCCAACATCCAGATGTGTAAACAGCTGCTGAGTGTCCTCTTCTTACACAGAATCTAGTTTGCTATTCATTCTAGTAACAAACCCATCTACGCAACCAAATTAGTTTCATACAAGTAGGCCCTAAAAAATGTGGTCCAATGCATATGGCAAAAAAAAAATGGTGTTTTATATGCCGAAAGAAAAATGTTTGATACGAACGGAAAAATGTGCCCATGAACATTAAAGTTGCCATTTTAAACTGTACAACAGTTCCTAAAAGCACATGGAGCAGCACGAATGTAATAAACACAAAAAGAATAGGAACACTGGACAACTACTTACTTTTTTGCAGCACTCTCCGGATCTTTCTGTACTGCTCGTGTTCTCTTAATTTCAGGTCCGACCACCGCTTCCTGAGCTGATCTTTCGATCGGCGTACCCCGAAATTTCGGTGCAGACTCTTGACCACTTTCGCCATTATCTTGGCCTTTCTGACATTGGGGTTGGGGTAAGGTCCATACTTTCCGTCATAGTCGGCCTTCTTCAGGATGTCGACCATCTCCAACATCTCCCCAAAGGACATATTTGAGGCCTTAAATCTTCTCCTTCTTGACCCAGACGTTTCCGGCTCCGGGCTTTCCTCCCCCTCCTCCTTGCTGCTATAATTAGCACGCACCTGCTGTGTCTCCGCCATGTGCTCTTCCCCCACTGCGCCGAATGAAAAGGGGCAGGGAATAGACTAGAAAGAATGTCAGGGGCGGGCGGAGTTACACGCATGCACAGTGTGTATAAAGCGTAACACGCGTGCGTAGTACGTACGATCTGTTAGCGGAGGAAGGAGTATCGAAAGCGACGATCGTGATAACGAAGGTAAGAGCCAAACTTGGGCCTATACTGCTTCTAGATTGAGGCCTATATTGTAACAAGATTAGGAGAGTTTTGCCTGACATTAGGCTTTGTCTTGTGTTGTGTCTTGCAGTGAAAATGGATATCTTGAAAGATGACGACTTTATGGCAATCTTCATTGACATGTTCAGGGAGCTGCCTTGTCTGTGGCAGATAAACCACCCACATTATAAGAACCAAACAAAGAGGAAGGCAGCACTGGATCAATAGCTGGAATTTGTGAAGACGGTGATCCCCACGGCAGACATCACCTATTTGAAGATCCTAATTGGTGGCCTGAGGAGCACTTTTCTAAGGGAGCACAAGAAGGTCCAGGATTCCCAGAGATCCGGAGCAGCAGATGACATCTATGTCCCCAGGATGTGGTACTATGACAGGCTGCATTTTCTGGCAGGTCAGACTGAACCCAGGCCAGCACTCTCCAGTCTTACTTCCATGCTTCCTTCCACCCCAGCTGAGGCTTCTGACGCCCAACCTGGGCCTTCCAGGCAGCAACATGTGGAGGAGCCCAGCTTGAGCCAGGTATAACATTTCTCTAAATATTTCTGCTTGTCCAATCAATTATGTTAACTAGATGTTAGTTTGGAGTACTAATTTCTGATTGTGATTGATGATGCAAAAACTAAAACCATGTCCCTTTTTCATACACAGGGAAGTCTCAGCCAGGAGGAGGCCGGGCCAAGCAGGCTGCCTGATATGCAGGTCCCTCCCCTCCACCCGCAAAAACAAAGTGGCAGGAAGAGGAGTACCCTGGAGGAGGCTGCCATAGGCCTCTTTTGGAAGGCTACAGAGGCCCTGAGAAGCCCACACACTGTGGAGGAGGACTTTGCTTGCATAACTGCCTGCAAAATGAGGTAGATGGAGGAGGGCCAACAACTCATGTGTGAGTCCTTAATGTTGGAAGCTCTCAATAAGGGGTTGAGGGGCCAAACAACATCTGCTACCCACATTTGTGACCCCACACATGGTCCTCCTCCTCCTCCAGGTCCTACTACTCCTCCTCCTCCTCCAGGTTCTACTAGTCCTCCTCCTCCTGCAGGTCCTACTCCTCCTCCTGCCACATCTCTAACAACTGAGCCACAGCCAGGAAGGAAGCGTGGAAAGAAGACCAGAAAGTGATGACCCTGGGTCCAGTCTGGTCTGGCAAAAGATGCAGCCTCTTGTGGTACCACAGCCTGGGGACACAGATGTCATCTGCTGCTTTCCGGATCTCTGGGACTTCTGGACCAGACTGCACTCCCTTAGATAAGGACTCCTCAGGCCACCAATTTTGATGTTAAAGAATTGATGTCTGCCCTGGGGGTCCAAGGCTTCGCTAATTTCAGCTGTTTCTCCAGTGTTGCCTCCCTCTTTGTTTGGTTCTGAGCCCTTAATAAAGGATTTTTTGTTTCAATTATACTCTCCTATGTGTTTTTTCCTTCAAAAGGGACAGTTTGTTTGTGATGATTCAGGTACATTTCTAAAGTACAATGTGAAATAAACAAGGGACACCAACACCAAACAATCTCCTTGAGATTAAATAATACAAGATATCAATGGTGTTGTGGTAACTTGACACACAAAACACACACAAAAATATTATGGAGTAAAACTAAAACTAAAATAGAACAAAGATCAGCCTTGAAAAAAATACAAACCTAAAAAAAAAAAAAACAGCCTTTAAAAAAAAACAACCCAAAATTAATTTTGTCTGATGTGACAAATCCAAATATATTGAGGGAGTCCCGATAAATAATAAAGAAATAAGTTTGTGAGAACTCTGTGTGAATATGAGCAGCAAAACTACTTAATTCTTCTCACATTATAAAGAAGAAGAGAATGCGCTGTATTAAACTATTTTTGACATTGCAGCGTGACGAAAGTGCTGTATCCATTCCGAACGCTAATTTTACCCGACCGAGCTGTTCCATCTCGGAATTTCTTCTGAGCATGCGTGCCACTTTGTGCTTCGAAACAGGCCACACATGGTCGGAATTGACGCGATCGGATTTTGCTGTCTGAAAATTTTATAGCATGCTCTCAAACTTTGTGTGTCGGAAAATCCGATGGAAAACGTCCGATGGAGCCCACACACAGTCGGAATATCCGACAACACGCTCTGATCGGACATTTTCCATCGGAAAATCCGACCGTGTGTACAGGGCATAACAGTATAAGTATAATAACAGTATAATCAGTATTTCTGATTATTGCATTGGTGTCATTTTGTGACAGTTATAAGTGTTAGGCCCCTTTAGGTCTAGGGTACCCCCTAACAAAGTTTTAACCCCTTGATCACCCCCAGTCGCCAGTGTCACTAAGCGATAATTTTTCTGATCGCTGTATTAGTGTCACAGGTGACGCTAGTTAGGGAGGTAAGTAGCTAGGTTCGTCGTCAGCGTTTTATAGCGTCAGGGACCCCCATATACTACCTAGTAAAGGTTTTAATCCCCTGATTGCCCCCTAGTTAACCCTTTCACCGGTGATAACAGTATAACTGTTACAGGTGACGCTGGTTAGTTAGTTTGTTTTTTATAGTTTCAGGGCACCCGCCGTTTATTACCCAATAAAGTTTTAACCCCCTGATCGCCCGGCGGTGATATAAGTTAAGTTTTAGGGTCTGCATCGCCCCAAGCAGCGTCAGGCTAGTGCCAGTACCGCTAACACCCACGCACGCAGCATACACCTCTCTTAGTGGTATAGTGGTATCTGAACGGATCAATAACTGATCCAATCAGATCTATACTAGCGTCCGCAGCAGTTTAGGGTTCCCAAAAACACAGTGTTAGCGGGATCAGCCCAGATACCTGCTAGCACCTCCGTTTAGCCCCTCTGCCCAGCCCAGTCCAGCCCACCCAAGTGCAGTATCGATCAATCACTGTCACTTACAAAACACTAAACACACATAACTGCAGCGTTCACAGAGTCAGGCCTGATCCCTGCGATCGTTAACAGTTTTTTGGTAGCGTTTTGATACAGTCGCTAACAGTCAGGAGCTTTTTTACCTGTGAGTCTCACTAGTGTACCACTAAATTTAGAGCCCAAAATGGCAAATCGAAGGTACACCAGTGAAGAGGCCTACACTTTTCTGAGCATGACAGATAGTGAAGAGGAAGTCACTCATCTGTCAGATTCAGGCTCAGAATACGAACCTGTAGACAGCAGCGGCTCCATGACAGATAGCTCTGACGACAGGGTTGTGGTCCCTGCCAAGGTCAGGCGTACCTGACACCAATCTTCTTCTTCTACTGTTGAGGTGCAAGAACCGCAGGGCTCTCATATGGAGCAGAGAAGTACTATCGCCGCTATTCCTTCTGGTGAACTGGCAAGCACCAGCGGCCTAGTACACTGACCCAATTCGCCATATGCCCTTGTTCTCTGCCTCCATAACCAGGGCACGATATGAGCAGATCTTGTGGTTCATGAACAAACGATCGGCTCTACAAAATTCGGCCCCTTGTAAACCACTTCAGCCAACGTTTTGCAGACTTGTTTACTCCCCATCAAGTTGTCTGCGTTGATTAGTGCCTGATTAAGTTTTCTGGCCGCTTGGCATTCAAGCAGTACCTTCCCAGCAAGCGTGCCAGATACTGGGTCAAGATGTATAAGCTCTGTGACAGGGCCACCGGCTATACATGTAGTTTTATGGTTTACAAGGGAAAAGATAGCCACGTAGAGCCGACAAACTGCCCTGACTATATAGCAAGTGCTGGCAAGATTGTGTGGGACTTGGTGTCACCCTTATTCGGAAAGGGGTACCACTTATATGTGGACAATTATTACATGAGCTTGCCACTTTTTAGTCACTTGTTTGATCAGCAGATTGGAGCATGTGGCACCATGCGACCTAATCGCCGGGGCTTTCCCCAGCGGCTTGTAGATTCCTGTCTTAGGCTGGGGGAGAGAGCCTGCTTCAAGTGTAATACCTTGCTCGCTATGAAGTGGAGGGATAATAAGAATGTTTTCGTTCTTACCTCCCTTCATGCAGACACGACGGTCCAAATTACTACAGCGACTGGTGTTGTGGAGAATCGCCTCTGTGTCCACGAATATAACCAAAATATGGGAGGGGTGGACCTCAATGACCAGTTGTTGGCGCCGTACCTAATTGCCCGTAAGGCCAGACGCTGGTACAAGAAAGTGTCTGTTTATTTATTTTAATTGGCTTTGATGAACGCTCATGTGCTATACAGAGCTTCAGGACAGACTGGATCCTTCCTTAAATTCCAGGAAGAGATCATCAGAGCCCTTCTGTTTTCAGATGGTGCCCCACCTCACCTTACCCAACCAAATGCAGTAAGCCGGCTGCATGAGAGGCATTTTCTTTATGTCCTCCCAAGTACCCCTACCCAACGAGCCCCCCAAAAAGATGTTGTGTCTGCAGCAAGCGCAGACATAGGTGTGACACCCGCTATTATTGTCCCTCCTGTCCTGACAATCCTGGTCTTTGCATTGGTCAATGTTTTGAACGCTACATACACTAGTTGAGTATTAGCATAGGGTACAGCACTGCACAGACTAGGCACACTTTCACAGGGTCTCCCAAGATGGCATTGCATTTTGAGAGACCCGAACCTGGAAAAGGTTACAGTTACAAAAGTTACAGTTACAAAAAAAGTGTAAAAAAAAGAAAAAAAAAAAAAAACACAAAAAAACAAAAAAAAAAAAAAAAATAGTTGTTGTTTTATTGTTCTCTCTTTATTCTCTCTCTATTGTTCTGCTCTTTTTTACTGTATTCTATTCTGCAATGTTTTATTGTTATTATGTTTTATCATGTTTGCTTTATAGGTATGCAATTTTTTTATACTTTACTGTTTACTGTGTTTTATTGTTAACCATTTTTTTGTTTTCAGGTACGCCATTTAGCTGCAGAGCGGATATATTTATCTTGACAGCAACAGCGTTTGCTCCCACGATACATGTCGTGACTCCAGCGCTGTTGGAGGTGATTTCATCACCACAGTTAAAAAAAAGAGCATATATGCCGAAGCATGGGGGCAGCAGGGGCGGAGGAGCGATTTGCTACTACCTTTTGCGGGTGGATGCCCCCATGCTTCGGCATATACCGTATTTATCGGCATATAACACGCACCGGCGTATAACACGCACCCCAATTTAGGAGGGAATTTTAAGGAAAAAAAAACTTTTAGGAGGGAAGTTGAAGGAAAAAAAAAACTTACATTTAAATGCCCATCATTGCAGCCTTCTCAGTGCAGCCTTGCCCCAGTGCAGCCATGTCAGTGCAGCCATGTCAGTGCAGCCATGTCAGTGCAGCCTTGTCAGTGCAGCCTTGTCAGTGCAGCCTTGTCAGTGCAGCCTTGTCAGTGCAGCCTTCCCCAGTGCAGCCTTCCCCAGTGCAGCCTTCCCCAGTGCAGCCATGTCAGTGCAGCCATGTCAGTGCAGCCTTGTCAGTGCAGCCTTGTCAGTGCAGCCTTCCCCAGTGCAGCCTTGTCAGTGCAGCCTTTCCCCAGTGCAGCCCTTCCCCAGTGCAGCCTTTCCCCAGTGCAGCCTTTCCCCAGTGCAGCCTTTCCCCAGTGCAGCCTTTCCCCAGTGCAGCCTTGGATCCTGTGATCCCGGACCCCTGCCATCCTGGGCTTCAAAATCGCCGACCGCGATTTGAAAATGGCGCCGCCGGCGCCGAAATACACAGAGCCGGTCCTCGGCTCTTCTCGGCGGCTCTCGTTCACTTTCGGTTTCACTCGTAGTCCCGCCCGGGATGGGCGTGACTATGAGCGGAGCTATCCGAACCTAGCCGAGTACACTCGGCTAGGTTCGGGCAGCACTCGAGTGAAGCCGAAAGTGGCCGGCGGCGCCATTTTCAAATCGCGGTCGGCAATTTTGAAGATCTGGCAGCTCCAGATCGCAGGGGATCGGCGTATAACACGCACCCGCGATTTTCCCCTGATTTTAAGGGGAAAAAAGTGCGTGTTATACGCCGATAAATATGGTATATATTTTAGGCACAGGTTGCATTAAAAAATGTTTTATTTTTTACTATGTTTTTTTTGTATTTGCTTTGCAGGTATGGTAAGTCTTACTGTTATACTGTAATGTTACTTTGTTTTATTGTTAACCATCATTTGCTTAGCATGTACGCCATTCAGTTGCAGCGCAGATCTATTTATCTTGACAGCAACAGCGTTTGCTCCCACGATACATAAAGCCATGACTCCAGCGCTGTAGGAGGTGATTTCACCACCACAGTTAAAAAAAAGAGCATATATGCAGAAGCATGGGGCAGCAGGGGCGGAGGAGCAATTTGCTCCTACCTTTTGGGGCGGTTCTCCACATGCTTCGGCATATATAAATGGTGCATGTATGCCCATCATTAGAAGTGGGTGGATGAAGGGAGGTATTCTAATGGTGGGCATACCCACCGATCAATCGCTTTTTTTCATTCAGCTCACAGGCTGCATGAAAAAAAAAGTTTACGATATATGCCCAACAAGGACCAGCAATATACTGGTATGTTGCTGGACTTTGAGTGGTTATACCAGAATGATGCCTGCAGGTTTAGGTATCATCTTGGTATCATTCTTTTCAGCCAGCGGTCGGCTTTCATGTAAAAGCAATCCTAGTAGCCAATTAGCCTCTAGACTGCTTTTACAAGCAGGGGGAGGGAATGCCTCCCCCACCGTCTTCCATGTTTTTCTCTGGCTCTTCTGTCCCAACAGGGAACCTGAGAATTAGGCCAGCTGACCATATAGCTGATCAGAGACCAGAATGGCTCCAAACATCTCTATGGCCTAAGAAACCGGGAAGCTACCAGCATTTTATGACTTTGATTTCGTCGGATGTAAACAGCGCCATTGGGAAATTGGGAAAGCATTTTTTCATTGATCTTGGTGTGGTCAGATGCTTTGAGGGCAGAGGAGAGATCTAGGGTCTAATAGACCCCAATTTTTTCAAAAAAGAGTACCTGTCACCACCTATAAGCGATATTCACATTCCCTGACATAACAATAAAAATGATTAAAAAAAATGAAAGGAACAGTTAAAAAATAAGATAAAAGAGAAAAAAAAAAAAAAAAAAAAAAAAAAAAAAAGCACCCCTGTCCTCCCCTGCTCTCGCGCAAAGGCGAACGCAAGCTTCGGTCTGGCGTCAAATGTAAACAGTAATTGCACCATGCATATGAGGTATCACCGCAAAGGTCAGATCGAGGGCAGTAATTTTAACAGTAGACCTGCTCTGTAAATCTAAAGTGGTAACCTGTAAAGGCTTTTAAAGGCTTTTAAAAATGTATTTAGTTTGTCGCCACTGCGCAATTTTAAAGCATGTCATGTTTGGTATCCATGTACTCGGCCTAAGATCTTTTTTTTAATTTCATCAAACATTTGGGCAATATAGTGTGTTTTAGTGCATTAAAATTTAATTTTTTTTTTCCCCAAAAAAATGAGTTTGAAAAATCGCTGCGCAAATACTGTGTAAAAAAAAATGAAACTCCCACCATTTTAATCTGTAGGGCATTTGGATTTCGGGGCCCGTATGCAGCTAGGCTCCCAAAAAGTCCCACACATGTGGTATCCTCGTACTCAGGAGAAGCATCAGAATGTATTTTGGGGTGTAATTCCACATATGCCCATGGCATGTTTGAGCACTATATCATTTATTGGCAACTTTGTGCAAAAAAAATAAATAAAGGTTTGTCACATTCCCGCAACTTGTGGCAAAATATAAAATATTCCATGGACTTAATATGCCTCTCAGCAAATAGCTAGGGGCGTCTACTTTCCAAAATGCGGTAATTTGGGGGGGGTTTGTGCCATCTTGGCATTTTATGGCCTTCAAAACTGTGATAGGTAGTGAGAAGTGAAATCAAAAATTTACGCCCTTAGAAATCCTGAAGGCGGTGCTTGGTTTTCGGGGCCCCATACGCAGCTAGGCTCCCAAAAAGTCCCACACATGTGGTATCCCCATACTCAGGAGAAGCAGCTAAATGTATTTTCGTGTGTAATTTCACATATAACCATGGCATGTGTGAGCAATATATCATTTAGTGACAACTTTTTGTAAAATTATTTTTTTTTTATCATTATTCAATCACTTGGGACAAATAAAATTTAATATTTAATGGGCTCAACATGCCTCTCAGCAATTTCCTTGGGGTGTCTACTTTCCAAAATGGGGTCATATGGAGTGGTTTTGTACTGCCCTCCCATTTTAGCACCTCAAGAAATGACATAGGCAGTCATAAACTAAAAGCTGTGTAAGTTCCAGAAAATGTACCCTAGTTTGTAGACGCTATAATTTTTGCGCAAACCAATAAATATACGCTTATTGACATTTTTTTTTACCAAAGACATGTGGCCGAATACATTTTGGCCTAAATGTATGACTAAAATTGAGTTTATTGGATTTTTTTTATAACAAAAAGTAGAAAATATAATTTTTTTTCAAAATTTTAGGTCTTTTTCCATTTATAGCGCAAAAAATAAAAACCACAGAGGTGATCAAATACCATAAAAAGAAAGCTCTATTTGTGGGAAAAAAAGGACGCAAATTTAGTTTGGGTACAGCATTGCATGACCGCGCAATTAGCAGGTAAAACGACGCAGTGCCAAATTGTAAAAAGTGCTCTGGTCAGGAAAGGCGTAAATCCTTCCGGGCCTGAAGTGGTTAATGACTGTGTGTTGAGTTATTTTGAGGGGACAGCAAATTTGCACTGTTATACAAGCTGTACACTCAATACTTCACATTGGAGCAAAGTGTAATTTCTTCAGTGTTGTCACATAAAAAGATATAATAAAATGATTACAAAAATGTGAGGGGTGTACTCATTTTTGTGAGATACTGTGGATTTATATCATCCGTTCACTGATATCACTGATATCACTAGTGATCACCTGCTATCTTATTGTTTTGTTATAGCCAGTTCTCAATCCTGCTTTACCACATGGTCTATGTTTTATTTTATGGCATCAATGTAGCGACAGTGTAGCATCTGTGTAAACAAAATAAACAGGATGATACACTCACCTCTCCTCTCGTTTTCTTCCGGTTTGTTTCCTACAGAGCTTACTAAATGTCTTTGGAACAGATAGTGTTATTCTCTTGAGGTTCTTTGTGTTGCAGAAGAGAGGGGTCTCATATCTCTCACTGTGGCCTCCCTCACTTCTCCTAGTACACAAAGATAGCAAAACAAGAACCCTCTGGCGGGACTTTGAAAGGTGTTGACTCCAAAAATTGCGTATACAAACAAACAATTTATAAAATTTATATAAGTTTAATAATACAAATTTCTAAAAAGATACAGATACATGGAGAGTTTGTATCACAGGTTTACAAGTTCAATATAGTATAACCACATGAAATAATAAAAAAACACTTAGTTTACATCACTCTTGTGCAAATGTACAGAGTGAAACTCTACGTGTTTCAAGATTATGCATCATTCCTCTTCATCAGGAGCAAATGGTATAAGGGTTTATGATATCGCACTTTTGAATAATTGATACACTGGACTTGAAGTATTCAGATTGGTGGGAGGAGAGGAAAAAGGAGAGAAGGGCACCCAAAGAGGGGCCCTAGGCCAATGAAAGATGGTGTGATGACTGATTTGATAATTTATTAATTAATGTCGCAAAAATGCGACATCCAATGGGATAAACACCAAAGAAAGGGGGTCACCCAAATGGATAAATGTATCGACCTTAAGATGAAGGCATAAACCAAGTGTCTTGCTTGGATGAATGACAGTCATTAGTGTAGAGCCGATATCCCCACTGAGGCCCAAACATCATTCCAGATGGATTGGACAATATGTTGTTAATCTTGCATTCAATCAAGAGCCTCCATAAATGGGCCACAGAGGCCCAGCACTGTGGCTCTTCTTTTGTGTCCTCTCTGCCCTTATCCTGCTCACTGGACAGTAGAGCAGGCTATGATTTTCTATAGAAAACATATTTAACCAAATAAAAATGACATAAATAAAAAATATATAAAATAATATAATAGTTTAATAGATCATATAAAAAAAGATTTACACTCACATGTATGTGTGCCTTAGACCGGCACCGAGTCTCTCCAGCTTTCCAGTATTAGCCAGTAATGGCTGTGTGCTACTAGGAGCCGGCATATGTTCAAGCCTCGTTTTCAGTGCGGTACATTTGGCAGGAAATGGCGTAAGCATTGCACAACCAGCCTCAACACATTTTGCTTCCTCATGATGCATTATTTATGTGAAACGCATTGAGAAATATATTAACTGGAGGATTGAGAGTGGTCTGAGAGCTTTGTGGAGACATATCTATTACTGCTTTTTGGTAAGCATATTGATTGGATGGTGGTGGTCAATCACAGCACAATCATTTTGGAAGTCACCATTTGTTCAGCGCGGAGGATGAATTCACTTCAACTTTATTATATATATTTTTATTATATATGTAATTTTTATTTGGTTAACTATGTTTTATATCGGAAATCATTAGTATAACAACACACCATTTGATTTAAAGGGCCAAAGCAGCTACACAAACAATAGGTTTTTTTTCACACGTCCTAAGGAATGTCATGCAACCATTGCTGAAGTGTATTTATATAGACATTAAATAGCTGCAAAGAGGCTGCAAGAGATCAACAACATCAATAGGTGAAAAAAAAGGTGAGAAAACTTTAAACAAAAGATGTTCATTATTCACAGTGATTTAGCAAACGAAATGCCGCTCTGTTGGGATTTACATTAATGCCCTGTTACCTGCTCCAGGTCATATTTTCAAGTGGCATTGTAGTACTATGAAACTAGCTTAATACTTTATGCATACATTTATAGCTAGTAGTTTTTTTTCTGCAAATGAGACAAATGCTCCTAAATCTATACTGAATATATATCTACAAAGAAAGGCAAAATGCAAGGTCACTGAGGAAAATCTGTTATGTGGCCTTTATTATGCAAATTAAATCAAAATTAGATAATTATTCAAAAAAGAAACAAACAAAAAGGAAGCAGATATAATATAAAACATGACATCAAACATTTGTATTCCCAATGGGAATAAACAGGAGAAATGTAATCCCTTTAGGCCCTGCATTAGGGAAAAATTTCAAACAACAGACTGTTTTGTTCTCATGGAGCCGAAGGCAACACAAATAAGAATGAAAGCAAATGTAATTTATCTTCTCTTACAGATACCTAAATAGCACATTAAAAAGAGTTTAAACCATGACTTAGGATCATTTTCAATTTAGTGGGAATTTTATTGATTTGAATATATTTATACAAAACCTAACTCAGTTAATAGCCCCCCCCCCCCCTTTGCCCTCTTTCTGTGTCTATAGGAGCACCCCCACCTTAAAAAAAGCTCTATATATACCTTTTTAAAATTAGTCTTTGGCCTGGTCATATGTCATCACAGTCTTCTTCACCCTCTTCTTCCTCTGGCTGTCACATATCAAGTGGAGTACAAGTTCACTAGAGGACCTTTCTTGCACTCCCTGTCCAACATCTTCGGAAGTGGCAACAGGTAACTCCCAGGCAGTACAAGATCTGTTGAGGCTGACAAGTGGATGGAACAAATGACTGTAGACCCCTGCACAGGAAACAGATGCAGGAATACTGGGGTACCAGTGCAGTTGCCAGGAAAGTAGATAAAATACAAGCTTAGGTCAATTACAGCTGAGCAGAGTAACTGTTCAGGAGTAGGGATGAGTTTCAGGTTTAGCTCGAATGGCAGAATGATATCTTTGACTAGATATGGTTATGAGGATATTAAGTTAAATTATGTCACCCAAAAATACCTGTCCATTTAATTTCAAACAAATACTAGGAATATGACAGGTATTTAGTGGCAGTAATGTGGTCCAGCAATATCTTCAGAGGGGGTCATCCTAGCAATGAGCAAACAACGCAAAGCAGTGGGAAAATATTGTTGAGCAGTGGGTTGTCATAATTTTTGCTGGATCTACAGTACATCACTGGTTGATGATATTGACAATGGATTTACATCAGGAGTCATCTTTTACTTTTTTATGGACTCTCTATCAAAGCGCTTTTTCATGGTGTGTGTATGTGTTTGTTTACATTTTATTTTTTGGGGGAGAGTTTTAGGGGGTACCAATGTATCCTGCGTTAATTTCTCATGAGTGTCAGGATATCCGAGGGCACCCTTATTCTAAAGGAGGTTTCCATGACCCCCCCAACAAACCTCAACCTTTCTATTGATGTGTGGATGTGTGGAAAAGGCCCTTGTTCCCAAATATTGGAACAAAGTGCATTGCAAGGTGGGGAGACTTGGATGCCCCTCTTGTAAGGTATAACTCCCAATAATGAAAGGCATGTGGCATGGATTGGTGCAGGAAGAGGGCTACATGCTCATTGCCCTCCATTCCTGACCACACAGGCTGCATGTCTGGATAAGGGTCTGTTTTGAAATGTAAAGCCCTTTTAACAGTCTGTTATTAAAATGTAACTTTTAAAGGACTACTTTGTAATGATCTGTAACTTCATATGCAGTTTTAAGGATTTTCCCAAACATGTTATTTAAAGGATTTGTGTATAATTATTGTTGTCCTCAAAGTGACATGAAAAAGACTCCCTCACAACTGAACAGCATTTTTTCCATTAGTGCATGTCTCCTATGACAATGGCTAGCTATCCATGGTCTTTTTGACAATAGCTTGCAAATAAGCCTTGAAAATGAAAAAAAAACAAGCAAGATTTGGCTCCCATAGACTTCAATGGGATTCAGAACTATGTTCAGGGTTCACAGATTTCACTCCAGGTTTTTCCAAACCTCCTGTGAACCATTCACTCATCCCTTTTCAGGAGAATGTATCCATATTCAAAAGAGTTCACCCAGGCAAGCTTTTGGATGCCACACCATTTATATACTCATTGAGAAATATATATATATATATATATATATATATATATATATATATATATATATATATATATATATACACTACCGTTCAAAAGTTTGGGGTCACATTGAAATGTCCTTATTTTTGAAGGAAAAGCACTGTACTTTTAAATGAAGCTAACTTTAAACTAGTCCTAACTTTAAACAAATATACTCTATACATTGCTAATGTGGTAAATGACTATTCTAACTGCAAATGTCTAGTTTTTGGTGCAATATCTACATAGGTGTATAGAGGCCCATTTCCAGCAACTATCACTCCAGTGTTCTAATGGTACAATGTGTTTGCTCATTGGCTCAGAAGGCTAATTGATGATTAGAAAACCCTTGTGCAATCATGTTCACACATCTAAAAACAGTCTAGCTCCTTCCAGAAGCTACAAAACTGACCTTCCTGTGAGCAGATTGAGTTTCTGGAGCATCACATTTGTGGGGTCAATTAAACGCTCAAAATGGCCAGAAAAAGAGAACTTTCATCTGAAACTCGACAGTCTATTCTTGTTCTTAGAAATGAAGGCTATTCCATGCGAGAAATTGCAAAGAAATTGAAGATTTCCTACAACGGTGTGTACTACTCCCTTCAGAGGACAGCACAAACAGGCTCTAACCAGAGTAGAAAAAGAAGTGGGAGGCCGCGTTGCACAACTAAGCAAGAAGATAAGCACATTAGAGTCTCTAGTTTGAGAAACAGACGTCTCACAGGTCCCCAACTGGCATCTTCATTAAATAGTACCCGCAAAACACCAGTGTCAACATCTACAGTGAAGAGGCGGCTGCGGGATTTTGGGCTTCAGGGCAGAGTGGCAAAGAAAAAGCCATATCTGAGACTGGCCAATAAAAGAAAAAGATTAAGATGGGCAAAAGAACACAGACATTGGACAGAGGAAGACTGGAAAAAAGTGTTGTGGACGGATGAATCCAAGTTTGAGGTGTTTGGATCACAAAGAAGAACGTTTGTGAGACGCAGAACAAATGAAAAGATGCTGGAAGAATGCCTGACGCCATCTGTTAAGCATGGTGGAGGTAATGTGATGGTCTGGGGTTGCTTTGGTGCTGGTAAGGTGGGAGCTTTGTACAGGGTAAAAGGGATTCTGAATAAGGAAGGCTATCACTCCATTTTGCAACGCCATGCCATACCCAGTGGACAGCGCTTGATTGGAGCCAATTTCATCCTACAACAGGACAATGACCCTAAACACACCTCCAAATTGTGCAAGAACTATTTACAGCAGAAGCAGGCAGCTGGTATTCTATCGGTAATGGAGTGGCCAGCACAGTCACCAGATCTGAACCCCATTGAGCTGTTGTGGGAGCAGCTTGACCGTATGGTACGCCAGAAGTGCCCATCCAACCAATCCAACTTGTGGGAGCTGCTTCTAGAAGCGTGGGGTGCAATTTCTCCAGCTTACCTCAATAAATTAACAGCTAGAATGCCAAAGGTGTGCAATGCTGTAATTGCTGCAAAAGGAGGATTCTTTGATGAAAGCAAAGTTTGATGTAAAAACAATGTTATTTCAAATACAAATCATTATTTCTAACCTTGTCAATGTCTTGACTCTATTTTCTATTCATTTCACAACGTATGGTGGTGAATAAGTGTGACTTTTCATGGAAAACACAAAATTGTTTGGGTGACCCCAAACTTTTGAACGGTAGTGTATATATATATATATATATATATATATATATATATATATATACATACATATATACATATATACACACACACACACTCTATAGTACCAAAAGTATTGGGACACCTGCTTTTACATGCACATGAACTTTAATGGACTCCCAGGTCTTAGTCCGTAGGGTTCAATATTGAGTTGGCCCTCTCTTTGCAGCTATAACCACTTCAACTCTTCTGGGAAGGCTGTCCACAAGGTTTAAGCGTGTGTCTATGGGAATGTTTGACCATTCTTCCAGTTGCGCATTTGTGCAGGCCAGTCAAGTACCCCAAACTCACTCATCCATGTCTTGATGGACCTTGTTTTGTGAACTGGTGTGCAGTCATGTTGTAACAGGAAGGGGCCACCCCCAAACTCTTCCCACAAAGTTGGGAGCATGAAACTGTCCGAAATGTATTGGTATGCTGATGCCTTAAGAGTTCCCAGAACTATATGCATGGAATGGAATTATGGAACTATGGAATACAAGGGCCAAGCACAACCTCTGAAAAACAACCCCCACACCATAATCCCCCCTCCAACAAATGATTTAGATCAGTACACAAAGCAAGATCCATAAAGACATGGTTGAGCGAGTTTGGGATAGAGGAACTTGACTGGCCTGCACAGAGTCCTGACCTCAACACAATAGAACACCTTTGGGATGAATTAGAGTGGAGGGTGCGAGCCAGGACTTCTCATCCAACATCAGTGCCTGACCTCACAAATGCACTTATGGAAGAATAGTCAAACATTCCCATAGACATTCCTAAACCTTGTGGACAGCCTTCCCAGAAGAGTTGAAGCTGTTCTAGCTGTAAGGGTTGGGCCAACTCAATATTGAACCCTACAAAGACTGGGATGCCATTAAAGTTAATTTGTGTGTAAAGGCCGGAGTCCAAATACTTTTGACAATATATAGTGTATATATTGGCATGCCGAGGCCATGCCACTGTGTGATAAGGCAGTCTGGGCCAGGTTTTGGAGAAAACAGGCCCACTAATGGCCCAGCTGTGTGCTGTTATTTTAGTAGTATCAGGATTGGAGGTCAGTGCCCCACCCTCCTGAAGAGGCCAGTTATTGTAAGGGAGACAAAAGGTGCACATCTGCACTGTGCTGTCCAGGATGGGACAGTCCAAGAAGTTGACAGACAGGGTCTTCCCTGGGGGTCAGAGGTACCCCAAGCCAGAAGCCTGAGTCTGAGAGAAGAAGCTGAGAGACAGGGTCTCACCCGGGGTTCAGAGGCGCCCCAAGCCAGAGGCCCAAGTCAGAGAAAAGAAGACAAGAGACAGGGCCTCACCCGGGGGTCACAGATGCCACCAGCCAGAGGCCCGAGTTGGAGAGAGAGAGTTTATGAGAGACAAAACAACTAGGAGCTGTAAAGGAAAGACACACAGCTGAAAGAGGCACATTGTTTGTGTACTAGCACTGGGGATGGGTGCTAGATGGTGTGGAGGACCAAGACATGAGGCCTGAGTAGTAGAGCTGCAAAGAACTTTTTGCTTTCTTTAAATAAAAGTGGGCAAGAAAAGCCCTGAAACGTACTTCTGGCATGGAGTAAACTCACTACTTTTGCACTACCAATGAGCTACAAAATGAGCTTGTCACATATACACACACAATTTTTTTTGTATCCCTCTTTCAACCCCACCACTACAGACGAAGTTGCTAAACTACTTGCTAATGTCCACCTTACCACCTGCCCTCTGGATCCTGTTCCCTCACAAATGCTATGTTCACCCTCTGGCTCTATGCTACACTTTCTAACCCACATCTTCAATCTCTCCCTCTCTTCTGGCATCTTCCCCAACTCTCTAAAACATGCACTTGTCAGACCCATACTTAAAACGTCCTCACTGGACCCATCCAATCTTAACAACCTACGCCCCATCTCCTTGTGCCTCTTATCCAAACTCCTCGAACATCTGGTCTACAACCGACTGAGCGTCCACCTCACTGATAATAGCCTTCTTGATCCCCTTCAGTCTGGATTTCGTCCTCAACACTCCACAGAATCTGCCCTCCTAAAACTAACAAAAGATCTACTAACGGCCAAAACCAACCGACACTATTCTGTACTCCTACTCCTGGACCTCTATGGTGCCTTTGATACGGTTGACCACCCCCTCCTCCTCAAAAAACTCCACGCCTTTGGTCTCCGTGACTGTACTTTTCGCTGGTTCTCTTCCTACTTATCCAACCGCACCTTTAGTGTTACTTACAACTCTACTTCCTCCTCTCCTCTTCCTTTCTCTGTTGAGGTTCCCCAGGGTTCTGTTCTTGGACCTCTCCTATTTTCAATCTACACCGCCTCCCATGGCTTCCAATACCACCTCTATGCTGATGACACCCAAATCTATTTCTCTACCCCTCAGCTCCCTCCCTCTGTCTCCTCACGTATCACTAATTTACTATCAGATATATCCAGGGATTTTTTTCAGGGGGAACTTGGTGGAACTCAGTTCCACCACCTCTGGCTCAGACCCTTTGGTGCCTGCTCACCACAATCACTTGTAAACACAGAAGTCTGGTTTCTGTGTTTACAAGTGACAGCTCTGCACTCTGAATGTAATGCAATCCTGGTAATTAATGCCCCTTTAAGACCCTCCTACTGTTTTCGTGAAATTTGACAGACCACATCCACTATTTGATGAGATTTCGAGGGTGTGTGTAGGGGGAGGGGTTTTGCCAGGCTGTGGTTAAGTTCCAGCACCTATTTGAGAAAAAAAGTCCTGGATATATCAGTCTGGATGTCACACCACTTCCTCAAACTCAATCTATCCAAAACCGAACTTATAATTTTTCCTCCCCCATATGCCCCTTCCCCTGATCTCTCTGTCAAAAATCAATGGCACAACTATAAGCCCATGCCCACATGCCAAGGTTCTAGGTGTAGTCCCGGACTCTGAACTCTCCTTCAAGCAACACATCCAATCACTGTCCAAATCCTGCCGCCTCAACCTCCGCAACATCTCCAAAATGCGCTCCTTTCTAACCAATGACAAAACAAAGCTCTTAATTCACTCGCTGGTCATCTCTCGCCTCAACTACTGCAACTCCCTTCTCATTGGCTTACCTCTACATAGTCTATCACCTCTTCAATCCATCGTGAATGCTGCTGCCAGACTCATCCACCTTACCAATCGCTCTGTGTCTGCCACTCCTCTCTGTCAATTCCTCCACTGGCTTCCGCTCGGCCAAAGAATTTAATTCAAAATACTAACAACTACGTACAAAGCCATCCACAATTTCGCCCCTAGCTACATCACTAGCTTAGTCTCTAAATACCAACCTACTCCTCTTCGTTCCTCTCAAGAACTCCTGCTCTCTAACTCCCCCGTCACCTCCTCCTATACTCGCCTCCTGGACTTTTCCAAAGCCTCTCCAATCCTATGGAATGCCCTACCCCAATCTGTCCGCTTATCTCCTACTTTATTAGCTTTTAGACGATCCCTGAAAACCCTTCTCTTTAGAGAAACCTACCCTACCCACACCTAACAACTGTATTTTCATTTTTTCCATCAGCTCATTCCCCACAGTTGTTATTACCTTTTGTTTCCACTTGACCCTCCCTTCTAGATTGTAAGCTCTAACGAGCAGGGCCCTCTGATCCCTCCTGTATTGATTTGTATTGTAAGTATACTGTCTGCCCTCATGTTGTAAAGCACTGCGCAAACTGTTGGTGCTATATAAATCCTGTATAATAATAATAAATAATAATAATAATGATAATGAGCTTGTCACATATACACACACTATTTTTTTTGTATCTGTTCCCTGTCGGTACATGTGCAACAGATTCTGATTGGCTGCTAGTGCTGTTTCTTCCTCTCCAAGTCTGAGTGCTGCTGTTTAAAGAATAACTAATAAAGACAGATTTAGGCACATATGGTAGTTGTATATAAAATATTTAAGTATTTTTTAAAGGAATATACAACTACAAGAGAGTTCAGGTATAAATCAAAGGTTGTAATTTGAAAATTACATCAAGCACAAATGTTCTGAAAACTTTCATGCCCTAGAACAAGATTTAACTGAACTAGCTGATGAATCAAAAAAGAATAGCAATCCTAATTTGACATGAGAGAAAAGTAAGGAGTTGGATTAATTATCTATGTTGTATGTTGAATTTGCATTTAAAAATCATTGCACATATTTTAAAGCCCAGTTTTCAAAATTTTAAAGTGTATTTGTACAAAATTCACACAAAATACAGTAAACTGCATGCTAAGAAGTAATGCCCAATAATGGCATAATGTGAATCTTAATAATATTAGTTTCAACAGAAAAGAGAGGGCAATCAGATATTTTACAGTAGATCACTAACTAAAAATGAAGGTGAGGTATTTAGACAGTCCTATAAGAGTGGAACATATAAAGGGTATACTATAATACTAATATAGTGTATGCAGTGCCGGGACAAGGTCATCCAGTGCCCAGGGCGAAGATGGCAAACTGCGCCCCCCCCCACCCCCCGGGTATAAAGAATGAGTTAGTGTCATTTCAAAACAATACTTAAAACAATACAAATTACACTAGGTTTAATTCAATAGAAACAGAGCTCGTTCACACATTTTAAATATATGTATTTCATTATTACTTAAAGTGCTTCGAAATAATAACGCAGCTTTCCTTCCCCACTGACAGGACAGAGCTCTGCCTTGTTTACATAGGCAGAGGTCTATCCTGTGTGTCTTCCCAACAGTCAGTGGGTGCCGGTAGTCATCCATTGGCCGGCACCCACTGATTGGCATCTGCTGTGTATCAACACGGCACAGCCAGGTTGCTGGTGGCGCATGCATGTGCCCCCTACCTGGGAGTGCCGGATTACGTACCTAGTGCAGCAGAGTCACCGTACATGTGATATGGTTGGCAAGCAGATAATAATGACTACCAGCATCAGTCCCAGTTTCTACAATTATTTCCCCCAGCATATGTGTCAGTTTAGAAAATAACAACTCCCAGTATAAATGGCAGTCTCCATAATAATAACCACCAACATCAGTGCCAATTTACGAATGAGTTGATTAACTACTTGAGCTCTGGAAGATTTTACCCCTTTCATGATCAGCCCATTTTAGAACTGCTCTACTTTAACTGGTAATTGCGCGGTCATGGAACGCTGTACACAAACAATTTTTTTTTTTCACATAAATAGTGTTTTTTAGGGGTATTTGCACACACATCTGCATTTCTTATTGTTTATTATATAAAGGAAAGCAGACCAAAAATTTTGAAAAAAAATATATTTTTTTTACTTTCTGCTATAAAACATATATATATAAAAAACAATTTCTTCATAAATGTAGGTCAAAATGTATTCTGCTACATGTCTTTGTTTTTTTTAAAAAAGTGTATATTAAGTGGTTTGTGTGCAAGCCAAATTTTTTTTTATATACTAGCAATGGGGTGATCAGTAACTTATAGTGGGACTGTGATAATGACACTGACACTTTGTGGGAATTGACTAACTGCCACTGACATCACCAGTGACACTAATACAGTAAACAATGCTAATACTATACACTCTCAGGGGGTGATTAAGGGGTTAATTATGTGCCTAACAATGTGCAATGTGTGCTGCATTACAGATTGATTTGTTTATTTCCCTGCTTTGTAGAGTGAAGAAACAAAGCAATCATTCTCTCTGTACAGAGCCATCTCTGGGCTGTGATTGGACACAGCCGATCAGCAGGTCCCGGGTGTGAATCATTGGCTGGGATCTGCTGACAGATTCTCGCTGTGTCTAATCACAGCCAGGGGAGTTGATGGGTAAGGGCATGCCCCACTTAAACAGGCAGCGATGTATGGGTACGCTGTGCTGCCTGTAGTGGCAGCCCTATTTGCAGTAAATATACTGCAGCGCAGTGGTGTATTTAGGTTTTGTGCTGCCCTAGGCCTGACTAAACGCATGCACCCCCTAATTTAAATACGACCCATCCCATCCTGCCTAGGCCACACCCCTTCCTGTTTAAGACCCACCCTATCATCTGTAAACCACACCCCTTCCTCTTTAGGCTTATTTGGCACCTTTCAGGGGGGGAACGGGTACCTGTTTCTGACAGGTACCCTTCCCCACTTCCGGGAGACTGCGTTGTCCCCTCTGAAGTTTGCCCCCCTCCTCCTTCCTCCACCGGGCCATTCAGAAAGTGCAACGCGATTCGCACATGTGCAGTAGGGAACCGGTCGGTTTCCCTTACCATGAATGATAGTGGCAAAACCCGAGAGCCAATCTGAAAATCTTCTGAGGTGTCGACATCGCTGGATCCCTGGACAGGTAAGTGTCCTAATATTAAACGTAAGCAGCTACACTATTTATGCTGATTAGTGTGTGTGAATGCGCTACTCCCATATTACCACCACTTACAATGTTCTTTTTCTATTTTCCCAAACAATCACTTGTAAATAATATCATGTGCATTAACTTAAAACTTTGAATCAGACAAAAATATAAACATATTATCCAATACATGAAAAAGTCCTTCAAAAGTGCTGCAAAATCCTTTAACAATTGTTGTGACTGACGTGCTCCTATGTTCCTTCAGTAATCATATGTGACTTAGTGAGACACCTCCACCATTCAGATTGGCCACTCACCAGATGCTTATTTAAAGATGTGCCTTTGGTTCATTCAAGGGATAACCACTCCACCTAAGTAACACTCCTCACCGGCTAAACTTGGACTCTAGTATTCCTCATATAAAAGCATAGGGACAAAAACCGATCATAGCGCAATATGTTTAAACTATTTATTTTAAAATCCAAAGAAAGAGTATCCACTCACATTTAAAAGTGCCCTCGAGCCGGCACGAAGCTTATCCAGCAGTTATGGACGGGTGTTGGGCTGTTTGCATGGTCCGCCTGGTAGTACTGTGCGGCCTCCACGCTTGGCTTGCGCTTCAAGCCTCGTTCTCGTTCCCGTTCACGTCCGGTCACCTGATGCAAAAAACTCCCAGCAGCCTCTACGCGTACACTATTTATAGCTGCTGAGTTTTAATGCTATCACGGGGGGGGGGGTCTCACTGTGCCATCAAATGCAGCCACTGTGCCCCATCAAACTCAGCCACTGTGCCATCAAATGCAGCCACTGTGCCCCATCAAACGCAGCCACTGTGCCATCAAATGCAGCCACTATGCCATCAAATGCAGCCACTATGCCATCAAATGCAGCCACTATGCCATCAAATGCAGCCACTGTGCCATCAAATGCAGCCACTGTGCCCCATCAAACGCAGCCACTGTGCCCCATCAAACGCAGCCACTGTGCCCATCAATTGCAGCCTCACTGTGCCCCATCAAACTCAGCCACTGTGCCATCAAATGCAGCCACTGTGCCCCATCAAACACAGCCACTGTGCCCATCAAACGCAGCCACTGTGCCCATCAAATGCAGTCACTGTGCCCATCAATTGCAGCCACTGTGCCCTCAAAATCAGCCACTGCACCCATCAAATGCAGCCACTGTGCCCCAAACGCAGCCACTGCGCCCATAAAATGCAGCCACTGTGCCATCAAATGCAGCCACTGTGCCCCATCAAATGCAGCCACTGTGCCCCATCAAACGCAGCCACTGTGCCCCATCAAACGCATCCACTGTGCCCCATCAAACGCATCCACTGTGCCATCAAACACAGCCACTGTGCCCATCGATTGCAGCCACTGTGCCCTTAAACGCAGCCATTGTGCCCATCAATTGCAGCCACTGTGCCCATCAAATGCTGCCACTGTGCCCATCAAACGTAGCCAATGTGCCCATCAAATGCTAACACTGTGCCCATCAAATGCTAACACTGTGCCCATCAAATGCTGCCACTGCCAGTGCCCATAACACTGATATAATTTTTTAATCATTGTACCTGCTGTCCTGGGGGTTTCCTTCGTGCTCCTCTTTCTCCTCCTCCTGACGTCACAGCCAGATCCCGCCCCAGGGCCGAGGAGAAGATTCACTGCAGGAAAGCAGCGGAGGGGACGGTAGGCGGAGCTTAAGGCTCCACCTGTCACCTGCTGCTTAAGGGGGCGCAAGTGAAACACGCCGCCTCCCCGCATGAGAGAAAGCCCCCCCACCCGTCTTGCCGATTCCCGGCTCCCGCTGCCACCTCCCGCACACATGCAGCCCACAGCGGCCGGCTTTCTGTGGCGGCGCCACGGTGTATGGGCGTGCTTGGCAGAGAGTGGGGGCGTGAGATACATGCCCCCACCCTCTGCCAAGCACGCCCATACACAGTGGCGCTGCTACAGAAAGCCGGCCGCCGTGGGCTGCATGTGTGCAGGAGGCGGCAGCGGGAGCCGGGAATCGGCAAGACGGGGTGGGGGGGCTCTCTCTCATGCGGGGGGGCGGCCCTTTTTGTCGCCCCCCGCAAAGTGCCGCCCTAGGCCTTGTCGGCCTAGGCCAAAACACAGCCCTGCTGCAGCGGGTCGGCAAATGGTTAATTGGTATTTGTAATATGCAGCACAAAGGGGTTAATGTATTGCCACTGGTCACTAATGCATTAGTGACCAGTGTCAGGTAATTAACCCCTTTGTGCTGCATTAGTGGCAGTGGGGTCAGTGTTTATAAACCCCTTCATGCTGCAGCATAGAGGGGTTAGACCCCTTCCCGCCGAGCGTACGCAGATATGCAGACTCGGCTTTTGGGGGTTATACCGGGATGATGCCCGCAGCTGCAGGCATAATCCTGGTACCTTTTTTAGAGCCGGCGATCGGCTTTCCAGGGATAACAACTGATGCGGTTAAAAGCCGCTCGGCTGTTATACCGGAGGACGTCTCCCCCTCCCGCCGCCTCCCACCACTCTCAACGGGCCTCCCGATCCACCAGGAGACCTGATCAACAATCCGCCACCTCCAGCGGCTAGGGACAGACTGGCACAAAGCCAGAAATGGCTTCGTTCCAGTCTCTCGACTGTAAACACGGAAGCGACGTCATGACATTACTTCCAGTTTACTCGGCTGCCAATGGTGCCGGTTTTAAAAAAATATACAGTATTCAGAATCGCCAAAAATGGCGATCTGAATACTTTGAAATGCAAAGGAGGGATCGGGGGTCTTTTAGACCCCCGATCCCTCCATAAAGAGTACCTGTCATCACCTATTACTGTCACAAGGGATGTTTACATTCCTTGTGACAGCAATAAAAGTTATCAATTTTTTTTTTTTAAACACAATTTATTAATTTAAAAATAAATAAAATAAATAAGAAAATGTTTTTTTTAAAGCGCCCCTGTCTCCGCGAGCTCACGCAGCAAAGAAAACGCATACGGAAGTCGTGCCAAAATATGTAAACGTTGTTCAAATCACACATGTGAGGTATAGCTGCGATCATCAGAGCAAGAGCAATAATTATAGCACTAGACCTCCTCTGTAACTCTAACCTGGTAACCGTAAAAAAAAATTGAAAGGGTTGCCTATGGAGATTCTTAGGTACCGTAGTTTGTCGCCATTCCACGAGCGTGTGCATTAATATATTTTCCAGGGCGTACCGAGCAGGACCCATGCACTTCAGATCGTCTGTGGTAGTAGTACAATCTCCAATGTACAACAAACAGGACCGCTACTCTTCATTGGAGATTATACTACTACCACAGACGATCTGAAGTGCATGGGTCCTGCTCGATACGCCCTGGAGAATATATTAATACTACAGGCTTCCCCTGACCCTCTGTAATGGGGGATCCTGGGCTTCTGGTAAGAAGTGATTCTCTATATAGCGGTGGTGGATTCAGCACAATCTTCTCTATACCAACATTTGAAGATTCACCTTATTTGTGGATGGACTTTATTTCACTTATTTTGCACGGGTGGATGTTGCATATATTTTAGTTATATATATGTAGCACTAACTCTCGGTGGAGCTGCTGGTTTAAGAGGGTCTGTTACCTTCACCTTGCTTCCCTCTGTTTCACCGACACTGGGTCTAGGGTTCCGTTGAGTTTACTTCTGGACGACACACGCAACAACCCTGGAGTACGTTTTCAATGCTTTATTAAACAGACAAACTTTAGGAAGTAGCAGGAAAGAGGCGGAAAATGAACTTTCAGGAGAAACTCAAATAGTTTCTTGTAGAATCTTAGCGACAAATGTCCTGGTAGAAATTCAGATAATTATGTGAAATGCACTCCCCTTGTGGAACACACGCCTTGCTCGTCTGGATAGGCCTCTCTCACCGGTCTAGCAGCCAATACACAGCACGAATCAAAAGTCTCTGCCACAGACTTGCTTGGGGGTTAAATCCGTATGATCCTCTGCCACAGGATGTATCAGATTTTTCTGCAGTGAAAGTCAGTCACAGTGCCTGAACCTTTAAGCCAAACCGGCAACACTATGCTGTATAGTTACTGGATACGTCCTCCAACCGAGTCACCAGGCCCCTCTATAGACTAGCACGCTGCGTGATCTCTCCAAGACGGGTCCTCCCCTGGGATCTCCTCGGCTGTCCAGCTTCGTCACACAGGACCGACAACTCAGGACCATTCCTCGGTCGCGGTGGTAGGCCACAGACAAGCCTCTGGGCCCACCCCTGCGCCGCTGTATCGTGGGCCTCCCGATCGGAGGACCACGAGGTAGCTCCTTAACGCATACCTGTCGGCCAGGAGGGCCAGCAGGTGGCTGTAAAATGAACCCTAGAACATCGTCTGTCCCATAAATACCCTCTTCCCAGAATGCAACTCGAAGGACCACCTCCACCGCGCTTGTCTCCGAGACAGAGGAGCATCCATACACTTCGACACGTTGCTTTTCCAACACTGACCAGTGGCAACAGTGACACCCACCGGTCAGTAGGGATGAGCTGAACAGAACATGCGAACAGGAAAAAAGTTTGTTCGAACACGCGAACACCGTTAAAGTCTATGGGACACGAACATGAATAATCAAAAGTGCTAATTTTAAAGGCTTATATGCAAGTTATTGTCATAAAAAGTGTTTGGGGACCTGGGTCCTGCCCCAGGGGACATGGATCAATGCAAAAAAAAGTTTTAAAAACGGCCGTTTTTTCAGGAGCAGTGATTTTAATAATGCTTAAAGTCAAACAATAAAAGTGTAAAATCCCTTTAAATTTCGTAGCTGGGGGGTGTCTATAGTATGCCTGTAAAGGGGCGCATGTTTCCTGTGTTTAGAACAGTCTGACAGCAAAATGACATTTCGAAGGAAAAAACCCATTTAAAACTACTCGCGGCTATTGCATTGCCGACAATACACATAGAAGTTCATTGATAAAAACGGCCTGGGAATTCCCCACAGGGGAACCCCGAACCAAAATTAAAAAAAAAAAAAGACGTGGGGGTCCCCCTAAATTCCATACCAGGCCCTTCAGGTCTGGTATGGATTTTAAGGGGAACCCCGCGCCAAAAAAAAAAAAAAAAAACAGCGTGGGGTCCCCCCAAAAATCCATACCAGACCCTTATCTGAGCACGCAACCTGGCAGGCCGCAGGAAAAGAGGGGGGACGAGAGTGCGGCCCCCCCTCCTGAACCGTACCAGGCCACATGCCCTGAACATTGGGAGGGTGCTTTGGGGTAGCCCCCCAAAACACCTTGTCCCCATGTTGATGAGGACAAGGGCCTCATCCCCACAACCCTGGCCGGTGGTTGTGGGGGTCTGCGGGCAGGGGGCTTATCGGAATCTGGAAGCACCCTTTAACAAGGGGACCCCCAGATCCCGGCCCTCCTCCCTGTGTGAAATGGTAAGGGGATACTTACCCCTACCATTTCACTAAAAAAACTGTCAAAAATGTTAAAAATGACAAGAGACAGTTTTTGACAATTCCTTTATTTAAATGCTTCTTCTTTCTTCTATCTTCCTTCATCTTCTGGTTCTTCTGGCTCTTCTGGTTCTTCCTCCGGCGTTCTCGTCCAGCATCTCCTCCACGGCGTCTTCTATCTTCTTCTCCTCGGGCCGCTCCGCACCCATGGCATGGGGGGAGGCTCCCGCTCTTCTCTTCATCTTCTTCTCTTCATTTTCTTCTCCGGGCCACTCCGCATCCATGCTGGCATGGAGGGAGGCTCCCGCTGTGTGACGGCGTCTCCTCATCTGACGGTTCTTAAATAACAGGGGGCAGGGCCACCCGGTGACCCCGCCCCCCTCTGACGCACGGTGACTTGGACGGGACTTCCCTGTGACGTCACGGGGAATGCCACAGGGAAGTCCCGTCATGTCCCATGCGTCAGAGGGGGAGGGGTCACCGGGTGGCCCCGCCCCCTGTTATTTAAGAACCGTCAGACGAGAAGACGCCATCACACAGCGGGAGCCTCCCTCCATGCCAGAATGGCTGCGGAGCGGCCCGAAGAAGAAAATGAAGAAGAAAAGAGAAGAAAAGAAGAAGAGAAGAAGAAGAAGATGAAGAGAAGAGCGGGAGCCTCCCCCCATTCCATGGGTGCGGAGCGGCCCGAGGAGAAGAAGATAGAAGACGCCGCGGAGGAGATGCTGGACGAGAATGCTGGAGGAAGAACCAGAAGAACCAGAAGAAGAAGAAGATGAAGGAAGATAGAAGAAAGAAGAAGCATTTAAATAAAGGAATTGTCAAAAACTGTCTCTTGTCATTTTTAACATTTTTGACAGTTTTTTAGTGAAATGGTAGGGGTAAGTACCCCCTTACCATTTCACACAGGGGGGAGGGCCGGGATATGGGGGTCCCCTTGTTAAAGGGGGCTTCCAGATTCCGATAAGCCCCCCGCCCGCAGACCCCCACAACCACCGGCCAGGGTTGTGGGGATGAGGCCCTTGTCCTCATCAACATGGGGACAAGGTGTTTTGGGGGCTACCCCAAAGCACCCTCCCAATGTTGAGGGCATGTGGCCTGGTACGGTTCAGGAGGGGGGGCGCACTCTCGTCCCCCCCTCTTTTCCTGCGGCCTGCCAGGTTACGTGCTCAGATAAGGGTCTGGTATGGCTTTTTTGGAGGGACCCCACGCCGTTTTTTTTTTTTTTGGCGCGGGGTTCCCCTTAAAATTCATACCAGACCTGAAGGGTCTGGTATGGAATTTAGGGGGAACCCCACGTCATTTTTTTTTTAAATTTTGGTTCGGATTTCCCCTGTGGGGAGTTCCCATGCCGTTTTTATCAATGAACTTCTATGTGTATTGTCGGCAATGCAATAGCCGCGAGTAGTTTTAAATGGGTTTTTTCCTTCGAAATGTCATTTTGCTGTCAGACTGTTCTAAACACAGGAAACATGCGCCCCTTTACAGGCATACTATAGACACCCCCCCAGCTACGAAATTTAAAGGGATATTACACTTTTATTGTTTGACTTTAAGCATTATTAAAATCACTGCTCCTGAAAAAACGGGCGTTTTTTAAAAAATTTTTTGCATTGATCCATGTCCCCTGGGGCAGGACCCAGGTCCCCAAACACTTTTTATGGCAATAACTTGCATATAAGCCTTTAAAATTAGCACTTTTGATTTCTCCCATAGACTTTTAAAGGGTGTTCCGCGGCATTCGAATTTGACGCGAACACCCCAAATTGTTCGCTGTTCGGCGAACTTGCAAACAGCCAATGTTCGAGTCGAACATGAGTTCGACTCGAACTCGAAGCTCATCCCTACCGGTCAGCATGGAAACACACACAACGTCAGCCAAGCTGGAACAGAGGCAAACTTTTACCTTCCTAACGCCCAAATTACTAAATTTACTTAACATGCGGTAGATTGTAAATCTACCAGCACTACATATATATGGTTGGACATTATATATCTATTCACTTATATGAATGTCACTTATTTTAGCTATTTGCTATAATGAATTTGGAGTATTTATTATTTTATGGTTTAGAAGGTTTTCATTCATGTGTATTTGTGCTTAAGGGATTTTTGGTTCTAGAAATTAATACTCATGCACTTGTAGATTCATTTTTGATTTATGCTGAATTTTGGATTGCTCCTCAATCGGTGGGTGATTCATATTCACAGGTTTAGCGCGATTCTATATTTTCTTTTACTGATCACTAATGCATTAGTGACCAGTGGCAATACATTAACCCCTTTGTGCTGCATATTACAAATACCATTGGCAATTAATTAATCTCAGCCCCCTCCAAAGTTAGGCAATTCTTATGTAGATGCCCATCTGCTTACTGTTTTGATGCACTGCCTGGTTGGTTCCTCCTCTAGGTCGCACTCACTGCACTGCGCTCTATGGTACTCTCCCATCCCGCCTCCTGGCCGGCCTCTTGTGACATCACGCCTCACCGGGACTCAGAAGCACCTGTCAGGCGGAGATTACTCCATGGCTCCGCCTGACAGGGAAGTGAAGGCTGGGTCCTAGGTTTGTGCTTGGTGCAGGAGCGCACTCGGCACATCATTGCAGGCAGCTCTAAGTCTGCACTATTAAAGCGTGGCCGGCGGTAGTCACAGTCATACTTTCTGCTCAGAAGGATTTTAGCAGCAAACTGCCGTCACTTCATCTGTGGCCCCCTTACTACAGTAAATTGCACTGCCCAGGGCATCCGCCCCTTCCACTCCCCCCCTGAGTGTATGTAAACAAAATGAAAAAATCATATGAGCTTTTAGATATTGTGACAGAGCGAGACCCTGTCACTGTGGAAAAGAAGAATATGACACAGGATTTGCATTAGGGGTTAATGCGAGGTTCTGGACCAGTGTTTCTCAACTCCAGTCCTCAAGGCGCCCCAACAGGTCATGTTTTCAGGATTTCCATCATTTGCACAGGTGATTTAATCAGTTTAACTGCCTTAGTAATTACAACAGCTGAGGGAAATCCTGAAAACATGAACTGTTGGGGCGCCTTGAGGACTGGAGTTGAGAAACACTGTTCTGGACCAGTGTTTCTCAACTCCAGTCCTCAAGGCACACCAACAGGTCATGTTTTCAGGATTTCCCTCAGATGAAACTGCTGTGGTAATTACTAAGGCAGTGAAAACTGATCAAATCACCTGTGCAAAATAGTGGAAATCCTGAAAACATGACCTGTTGGTGCGCCTTGAGGACTGGAGCTGAGAAACACTGTTCTGGACTATCGCTTCTGAGTGGAGAAAACTGCTTTTGATTTTCTCTGGAATCTGTAATTCTGGATAGGAACTTTCAATCCTGTTTCCGGATTTTACCAGGTGCCTGCAGCTTGTCTGAGTACAAAGGTGTGCAGGGTCATTATATACTCCTAGCCTGAGGATAGCTCAGAGCTCCCAGTTTGGCGACAGCTCCCAGTGTGGGAGACAGAAGGTCTCACAGGAGTCGGAGACAGGAGGTCTCATTCCAGGAATCAGGTAGGCTCCTATCGGGGTGTCAGGAGACAGAATTGGGCTATGCAGCAGGGTGCTGCGACTAAAGGCTAAGAGTGACAAGTGGACCAGCAGAGTTGGGCAAAACAGTCAGAGAGACTGATAAGAAGAGCAGCGGTGATGTCAACAAGGGGGCTAGGTGGCTCAGTATTTTTGTTTGTTCATATTGGTGTGGAAGAACCCCTGCGTGGGCAACTGTCTATGTGAACTTTCTGTTTACTTTAATTAGGCTCAATTCACACCATGGCATTTCATTTTGTGAATCTGCGCGATTCTGCCCACGGTTGTCGCCCGACGGATCGTGGTAAAATTGCACAAACAGCCTAACGCCCAATAGCAGTTCTTGTACGAGTCTAATTGCTTGATTTTACCATGATTCGTCGGGCGACAATCGTGGCAAAATCGCGCTGCAATTTGGTGCCATTCAAAATAGCGGTGAGCTAGGGCGTCCCACGATTTAGAATCGTGGGCAGAATCATGGCGATTCCACCAGCAAAACGAAAAGCCATGGTGTGAATGGAGCCCAAAAGTGGGCTGCCATACGTTTAAATGCAGTTTTGACTAGGACAACTCATTGGAAAAGCACTTGTCACATGAATTTAGTCTCCCCAATACAACAATATTAATGTTATTTCAAAAGTGATTTTACATGTCTTTTAATCTACAGCTTTCATGAAAGCGTAACTCCACTTTTGTTGAGAAAAAAAACATTCCCCTCTAGTTGATCTATGTACATTACAAGGATTTTAACACTTTTTTGCAGATTCCTACCTTTTGTTATTCTGAAGAGATGCCTGTGTGTTTGTCTGTGCATATGTGGGAAAGTGAGTCTAATGGGAGTGGTTTCATAATTATCAATCAGCTGTGCACCCACAGAGCACTAATGAGGAAAGCAGCGGGACCTGCATCCCTTTAGACGTGTTTCTAATTGGAAGTATCTCACCAAAAATGAATTTTTTGTTGCAGGGGAAGCCTGATATCTGACTTGTATCTTAGTGCAGACTTCTGGGAAAATTGGTGACTCAATCACACAAGCAAGAAATGATGTGTGTACAGAACACCTCCAGGTAGCCATATTGCATTGCATTTTCAGAAAATTACAGCCGCTGCTGATGTAAAAGGAAAGGTAATTTTTTCTGTTTCAATATATTTTATTTTGTCAAAAGTGGATGAAAGGAATACATCACATGTTATAGATACAACGTGAGACATTTGTCTCGGGGTGACGAACACGGTCATGTGGAAAACATAGTAATCAATGATATAATTACAAAACATATCTGCATAAAACAAACATAACCTGTCAAGTGAATTGATCAGAATCCCCGGGTATCAAATATGGTCCCAGGAGCTTTATCCATCGAGAGGTGCAGAAGGGGAGAAATCTCCACCACCCCAACTGGGCACAAACTGTGGCGAAGCTTCCTGCCCCCTCAGCCTCCCCTCATCATAGATAATGAAGCTATTGATTTATCTTGTGTAAACAAAAAGAAAATTTAGAGGGTTAAAAAAAACTAGCTGTAGAACAGTAATGCCCCGTACACACGGTCGGATTTTCCGACGGATAATGTGTGATAGGACCTTGTTGTCGGAAATTCCGACCGTGTGTGGGCTCCATCACACATTTTCCATCGGATTTTCCGACACACAAAGTTTGAGAGCAGGATATAAAATTTTCCGACAACAAAATCCGTTGTCGGAAATTCCGATCGTGTGTACACAAAGCCGACGGACAAAGTGCCGCGCATGCTCAGAATAAATAAAGAGATGAAAGCTATTGGCCACTGCCCCGTTTATAGTCCCGACGTACATGTTTTACGTCACCGCGTTCAGAATGATCGGATTTTCCGACAACTTTGTGTGACCGTATGTATGCAAGACAAGTTGGAGCCAACATCCGTCGGAAAAAATGATAGGATTTTGTTGTCGGAATGTCCGAACAAAATCCGACCGTGTGTATGGGGCATTAGTGTATAAACTAGTCCAAAGTTTTTCTGGACAAGGGAACAATTTCGAGTCCTGTAAAAGAAGACTGCTCAGTAAAATACAAAAAGGGACACACTCATGGGATCACATGGTGTATATAACAGGGATTTAGTACAGCGATATGTCTGTAAGAATCTAGTTTGTAGTCAAAGTTGGGACCGGGAGCAGGGTAAATCCTGACCCCAGCCCCGGTCACAACCAGTCAATCAATGGCTGAGATCCAAGACTGACCTAGAGAGGTAGGTGATAGAAAAGAATACGAGAGGAAGAAAAGGTAGGAAAAAGAAAGAAGAGGTAAACGATAGAAGAGGTGATTACGAGTCGACTGGGGGGAAAGAGAGAGCCGGAAGGAGACATTCAGGAGGAGATAATATGAGGGTGACCCCCACAATGGTAGCCCAGGGTTCCCAAATTCGTTCAAATTTGGCTGAGTGATCCATGATTACACTTGCCATCTTCTCTTGGTTCATAATCCAAGAGATCTTTCTTTTGGCTAGAAGTGATGAAACCAATGGTTTTTTCCATGCATGAGCCAGGGTGAGTTTGGCACCTAAGATGATAAAGAATATAAGGCGTTGAGTAATCCTGGAGGCTTCTTTCACTGGGAAGTTAAGGAGCACTATGAGGGGGGACATTTGGATAGGTATTGAGGTTAGCTTGCCAATCCAAGTGAAGATCTTGTTCCAATATGGTCGAACTCTGGGGCAAGTCCACCATATATGGAGCATATCGCCTTTAAGACCACATCCCTGAAAACATAGGGGAGATGCTGACGGGTACATGTGCGCCAGCTTTGAAGGGACCATCTAGTCAACACTTTTAAACTAGCTTCCATGAGGTTGGAGTTAAGGATACCTTTGTAGGATTGGAAAAAGTTCCTGTGCCACGTTTCCAATGTCCAGTGTTGGGAAAGATCAGATTCCCAAGCCTGCATGTAAGACATCTTGGATTGCGCGGAGGACAGGGCTTTATAGATTACCCAGATGCCCCCCCTCTGCTCACTGGCCTGACCACACCATACTTCATAGGGAGTTATTTGGGGCCCATTCGGGAGTGTTTTACACCTTTTACAGTGGCTTGCGAAAGTATTCGGCCCCCTTGAACTTTTCAACCTTTTGCCACATTTCAGGCTTCAAACATAAAGATATAAAATTTTAATTTTTTGCGAAGAATCACCAAGTGGGACACAATTGTGAAGTGGAACGAAATCTTTTGGATTTTTGAAACTTTTTTAATAAAAAAATGAAAAGTGGGGCGTGCAAAATTATTCGGCCCCCTTGCGTTAATACTTTGTAGAGCCACCTTTTGCTGCGATTACAGCTGCAAGTCGCTTGGGGTATGTTTCTATCAGTTTTGCACATTGAGAGACTGAAATTCTTGCCCATTCTACCTTGCAAAACAGCTCGAGCTCAGTGAGGTTGGATGGAGAGCGTTTGTGAACAGCAGTTTTCAGCTCTTTCCACAGATTCTCGATTGGATTCAGGTCTGGACTTTGACTTGGCCATTCTAACACCTGGATACGTTTATTTGTGAACCATTCCTTTGTAGATTTTGCTGTATGTTTGGGATCATTGTCTTGTTGGAAGATAAATCTCCGTCCCAGTTTCAGGTCTTTTGCAGACTCCAACAGGTTTTCATCCAGAATGGTCCTGTATTTGGCTGCATCCATCTTCCCCTCAATTTTAACCATCTTCCCTGTCCCTGCTGAAGAAAAGCAGGCCCAAACCATGATGCTGCCACCACCATGTTTGACAGTGGGGATGGTGTGTTGAGTGTGATGAGCTGTGTTGCTTTTACGCCAAACATAACGTTTTGCATTGTGGCCAAAAAGTTCGATTTTGGTTTCATCGGACCAGAGCACCTTCTTCCACATGTTTGGTGTGTCTCCCAGGTGGCTTGTGGCAAATTTTAGACGAGACTTTTTATGGATATCTTTGAGAAATGGCTTTCTTCTTGCCACTCTTCCATAAAGGGCAGATTTGTGCAGTGTACGACTGATTGTTGTCCTATGGACAGACTCTCCCACCTCAGCTGTAGTTCTCTGCAGTTCATCCAGAGTGATCATGGGCCTCTTGGCTGCATCTCTGATCAGTCTTCTCCTTGTCTGAGCTGAAAGTTTAGAGGGACAGCCAGGTCTTGGTAGATTTGCAGTGGTCTGATACTCCTTCCATTTCAAAATGATCGCTTGCACAGTGCTCCTTGGGATGTTTAAAGCTTGGGAAATCTTTTTGTATCCAAATCCGGCTTTAAACTTCTCCACAACAGTATTACGGACCTGCCTGGTGTGTTCCTTGGTCTTCATGATGCTCTCTGCGCTTTCAACAGAACCCTGAGACTATCACAGAGCAGGTGCATTTATACAGAGACTTGATTACACACAGGTGGATTCTATTTATCACCATCAGTCATTTAGGACAACATTGGATCATTCAGAGATCCTCGCTGAACTTCTGGAGTGAGTTTTCTGCACTGAAAGTAAAGGGGCCGAATAATTTTGCACGCACCACTTTTCAGTTTTTTAATTGCTAAAAAAGTTTAAAATATCCAATAGATTTTGTTCCACTTCACAATTGTGTCCCACTTGTTGGTGATTCTTCACAAAAAATTAAAATTTTATATCTTTATGTTTGAAGCCTGAAATGTGGCAAAAGGTTGAAAAGTTCAAGGTGGCCGAATACTTTCGCAAGCCACTGTATGTAAGAAGTTTGAGATTTGAGAGAATCTGAAGGATTCAGAGACAGGCATGTCTAGGTTACTAACACAGAATGCTTTGGAGAGTGGGCCAAGAGGTCTAAGGAAGTGCCCTATTCTGTATAACCCTTTGTCGAGCCACCATTTAAATGCTGATATGTCAAGGCCCGGAGGGAAATCAGGATTTCGAAATAAGTGTTGCAATGGTTTTGTGGGGGAAGTCAGGTGTTGGTTGCAACGTAGACTGTCCCAGAGTGCGAAGGAGTGTGAGAGGGTTGGGGAAAGTATGGAGGGTCTGAGTTTTCTATGGCTCCAGAGAAGGTAGTCTAGAGTGTGGAGAGGGACTGCCTGCCTTTCTATGTGAATCCAGTCAGGTTGTTTCCAGCGTGAGTATACCGCCGAGATCTGAGCTAGATGAGCAGCTTGCAAGTACCAAAGCAGATTTGGAAGTCCCATGCCCCCTAAAGTTCTAGATCTGAACAGGACTGCTTTGGGGAATCTGTGTCCCCCTCTACCCCAAATGTATTTGACGATTTTAGCTTGGAGTCGTTGTAGGAGAGTTTTGTCTACAGAAATCGGAAGGGCTCTAAAATAGTAGAGAATGCGGGGGAGTAGAGTCATCTTAATTGTGTTGATTCTACCCAGTCATGACAATGATAGCCGGGACCACCGGGAGAGGTCTTCCTCCAGTTTTTTGTAGAGAGGTGGGTAATTGGCTTGGTGTAGGAGTTCTATCCTGGGGGTCAGTTTGGTCCCCAGGTATAAGATGGAGGAGTCATTCCAGGAGAACCGGAAGCTCTCCCTGAGCCTGGTCAAGTGAGGTTCTGGGATGTTAATATTGAGTGCTTGTGATTTATCGTAATTAACTCTAAGGCCTGATGCCGCCCCAAATTCATCTAGGAGGCGACATACGTTGGGGAGTGACGTTATTGGGGAGGAAACAAATAGTAAGATGTCATCCGCAAATAATGCGCATTTATGACACTTGGAGCCACTTTGAATGCCTTGAATATTCGGGTTGTTTCTGATGGCTATCTTTGTGGTGAAGTAATTGCAGATGTTGGTTTTGATTTCTTTGGTTCTAATCGGATCACTCAGGATGGACTCATTAAATCTCAAACATCTGCCGGGTTTAGGGCCCAGTGGGCGCTGAATGGAAAGGATCACCAGTGAGTGGTCCAACCAGACTGCATCTTTGATATATGCCCTGTTCGTTAGGGGAATAGAAGCAGAAGCGATGAGGATATGATCGATTCTCGCGAAGGATCTATGGGGGTTAGAGAAGTGTGTGAAGTCTCGTAGGGTGGGATTTACTTCCCTCCATATATCAACGAGACCATGTTGAAAGATTAGTTTGGCTATACGTAGACTCTGTTTAGTGGGTCTGGTGAGGCGTTTACCAGGGGGGCGAGACTTGTCCAGGCCCTGGTCAAAGGCCGAATTAGAGTCACCTCCAAATATCACTGTGCCCTCCAGCAGTGGTGTTAGTGTTGTAAACAGGCGTTGAAAGAAGGCTAGTTGGCCTCTGTTGGGGGCATAGTACGAAATCAAAGAATACAGTTGGTCGTCTAATTCCCCCACAATGAGGATATAGCGACCATCAGGGTCCCTGTGTTCAGATTTGAGGGTAAATTTGCATTGTTTAGAGATAAAAATGCCCACCCCCTTCGTTTTATCCTCCACATTGGCTAGTGTGAAGAAGGGGAATTTGGAGTGTATAAAAGATGGTTTGAAGCTTTTGGGGAAATGTGTTTCCTGGAGGAGAACTACGTCTGCTTTTTGTGCATGTATGTATTGGAAGACTTTGCGCCTTTTTGCTGGTAAATTTAGGCCTTGCGCATTATGTGATATTATTTTAAGTGGTGCATTTACCAGTGGGTCATCAGCCATCGAGCAGTAGAGGGGGCAGGGCTAGGAAATCTGTAGCACTTACCATCTGACGTCCACGGATGCCAAGACATCCCGCATAGCGAGCGAAGACCGGTGAGATGTCCTGTTGTTGTCCAGGTAGATCCCCCCAGCCGACTTCTACGGGGAAATGTAAAATAAGACATTGTTGGGGAAGAAAAAAGAAAAAGCATGAAAGAAAGACGGGGGACAAGAGAGACTCCCGTAGAATGGAGGGGACAGAGTCCTCCATCGGAAAGTGTGTGTCACACTGAAGTCCCCCCCGAAGGCAGGGAATGGTCCTGTCCAGGGTAGGGTAATCTACCTAAACCACTAGACAGGAGGGGGCACATGAACACCACTTCAGCAGAGTGGCCGCTTAATATGGTTAGCGATTAACAGGATAAAGGCACTGGGGCCGGCATTAACATAGCACTCCCTCTGCTAACATTGTCGTATACTAAGGAAAACTTGGAGGTGGAAGTGCATCAGTAAACTGATAATGCTTGTAATAATTAAACAGTTAACAAACAAATAAATGTGGACCTGGATATGTGATGGTGAACTGTGAATAAGGGCAAAGGGTGTACAGGAGGGGGAAGCGAAAAGGACTGATGGGGAAGGCGTACATTTGGTATGGCACCCCAAAACCTTGTAGATTGTATAAAAATTTTTATCTGGATTAGACAGGTGCCATAAGTACTTCCCTCAGCTCCCGCCTAGAGGTAGTAATGGAGCATCCTAATGGGGCCAGTAAAAAAAAAAAAAAAAAAAATTCTTATTTAGTGTCCTCCCCAGTTTGAGTGGTACCAGAAACCGCCTCAGCCGAGGCGTGAGATCATCTAAACAGTGAATAGAAAACCTGTCACGGGAAGCTCAAGCGGGGGGGGGGGCTCCGTCATTTCAGCTGGTAGCGGAGAGGAAAAGGAGAAAAGGAAAAAAAAAGTGAGTCCTGGAGGATAAACGAGTTACGGAAGTCATGGAGGGATAGTTTCCTTGGACTTCTTGGATCTGGCCTTCTCCCAAACCGGATTCAGGGGACTGGTGGGCATATGTCTTTTCGCAGAGTTTGGTTGAAGTCCCAACTGACGGGCATTAGGGTCTGGGTTGATGAGGCCCAGTTGTAGAAACAGTCGTTCTCCTTCCTGCAGGGATCCAAAGGTGTAAGCCTTGCCTTTGAAAATTAGTTTAAGTTGGAATAGGAAGAGCCACCAGTATTTAATTTTTCTGTCCATCAGGATTTGAAGTAGTGGCTTTAGGGCCCTCCTTTTTTGGATAGTGAGGGGGGATAAATCAGCAAAGATTTGCAGCTGATGACCCTGGAACACTATTTTAGGCATGGATCTTGATTTCCTCATGACCTCCTCCTTTACGGAGAAGAAGTGCGTTTTCACCACAACATCACGGGGGAGTCCATCTGCCCTAGGAGGTCTAAGAGCTCTATGAGCCCTATCCAGCTCCAGTCTGTGAGTAGGGATGAGCTTCCTGTTCGAGTCGAACCCATGTTCGACTCGAACATCGGCTGTTCGACCGTTCGTCGAATTGCGAACGATATGGGCCGTTCGCGCCAAATTCGTGTGGCGCGTCACGGCCCATAATTCACTGCGGCATCGCAGTGCATTGCTGGCTGATGATTGGCCAAGCATGCACTATGACCCGCATGCTTGGCCAATCACAGCGCCGCCTGAACAGAGAGCCGTAATTGGCCAAAGCCAAGGAGGCTTTGGCCAATTATGGCTCAGGGGATTTAGTACACGCCCCACACTATATAAGGCCGCCTGCACAGCGGCCCTGTGTAGTGTGTGTTCCGGTGTGCTGAGAGATAGAGAGAGAGAGAGAGAGAGACAGTGTCATTTGATTTGAGTTAGATAGATTAGGCAGAACAGTCAGTCAGTTAGCTGCACTTACAGTGTATTGTGTATATATATGCATCCCAGGTGTTGCATATATATATATATATATATACACTGTATTCAGTTTAGCTAGATCCGTTCCTGTTATCTTCTAGACTATTTACATTTAGTGCAGTGCGTCCTGCTCACAGTGTTCAGCTAGATCCGTTCCTGTTATCTTCTAGACTATTTACATTTAGTGAAGTGCGTCCTGCTCACAGTGTTCAGCTAGATCCGTTCCTGTTATCTTCTAGACTATTTACATTTAGTGCAGTGCGTCCTGCTCAGTGTTGAGCTAGATCCGTTCCTGTTATCTTCTAGACTATTTACATTTAGTGAAGTGCGTCCTGCTCACAGTGTTCAGCTAGATCCGTTCCTGTTATCTTCTAGACTATTTACATTTAGTGCAGTGCGTCCTGCTCAGTGTTGAGCTAGATCCGTTCCTGTTATCTTCTAGACTATTTACATTTAGTGCAGTGCGTCCTGCTCAGTGTTCAGTTAGATCCATTCCTGTTATCTTCCTACTGACAGGCAGGCTTGTCTGGTTACAGTATATAAAGCTACCTGAAGAAAATTACTGGTGTTCTATCCCAGCTTAGTGCAGCTACAGGCCATTAGTATGTCTGGAAGGCCAAGAAGGAGAGGCAGACAGTCACAAGCCAATAAGAGAGGGCAAGCAGGCTCTGTGTCTAGTGCTGGTCGTGGAGACGGTGCATCCTCATCAGCACGTGGCCATGGGACACGCTTGGCCTTTTTTTCGGCAGCTGGCCGTGTTGAGCCGCAACATGCGGAAGACTTGGTCGAGTGGATGACCAAGCCGTCCTCATCCTCCTCATCCTCTCTCACCCATGCCCAGGGTGCTTTGTCTGGCAAAGCAGCGGCCTCTTCCCTCAGCTCAATGTCATCAGTGACTCCTTCCCTAGCTCCACCATGTCCCCCTGAGGAGTCCCTCGAACTGTTTGACCACAGTGTTGGGTACATGCTCCAGGAGGATGCCCAGCGTTTGGAAGGCTCTGATGATGATACTGAGCTCGATGAAGGCAGTAACATGAGCATGGACAGAGGGGGTGCCCAAGAAGGACAGCAATCTGGCAGTCATGCTCCCCCTGCTGCAGCATACTGCCAGGTTTGCTCCAGTGATGAGGAGGGAGGGGATGATGAGGTCACTGACTCAATGTGGGTGCCTGATAGGAGAGAGGAGGAGGAGGCGGCGGCACATCACCAACGAGGCAGGATGCCCTCCAGGGGCCAGCCTAAGGGCAGCACATTGACTGCATCACACCCCAAAGCTCCACATGTGCAGGGTGCTGCAGTCTCTGCGCGTTATTCAAAAAGTTCTTTGGTGTGGGCCTTTTTTGAGACGAGTGCATCAGATCGCACCGCTGCTATTTGCAACATATGTCTCAAGCGTATCTCACGTGGCCAAAACATCTCCCGCTTGGGTACCACATGCTTGACCAGACATATGTTGACCTGCCATGCAGTTCGTTGGCAAGCGTATCTAAAAGACCCACACCAAAGAACAAAGAGGATCTCTCCTTGCTCCTCATCAGCTGAGATTTCCAACCCCACTAGACCTCCAGTCCTCTCTGAGACCTGCAGTGAGAGGAATGAAGGTGTAGAATTAGGTGTGTCACAGCCAAGTACTTGTGGGCAATCTGCTTTTGGTACACCGACATCAGATTGTACCAGGCAAATTTCCCTGCCCCAGCTGCTGCACCGCCGAAAGAAGTTTGCTCCCAGCCATCCACATGCCCAGCGGTTGAATGCTAGCTTGGCAAAATTGCTAGCACTTCAACTGCTGCCTTTTCAGTTGGTAGACTCTGCCCCCTTCCGTGAGTTTGTGGAATGTGCGGTTCCTCAGTGGCAGGTACCCAAACGCCACTTTTTCTCACGGAAGGCGATTTCGGCTCTCTACCGGCATGTGGAAGGCAATGTCCATGCCTCGCTGGACAGGGCGGTCAGCGGTAAGGTGCATATTACCGCTGACTCATGGTCCAGCAGGCATGGACAGAGATGTTACCTAAGTTTCACGGCGCATTGGGTGACTCTGCTGGCAGCTGGCAAGGATGCAGGACAAGGTGCAGTAGTGTTGGAGGTTGTTCCGCCACCACGCCTCCAAAATGCTGATTGTGACACACCTCTCTCCTCCACCCCCTCCTCTTCTTCTTCCTCCATGGCCTCTTCCTCGGAACCAGCGGTGCTCCGTAGTCGTTCAAGGGGCTACGCAAGTACGCAGGCCAAAAGATGCCATGCGGTGCTTGAGCTGGTGTGCTTGGGGGACAGGAGCCACACTGGGGCAGAGGTTCTGTCAGCTCTGCAGGGGCAGGTTCAGAGGTGGTTGACGCCACGCCAACTTAAGGCAGGAATGGTGGTTTGCGACAATGGCACCAACCTCCTCTCTGCCCTCCGACAGGGACAAATGACCCATGTGCCCTGTTTGGCTCACGTCCTTAACTTGGTGGTGCAGCGGTTCTTGGGCAGGTACCCGGGCTTACAGGATGTCCTGAGGCAGGCCAGGAAAGTCTGTGTGCATTTCCGCCGGTCATATAATGCCAGTGCTCGGCTGACGGACCTCCAAAAAGGAGTTTAACCTGCCCAAGAACCGCCTAATCTGTGACATGCCCACCAGGTGGAACTCAACGTTGGCCATGCTGCAGCGGCTGCACATGCAGCAGAGGGCCATCAATGAGTACCTGTGCGACTATGGCACCAGGACAGGGTCAGGGGAGCTTGGTTTTTTTTCCCCACGCCAGTGGGCCATGATCAGGGATGCATGCACTGTCCTGTCACCATTCGAGGAGGCCATGAGGATGGTGAGCAGTGACAGTGCATGCATCAGTGACACTGTCCCCCTTGTCCACCTGTTGGAGCACACGCTGCGTGGAATAATGGACAGGGCACTTGAGGCAGAACAGAGGCAGGAAGAGGAGGACTTCCTTAGCTCTCAAGGCCCCCTTTATCCAGACAGTGTTCCTGTGTGCCCGCCGATCACACAGGAAGAGGACGAGGAGGAGGAGGAGGAAGATTGTGTCAGTATGGAGGTGGAGCCTGGCACTCAGCATCAGCAGCAGTCTTTAAGGGATCAGTCCCAAGAAACACATGGACTTGTACGTGGCTGGGGAGGAGGTGGCTGCGGGCGTTGTCGTCCTTGGTGACCCAGAGGACTCCGGACCGAATGCCTCAGCAAACCTACGCTGCATGGCCTCCCTGATCCTGCAAAGCCTGCGTAAGGATCCTCGTATTCGTGGTATCAAGGAGAAGGACCAATACTGGCTGGCAACCCTCCTTGATCCACGTTACAAGGGTAAGGTTGCGGACCTTATCTTGCCATCGCAGAGGATGAAACATCTTCGGGAGGCCTTGCAGAAAGGTCTGTGCAATGCGTTCCCAGAGACTGGGAGGTTACAAACTCCTGTTTTTGGACAATGTGTTGCTGAGGCTTCGGTCAGTCAAAGAAAGAGCGGTGGAGAAGGTGGCCGTCTGACCGATGCGTTCAGACAATTTTTTGGTCCGCAGCCCCAAGGTATGATCGGTTCCAGCAACCATCGCCAGCGTCTGTTTTACATGGTGCAGGAATACCTAGGGGCAAGATCAGACTTGGACACCTTTCCCACCGAAAATCCTCTGGGTTACTGGGTCTTGAGGATGGATCACTGGCCAGAGCTTGCACAGTATGTAATTGAGCTACTGGCCTGTCCTGCATCCAGCGTTCTTTCGGAACGCACATTCAGTGCTGCTGGAGGCGTGGTAACCGATCACAGGGTGCGTCTGTCCACCGACTCGGTCGATCGGCTGACCTTCATAAAAATGAATCAGTCTTGGATCACCACCAGCTACCAAGCACCTGATGCTGATGTAACCGAATAATTTTTTTTGAAATCTCAGATCCCTTCAAAGACTGCCTATGCTGATGCTGAGTGACTATCCCTGAGTAATTATCCTCTTCCTCCTCAATCATCACGCTGATAGCTTGTAAGAACATTTTTGGTTCTGGGCACCACCACCAGTGCCTAAGGCCCAATTTTTCTGCCCCTGTCTAACAGGGGCGTGTAATTACAATTTTTGATGCAATACTTTGCAGCAGGGCTCGTTCCTGCGTTCCAACTAGAGTGTCTGTGAGGGGTTGCAGTGTTGTGGCACCAGCACCAGTGCCTAAGGCCTAATTTTTCAGCTCCTGTTCAACAGGGGCATGTAATTACAATTCTTGATCTAATATTTCACAGCAGGGCCCTGTGAGGGCTTACAGTGTTGTGGCCACAGCAACACCTAAGGCCCAAATTTCTGCTGAGTATATAGGGCAGGACCCTACTTTCAAACATCTAACTTACAAACGACTCCTACTTGCAAACGGAAGGAGACAACAGGAAGTGAGATGAAATCTACCCCTAGGAAGGGAAATTCTCTCCTGTAAGAGTTAATATGGGAAAACAATTTCTCCTTTCCACTGATGCTTTCCAATCCTTGTTCCACAAAAAAACCCAAATTTTCAAAAAAACATTTTTCATTGGGACAAAAAGTGAGGTGAAATCTTCTGAAGAGGAGGAAAGACAGCAAAACAAATGTCACAGGGGTGATAACCCTTCCCTATGTTTTCCAAAAAGCTTAAAAAAGATTTTTTGGCTGGAGCTAAACACGTTAAAAATGTACCCGTTCAAAATTACAAAGAGATTCTACTTAACAACAAACCTACAGTCCCTGTCTTGTTTGCACCGCCTGTATACTGCTGTTCAGAGTATATAGGGCCTTTCCTTATTTTAATTTGGGTGCGGGGTTTCCCTTAATATCCATACAAGACCCAAAGGGCCTGGTAATGGACTGGGGGGTACCCATGCCGTTTGTCTCACTGATTTTCATCCATATTGCCATGACCTGACATGACATTAAACCCGCAAGCAGTTTTAAATGAGATTTTTTCCTTTAAAAATGACATTTGGTGCAGGGACTGTTCTAAACACGGGAAACACGCGTCACTTTACAGGCATACTATAGACACCCCCCAGGTACGATATTTAAAGGAATATTTCACTTTTTTTTTTTACTTTAAGCATCATTAAAATCACTGCTCCCGAAAAAACGGCCATTTTTAAAAGTTTTTTTTGCATTGATACATGTCCCCTGGGGTAGGACCCGGGTCCCCAAACCCTTTTTAGGACAATACCATGCAAATTAGCCTTTAAAATGAGCACTTTTGATTTCGAACGTTCGAGTCCCATAGACGTCAATGGGGTTCTAACGTTCGTGCGAACTTTCGGTCCGTTCGCAGGTTCTGGTGCGAACCAAACCGGGGGGTGTTCGGCTCATCCCTAGTGTTGAGGTGTATCAGGGAGTAAGTCCTTAACAGCTTCAGCCCCGGAAGGATTTACCCCCTTCCTGACCAGAGCACTTTTTACAATTTGGCACTGCGTCGCTTTAACTGCTAATTGCGCGGTCATGCAATGCTGTACCCAAACGAAATTTGCGTCCTTTTCTTCCCACAAATAGAGATTTCTTTTGATGGTATTTGATCACCTCTGCCGTTTTTATTTTTTGCGCTATACACAGAAAAAGACCGAAAATTTTGAAAAAAAATTATATTTTCTACTTTTTGTTCTAAAAAAAATCCAATAAACTCAATTTTAGTCATACATTTAGGCCAAAATGTATTCGGCCACATGTCTTTGGAAAAAAAATGTCAATAAGTGTATATTTATTGGTTTGCGCAAAAGTTATAGCGCCTGCAAACTAGGGTACATTTTCTGGAATTTACACAGCCTTTAATTTATGACTGCATATGTTGTTTCCTGAGGTGCTAAAATGGCAGGGCAGTACAAAACCCCCACAAATGACTCCATTTTGGAAAGTAGACACCCCAAGGAAATTGCTGAGAGGCATGTTGAGCCCATTGAATATTCATTTTTTTTGTCCCAAGTGATTGAATGACAAAAAAAAAAAAAAATTACAAAAAGTTGTCACTAAATGATATATTGCTCACACAGGCCATGGGCATATGTGGAATTTCACCCCAAAATACATTAAGCTGCTTCTCCTGAGTATGGGGATACCACATGTGTGGGACTTTTTGGGAGCCTAGACGCGTACGGGGCCCCGAAAACCAATCACTGCCTTCAGGATTTCTAAGGGCGTACATTTTTGATTTTACTCCTCACTACCTATCACAGTTTTGAAGACCATAAAATGCCCAGATGGCATAAAACTCCCCCAAATGACCCCATTTTGGAAAGTAGACACCCCAAGCTATTTGCTTTGAGGCATGTTGAGTCCATGGAATGTTTTATATTTTGACACAAGTTGCGGGAAAGTGACACATTTTTTTTTTTTTTTTTTGCACAAAGTTGTCACTAAATGATATATTGCTCACACAGGCCATGGGCATATGTGGAATTGCACCCCAAAATACATTTAGCTACTTCTCCTGAGTACGGGGATACCACATGTGTGGAACTTTTTGGGAGCCTAGCCGCGTACGGGGCCCCGAAAACCAATCATCGCCTTCAGGATTTCTAAGGGTGTAAATTTTTGATTTCACTCTTCACTGCCTATCACAGTTTCGGAGGTCATGGAATGCCCAGGTGGCACAAACCCCCCCCCCAAATGACCCCATTTTGGAAAGTAGACACCCCAAGCTATTTGCTGAGAGGCATGGTGAGTATTTTGCAGCTCTCATTTGTTTTTGAAAATAAAGAAAGACGAGAATTTTTTTTTTTTCTTTTTTCAATTTTCAAAACTTTGTGACAAAAAGTGAGGTCTGCAAAATACTCACTATACCTCTCAGCAAATAGCTTGGGATGTCTACTTTCCAAAATGGGGTCATTTGGGGTTTTTTTTTGCCACCTGGGCATTCCATGGCCTCCAAAACTGATAGGCAGTGAAGAGTGAAATCAAAAATTTACGGCCTTAGAAAGCCTGAAGGCGGTGCTTGGTTTTCGGGGTCCCGTACGCGGCTAGACTCCCAAAAAGTCTCACATGTGGTATCCCCGTACTCAGGAGAAGCAACAGAATGTATTTTGGGGTGTAATTTCACATATTCCCATGGCATGTTTGAGAAATATATCATTTAGTGACAACTTTGCGCAAAAAAAAAAAAAATTGTCTCTTTCCCGCAACTTGTGTCACAATATAAAATATTCCATGGACTCGACATGCCTCTCAGCAAATAGCTTGGGGTGTCTACTTTCCAAAATGGGGTCATTTGGGGGGGTTTTGAACTGTCCTGGCATTTTATGCACAACATTTAGAAGCTTATGTCACACATCACCCACTCTTCTAACCACTTGAAGACAAAGCCCTTTCTGACACTTTTTGATTACATAAAAAAATACAAATTTTTTGCAAGAAAATTACTTTGAACCCCCACACATTATATATATATTTTTTAAAGCAAATGCCCTACAGATTAAAATGGTGGGTGTTTCATTTTTTTTTTTTCACACAGTATTTGCGCAGCGATTTTTCAAACGCATTTTTTGGGGAAAAAACACACTTTTTAAAATTTTAATGCACTAAAACACATTATATTGCCCAAATGTTTGATGAAATAAAAAAGATGATCTTAGGCCAAGTACATGGATACCAAACATGACATGCTTTAAAATTGCGCACAAACGTGCAGTGGCGACAAACTACATACATTTTTAAAAGCCTTTAAAAGCCTTTACAGGTTACCACTTTAGATTTACAGAGGTCTACTGCTAAAATTACTGCCCTCGATCTGACCTTCGCGGTGATACCTCACATGCATGGTGCAATTGCTGTTTACATTTGACGCCAGACCGACGCTTGCGTTCGCCTTAGCGCGAGAGCAGGGGGGACAGGGGTGCTTTTTTTTTTTTTTTTTTTTTTTCTTTATTATTATTTTTTTTTTTTATCTTATTTTTAAACTGTTCCTTAGGCCATAGAGATGTTTGGAGCCACTCTGGTCTCTGATCAGCTCTATGGTCAGCTGGCTGAATCACCGGCTGCATTTTCAGGTTCTCTGAGACGGGAGAGCCAGAGAAAAACACGGAAGACATTGGGGGGGGGCATTCCCTCCCACTGCTTGTAAAAGCAGTCTAGAGGCTAATTGGCCGCTAGGATTGCTTTTACATGAAAGCCGACCGCTGGCTGAAAAGAATGATACCAAGATGATACCTAAACCTGCAGGCATCATTCTGGTATAACCATTCAAAGTCGTGAATGGCGTACCTGAAGACAAAAAAATGGTTAACAATAAAGCACAGTAAACGGTAAAGTATAAAAAATTGCATACCTGAAAAGCAAACATGATAAAACATAATAACAATAAAACATTGCAGAATAGAATACAGTAAAAAAGAGCAGAACAATAGAGAGAGAATAGAGAGAGAGAAAACAATAAAACAACTATTTTTTTTTATTTTATATTTTTGTATGTGTTTTTTATTTTTTTTTTACACCTTTTTATTTGTAACTGTAACTTTTATAACTGTAACCGGTTCCAGGTTCGGGTCTCAAAATGTGATGGCATCTTGGGAGACCCTGTGAAAGTGTGTCCTAGTCTGTGCAATGCTGTACCCTACGCTAATACTCAACTAGTGCATGGTAGCGTTCAAAACATTCACCAATGCAAAGACCAGGATTGTCAGGACAGGAGGGACAATAGCGGGTGTCACGCCTATATCCGCACTTGCTGCAGACACGACATCTTTTTTGGGGGGGTTCGCTGGGTAGGGGTACTCAGGAGGACATAAAGAAAATGCCTCTCATCTAGCTGACTGCATTTGGTTGGGGATGTGAATGGGGGAAGTACGGGCGCTGCAGAAGCGGTGGGTTCCCAATTAGGATTGGCGAATGCAGCAGGAAGGGCACTATGGGCACGACGGGCCTGTGTTTGTCTTTTTGGTGGCAGTGACACTACTTGTGCTTGCCACCTCACCAGCTTGAACTGCACTTATGGGACTCGCCACATCACCAAGTGTTACTGCAGTGCTGGTTTGACCACGACCGGGGTGTACTAGGCCGCTGGTGCTTGCCAGTTCACCAAAACGCTACCAAAAAAACTGTTAGCGATCGCAGGGATCAGGCCTGACTCTGCGAACGCTGCAGTTATGCGTTTAGTGTTTTCTAAGTGACAGTGATCGATCGATACTGCACTTGGGTGGGCTGGGCTGGGCCGGGCGGAGGGGAAAAATGCAGGTGCTAGCAGGTATCTGGGCTGATCCCGCTAACACTGCGTTTTTGGGAACCCTAAACTGCTGGGTAGGGATGAGCTTCGTGTTCGAGTCGAACCCATGTTCGACTCGAACATCGGCTGTTCGACCGTCCGTCGAATTGCGAACGTTATGGGCCGTTCGCGCCAAATTCGTGTGGCGCGTCACGGCCCATAATTCACTGCGGCATCGCAGTGCATTGCTGGCTGATGATTGGCCAAGCATGCACTATGACCCGCATGCTTGGCCAATCACAGCGCCGTCAGTAGAGAGAGCTGTAATTGGCCAAAGCCAGGGTGGCTTTGGCCAATTATGGCTCAGGGGATTTAGTACACGCCCCACACTATATAAGGCCGCCTGCACGGCGGCCCTGTGTAGTGTGTTCCGGTGTGCTGAGAGAGAGACAGACAGTGTCATTTGATTTGAGTTAGATAGATTAGGCTAGATCTGTTCCTGCTATTTACATTTAGTGCAGTGCGTCCTGCTCACAGTGTTCAGCTAGATCCGTTCCTGCTATTTACATTTAGTGCAGTCAGTGCGTCCTGCTCACAGTGTTCAGCTAGATCCGTTCCTGCTATTTACATTTAGTGCAGTCAGTGCGTCCTGCTCACAGTGTTCAGCTAGATCCGTTCCTGCTATTTACATTTAGTGCAGTCAGTGCGTCCTGCTCACAGTGTTCAGCTAGATCCGTTCCTGCTATTTACATTTAGTGCAGTCAGTGCGTCCTGCTCACAGTGTTCAGCTAGATCCGTTCCTGCTATTTACATTTAGTGCAGTGCGTCCTGCTCACAGTGTTCAGCTAGATCCGTTCCTGCTATTTACATTTAGTGCAGTCAGTGCGTCCTGCTCAGTGTTCAGCTAGATCCGTTCCTGCTATTTACATTTAGTGCAGTGCGTCCTGCTCACAGTGTTCAGCTAGATCCGTTCCTGCTATTTACATTTAGTGCAGTGCGTCCTGCTCACAGTGTTCAGCTAGATCCGTTCCTGTTATTTACATTTAGTGCAGTCAGTGCGTCCTGCTCACAGTGTTCAGCTAGATCCGTTCCTGCTATTTACATTTAGTGCAGTGCGTCCTGCTCAGTGTTCAGCTAGATCCGTTCCTGCTATTTACATTTAGTGCAGTGCGTCCTGCTCAGTGTTCAGCTAGATCTGTTCCTGCTATTTACATTTAGTGCAGTGCGTCCTGCTCACGGTGTTCAGCTAGATCCGTTCCAGCTATTTACATTTAGTGCAGTCAGTGCGTCCTGCTCACAGTGTTCAGCTAGATCCGTTCCTGCTATTTACATTTAGTGCAGTGCGTCCTGCTCACAGTGTTCAGCTAGATCCGTTCCTGCTATTTACATTTAGTGCAGTGCGTCCTGCTCACAGTGTTCAGCTAGATCCGTTCCTGCTATTTACATTTAGTGCAGTGCGTCCTGCTCAGTGTTCAGCTAGATCCGTTCCTGCTATTTACATTTAGTGCAGTCAGTGCGTCCTGCTCACAGTGTTCAGCTAGATCCGTTCCTGCTATTTACATTTAGTGCAGTGCGTCCTGCTCACAGTGTTCAGCTAGATCTGTTCCTGCTATTTACATTTAGTGCAGTCAGTGCGTCCTGCTCACAGTGTTCAGCTAGATCCGTTCCTGCTATTTACATTTAGTGCAGTGCGTCCTGCTCAGTGTTCAGCTAGATCCGTTCCTGCTATTTACATTTAGTGCAGTGCGTCCTGCTCACAGTGTTCAGCTAGATCCGTTCCTGCTATTTACATTTAGTGCAGTGCGTCCTGCTCAGTGTTCAGCTAGATCCGTTCCTGCTATTTACATTTAGTGCAGTCAGTGCGTCCTGCTCACAGTGTTCAGCTAGATCCGTTCCTGCTATTTACATTTAGTGCAGTGCGTCCTGCTCACAGTGTTCAGCTAGATCTGTTCCTGCTATTTACATTTAGTGCAGTGCGTCCTGCTCACAGTGTTCAGCTAGATCTGTTCCTGCTATTTACATTTAGTGCAGTGCGTCCTGCTCACAGTGTTCAGCTAGATCCGTTCCAGCTATTTACATTTAGTGCAGTCAGTGCGTCCTGCTCACAGTGTTCAGCTAGATCCGTTCCTGCTATTTACATTTAGTGCAGTGCGTCCTGCTCACAGTGTTCAGCTAGATCCGTTCCTGCTATTTACATTTAGTGCAGTGCGTCCTGCTCACAGTGTTCAGCTAGATCCGTTCCTGCTATTTACATTTAGTGCAGTGCGTCCTGCTCACAGTGTTCAGCTAGATCCGTTCCTGCTATTTACATTTAGTGCAGTCAGTGCGTCCTTCTCACAGTGTTCAGCTAGATCCGTTCCTGCTATTTACATTTAGTGCAGTGCATCCTGCTCACAGTGTTCAGCTAGATCTGTTCCTGCTATTTACATTTAGTGCAGTGCGTCCTCACAGTGTTCAGCTAGATCTGTTCCTGCTATTTACATTTAGTGCAGTGCGTCCTGCTCACAGTGTTCAGCTAGATCCGTTCCTGCTATTTACATTTAGTGCAGTCAGTGCGTCCTGCTCACAGTGTTCAGCTAGATCCGTTCCTGCTATTTACATTTAGTGCAGTGCGTCCTGCTCACAGTGTTCAGCTAGATCCGTTCCTGCTATTTACATTTAGTGCAGTGCGTCCTGCTCACAGTGTTCAGCTAGATCCGTTCCTGCTATTTACATTTAGTGCAGTGCGTCCTGCTCAGTGTTCAGCTAGATCTGTTCCTGCTATTTACATTTAGTGCAGTGCGTCCTGCTCAGTGTTCAGCTAGATCTGTTCCTGCTATTTACATTTAGTGCAGTGCGTCCTGCTCACGGTGTTCAGCTAGATCCGTTCCAGCTATTTACATTTAGTGCAGTCAGTGCGTCCTGCTCACAGTGTTCAGCTAGATCCGTTCCTGCTATTTACATTTAGTGCAGTGCGTCCTGCTCACAGTGTTCAGCTAGATCCGTTCCTGCTATTTACATTTAGTGCAGTGCGTCCTGCTCACAGTGTTCAGCTAGATCCGTTCCTGCTATTTACATTTAGTGCAGTGCGTCCTGCTCACAGTGTTCAGCTAGATCCGTTCCTGCTATTTACATTTAGTGCAGTGCGTCCTGCTCACAGTGTTCAGCTAGATCTGTTCCTGCTATTTACATTTAGTGCAGTACGTCCTGCTCACAGTGTTCAGCTAGATCCGTTCCTGCTATTTACATTTAGTGCAGTCAGTGCGTCCTGCTCACAGTGTTCAGCTAGATCCGTTCCTGCTATTTACATTTAGTGCAGTGCGTCCTGCTCACAGTGTTCAGCTAGATCCCTTCCAGCTATTTACATTTAGTGCAGTCAGTGCGTCCTGCTCACAGTGTTCAGCTAGATCCGTTCCTGCTATTTACATTTAGTGCAGTGCGTCCTGCTCAGTGTTCAGCTAGATCTGTTCCTGCTATTTACATTTAGTGCAGTGCGTCCTGCTCACAGTGTTCAGCTAGATCCGTTCCTGCTATTTACATTTAGTGCAGTCAGTGCGTCCTGCTCACAGTGTTCAGCTAGATCCGTTCCTGCTATTTACATTTAGTGCAGTGCGTCCTGCTCAGTGTTCAGCTAGATCTGTTCCTGCTATTTACATTTAGTGCAGTCAGTGCGTCCTGCTCAGTGTTCAGCTAGATCCGTTCCTGCTATTTACATTTAGTGCAGTGCGTCCTGCTCAGTGTTCAGCTAGATCCGTTCCTGTTATCTTCCTACTGACAGGCAGGCTTGTCTGGTTACAGTATATAAAGCTACCTGAAGAAAATTACAGGTGTTCTATCCCAGCTTAGTGCAGCTACAGGCCATTAGTATGTCTGGAAGGCCAAGAAGGAGAGGCAGACAGTCACAAGCCAATAAGAGAGGGCAAGCAGGCTCTGTGTCTAGTGCTGGTCGTGGAGACGGTGCATCCTCATCAGCACGTGGCCATGGGACACGCTTGGCCTTTTTTTCGGCAGCTGGCCGTGTTGAGCCGCAACATGCGGAAGACTTGGTCGAGTGGATGACCAAGCCGTCCTCATCCTCCTCATCCTCTCTCACCCATGCCCAGGGTGCTTTGTCTGGCAAAGCAGCGGCCTCTTCCCTCAGCTCAATGTCATCAGTGACTCCTTCCTTAGCTCCACCATGTCCTCCTGAGGATTCCCTCGAACTGTTTGACCACAGTGTTGGGTACATGCTCCAGGAGGATGCCCAGCGTTTGGAAAGCTCTGATGATGATACTGAGCTCGATGAAGGCAGTAACATGAGCACGGACAGAGGGGGTGCCCAAGAAGGACAGCAATCTGGCAGTCATGCTCCCCCTGCTGCAGCATACTGCCAGGTTTGCTCCAGTGATGAGGAGGGAGGGGATGATGAGGTCACTGACTCAACGTGGGTGCCTGATAGGAGAGAGGAGGAGGAGGAGGAGGAGGAGGCGGCACATCACCAACGAGGCAGGATGCCCTCCAGGGGCCAGCCTAAGGGCAGCACATTGACCATCACACCCCAAAGCTCCACATGTGCAGGGCGCTGCAGTCTCTGCGCGTTATTCAAAAAGTTCTTTGGTGTGGGCCTTTTTTGAGACGAGTGCATCAGATCGCACCGCTGCTATTTGCAACATATGTCTCAAGCGTATCTCGCGTGGCCAAAACATCTCCCGCTTGGGTACCACATGCTTGACCAGACATATGTTGACCTGCCATGCAGTTCGTTGGCAAGCATATCTAAAAGACCCACACCAAAGAACAAAGAGGATCTCTCCTTGCTCCTCATCAGCTGAGATTTCCAACCCCACTAGACCTTCAGTCCTCTCTGAGACCTGCAGTGAGAGGAATGAAGGTGTAGAATTAGGTGTGTCACAGCCAAGTACTTGTGGGCAATCTGCTTTTGGTACACCGACGTCAGATTGTACCAGGCAAATTTCCCTGCCCCAGCTGCTGCACCGCCGAAAGAAGTTTGCTCCCAGCCATCCACATGCCCAGCGGTTGAATGCTAGCTTGGCAAAATTGCTAGCACTTCAACTGCTGCCTTTTCAGTTGGTAGACTCTGCCCCCTTCCGTGAGTTTGTGGAATGTGCGGTTCCTCAGTGGCTGGTACCCAAACGCCACTTTTTCTCACGGAAGGCGATTCCGGCTCTCTACCGGCATGTGGAAGGCAATGTCCATGCCTCGCTGGACAGGGCGGTCAGCGGTAAGGTGCATATTACCGCTGACTCATGGTCCAGCAGGCATGGACAGGGACGTTACCTTAGTTTCACGGCGCATTGGGTGACTCTGCTGGCAGCTGGGAAGGATGCAGGACAAGGTGCAGTAGTGTTGGAGGTTGTTCCGCCACCACGCCTCCAAAATGCTGATTGTGACACACCTCTCTCCTCCACCCCCTCTTCTTCCTCCATGGCCTCTTCCTCGGAACCAGCGGTGTTCCGTAGTCGTTCAAGGGGCTACGCAAGTACGCAGGCCAAAAGATGCCATGCGGTGCTTGAACTGGTGTGCTTGGGGGACAGGAGCCACACTGGGGCAGAGGTTCTGTCAGCTCTGCAGGGGCAGGTTCAGAGGTGGTTGACGCCACGCCAACTTAAGGCAGGAATGGTGGTTTGCGACAATGGCACCAACCTCCTCTCTGCCCTCCGACAGGGACAACTGACCCATGTGCCCTGTTTGGCTCACGTCCTTAACTTGGTGGTGCAGCGGTCCTTGGGCAGGTACCCGGGCTTACAGGATGTCCTGAGGCAGGCCAGGAAAGTCTGTGTGCATTTCCGCCGGTCATATAATGCCAGTGCTCGGCTGACGGACCTCCAAAAGGAGTTTAACCTGCCCAAGAACCGCCTAATCTGTGACATGCCCACCAGGTGGAACTCAACGTTGGCCATGCTGCAGCGGCTGCACACGCAGCAGAGGGCCATCAATGAGTACCTGTGCGACTATGGCACCAGGACAGGGTCAGGGGAGCTTGGTTTTTTTTCCCCACGCCAGTGGGCCATGATCAGGGATGCATGCACTGTCCTGTCACCATTCGAGGAGGCCACGAGGATGGTGAGCACTGACAGTGCATGCATCAGTGACACTGTCCCCCTTGTCCACCTGTTGGAGCACACGCTGCGTGGAATAATGGACAGGACACTTGAGGCAGAACAGAGGCAGGAAGAGGAGGACTTCCTTAGCTCTCAAGGCCCCCTTTATCCAGACAGTGTTCCTGCGTGCCCGCCGATCACACAGCAAGAGGATGAGGAGGAGGAGGAGGAGGAGGAGGAGGAAGATTGTGTCAGTATGGAGGTGGAGCCTGGCACTCAGCATCAGCAGTCTTTAAGGGATCAGTCCCAAGGAACACATGGACTTGTACGTGGCTGGGAGGAGGTGGCTGCGGACGTTGTTGTCCTTAGTGACCGAGGACTCCGGACCGAATGCCTCAGCAAACCTACGCTGCATGGCCTCCCTGATCCTGCAAAGCCTGCGTAAGGATCCTCGTATTCGTGGTATCAAGGAGAAGGACCAATACTGGCTGGCAACCCTCCTTGATCCATGTTACAAGGGTAAGGTTGCGGACCTTATCTTGCCATCGCAGAGGGAGCAGAGGATGAAACATCTTCGGGAGGCCTTGCAGAAAGGTCTGTGCAACGCGTTCCCAGAGACTGGGAGGTTACAAACTCCTGTTTCTGGACAACGTGTTGCTGAGGCTTCGGTCAGTCAAAGAAGGAGCGGTGGAGAAGGTGGCCGTCTGACCGATGCGTTCAGACAATTTTTTGGTCCGCAGCCCCAAGGTATGATCGGTTCCAGCAACCATCGCCAGCGTCTGTTTTACATGGTGCAGGAATACCTAGGGGCAAGATCAGACTTGGACACCTTTCCCACCGAAAATCCTCTGGGTTACTGGGTCTTGAGGATGGATCACTGGCCAGAGCTTGCACAGTATGCAATTGAGCTACTGGCCTGTCCTGCATCCAGCGTTCTTTCGGAACGCACATTCAGTGCTGCTGGCGGCGTGGTAACCGATCACAGGGTGCGTCTGTCCACCGACTCGGTCGATCGGCTGACCTTCATAAAAATGAATCAGTCTTGGATCACCACCAGCTACCAAGCACCTGATGCTGATGTAACTGAATAATTTTTTTCAGATCCCTTCAAAGACTGCCTATGCTGATGCTGAGTGACTATCCCTGAGTAATTATCCTCTTCCTCCTCAATCATCACGCTGATAGCTTGTAAGAACATTTTTGGTTCTGGGCGCCACCACCAGTGCCTAAGGCACAATTTTTCAGCCCCTGTTTAACAGGGGCGTGTAATTACAATTTTTGATGTAATACTTTGCAGCAGGGCTCGTTCCTGCGTTCCAACTAGAGTGTCTGTGAGGGGTTGCAGTGTTGTGGCACCAGCAGCAGTGCCTAAGGCCTAATTTTTCAGCTCCTGTTCAACAGGGGCATGTAATTACAATTCTTGATCTAACATTTCACAGCAGGGCCCTGTGAGGGCTTACAGTGTTGTGGCCACAGCAACACCTAAGGCCCAAATTTCTGCTGAGTATATAGGGCAGGACCCTACTTTCAAACATCTAACTTATAAACGACTTCTACTTGCAAACGGAAGGAGACAACAGGAAGTGAGATGAAATCTACCCCATAGGAAGGGAAATTCTCTCCTGTAAGAGTTAATATGGGAAAACAATTTCTCCTTTCCACTGATGCTTTCCAATCCTTGTTCCACAAAAAAACCCAAATTTTCAAAAAACATTTTTCATTGGGACAAAAAAGTGAGGTGAAATCTTCTGAAGAGGAGGAAAGACAGCAAAACAAATGTCACAGGGGTGATAACCCTTCCCTATGTTTTCCAAAAAGCTTAAAAAAGATTTTTTGGCTGGAGCTAAACACGTTAAAAATGTACCCGTTCAAAATTACAAAGAGATTCTACTTAACAACAAACCTACAGTCCCTGTCTTGTTTGCACCGCCTGTATACTGCTGTTCAGAGTATATAGGGCCTGGTGGCCCCACACCTTTCCTTATTTTAATTTGGGTGCGGGGTTCCCCTTAATATCCATACAAGACCCAAAGGGCCTGGTAATGGACTGGGGGGTACCCATGCCGTTTGTCTCACTGATTTTCATCCATATTGCCATAACCCGACATGACATTAAACCCGCAAGCAGTTTTAAATGAGATTTTTTCCTTTAAAAATGACATTTGGTGCAGGGACTGTTCTAAACACGGCAAACACGCGTCACTTTACAGGCATACTATAGACACCCCCCAGGTACGATATTTAAAGGAATATTTCACTTTTTTTTTTACTTTAAGCATCATTAAAATCACTGCTCCCGAAAAAACGGACGTTTTTAAAAGTTTTTTTTGCATTGATACATGTCCCCTGGGGTAGGACCCGGGTCCCCAAACCCTTTTTCGGACAATACCATGCAAATTAGCCTTTAAAATGAGCACTTTTGATTTCGAACGTTCGAGTCCCATAAACGTCAATGGGGTTCTAACGTTCGTGCGAACTTTCGGTCCGTTCGCGGGTTCTGGTGCGAACCGAACCGGGGGGTGTTCGGCTCATCCCTACTGCTGGGGAGGCTAGTATAGATCTGATCGGATCAGATATTGATCCGTACAGATACTATACCACTAAGGGAGGCGTATGCTGCGTGCGTGGGTGTTGGCGGTACTGGCGCTAATCTGACGCTGCCTGGGGCGACGCATAACACCGCCGGGCGATCAGGGGGCTAAACCTTTATTTGGTAATAAACGGCGGGTGCCCTGACACTATAAAAAATAAACGAACTAACCAGCGTCACCCGTAACGGTTATACGGTGATCAGGGGTGAAAGGGTTAACTAGGGGGCAATCAAGGGGTTAAAACATTTATTAGATAGTATATGGGGGTCCCTATCGCTATAAAACGCTGATGGCGAACCTCAATATTTACCTCCCTAACTAACGTCACTAGTGACACTAATACAGCGATCAGAAAAATGATCGCTTAGTGACACTGGTGACAGGGGGTGATCAAGGGGTTAAAACTTTATTAGGGGGGTACCCTAGACCTACAGGGGGCTAATACTCACTGCCCTACCACTTCTAACTGTCACAAACTGACACCATGCAGTAATCAGAAAAAAAAAATACTGGGGGGGGGGGGAAATCGGGGGGCGGTCGGGTGTTTTATGTGCCTGGCATGTTCTACTGTGTATGTGTTGTGCACTCACATGTCTTCTCTTCTCGGCGCCGGAACGGAAACTGCCGAGCCGAGGAGAGATGACATCACATCCTCTGCCTGTGTGTACTACACACAGGCAGGGGAGGATTCCGATTGGCTGGGAGCGATCGCGAGGGGGGGGGCCACGATCGGATGGTCTCCCCCTCACCTCTCAACGCTCCCAGTCAAATGCCGACCGCCGCTGGCACCGGGGGGGGTCCGATCGGACCCCCCGCCCGCGGGAGGCAGATCACGTATGGGTACGTGATTCTGCCTGCCCGTGCCATTCTGCCGCAGTATATCTGCGTTAGGCGGTCGGCAAGTGGTTAAGAAAGGATTGTATAGTTTCAGGAATATCCTTAAACGATTCAGGGAGCCCCCTGACTCTAAAGTTGTACCTCCGATTTCGGTTTTCGAGGTCATCAAGTTTGGCATTGGAAGTCTCTAATTGCTCCTGAAGGGTCTGTATACAGGCAGTGTTCTGGTTTGTTCTCAAAATGGTGGAATCGAGGTTGGACTCAATGAGGTCTATGCGGGTGCCTATATGCTGTAGGTCTGCTTTAATGTCATTTGTTATTTTCAGGGCTGTGTTGTGCAGGCCTCTGTCCAGTAATTCAGCAAACTTGGCAAACATTTCTGCCACAGAGGTCAGTTGTAGTAGGCCTGAATCCCCGGGCTGTATTAGCTGGTGTGCCTGGGGAGGGCCTGCATCCATGGGGGAGTACGCCAGTCCTGTCAGGGAGTGTTCTAGGAGAGATGCGGTGGATGCTGGGGAAGCTGGTTCCAGGGGAGAGTTACCTGTGAAGGAGTCTTGTTGTAGTAGGGAGGGGGATGCTGTGAGCTGGACACAGGGAGGGCATGTAGCTGCAGAGTGGTGAGGAGCGGCCGCCATCTTAGCTGTCTCAGCGTGGGACAGAGCGGCTTAAAATGCGGGCTTTAAATTTCTTTTAACTGCTCCCGAGTACATCGGGAGAGTCCCTGAGTCTTCCGGTGTCCGTGGGGGGGTAATCCAGGTGCCGATCGCCGGTCAGAGTTCCGCTGCGGAGGCCCGGTCTGCTGAAGCGGAACGGAGCTCCCTGACTAAGCGTCCATGTCAGGAGCCGCCACGCATGCGCTTGGAAAGGTAATTTTTAAGAACATTAAATTACAGTATGATTTGTGTCGCAATTGTATACGCCATATTATTTTTGCTTTTAATTTTTTTTCCCACGAAAGTGGAGTTACCCTTTAAATAACACCTGATGATCCTGCCTTCAAAATCCTTGTTCAGGCACTTTCATTCTAGGGTGACAACACTGTACCCCTATTTCGTTACCGTGTTACATGAGATTTTAATGGAAATGACAATTGGATATTCCAACACACATTACACAGGTATGGTACACTGCTAACACCATCAGTAAACCCACACTAAGAATGACCATGCAGCCATCACTGGAGTGCATGCACATACAGTAGACAGAAAGTGGATGCAAGGAGACTTCAGCACAGAAATGCAGCAAAGAATGAACAAAAACGGAAAAAAAAAAAAAATGGGAACTCTTTATAATACACAGTGCTTTAGCAAGGTAAATTTCATTAACCACTTGCCAACCGGCTGCAGATGCACTGTGGTAGATCGTCTCTATTACGCGAAATGATGTACCTGTACGTAATTTCGTGCAATAGCCAGTGGGGAACACGCTGATTGGCCAGAGGGGGAGCCACTCAACGGGTCTGGCGGACGCAATGTCCACCGACCACCCACGATCGCTCCCTTAGAGAGACAGGACTAGCCTGTCGGATATGAACAGAGAGATCTTGTGTTCCTGCTAAGCATCCCCTAGGTAAACACTTAACCCTTTGATTGCCCCTGGTGTTAACCCCCTTCCTGCCAGTGTCATTAGTACAGTAACCGTGCACATTTTTAGCACTGATCAGTGTAATAATGTCATTGGTTCCCAAAAAAGTGTCAAAAGTGTTAGGTGTCTGTTTTGTCCGGCGCAGTGTCGCAGTCCCGCAAAAAAAAAAAAAAAATCACTGAACCCTGCCATTACTAGTAAAAATGAATAAATAAATAAAGCCACCATAAAAATATCCCATAGTTTGTAGACGTTATAACTTTCGCTTATTGTGAATTTTTTTTTTTACAAAAAATATGTAGCTGAATATATATTGGCCTAAACTGATGAAGACACTTGTTTTTAATACATATTTTAATTGGGTATGTTTCATAGTAGAAAAAAAAATTTTTTTTTTGTTTATAGCGCAAACAATTAAAACTGCAGAGGTGATAATATACCACCAAAACAAAGCTCTATTTGTGAGAAAAAAAGGACATCAGTTTTATTTGGGTACAGTGTCGTACGACTGCGCAATTGTCAGTTAAAATAACATTTTAAACTGTTCATTAACATTTAATAACAGTTCAGTATCGCAAAAAATGGCCTGGTCATGAAGGGGGTAAAACCTTCCGGAACAGAAGTGGTTAATTTAGGTATTCCTTTGAGAGATGAGTAAACAATGTATTGGGTAAGAATGAAATCAATTTTTACAAATGTCTACAATTCTATAAATTACTCCAGCAATTTTTGTGATGTAGGAACGCTGCCTTATGCGGATATGTTTTGATGGGATAGGTGGCTTGTCCTAGAGGCTGCTCACCAGCAACCGTGGGGTCTTGCTGGACCCCCAGAGTAGTTTGTTGAAGTTTGGAAAGGATGGGGGCGCTACACCAGCTTATACAGACTTTTAAAAGATTTTTATTTTGGAACAGCCATCGCGTTTCAGGCGCTCAGCACCCCCCCTTTATCAGGGCTAATATATATGTGTGTGTGTGTGTGTATGTATATTACACATACACATACAATAATATTAATAGTAGTAAAGTACATTTAAAAAAATATATATAAATAAAAATAAAAAATAAACAAAATAAGTGATAATAAAAGTAGCAATAATAATGATAAATAAATACCAATGAGAAGTGCAAAAACCAGTTTGAACAATCCATAAACAATAAATATTATTCCAAAGTTACTCCTAACTGTATGGAACCAACATGTGAGTGAGCTGCAGCTTGAATGAAGGAATATTGGATCAGACACAAAAAAAACGGAGTAATGAGAACCAAGTTTGTATGGCAGAAACAGAATGGAGGGAGAAAAGGAAGCAGAGACAGGCTAAAAGAAGCTGCATTTGGGAATAGCAGACACAAAATGTTTCTTAGATCCCAGCTGGAAGAGGGAGGTGAGTGGGACTAAACCAGGAGATACAGTTGAAAAAATTGAAAGCTGACTCACCAGGATGATGCAGGCACGTGGATTGGAAAGGCAACTGATGTGTGTGTCAGGCTTAAATCCTCAATTGCACAGGAAGGGGCTGGATGGGGCAGAGTCAGGGTAATCAAAGGAAGTAAACAGGGACTAGGCTATGTAAGCATCTCTAAAGGAAGGGAAATGGTAATTTGGATAAAATCATAACGGGGTTAAAATCAGGCTAAGATCAGGGGGTTAAGGGGAGGAGCTAAAGAAAAATGTACACAACATAAAAAAAGTAGATAAATGGATAAAGAAAACAAATTAAAAAAAAGAGATGCATATATATATATATATATATATATATATATATATATATATATATATATATATATATATATATATATATAATATATACATAGACCATGCTATGTCAGTGAGACTGTGGGAAGGGAAGTGGTAGGTATGAAGACCACAATGAGGTTAGATAGATTAGAAGGCAAAAAGTCAGGAAAAGAAAAGGTTTTGAATGAATGCATGTGAGCAAGGACTATGCTATGCCATCATTGCTGCGGGGGGGGGGGGGGGGGGGGGGGGGTGTGTAAGAGAGAACTTGTTGGGGCTATAAGAATCAGAGGGTTGGGGGCGGGGCAAAGAGAAAATGTAAGAACAGGGACAAAGATATGCCTGTATCACTGTGGGAAGGGAAATGGTAGCTTTGTGAAAGACCATAATGAGGTTAGATAGATTAGAAGGTTGGGGGTGGGGCACAAAAAAATGAAATGAAATTAAACACATATGAGTGGAAACTATGCTGTGTCGACAGTACTATGGGGAGGGAAATAGTAGGTGTGAGGAAAGCCCTATCTGGGCTAAGAAAAGTTGCAGGATATTGGGTGGGGCAAGAAGAATAAATAAATACAATCAGATCATTGGGATGGGAGGAGGATTCAGTGGATAGCTGCAACTGAATCCGATCATTGAGATGAGTATGTGCATGGGCTTCTGGAAGCTTTGGGACTGTAGACTCATCACAATAATGGGTCGTCAGCTTAGTTTCTGGTATTGCTTCATTCTGGCTTGAGATCTCCTGCGATAATTTGGATGGTAGATTTGTCAAGAGGTAGGGTAGTTTGGATACTTCTTGTTTGAATTTAGACATATTACTGTCTAAATTCTGTAAAGTACTGTACTGTAAAGTGAGGCCCGGAACGGAAAAGAACAAAGAAACAAGTAGTGGAGGGCCGGGCATGACAAGGTGGAAAGTGAGGCAACAAGGGGTTAAGGTAGATGAGTAGTGAATGGGAGGTTGCAGAATGTAGAAATGTTGAGGGGGAGGAGGTATATAAAATGGGAGGCGGGGACTTTCGGGAGCAGTTCAGTTGGTGTGAGACAGAAGGATGCACCTCGGTCATGGCGGACGTTGACCTCTTCCTGGCATGATTGAGGGCGGCGGAAGCAATGCGGGGGTCGGAATGGCTACAGAGCCAAGTGGCCACTTTAACCTAGGACCAGGCGGAGGGGTCGTCCACCGGAGGTGAGGCTTCCCCACGCGCATGGAGGTCTTGGCCTCCGGAGCGCTTCTCGCCCGGCCCCTCCGGCCCTTCCAGGAGTGCTCAGCGCCATCCCAGGAGCCCACTAGTGGAACGAACACAGGCTTCCATCGGGTGGGGGACCGGACGAAATCCTTGTCGCTGGAGGGGGGCGGGGCTATGGGCCGTAATGGCATCTGTTCCTCGCCCGTACGACAGGAGACTGTAGAGGGCACAATCCCCCCAACATCACCTGTCCTATCAAGGGGGGAAATCGTGTGGGGAGGAGCAGCGGTATGACTGTCGGGCTGTCCAGACGCGGCTGGCGGTTCGGGGGCACAGCGGAGAGGCAGTGGGACACATGAAGGCGGAAGACAGATGGCGGATCCCCTGGTGGCTTACCAGGGGATCCATGCGGGCCGGAGGGAGCAGCACCGCAGATGTGGCTGGGACAGGCTTGGGGCAGAGCTTTGCAGAGCAGCAAAAATCCCCAGGCCTCCAGGCCTGTTTCACCTGGGGGGCTGCTGACACCGATGCTGCCAGCCCCTGAGGTTCAGTCGGAGGGAAAAGTCTCAGGATCTGAGAAGGAAGAACAGCGGGATCGCACGCCAGCAGAAGATGCAGGTGCAGCGGCTGTGGGGGACTTGCCCAGTCAGCCCGGTAAATCTGCCTCCTTATCAAATGTAGATTTATCTGATGCTCTGAGTCGGTTATTAGGCATGGGGGGTCCACGGTGACGGGGGTGGCTGGGCAGAGGGCTATTGCTGGGGGGTTACTGGCCTGCGGGTGTTGGGTGGTCCGCTTGCTGCCTCTGGGTCAGCTGGGCAGCTGCAGGAGTTACTGAGGGGGTTACAGGACCTGGTACAACGCTTTGCAGGTGGGCAAGGGGTGCCATCACAGGTAGTGCCATGGGTTGGTAGGAGCACAGAGAAGACTAGGGAAAAGGGGATCCCTGTGGCTCTGGCAGACATCCCGCAGCTACGCCGGGAGTGGTGATGGTGAGTATGGAGGGGGGAGACAAGAGTGGGGAACCGGCGGCTTCTGCCAGAACGGACGTGGTAAGAATTGTGGATGCCGCAAAATGCGAAGTGTACGTTTGTTTTGAGGGGCCATTGGGGGCTCATTTGAAACAGGAGGTACGGGACAAGATGTGCGATTCTTCTCTTGTCCACGTTGCAGCACATTACAGGTAGGTTCAGCGTTCCGTTGGCGGCGGACAAGACTGAGGGCCTGACTACGGAAATTAGTTTTCTGGGCATTGTAATTGACTCCAGAACCATGGAGTGTCAGCTGCTGACTGACAAGGTAGAGAATCTCAGGATTGAGATTAAGGGGGTGATGGGGCAGAGTAAGGTCCAACTCTGGATGTTAGTCATTGTTAGTTAAGTTTAATTTTGCCTGTTGCATTATTCCAATGGGTAGGGTGTTCTGCTGACGGCTGTCTGCAGCTACCGCTGGGGTGCGTGCCCCAACCCATTTCATTAGACTTAGCAGAGAGCTAAAGGAAAATATGAAAGTTTGGCACACGTTTTTTGGAGACATATAATGGACGATCGCTTTAGATGGAGGGACCGGTGAGTAACTTTGATTTAGATTTGGTCACGGATGCGGCTGGGTCAATGGGCTATGTGGCTTTCTTTCAAGGCAATGGAGTGCAGAATCTTGGCCTAGATTCTGGGTGGAGGCGGGTTTCCTTAAGAACCAGGTACTGTTGGAATTATTTACAGTGGTCCTGGCAATGGAGCTGTGGGGAGAAGCGTGTAGGAATTTGAAGATTAGGTTGAACTGTGACAACATGAGGGTGGTTCAAGTCATCAACCGGATTTCTGCGCTGTCACAGCCGGTAATACGGTTGTTGCGTCACTTAGTGCTGCATGTTTACAGTTGAACATTTTTCTGTATGCTGTACATATCCCGGGCATTGATAATACGCTAGCTGACGTACTGTCTCGGTTTCAGTGGGACAGGTTCAGGGAGCTGGCTCTGTCCACAGAGAAGGAAGGGGTTTCTTGCCCAGGCTGGCTTTGGGACATTGCCTTGGAGTCGCCATGGGATGGATCAGGAGGTCGGTGAGCGGGTTGACTTGGGCTGCTTACTCCAAGGTATGGGGTGAGTGGTTTGAATTATTATGGCTGTCGGGAGCTAAGCTGGGTGAGTCCAAGACAAGTTGTTGGTGATGTATTTTGTTTCTAGGCACATGGATTCAGTGTCGGCCATTGCAAGAAAGATGACAAGTTTAGCTTTTTTGTTCAAGCTGCAGGGCCGGCCGTATTTCACGAAAGATTTTTGGGTGAAACAAGCGATAAAAGGGTATAGCAAGTGCCACTCACAAAAAGACGCTCGAAGGCTGGTCTCTTTTTTGATCCTGCAGGACATTTGTGAAGAGTTGGAGTATGTGTGTTCATCAGTTTATGAGGTAATTTTGTTTAAAGCGGCCTTTTCGCTAGTGTTTTTCGGAGCATTTTGGGTGGGGGAGCTGGTGAGCCTGTCTAGATGGGTAGCAGGGGGTTTTATGGTCCAGGATGTGGGAGCAGCGGAAGACAGGGTGGTGTTACGGTTGCGCAAGTTTTAAACGGATCAGAGTTGAAAAGGGGTGAGGGTTGAGCTGTTTTCCCTGCCTGGTTCGAGAGTTTGCCCGGTAAGTGGGGTGAGGGCTTTCCTGGGAGTTCGTCCGATTAGGGCTGGGTAGTTCTTGTTGCATGGGGATGGGTCCTACTTATCCAGGTTCCAATTCGTGGCAGTTTTTCAGAAGTGTTTTCGAGTGGCAGAGTTTGATTGCCTGCAATTTGCCTCACACTCCTTCTGCATCGGGGTGGCCACAGAAGCTGCCCGGTGTGGGTTGGATGAGGCAGCATTTAAGAAGATCGGGCGTTGGGAATCCAGGAGATTCCATTCTTATGTGCGTCCACAACTGTTAACAGATTTAATTTAGGGGGGGATGAGGGCATGGTAGACTTGTTAGTTTTACTGCCTTCATGATTTATGTGATATGTTTGGTGTTGGTGTTACCCCTTGTTTGTCATTTTGTCATTTCAGATGGAGGTTACATACGCCTCGTCTGGATCTTGGGGCATTCTTGTCACAGATTAGCTGCAGTGCTGATCTGTGTCTTACCTTTTACTGCTGTAGTTCGGCTGGTTCCTGTGGTTCCACAAGCCTGTGTTCAGCTCTTGCTGCACTCAGCATTATGGGTGTCGCCGGCTTCACCTGTTGCCTTTATATATACTTCCTTCCTGCTACTTCCTGTCCAGCCTCCCATGTGCTTCTATATTTAAATTCCACTCAGACCAGTTTCTAGTTACTTGAGCAACACTTGTTCCTGAGCGCCCTTCATGTAACCTGCTTACCTGACCTCTCGTGAACCGATCTCTTGTGTACCGACTTGGCTAGTTCTCCTGATTACGTTGTCTGCTGCCCGCCCTGACCTTGGCTCGCTATCCAACTCTCCTTTGCTTCATCCATCCATCTGTGCCTGACTGTGTCTTCTACTCTCCTTGTGAGTGGAGTGAACCCAGGGGTCGTGACCTGGGGTCAGCACGCAGCTAAGCCCAAACCCTCGTGAGGGAGTCCCTGGCAGAATACCGGCTGGCCCTTAGATTTCACGCCCTGGGGGATCCCGTGACACCTGCTCGCCTGTGGGCTCACATCAGTAGCATCGTGACAATTCTTATGTCTTTTGGGGGGCGAGGAGAGCAGATGTTAGACCGCATGGCAGACAGCTGGGCATATCGCGGAGGGAGGTATGTATTCGGTGGTTGGGAATTCCGGGGATGGTATGGAGTTGGGTTGCTTCCCGGAGGTGCAGCGCTACGCTTGGCTCGACCAGCCACCAGACGTTTTGGTTCTCCATGTGGGGGGGAACGATTTGGGGGTCAGGCGAGCAGGGAACTGATTTCGGCCATTAAGTCGGATTTCTTGACGCTCTGTTCAGCCTTCCCCAACATGTTGCTGGTGTGGTCCGACATAGTTGCGTGGACTACTTGGCTCATGGCGAGATCGGTTATGAGGATTAACAAAACTCGGATTAAAGTGAATAAAGTGGTGGGTAGATTTGTTGCATGTAATGGGGGTTTGGTTATCAGACACATGGAGTTGGTGCTTACTGTTGGCTTATACCTGCGGGGTGATGGAGTTCATCTTTCAGCTGTGGGAATTGATCTTTGGGTACTGGGTCTTCAGGATGGAATTCAGCGGGCCCTGCGGGTGTGGAGGGGCCCTTAAGGGTAAGGTGTTATCCTTGCGGGCTGTAGCGGTGTCCTTGGTCTTTGATGGTGGCAGATAACATATGTGGTGGGGGGCTCATCGGTGGTATGGGCCACTCTGGGGTATTCCAGTGGAACGGTATGCTGAAATACGGTTATGGTTGCACTGCGGGAAAAGGCGTTGTCTCCAAGCTGTGATGCGGCTGGAGGCCTGGTATGGTATAAAGGTCCCGCAGTGTATTGGTGGAAAAATGTTAAGTTGGGGGTGCTGTCAAAGACCAACAAGCTGTGTGTTTAAAAGTTGTCATTACAAATGTTATTCGGAAATTATTTAAGTTTTTATTAATAAAAGTCTGCTATGGCCATTTAAACTCCAAAACTCATGTGTGGTCTTATCATTGGTGGGGTAGGGGAATGTGGTATGGGGAATGTAAGGGTAAAAATGGGGTTAGGAGAAGTTGGGGATATCATTTTTTTTCAAAGTTTTTATTGGATTTTATCATAGCATACAAAACAGAGGAAAACAGTATCCGTTGTACTTCAGTACATAGTACAGGTACATAGTCATTTGTTTACTGATGACAGAATCAAAGGATAAGCAAAGTTGAATGTCGGAAATGCTTTAGAAAAATAAGAGGCAAAGTGCATTGTCATCCCCCCGACACCCCAACTGGGAACATACTGTGTCGTGAGGGAGAGACAACACAGCCAACTTCTATGTTACAACACTTTGCAATACAAAAGGTTGTCAGGAAGTGGTAATACAAAAAAAGCTAGGGAATTTATCATATAGGTAGCAGTTCAATATTACAACAGTGTATACAGGTATGGTCAGCTGAAATGCAATAACTATCCTTCTATAACTGAGAATGAATAACAATATAACAATGGTGTGTGGCCTATAACAGCAAGAGCCACATATCAATGATCATAGCGATAGAGCAGGTGATCTCTTTGAGAGTAAATATTTTAGGGTTGTGTTGTAAGCGTAAGAGATTAAGATAGGGGTATACATTTAGGGTGTACTAACCAGGGGTTCCATCTGTTTAGGAATGCAGGGACTAGCAGGTGGGCCCTGGCATACATGAATTCCATGAGACATTGGTTGTTTAGCAACTGAATCACTTCTGTGAGTGAGGGGGGCTCAGTAGATTTCCATTTTCTGGCAATTCTCAGCCTGGTAGCAATAAGGACGTGAGTTAGAATGGGATGAGTGGCTGAAGGTCAGGAGTCAAAGCCTAAACCCAAAAGGATCAATTGCGAGGAGAGTGAGATAGGAGTAGATAGGATGGAGGAAAGGAGTTTTGTAAGGGCAGCCCAGAAGGATTTCAGTTTGGAGCAAGACCACCATATACTGTATGTGTTGTTGTACCTGAGTGGCCACAAGTTCTTGAGCAGGAGTCGGATGTGTTTGGGTATATCTTTGCCAGTTTAGACGGTATAAGGTACCAATTATGTAGGATTTTTTTATACCGTTTACCAGTGTGTGATACATCGGGAGAATTTTAGTGGTCTTCTGAGGGCGCTGTGCCATTGCTGGTGGGTGAAGGTACATTTGAGTAAGTTCTCCCATTTCAGCATAGCAGTTGTCTTGGTGTCCGGTACTGGGTCAGTGAGGAGCTTGTAGATATGAGATGCCCTTTAGACGGGGAAGTCCTGTGTCATAAAATTTTAGTAGGAGCCAGAAGGAAGGATTTTTAGACCAGGTCACTTGTGAGAGCGCTGAGCGGATTCTGAGGTACACAAAAGTCTCTAGGTAGAATATGGTAGGTCGTTTGTAGTTGCTGAAAGGGCAAGAGCAGGGAGACGCAGTAGAGATCTCTGATGGTAGTAACTCCTTTTATGTATCCAGTTTGAAATTGGGAGATCAGGTGGATTGATCATAGAGCCTCAAGAGGTATGACATGAAGTAGCCGCTGGGGTATGCCACCTAGTTGTTGAAAGAGTGCTCGCCATGTTTTAAGAGTTGCATTGACTGTGGAAAGATAGCTTTGCTGTTTGTGGTGTTGCAGGAGTAGTGCACTAAGGGTCAGTTTAGGTTGAGTTTCCATGACTGTTGCTTTGATTTGTATCCAGGGATTTTGTATGTCTGCTTTCCACCAGTATTTGGTTTGATCAAGGATGGTGGCTTTGAAGTATGCTGAGATATTGGGAGCTCCTATCCCACTAGTAGATGTTGGTGAACAAAGGGTAGATCTTTTCATTCTGGGGTGTTTCCCATTCCATATGAAAGAGGTTAGGATGGCTTGTAGTTTGTTGAGATGCGATTGTAGGAGGGGAATAGGTAAGGTTTGGAATAGGTAGAGTATATGAGGCAAAAGGTACATCTTGGTAAGCGCAATGTGTCCGAGCCAATGATGCTTGCACGTTTCTTACGTTTTGTATAGTATTTTGTAAATTGGTAAATAGATGTGAAAAATTAAGCAAGAGTAGGTGAGAATTAGGAGTAGTCAAGCGGATACCTAGATAGGAGAGAGTAGAGTCTGGGGCCCATGAAAAATGTGTGTTGAGCAATGCTACGCTTGGTGATAGGATCGATCTTGGATCCAATCATATATGATTTGGAGTAATTGATTTTGTATAAAGATACTGTGCTGAAAAGGTCCAGGGTAAGATGAAGTTGGGGGAGAGATTGTGTGGGGTTGGTAAAAGACAATCACATCGTCTGCATAAAGACCGTTTTTATGGTTGCGCTCCCCAATTTCAATGCCGGAAATGGCAGGGTTCGTACAAATGGAGTGTGCTAGTGGTTCCATGATAATAGTAAAAAAATAACGGGGATAGGGGGCAACCTTGGCGAGTTCCATTGGTTATATGGAAGGGATCTGAAAGAATACCCAAGTTGATAACTCTGGCACTGGGAGAAGAGTATAGAGCCATTATGGCATTCAGTATAGGGCCAGAGAAGCCAAATTTCACTAGGACTGCTTTTAGGTAATTCCAGTCTACTTTATCGAACGCCTTCTCCGCATCTAAAGAGATGAACAGAGAAGGCGTTCGATGATGTTCGACCCATTGCAACAAGTCAATGTAGCGGCGGGTGCCATCAGATGCCTGCTGTCCGGTAACAAATCCCACCTGGTCTGGATGGACCAGGTGAGGGATGATATTGGAAATATGTGAGGCTAGGAGCTTAGCATAAAGTTTCGTATCAGTATTTAGCAATGAAATGGGTCGATAGCTAGCTGGATCGTCAGTAGGTTTGCCTGGTTTAGGAATCGTGGTGATGGTTGCTTCAAGGGCTTCCGTAGGTATTGAGCCTGTGAAGAGTGTGTGATTGAATGAGTTGCATAAATACGGGGCTAGCAATGCATAGATTTGTGCAGTGGAAGGGAAGCTATAGCATTTTCCACTTCAGGGATCGTGAAGGGTTGAGAAATGGTGTGTATTTGGTGAGGAGATAAAGATGGCAGGTGTAAGCGGTCTAGGAATTGTGCTATATCAGTTGGTGCGGGAGGGAGGGCATCACCGGTGCTAGCTAAGTTGTATAAGTTGGCATAGAATTGACTAAATCGAGTGGCTATGTCTTTGGGATTAGTGAGGCGGGTGTGGTTAGTGGATGTGAGGTATGAGATTTTTGAGTGTATTAGGCAGCGTTTGAGCTGCTTTGCGAGGCAGGCTCCTGGTTTGTTATGGTGTGCATAAGTGCAGCTTTAACCTTTTCAGGGATAGGTCAAAGTTAGAGTGAAGATGTTCGCTTAGGTTTCTTTTGATATTGTGTAGTTCAGTTTCCAAGAGTGGGGAGGGCTGGGCTTTGTGTGCACTTTCAAGAGAGCGTAGCTGTTCTAGAATTTTTGTGGTGGTAGCATTGCGTTCCTTTTTCTCATGTGCCCCTAACTTAAGAAGACCTCTGAGACATGCTTTATGTGCATTCCAACAAACAATGGGGTTTGATACAGAATCGCTATTTAGTAGGAAATAGTTCTCGATTGCGGATGCGACATGTTTCTGGAGATGAGGGCGAGAGATAAGGGATGTTTTTTTAAATCGATTAGGGTTAGGAGGAAAAAGCTTGAGCAGAATAGGGGCGTGGTCAGACCACGTGATGGTGTCAATTTTTACCCTACTGTTTGGAGGGTATATTTATCTACCAGAAATATATCTATCCTGGAATAGGATTTTTGTGTGTGTGTGAATAAAAGGTGTAATCCTTTTCAGAGCCTTGTAGGCATCTCCATGGATCATGTAGATCTTCAGAATGAAGTAGGGATGAGAGAGCAGTGTATTGTCTCCTTGTTGGGTTGGAGGAGTCAAGGAGTGGGTCTATAATTTGATTAAAATCCCCACAAATGATTAGGAGGTGCTCTCGGAAAGGTGTCAGTTTCCCCATGCCGGTTTTATAGAACTGGCCTTGGCAACTATTGGAGGCATGTAGATTGACAATTGTCATCGTGTGGTTATTAATGGAGGTATGTAGCATCATATACCTGCCAAAAATGTCTACTTCTGAGTGGATCAGCTGAAATGCTACGGTCGAGCTTATCGCTATGGGGACTCCAGCTTTTTTGTTAAGGGAGTTGGCGAAAAAGCAATGTGGAAATTTTTTATGAGCACAAGATGGCAAGATGGTGGTTTAAGAGAGGAGAGGTGGGTTTCTTGCACGCACATGAGATCTGCGTTAAGTCTCAGTGCTTCTTTCCACAGTAAGTGGCACTTAAAGGGGGAGTTGAGGCCTTTGACATTCAGGGAGGCAATGGTAAGAGCCATGGTAAGGGCGTGGAAGACAGGCTTTGGGGTGCGTAAGGGGGGGAGGGGGGGAGAACACTTGTTAATTCGGGCACCAAACTACTTGGCAATATTTAACAGTAGTACTTATTAATTGCTAATATAACAGTAGGTACAAGAAAACTTGAAAAGCAATAAAAAATAGCTCGTTGCACTTGTAGTGCAGTATAGATCTTGTGATAGAGTGCTTAGCACTCTGTGTTATCCAGGGGGAAGTGTGTGGAAAAAAAAAAGCGTAACAAAAGGCAAAAAGTAAATAAAGAAGAACATAGAATACTAATCTGGGTATTCAGTCAATCAGTTGTTACGGAGAGAAGTAATGTCCAGATCGCTCAGTTAGGAACATAGTTAGCCTAGAATGAATAGGATGTTAGCGTAGGCGTTGGTTGCAGAATGAGACGCAGTTGATATTGTCGCGGCCCTGTACAGATGATTGTGGTCGGTGGGAGTCCATCACTGGTGGGGGTGAGGAGATGAGGCCCCAATTTAGCAGTCTTTTGATGCCTTCTTTAGGAGTAAAAATGGTAGTGGATTGATTTTGGAATGTTACCATCAATTTGGTGGGGAAACTCCACTTGTAGGTGATGTTGTGGTCACGGAGGACAGTAGTGACTGGAGCAAATTCTCTTTGCTTCTGCGCAGTGGCAGCTGAGATATCTGTATAGAGCGAAATTGAAGAGTAAGGATCGGGCAGGGGAGCAGTAATGCGGGCTGCAGACATGACTTTTTCTTTAGTTTGGAAGAAATACATACGTGCCAGCACATCTCGCGGGACAATTTCTGGTAGGTAGCTCGGTTTTGCCACCCTGTGAGCACGGTCAATAGCAATATCAGCTTGCGATAGTTGGGGAATGAGCTTGAGAAAGAGTTGCTGGATGTAGGGGATGAGGTCTGGAGGTTTGACAGTTTCAGGAATACCTCTGAACTTTGTTGTTCCATCTGGAACGATCTTCGAGGTCGATCACTTTAGCTTGTAGTAATTGGATTTCTTGGGAGTGCTGGTGGTATGCATCAGATTCTTCATGCTGGGCAGTGCTATGTTTCGTGATTTGCCTCTCTAGTATGTCTGTGCGCTCCTCAATCTGATCCACTCTGGAATGGAGGGAGGATAAGGATGAGCGGAGCTCATTACGCAAATCTTTTTGTAGGGACAATAGCATCAGTTTCAGGGTGTATACTGAGGCTGGTCACTGGCAGGTAAAGCAGCCAGGGATTCCTGTGTACTTTCACTTTCCTCAGGCTCATTCCAATGCTGTTTTTTGTACAGCGGGACCTTTGAGGGAGAGGCTGCTGGGGACTGTGCTGCCCGCTTACCTCTATCAGCAGTGGAGTTTAGCATAGGAGAGAAATCAGGCTCTGTGCTGTCCATGACTTCCAGAGAGCTTTCTGGGCCTTGTGGTGCCTCTGTTGCTGGCGCGGGATGAGGGGGAGACGCCGCTCCGGCGCCATTTTGGCTGTGTTGCATGTCCGTGCCTGAGGGATTCTGTGGGTAGTAATCTGTGAGGCGGCGCAATGTGTATGTGCAGCGGTTTTTCTTTTTAGACATACTGCTGTGATCCTCAGAGTTCCAGCTCCCCTCCGGTGTGGGAGAGAGGGGAAAAAGTCAGCTGTGTCAGGCGGGGGGTTGCTTGCTGTCCCAGGGCTGAGCGGAGTGTGTGGATTAAGCGTCCATCTTGCTCTGCGGCCAGCCACGCCCCCCGAAGTTGGGGATATCTTAACTACACTGGTCAAGGTCCTGGTCACAGTTATGACCTCAGCTGATGGTTAGGTGATGCGTAATGGGGTCAGTGTGTTGTTTATTTCTCCAAGTTGTTCTATGATAGGTCTGATCCCATTCCATTGGTCTTTGGTTTATCTCATCCTTGTCCGCTTGCATGGACATGGAAGCACCCATATTTATTTTGTATTCTCATGGTCTAGTCTTCTCTTGACTATAGTCTGCCTTGTCCCTTAGTAGTTTTTTTACTTTTATATAAAAATTCATATATTTTTAAGAAGTTGATGTCCATTGTGTGTTTGATCTCTGTTTCAAGGTTCCTTTCTAAAGCTCTAAAGAGTGGGGTGAGTTTCTTTGCAATATCTTGCTCTTCTGGAGTTGGAGATGGCGTTGGTTCTTCCATCTTGAGCAGTGATGCTCTGTAGTTTTCTTTGTTTAAACAATATTCCATGTTTTTTGAGGTTTAAAAACCGGGCAACAGATTGGGCACCCCTGCTCTAAACATTCCTCTTCTATTATGTCTGTAAATGCCACATAGGCCTGCATGGTTACATCAAGGTGCATTTAGAGCGGGGGACAGCAACCCATCGATCGCGTGCTACCTGTCGACCCCGGGTAGGTGACTGGTAGACCGAGGACAGGTCTGATCCACTAACCCCCGCCTCTTACTGCTAGCTGACGATCCTATCTGGTCTGCTCCCCGCCCTTAGTCTCCTCTGCTGAGCCTTCGGTCCTCCTCTCTCCCTACCCTCCTGCCTCCTCTGCCGCTGTCATCAGTGAGTGAACAGTGGAGAGCGAGAGGCAGCACAGATCAGGGCGGGGGGAGAAGCTGACCAAATTAACTTTTCTAGTTAACCCGCAGGTGATTGGTTGCTAGGTTTTAAGCAACCAATCACCAGCTTGTTAATATGAAAAGTCACTTGTCCAGCTTCTGCTCCAACCACCTGTACAGAACTGTGCTGCCTCTCGGTCTCATGTGTTCACAGGTAGGATGCTATGTGAGGGGGGACACTACTTTCTGTGTGTGGTGTGATGGGACAGTGGACACTGTTATGGGCAGGGCCACCCCATAGTGTCATATACCACCCTTCACGCCAATCCCTGCATTCTGAGCGCAACGCATTCCTTATCCCTGCAGCCTGAGCATAATGCACTCCCGATCTCTGCATTCTGAGCAAAACATACTTCTGATCCCTGCATTCAGAGCGTAACTCACTCCTGATTACTGCATTCTGAGCTAACTGCCTCTTGATCCCTAAATTCCAAACGTACCGTCTCCTGATCCCTGCATTCTGAGTGTAATACACTCCTGATCCCTGCATTCTGAGTGTAATGCACTCCTGATCCCTGCATTCTGAGTTTAATGCACTCCTGATCCCTGCATTCTGAGTGTAATGCACTCCTGATCCCTGCATTCTGAGTGTAATGCACTCCTGGTCCCTGCATTCTGAGTGTAATGCACTCCTGGTCCCTGCATTCTGAGCGTAATGCACTCCTGGTCCCTGCATTCTGAGTGTAATGCACTCCTGGTCCCTGCATTCTGAGTGTAATGCACTCCTGGTCCCTGCATTCTGAGTGTAATGCACTCCTGGTCCCTGCATTCTGAGTGTAATGCACTCCTGGTCCCTGCATTCTGAGTGTAATGCACTCCTGGTCCCTGCATTCTGAGTGTAATGCACTCCTAGTCCCTGCATTCTGAGGGTAATGCACTTCTGAACCCTGCATTCTGAGCGTGACACACTCCTGAACCCTGCATTCTGAGCGTGACACACTCCTGAACCCTGCATTCTGAGCGTGACACACTCCTGAACCCTGCATTCTGAGCACGACACACTCCTGAACCCTGCATTCTGAGCACGACACACTCCTGAACCCTGCATTCTGAGCACGACACACTCCTGAACCCTGCATTCTGAGCACGACACACTCCTGAACCCTGCATTCTGAGCACGACACACTCCTGAACCCTGCATTCTGAGCACGACACACTCCTGAACCCTGCATTCTGAGCACGACACACTCCTGAACCCTGCATTCTGAGCACGACACACTCCTGAACCCTGCATTCTGAGCACGACACACTCCTGAACCCTGCATTCTGAGCACGACACACTTGTAAACCCAGCATTCTGAGCAAAACGCACTCCCAAACAATGCATTTGCAATCTACATTTCGGGTTAATAATGTATCATCACCTGCAGTAGATCACAAAGGCAGTGCGTTTTAAAGACGGTGCAGGAAGCACACATGGAACATGCCCTTCTGCAACTGCGTTCTGGTGTGAACCGGCCCTAGCGACAGGACACTGTGCCCAGTGATCTTTGACTTCATCAGTGTTGTTCAAGTAGATCGCCATCTCTTTAAGGTTGCCTACCCCCTGATTTAGAGACTGAAAAAAAGTTAAATATCTGTATAAGTTCTGTGCATGAGGCCTTACATAGCGCAGTCAGAAATTTCAATAAAACCATTTTAATTACAGAAGCAACATTTGAAGTGCTGTCTCTAATCATTTAAGCTAATCCATAATGCTCTGAGAATCTTTTGTCATTTTTTAATATTAAAAGAAAAAATGAACAGTTATACAATATTTCCGAATTTCAGCAAAGTCAGGTCAACAGGGTGCCTGTGATGTGTGATAGGGCTCTGTAAATATCAAAGCTGTATGGACAAATATAGAAATTAGAGTTCAGCTTTAACCACTTCAGCACTCATATGCTCTTTATCAGTGGTGGCTGGAGGTATTTTTTTTTGGGGGGGGGCGGCAAACAATGCACCCACAGCCCCCCCACCCCCCCGGTCGGTTACCAGCCCCGCACTTACCCCATCTATGGCAAGGGCAGCTCTTCCCTCTGGGCGACGGGCGGCAGCTTCACCTACGTCTCCGCCTCGGCATCACGGCGGCTGTGCGTCTCCTCTCTCCTCCTCCTAGGCCAATAGGATCACTTTTCCTTTTGGCCAATCGGGAAACAGGTTTCAGGACCTACTTCCCGATTGGCCGGGAGGAGAATCCATGTGATTCGCTATTGTCACACAACTGGGTGGGCTTGGGGCGCAGTGCTCTGTGCCCTGAGGCTATCCTTTTTTGAAGTCTATTAGAGCTTCGCCTCCAGCTCTATTCCGGTGCTTAAAAAAAAACATTGGAATCAATGCGTCCGGTGCGCCGCATGTAGACTAGGGGTCTGGATGCATGGATAGGGGGGCAGTGCTCCTGCACCCTGCTTTACGGGCCACCACTGCTCCTTATGGACAAGAATAGGCCTGGTCTAGACTTTCATTTGGCAATATTGTCTTGCAAACCAGCCGCAACAGTTATGCTGCGGCAGAATGGCTCCCCTGGGCAAGCCATTGCAGCTATACATTGGCCCTTTAAGACGGTGTAGGAGGCGCACGCTCACACCCACAGCGTGTGCTCGGAGCCAATACAAGTGCCTGGTGGGCGCGATGTCTGCTGTGCAGCCGCGATTGCTCGTGACAGAGCAAGAACCAGGATCTGTGTGTAAAAAAAACACAAAAATCCTGATTCTGTCAGGGGAGAGAGATCGTGTGTTCATACTAAGTATGAACACCAATCTCTCTCCTCCCCTAGTCAGTCCCATCCCCCCCACAGTTAGAACACACCTAGGGAACACAGTTAACCCCTTCCCTGCCAGTGACATTTATACCGTAATCAGTGCATTTGTATAGCACTGATCACTGTATAATTGTCACTGGTCCAAAAAATGTGTCAAAAGTGTCCAATTTGTCCGCCACAATATCGCAGTCCCAATAAAAATCGCAGATCACCGCCATTACTAGTAAAAATAAATAATAAAAAATGCCATATATCTATCCCCCTATTTCTAGACGCTATAACGTTTGCGCAAACCCATCAATATACGCTTATTGTGATTTTTTTTTTTTGTTTACCAAAAATATGTAGAAGAATACATATGGGCCTAACTTGAGGAAAATTTTTGTTTTATTTTTTTTTAAATTGGGATATTTATTATTGCATATAGTAAAAGATATTGGGGGTGATTTACTAAGATGAATGCGATGCGCCAGTTCACACCTTGATTGGTGCACCAGAAAAATCATTAACCGAACGTGCAAACCAGCGCACTTTAAAGCGCAAAACGTTAATAAATATGTAAACTGCAACTGGTGCTAGGGTAACTGCGATTTTCTCATTGATAATAGCGCACACCCAATACAATTGGTTAATTTCATGTAATTCAATGTGTCTTGTTAGGCAATTAGTAGGTGTTCTCAGTTAATTAACTCTTTTGATTAGGGATGAGCCGAACACCCCCCCGGCTCAGTTCGCAGTAGAAAATGCGAACAGGCAAAAAAATTGTTCGAACACCAATAAAGTCTATGGGACAGGAACGTGAAAAATCAAAAGTGATAATTTTAAGGGTTAATACTAGGGCTGTTACTGATTAAAATTTTTGTTTTCTATTAATCAATTTTTTTTTTAAATCGATTAATCGACTAATTTCAATGAATTATAACGCACATACAGATCCAACTAATTTTAGCTGATTTAGCATCGTTGTTATGGCAAAGGCTGAAGCCGGACATAGCGGGGCATGGCTAGGACATCACACGTCATAATCTCAGCCTCACCATGCCCATAATCTCAGCCTCACCGTGCCTATAATCGCAGCCTTACCATGCCCATAATGCAGTCTCACCATGCCCATAATCGCAGCCTCACTGTTCCCATAATGCAGTGTCACCGTGCCCATAATCGCAGCCTCACCATGCCCATACTGCTGTCTCACCGTGCCAATAATCGCAGCCTCGCCATGCCTATAATGCAGTCTCACTGTGCCCATAAAGCAGTCTCACTGTGCCCATAAAGCAGTCTCACCGTGCCCATAAAGCAGTCTCACCGTGCCCATAAAGCAGTCTCACTGTGCCCATAAAGCAGTCTCACCGTGCCCATAAAGCAGTCTCACCGTGCCCATAAAGCAGTCTCACCGTGCCCATAAAGCAGTCTCACCGTGCCCATAATGCAGCCTCGCCGTGCCTATAATGGCAGCCTCATCATGCCCATAATGCAGTCTCACCGTGCCCATAATGGCAGCCTCATCATGCCCATAATGCAGTCTCACCGTGCCCATAATGCAGTCTCCCCATTCCCATAATTGCAGCCTCACTGTAGTCAGTGCCTGAGCCTGGATTACACAGTCTGCAGGCATCTCCCGCTGTGTGTCTCGGAGCTGAGTGTGAAAACTTTGGACGCGCTGTGAGAAAAGTCCCGCCCTCCTCTTAGATCAGCTCGTGTGATAGACAGAACACTGCGTCTATCACACAAGCTGATCTAGGAGAAGGGCAGGACTTTTCTCACAGCGCGGCCAAAGTTTTCACACTCCGCTCGGAGACACACAGCGGGAGATGCCTGTGACTGTGTATGACATATAGTGGAGGAGAAGGGAGCGGAGAAGGGAGTGGAGTGCTGCGCTGCAGCCACAGCTTGGCCCAAAGCAGCCCCAGGGCAAGCCTCCTACCGATCAAAAAAAATTTTGATTGATCAAAAAAATGAATGATTAATCAAGGAATTAATCGTTAATTTCCACAGCCCTAGTTAATATGCAAGTTATTGTCATAAAAAGTGTTTGGGGACCCGGGTCCTGCCCCAGGGGACATGTATCAATGCAAAAAAAAAGATTTTGAAAACAGCCATTTTTACGGGAGCAGTGATTTTAATAATGTTTAAAGTGAAACAATAAAAGTGAAATATTCCTTTAAATTTCCTACCTAGGGGGTGTCTGTAGTATGCCTGTTTAGTGATGCATTTTTCCTGTGTTTAGAACAGTCCCTGCACAAAATGACATTTCTAAAGGAAAAAAAGTAATTTAAATCTATTCGCGGCTATAATGAATTGACTATGGGAGAAATAAAAAGTGCTAATTTTAAAGGCTTATATGCATGGTATTGTCATAAAAAGTGTTTGGGGACCTGGGTCCTGCCCCAGGGGATATGTATCAATGCAAAAAATTTAAAAACGGCAGTTTTTTCGGGAGCAGTGATTTTAATAATGCTTAAAGTGAAACAATAAAAGTGAAATATTCCTTTTAATTTTGTACCTGGGGGGTGTCTATAGTATGCCTGTAAATTGGCGCATTTTCCTTGTGTTTAGAACAGTCCCTGCACAAAATGACATTTCTAAAGGAAAAAAAGTAATTTAAAACTACTCGCGGCTATAATGAATTGTCGGGTCCCGGCAATACAGATAAAAGTCATTGTAAAAAACGGCATGGGATCCCCCAAGTCCATTATCCGGCCCTTTGGGTCTGGTATGAATATTAAGGGGAACGCCAAACCAAAATTAAAAAAAAAATTGCGTGGGGGTTTCCCCAAATTCTATACCAGGCCCTTTAGGTCTGGTATTGATATTAAGGGGAACCCTGTGCCAATTTTTTTTTAAATGGTGTAGGGGCCCCCCTTAAGATCCATACCAGACCTGATGAATTTTAAGGGGAACCCTGTGCCAAAATTAAGAAAAAATGGCATGGGGGTCCCCCCAAAAATCCATACCAGACCCTTATCCGAGCAGGCAACCTGGCAGGCCGCAGGAAAAAGGGGGGGGGGACGAGAGAGCCCCCCCTCCTGAACTGTACCAGGCCACATGCCCTCAACATTGGGAGAGTGCTTTGGGGTAGCCCCCCAAAGCACCTTGTAGCCATGTTGATGGAAACAAGGGCCTCATCACCACAACCCTTACCTGGTGGTTGTGGGGGTCTTCGGGCGGGGGGCTTATCAGAATCTGGAAGCCCCCTTTAACAGGGGGACCCTCAGATCCCGCCCCCCCCCGTTTTGAAATGGTAACGGGTACACTGCACCCATACCATTTCACAAAAAAAGTGTCAAAATGTTAAAAAAAAAAACAAGACACACCTTGGGACAAGTCCTTTCAATTGAAACAGCGAACAGGAGGGAATGAACAGGAGCGAACAGGAGAACACCCGATGTTCAAGTCGAACATCGGGCTCATCCCTACTTTTGATGCTAATCTCATTCCTATTACTTGTAATATATCTTTGAAATGTGTTTTTTTTTTTCTATTTTTACCCAAATCTTTTAATACATTACAAAGAACAGAGAAGTGTTTCTTAACCCAATAAATTCATATTTTCTGATCTTTAAAGGTGACCATACACTGCAATCAGTTAGATTTAAAAAAAATAATAAATTTAGTGCTGGAGCCTGTTTGATTTTCTATAATTTTAATTAATTGTTCAAGTGCGTCTTCCTATTACTTATTTTGCCGAAATATCGAGTTGTACAGAGATTGAATGCCAATCAGATTGCATAGTGCATGACCCACTTGTATTTTCCTAACGTTATTTCTTAGGCATTATACAAGGCACTTGAGAAACTACCTTTTTTCAAGACATGCTAGAGTGATCAGGAATCTTCAAACTATGGCTCTCCAGCTATTGCAGAACTACACATCCCATGAGGCAAGATGGGAATTGACGTTCCTGAGCAAATGGAGGGCCATAGTTTGAAGACCCCTGTGCTAGACCATTATTATGCCTTTAGAATTAGGAGTATGGCATCTACACAACTTCTCTCTGCTGGTGGACACAAGAACCTACATCTATAGATATATATTTGGGCAGCACAGTGATGTAGTGGTAGCAGCAAAAAGGGTCGCTGGTTCGAATCCAGCCTGCATCACCATCTGCCTGGAGTTTACATGTTCTCCCTGTGCCTGCGTGGGTTTCCTCCAGGTACTCCAGTTTCCTCCCACACTCTAAAAACATGCTTGTAGGTAAATTGGCCCTAATATGTATGAATGTGTGTTAGGGACCCACACAAACGCCACCCCATGTTAAAAAAAAAAAAAAATTGCAAATAAGGATCATCTTTTCCTCAGAACAGTGAGCAGGGCATTGTGGTGGGAAGAAATTAGCAGCAGTACAAACAACTTCCTGTAGGGGCATGATGTCATTCCTGTGTGCTGGCCGCCGCTTTCAGGAACGAGATATGCGCCACAGGTACATACCTCCGTGCACACAGCAGTTGCGCATCTCACATACACATCGGTCTAGCTGCAGGAACCCAATTTTTAGGAAGATTAATAGTAAAGCGGATGCAGATTTCCAGGACTGGACTAACAAATGTTTATAGTGAAAGGCAACTGGTGTTTTATATTAAACAAGGTTTAAATGGGCCATTGACATGCATCACAGTTGAACTTAGGAATGTGTCCTTGCAAAGTTAATCTAAATGAAATCCTTTCTTATTTTTGCTTGGGGATAGAGTGCAGACGGATTAGAAGTCTTGTCAGTTTTTGAGGATGTCTGCACCCCTGATAGGGTGAAGAAACCCCAAATTTTGCCACTTTCTCTGTCAAATTTATTAACTTCCTCTCACATAGCCAAACAGAAAGTAAGGGTAAAACCCTACCAATGTCTTTCTTTGGGGGCACACAGGTCATTCTAAATAGTTTCCCCATTAGGTAAATTGCACTCTAGCATTTTGCTGTGTACACCCCAAATTAGTAGGTATCTTGGACTTTGGGGTTTATTTACTAAAGGCAAATCCACTTTGCACTACAAGTGCACTTGGAAATGCAGTTACTGGAAATCCGAGGGGGACATTCAAGGAAAATAAAAAAAAACATTTACCTGTGTGTCCCCAAGGAGAGACATTGGTAGGGTTTTACCTTCACTTCCTGTTTGGCTATGTGACAGGAAGTGAAGCCAATTTTCAGAAAAGGGACACAAAGCCCAACCTAAAAAGACAAGCAGGGATTATAACACTCACTTGGTTTAATAGAAAAATGATGCAGCGCTAAAAAATAAAATAAGTGATGATAAAAATAATCCCACAAAGGAAAACGAAAGCAGTTACCAAAAATAAAAAACTTAAAATGAATTATATTTTTTACATAAATAAAGTGATTCATGCTAAAATAGTGATAACAAAGAAATCATCATATCATAAATAAGTGCCACAAAAAGATAATCCGCCAAAGAAGGCAAAAATTTGTGATAAATAGTGAAATCAACTAAAATAAAACACTAAATAACATCCAAGCACTATTTACCACCATAAATAATGAAACAATGAAAGTATATAACGTCCTATCATAAGCGGTGCAAGAATTAAATTAGAAAGAATAAATAGTCCATGAACATAGTAAAGATGCTAATCCAGAAAATGTGGTGAAGATACAGTAGGTCCAATCTCCCAAATGCTTAGCACACCCGAGTGAGTAATGAGGCTCCTTACTGACTCAGATGACCACACAGGTGGTCTCACCAGGCACAGGGAATATTAAGGTCTCCCAAGAACCTATAGCGGCATCTGTAGTAATGGCTAGATCTGTGATAGTCAGGAGATATAAACAAGAACAGCTCCCATAGTGTAATTGTTCAAGAAAGGGGATTTATTGTATAAAAGTTTACACTTACAAAAAGATCCAGTCAGTAGAGCATATACGAGATGTGGATAAAGAATAAAATGTCCCGGCGTCTCCACAGGCTTCCCGCTTTTCATTTGCTTCCTATCGGTCTCTGCAAGGAAAACATAGTGACGTCAGCGTCACGATAGGACGTCGTCTGGGGGTTGGCCAAAGTCACTCACTTGGTTTCCCTCAAATGCCCAAAATTAGAATAGGATTGTCTTGAGCTCGATTTTAGCTCAGTGGTTCTCAACCCTGTCAAGTACCCCCAACAGGCCACGTTTGCAGGTTTTCCATGATCTTGCCCAGGTGCTTTAAATCAGTCAATGGCTTGATCTTGTTTTGGATTCAGAACAAAGTCTGATATTATTATATCTACCGCTGATCAGATTGTTGAAAATATATAAAGTGTACACTTCTCGTTCTTGAAAAAATCTCGCCTGAGACAGGCTCAGTGTGAAAATCATTTCTGAGTTTATTTCCTCTTTTTTTGGTTAGTTTTATACACTTTTTGTCAGATTGAAAATACAGCATATGCAAAACATGTTGTTATAACAATACATGAGATTTTAACAGTTTCAGCAGTTTTAGTAACAATTTCAGCATTTAATCATAGCTATTAAATATTTTGGGAATTTCCCCTTCAAGCATTGGATGTTGACGTCATGTCTGCTTTTGGTGCAACTTCGCGGAAGAGACAGGAAGTGACAGTCTTTTTATAACCTGTTGCGGTTTGGATTCAGACTGGAAAAGAAGGAACTAGCAGATATATGAAAAGTCTTATGCCCTGTACACACGGTCGGACATTGATCGGACATTCCGACAACAAAATCCATGGATTTTTTCCGACGGATGTTGGCTCAAACTTGTCTTGCATACACACGGTCACACAAAGTTGTCGGGAAATCCGATCATTCTGATCGTTCGGGGCTATAAACGGGGCAGTAGCCAACAGCTTTCGTCTCTTAATTTATTCTGAGCATGCGTGGCACTTTGTGCGTCGGATTTGTGTACACATGATCGAAATTTCCGACAACAGATTTTGTTGTCGAAAAATTTTATAGCCTGCTCTAAAACTTTGTGTGTCGGAAAGTCCGATGGAAAATGTGTGATGGAGCCCACACACGATCGGAATTTCCGACAACAAGGTCCTATCCGACCATGTGTACGGGGCATACGAGTTAAGAATTTAACAAACCAGGTTTCTGATGCAATATTACATTTGAAATTGCCATTTTAATATTTTTACCTGGTAACACCTTAATCACATCCATTACAGTTCCCCCCTTCAAAATGTCTATTTAAAATCTCCCTTACGCCTAAAACTCTATCCTGGCCCGTTCCCCTGCAACTCTTTTCAACTGTATATAGAGGAAAGCAATGACTAACTCATTACCCTACTCGATACAGCTGGGAGGGGCAATCAGGTGCTGTCTGTCCCTGTAACCTTTTGGTGTTGCATCTCGAGGGGAGGTGACTGTATTGGGCCGTACACACGATCTGACTTTTTGACAACAAACATGCAAATTAGCGGAGTGCGCATGCGCGGGACTTCCGGGAAGACGCTCTGAACGGGAGCTCCGTCGCAGCCGAGCCTTCCGCGGTCCCCAGACGCTGATATCTCGAGCGGAACCGTCCCCACTGAACACCCACAGGTAGAGGAGGTTCGTGGGCACAAATTTATATGCCTAACCGCTCACATCGCTCAGCGGTTAGCAGGAAACTTACCTTCGGCCTGCCTGATCCCACTGCTCCTAAGATGGCGGCCGCGACCTCCTCACATGCTGACACAGGAGACGGAGACCTCATGGCAGACTTCCCTGAGGAGGAACAGCTCGCCACTACCACACTGGGATCTTCTGTGAGTAGTACCCCCCCCCAAGACGACTCTCCCTAACAGCAAAGACTCCCTTTTTAACAAGGCCTTATCTGATATGCTCCATATCCCATCACTGCACGCTCCCGCCCCATCCCCTGCCATGCAACAGGCCGCAAACCTGAACTCGCCCCATCAATCAGACATGGCACAACTTCTGAACTGTTTTTCAGACATGCTGGCCACAGGCCTGGCCCAAAATGCAGCGCAGATCACCACGTCTATAAAGGCCGACTTACAGAGCTTGGGGGCCCGCATTGATTTAATTGAACAAGCTGTGGATCATACTGTTGCGCGCACCAATCAGAACACTGACTGCATTCAATTGTTGCAGGACCAACTTGACACAGCACTAGGGAAGATCGATGACTTGGAAAACCGTAATCGGAGAGGTAACTTCCGCATTCGAGGTATCCCTGAAGCTGTCACTAATGTTCATGACACAGTGAAGCTTTTCATGAAAGAACTTATCCCAGATATCCCTGACCACAAACTAGAGATTGATAGAGCCCACAGAGCGCTGCAGCCTCCCAGACAGGACGGGCTCCCAAGGGATATAGTGGTTAAGCCCCACTATTATGAAACCAAAGAGGAAGTTATGAAAAGATCTCGGAATCTGGACGCCTTATCCTTCCAAGGAAACAAGATTCAAGTCTTTGCTGACATTTCCAAAACTACAATTCTAAAAAGAAGAGCTCTGAAACCTCTCCTTGAAATCCTCTCACAGAAATCAATTAAATATCGATGGACCTTCCCTTTCCGTCTCCAATTTCAATATAAAGAAAGATCGTATGGATTCTCCTCATTCCAAGAAGGTGAACACTTACTCCTGTGACTTGGACTCATCTCTCAAGAAGCTTCCCCCCAGGATCCCCCGTCCAGGCCAAGTTCTTCGAAGAGACCCCCTCCAGGCAGCCCCATCACTCCCCTCTGGAACAAACAGCAACCAAAGCGCCACCGTGATTCCTTCCCTCCAAGATGAATTCCTCTTTTTACGGCTCTACAAGGACTGTGTGACTATCTTTTCCCCTCCAAGTCATACCCTCTGAACGAGGGGTACGTGTGTACATTGTATACACCCCATCCGACCATATACACCCATCAGTGAAAATGGTCGCACTTACCTGATTTTTCTTCACTCATTTCCTCAAAATAAAGAGGGGGGTAGATGATCCCGGGATGTCTTATTCCCCTCCCCCCTTCCCCTCCCTTTCTCTTTTTTATATATATATATATATTTATATATATATATATATATATATATATATATATATATATATATATATATATATATATATATATATATATATATATATATATATATATATATATATATATATATATATATATATACAATATAGCTGTAAGCAGTTTTAAATGACATTTTTTCCTTTTAGAAATGTAATTTTGCTGTGGTACTGTTATGAACATGGGAAAGACTTACAGGCAGACTAAGGCAGACTAAGGAGACCCCCCCCCCCCCAGACACAATATTTAAAGGAATATTTCATTTTTATTGTTTCACTTTAACCACATGCCGACCAGCCGCCGCAGTTGTACTGCAGCAGAATGGCGCGGCTGGGCGAAACAACGTTATGTAATGTCGCTTTGCCCTGTGGCCACTAGGAGGCACGTGCGTCCCCCCGCTCGCCCCCCAAGCCGATGCGAGTGCCCGGCGGTCTCGATCACGCCGGGCTCCCATGATCACTTGGGGCACACAGAGAATCTGTGTGTGTAAACACACAGTTTCCAGTTCTCTGAGGGGAGACCTGACAGATCCTCTGTTCATACATAGTATGAACAGAGGATCTGTTTGTTTCCCTGCACAGTCCACATCCCTCTTCAGTTACAACACAAATTAGGACACACATTATCCCATTCACTGCCCCCTAGTGTTAACCCCTTCACTGCCAGTGACATTTTTACAGTAATCAATGCATTTTTAATCGCACTGATCGCTGTATTAATGCCAATGGTCCCAAAAATGTGTCAAAATTGTCCGACGTGTCCGCCATAATGTCGCAGTTATGATAAAAATTGCTGATCGCCGCCATTACTAGTAAAAAATTTTTTTTAATACAAATGCCATAAAACTACCCCCTATTTTGTAGATGCTATGACTTTTGCGCAAACAAATCAATATACCCTTATTGTGATTTTTCTTTTTTACCAAAAATATGTAGAAGAATACGTATCGGCCTAAACTGAGGAAAAAAGATGTTATATATATATATATATATATATATATATATATATATATATATATATATATATATATATATATATATATATATATATATATAAAAATAATATATATTTTGGGGATATTTATTATAGCAAAAAGTAAAAAATAATGCGTTTTTTTTTTCAAAATTGTCCCTCCTTTTTTTGTTTATAGCGCAAAAAATAAAAAACGCAGAGGTGATCAAATACCGTCAAATATCTCTATCTATATATATATATCTTTAGACAAATATCCTCGACTTTCATAATGGACCGCACTTTAGGTTATAATGACTTCCGGGAAAGCCAAGGCATAAAGTCGTGTTCTCTCTCACTCCCCTCCCCCCCCCCCCCTCCATATCCTTACCCCCACCCTCCCTCCCCCTTCCCGATTACTGGAACGATATCTCTTATGGCAGGAATTGTTTTGTTATTTCTATTTAAGGTAGTGATTTACCCAGGTACCTCTTAGGGGTTGGGCTTAACTCCTCATTTTTGTTTTCTTCCTTTTTATATGAGTATATATTTAAAATTTTGTTGAATTTCAGGTTCTTTAGGTTCCATATTTCCCCAATAGATGGGGAACCGGCGGCTCGGCTGGGCTAGCATCGCCACTCCTTCTGTTGTAACCAGGGGAGATCCTCCCACTGGTTACATCAGACTAACAGCCTCGGCTGAGGTTGTTCCTGTTTTTCTGAGACCCTACTGTTTTTTGGGTCTCAGACTTGAACTGAACTTTTTAGTCCAGTTCACTGCTTTTCTGGGCTCATACGCCTAGACTTTTTTGACGTTATTAGTTTGTTTTCTTTAATGATTCTTCCCTTCTTCCTTCATCTTCTCCTCGCTCTCCTCTTTCCCCCCTTCTTCTCCTTACCCTCTCCTCTATTTCAGGAAGGTGCACAGGAGACCAGCTTTATCCAGACCACTCTGCTGCGACAACAGGATCTCCCTCCCAGACTCAACGCTGCATCGTTAGGGTACCGGGTAGGTGCGCACCTAACATACCAGGATCACTCCCACTGTGACTATGGCTGACCCACCTCCTTTACAGAGGGCACTTAAGGTGATCTCTCATAACACTCAAGGGCTCAACTCGCCCGTCAAGAGACGCAAAGCTTTCCAAAGCTACCATTCTAGAGGAGCAGATGTCGTGCTCCTACAGGAAACCCATTTTCCCTCAAACTATTCGCCTTCTTTTCTACACAACAAATACCCCACTTTTTTCCTTGCAAACGCTAGCGAGAAAAAAAGAGGAGTAGCCATCCTAATCTCCAAACAGACCCCTTTTTCTCACATTTTAACAGTTAAAGATAACGATGGGAGATATATATTGGTCAAAGGTATGATTGAAGGTAACCTCTACACTATCATCTCATATTATGCCCCTAACAAAGGCCAAGCTAAATTCTTCTCCTCCTTATTGGCTAACCTCTCTTCCCACTTTGAGGGTAGGGTGATTATGGGGGGGGACTCCAACATTACATTTGATCAGACCCTAAATAAAGCAGCTCAGGGGATCCCTCGCCTTAAACAGCCCCCCAAACAGAGCCTCCAGATTGCCAGACTTTTTCACTCGGTAGGCCTCATTGACTCATGGAGGGAACTAAACCCAACATTAAGGGACTATACACACTACTCGGCTCCCCACAAGACATATGCTAGAATCGACCACATTTTCATGTCGAACCCTGATATACATTTAGCTAACCACGCCTCTATCCATGATGTTCCGTGGTCCGACCACTCCCTGGTAAGCTTAGGAATATCCAACTCATTGTCCCCATCTGGCTCTCGCACATGGCGCCTAAACGAGAAAATCTTATCTAACCCTGTCCACTGTATTTTAATAGAAAAGGATATTAAAGAGTATTTCCTATTGAATGACACTGATGACATCTCCCCTACTACTCTTTGGAACGCCCACAAAGCGGTAATCAGAGGGAAATTGATTCAATTAGCGGCCAAACTAAAGCGAGAACGGCAGATAGATATAATAAAGTTAGAGAAAGAATTCAAAAATCTTAGTAGATCCCATAAACTGAACCCCAATTCAAACAATCTCTGTAAACTTGATGCTATTAGACTATCTCTCAACTCAGCCCTTACCTCCAACGCAGAAAAGCACCTTCATTGGCTCAGCGGCAGTTTTTATCTGCGCGCGAACAAATTTGGCCCCCAGTTAGCAGCCAAACTTACCCCGAAACATAGGTCATTTGCCCTACCCAAAATAAAAACACAATCCGGGTCACACACCCAAAACCCAAGTAGAATCCTTAAATCATTCCAATCCTTTTACGCCAACCTGTACTCCGACGATTGCCCAATCTCCCAACAAAAATTGGATGCTTTCCTAGAACAAATCCCATTACCTACAATTTCTGAATCTCACCGCTCCATCTTGGAATCCCCATTTCAAGAATCCGAGATCCGAGCAGTCATAAAAGGGATCAGAAAAGACTCAGCCCCAGGACCAGATGGTTTCTCAAACCACTATTATAAAACTTTTACAAATGCTCTCTCTCCGTACCTGGTCCGCCTCTTCAACTCCTTAACCAAAGCTTCTCCGCTGGATCCTAATGCCAACTTAGCTTTGATCTCGGTCATACCCAAGCCGGGTAAAGACCCCAGCGAAGTCAGTAACTACCGACCTATTTCATTAATTAATAATGATCTAAAACTTATGACAAAAATATTATCCAATAGACTCGCCTCTTTTATAGGCACCTACATACATAAGGACCAGGTGGGGTTCATACCGGGGAGACAGGGACCGGACCAGATACGTAGAGCAATAAATGCAGTCTCCCTAATAAGATCAGGGTGGGACGGGGGACCTCCTCAGGGAGGCCTCCTCCTTTCCATAGATCTCCAAAAAGCGTTTGACACAGTGGCTTGGCCCTATCTCTTCACAATTTTAAGTAAATGGGGTTTTGGCCCAAACTTTATTAATATTTTGAGAGCCCTTTACCACCAACCCAAGGCACAGGTGAGATTACAAGGACATCTATCAGATAATTTCTCTATACAGAAGGGAACAAGGCAGGGATGTCCCCTCTCCCCTCTTCTTTTCGCGATGGCTATCGAATCTTTAGCCATCGCGATTAGACAACACCCTGACATCCATGGAGTTCGTTGTGGGCAAAATACTCACAAATGCGCTTTATTCGCGGATGATGTCCTCCTGTTCGTCACATCTCCCTTAATCTCCATCCCTAACATTCTGCAACTTTTACAAGACTTTGAAGCAGCTTCCGGACTTAAGGTTAATGTCTCCAAATCAGTCGCTCTTAATGTTTCAATCTCTCAAGACATCGTTGACAACCTAAAAAGTAAATTTCCATTCTCATGGAATTCCGCATCCATCCCTTATCTTGGCATTAACCTTACGTCTGGTATCGATACACTTTATAAACACAATTTTCCCCCCATGTTCAAAAAGCTCACAGACGATCTGACCCAATGGTCGCTATATAAGCTCTCGTGGTTAGGTAAAGTGAACGCGGTCAAAATGACACTCCTACCTCGATTATTATACCTCTTTCGTTCCCTACCCATCCCAGTCCCCAAATCGCACATTCTACGACTACAATCCGCAATAATACGCTTTATATGGGATAAAAAAGGCCACAGGTTCTCTAAAGAGGTACTTTTTAGACCCAGAAAAAAGGGAGGATTAGGGGTTCCTAATCTTTGGTGGTATTACCAGGCAGCACAACTGAGCCAATTTTCAACTATTTATATGAAAGGACCCAAACCAGACTGGGTGAGCATGGAGCGAGAGGCGGTCCCTGGTTTCACTTTAGACTTCCTGCTTTGGAATATCCCCAAAAAACGTCCCCCTATATTAGCTCCCACATTATCTCACTCAATGAAACTTTGTGACGCCCTTCATAAGCTCAAACCCCTCATCTCTATTTGGCATCCCCTGGCACATATCTTTAGGAATCATAATTTCCCACCTGGATTAGATATTCGAGCCTTCAAATGGTGGCTTGACAAGGGCCTTTATAGAATTGGTCAATTCTTTAACTCCAATGGTCCCCTCACTCTAGCATACTGTATTTCCAAACTAGAAATGCCCCCAGCTGAAAAATTCAGATTCTTTCAACTTTCACATTTTTTGAATCAAGTATGGAAGAGCAATGAGAATCATCTTTTAGTAACGCCTTATGAACAATGGTGTGCTTCGGCCTCAGACACAAAGGGAGGTATCTCTCTCATCTACTCTTCCCTGGCGGAACCCACGGAAAAGGCAGCGTACATGATGAGCTGGGAGAGGGATCTTGACTTCAGCTGGGACCTGGATAAGTGGCATACTAATTTTGCCCGCTCCTTTAAAGGTATGGTTAACACCTCAATAAACAAAGCAGGGTTGAAAATTCTTACACGCTGGTACCTGGTACCGTCTCGTCTAGCCAAATTCTTTCCGCAAGTGTCACCTCTCTGCTTTAGAGGCTGCGGTCACGTGGGGACTCTTTTACACATACTATGGGAATGCCCTAAAATCAGAACGTATTGGAACAAGATCTTCTCCCTTATCCGCAGAACATGCGGTTGTACCCTGAAACAAGATCCAACTATTGCATTGCTTAATGGTCCCATCCCTAAAATTTCCAAACATACCCAGAAGCTGATCCATTTTATTCTAGTAGGGGCCAAAATGACCATCACCCGGTCCTGGAAATCACCGAAAGTGTCCATTCGGCTAGCCAAACAAAAAATCACTTGGATCATGCTGCAAGAAAAAATATCCAACACAATCCTAGATACCCTAGACAAATTCAAAATTATCTGGGAACCCTGGGCAAATCTAGTGGGGCACCCTCTGTATGTGTGAACGATAGTTCTAAGCATGGTTTATAGTCTGTGGACTCTCAATCTCTCTTGTAAGGGTCTCCTGTGCACCTCCTCCCCATCACTCCTGATGAACAGCTACTCCTCACACCCCCCCTTATCCCCTCTGTCTCTCCTAACTTCTTTCTTTCCCCATCTCACTCTCCTACTCTCTCCCTATTTCAATACTGGCCCCTCAGGCTCTCGGTACTTTTTATTACATTAGTTATTGGCCTCAAGAAGGCTCTCAGGGTAGACTCTCAAAAGTAATACCACCTTATCCCCCAAGCATAACACACTTCGGTCCGGATCGACCAGCCAAAGTTTAATCCATCCTGAGAGGTCGACTGACCGATAGGCTTCTTTGTTTAAAGCAATGTGTGTATAATTACGTTATTAGCATGTTAGTCAGTTGTCATATAGATACATGCTCCCTTCAGTTTTATCCTGTTTATTATTTTTTCAGTTTCTAAAGCTGTATTACTATATCCTGGACATTTTTACACATATTAATAACGGAATGGGCTCGGGGTTTCCCGCTTCACCAGAGCAGTTAGTTCCCAGAAGGGGCTCTGGTGCCGAGACCCCCAACGCCCATAGCAACATATGTGCTTAGGTTACAAGTTTATGACTATTCAAGATTTACTGTTGACAACATATATAACAGCTGTACCGTTTTTATAATCTGTACTCGATGAGCGTTGTGCTCCTTTTCATCTATCTTGATTGATGTATTTTTTCAAGAATTCAATAAACTTTACTTTAAATTTAAAAAAAAAAAAAAAAAAAAAAAAAAACATGCAAATTAGCTTTTTTGGAGCAACATCCGACCGTGTGTACGCTCCATCGGACAAACTTTTTCAGTTTCCTTCGGACTTTTGTTGGCTGTGCGAACGGACAAACTTTCCGGCAACAAAAGTCCGATGGAGCAAAGTCCGATTGTGTGTACACAAAGCCATCGGACTTTTGTACAAACTACAGTACGCAGCCGTGAGAATGTTTCCAGCTTGATCAGATCGTGCTGGTTCTCGGCGGCAGGGTACTGTACATCTCGCGCTAGCTGCAATAGGAAAAACACATTTTCCTATTGCGGCGGGCGCGAGAGGGAATTCCCCTCCGGGGAATACCAAGCCCTTGGGTCTGGTATGGATTTTAAGGGGAACCCCCTACGCCGAAAAAACGGCATGGGGGTCCCCCCAAAATCCATACCAGACCCTTATCCGAGCATGCAGCCTGGCCAGTCAGGAAAGGGGGTGGAGACGAGCGAGCGGCCCCCCCTCCTGAGCTGTACCAGGCCACATGCCCTCAACATGGGGGTGGGTGCTTTGGGGGAGGGGGGCGCCCTGCGGGCCCCCCCCACCCCAAAGCACCTTGTCCCCATGTTGATGAGGACAAGGGCCTCTTCCTGACAACCCTGGCCGTTGGTTGTCGGGGTCTGCGGGCGGGGGGCTTATCAGAACCTGGGAGCCCCCTTTAATAAGGGGACCCCCAGATCCCGGCCCTCCCCCCTCATCAACCTGGGGACAAGGTGTTTTGGGGGGCTACCCCAAAGCACCCTCCCAATGTTGAGGGCATGTGGCCTGGTACGGTTCAGGAGGGGGGTCGCTCTCTCCTCCCCCCTCTTTTCCTGTGGCCTGCCAGGTTGCGTGCTTGGATAAGGGTCTGGGGGCTTATCGGAATCTGGGAGCCCCCTTTAATAAGGGGGCCCCCATATCCCGGCCCCCATCCTATGTGAATGAGTATGGGGTACAGCGTACCCCTACCCATTCACCTAGGGAGAAAAGTGTCAATAAATAAAACACACTACACAGGTTTTAAAATTAATTTATTAGGCAGCTCCGGGGTCTTCTTCCAACTTCGGGGGTCCTTTCCGACTTCGGGGGGTCCTCTTCCGACTTCGGGGGTCTTCTTCCGACTTCGGGGGTCCCTCTTGCGTCTTCTCCCGGTGTCCGCATCTTCTGCCGGCTCCACCGCTATCTTCTGCCGCTCTTTTGCCAGCGGTGGCCCGGACTTCTGGATCGTCTTCTTCCCTCTTCTCTTCCAGAGATGTTGACACGACGCTCTCTACAGCTGGAATGGTCTCTGAGCACTCCGCAACGGACTTATACAGGCACTTTTCTCCCTAGGTGAATGGGTAGGGGTACGCTGTACCCCATACTCATTCACATAGGGTGGGGGGCCGGGATCTGGGGGCCCCCTTATTAAAGGGGGCTCCCGGATTCCGATAAGCCCCCCACCCGCAGACCCCGACAACCAACGGTCAGGGTTGTCGGGAAGAGGCCCTTGTCCTCATCAACATTGGGACAAGGTGCGTTGGGGTGGGGGGACCCGCAGGGCGCCCCCCTCCCCCAAAGCACCTACCCCCCATGTTGAGGGCATGCGGCCTGGTACGGCTCAGGGGGGGCGCTCGCTCTTCCCCACTCCCATTCCTGACCGGCCGGGTTGCGTGCTCAGATAAGGGTCTGGTATGGATTTGGGGGGGACAACCACTCCGTTTTTTTTGGCGTAGGGGGTTCCCCTTAACCTAAGGGCCTGGTATGCCCCTGGAGGGGAACCAATGCCGGTTTTTTATTTAAAATTTGGCGCCGTTCCCCCTCAGGATTTATACCAGACACAGTGCCTGGCATTGGCAGGGATCCAACTGGGATCCCCGCACCAGTGTGAACCCGGCTCGCAAGGTGTCAATCTCACCAAAAAAAAGTGGCGAGATTGACACAATATCAGACAACAATACACAAGTTGACCAAAGGGTGGTGGTAAAGAGCTGAAAAACCACGTGATATGGTGAAAGTTGGCTGAAAAAGTCCTATCGTCTGTATGCAAGACAAACTTTTGGGCAATGCCCTTTGTACAAAAATCCAAGGGAAAGTTTGTACAAAGTCCTATCGTGTGTATGGGGCTTTACGGAGTGCATTTAATAATTTTCATCTGGTATTTCCTGATTCATAAAGGTAAGAGAACATTGGTTAATAGCTTTCCCTTCACACTTTTTAAGACAGGGGAGAATACAGCAAACTATAACAGCCAAGGTCACCAAAATTATCAGGATGGTTATTCCTATCTGTGTTAGTAATCCCTGCCACCCTCCCTTAATCCAGGTGAAGTATTGATCCCAAGGGTTGGTGAGCCCTGAATTCTTTTTTAATTCCTCGGACAAATCCTCAAGTTTCCTGATGGCCAAAGTCACCTTACCGTTTGGGCCAGTGTTGTCTGGGATGTAGGTACAACATGTACCTGTATTAGGCACCATTTTACACACACCCCCCTTTTGAGCTAGGACCATATCTAAGGCCATGCGGTTTTGGAAAGTCATGTGTGACGCGGCTTCTAGTTGTTTAGCTAAACCTTGGAGTGCATCTCTGGTGTAATTGACAAACCTTGTTGGTTATAGTAGATGTAATTTATCCAGTCTACATTTTTATTTAGTGATGATGGGGATAAAAGATTTAAATCCTGCTGCTACTTGGTCTCTTGCTTTGAACTTATCTGGGACCCCTCTAGGGACCCCTATGGTGTCTATGTGTACATGAGGGTCGAAGCTTCCTGCTGGTGCACTCCTACGCCTCCTGTTAGGCCTGGGTATGTCGTTTAAGTCTGGTTCTATTTGTGGAGTGGCCTCTGAAAAAAATATGCAGAGGCATTATGGCCTTGGCCAATGCGCATTCTCCTGTCCACTGCTCTGTCAATCTGCTTCTGATTTTAATGTCCCCGCAAATCCAGTATATGTCTCCCAAGGACTGGACTTGATTCTGTACTAGATCTACAGAGGCCTCACTATAAGGTCCACAGTAACCCCTAGTGAAATTCCCAAAGGGTTTCCCCACTCCCTGATACCGTCCATAGCATGTGTAATTGCCAGGATATATGGTGATACCTTCTCCTGGCTTGGGAGTCTTGGTGACTATGGGATATTCCTCCTTCCAATGTTCACACAGGGAATGATTAGTGGTTGTGTTGGTAAACAGGCTAAGGAAACATGTCTCATGTTCGGGGGGTATGTTTAGGGGTACTGTTCCCAAATGAGCCCTAGCCCCCCCACATACATAACAAATGGTCTTGTTATGTTTCTCTGCATTGTACCTCATCCACTCTAGCCACAAGTTGACATCTGAGAACCCGGTTTCTGCGGCCATCGTGTCCTTGAAGGTAGGGTCTGCTATGGCCACCATGTCCCCTAACTTCTGTATATGGGGCCTCAGGGGGTTTGAGCTAGATGGGGATTGGGGAACTCCCCACTCAGGGTTATTGAACATATCTTTCAGTTGGAAAGGCTTTCTAAAACCGGAATACCCACCTCCCCACCATAGGCCCAGAACATAGGTCCCACTGTCTTCTGGGCTAGTGACTTCCCATTTTTGTCTTTCCTATTTTAGGTGTTTTCAGGTTTGTACCCCGTGTTCCAACCCACTGCTCCCCAGGAATCACAGTTGTCGCCCCAATAGGTGTCAGTGACGCATACATACAGTCATGGATCTCACTGCTTCATCCCAGGACCGGATTTTGTACATAGTACCTGGAATTATTTGTTCATAAGAGGCTATAAAAGTGGCAACATGTGTATTGGATGAGTTATACCAGAAGGGGTTTATACCATCTTTTTGCCTTATGGCTACAACCTGTGCCTGAACAGTAGTCGCAATGAAAAGGATATACAGAATCATTTGGTTCCCTCGACCTCTTTCTCAGGTACAGGGACTTTCTTGCAGTGGGAGGCGTGTATCCATTAGTTCTTCCCGGCCACCTTGACTGATGTGGTGGTTGTTAGGAGAACCTGAAAAGGACCATCATATCTGGGTTCAAGGGTGTGTTTTCTCACAACCTTCTTTACCAGGACCCAGTCTCCGGGCCCAACTTGTGTGATCCTGTATCTCGTTCAGGATCTGGAATGGAGGAGAACACTTGCAAATGGATATGGGTTAATTCTCGAGATAAAGCAGTCACATAATCAGTCAATACATCAGATTGGAGCTGTAATTGCTGTGGGAAGTAACAACCCAGCCTGGGGGCTGAACCAAACAATATCTCATAGGTTTCCCCTTGGAGTGTACCTAACACTGAATAAGGCTATGAGAAGGCTATCTGGCTAACTCATCCCTGTTTCCTGAGACATTTTTAGCATCCTAGATTTTATTGTGCCGTTTAATCTTTCCACCTTCCCACTGCTCTGAGGATGGTATGGGGTGTGGAAAGATAATGTGACTCCTAGAGCTGCCCATATTTCCTTGGTCACTGAGGCCGTGAAAGCGGGCCCCTGGTCACTCTCTATAACCTCTGGGACACCATACCTGTACACTATTTGCGTTAAAAGTCTTTTAGCCGTGGTTTTTGCTGTCATGTTGGTGACGGAATAGCCTTCTGGCCATGCAGAAAACATGTTAATGACAATCAATACAATCAACGCTCTTTGGCATCTGGATGTGGTTGATCTGTATACTTTGAAAGGGGTACTGGGCCTTTGCTAGATGCTTCAAAGGTACCTTTTCTGTTCTTCCTTGGTTACATTTAGCACAGATAGTGCATGACTTGCAAAAATTGTTGGCAAGTGGTGTAATTCCCGGGGCTAAGTAGTATTTATTGATTAGGACATTCATCAAAGTTTTTGACAGATGAGAGGCACCGTGGGCCCACTGTAACACTGCAGGAAACATTGATCGTGGCAGACACGGCCTCTTGTTAAATTCCATGATCCCTTCAGTTTCTGTGGCTCCTTTCTTGATCCACACTTCTTTTTCTTCTTTGTCAGCTGCTTCTTGCTGCTCCTTGAGATGGGTCCTGCTCACAGGAGGGTTTTGTAGAATCATGGTGGTCTGTACAGTTTCTTCAGGGGTATCCACTGTACCATCCAGGATGGATGCATCCACTCCACTGACCACTTCTTGTGATCTGATTGCAGCTTGTTTCGCAGCAGTATCTGCCAGGTGATGGCCTCATGCTTCTTGGGAATCCAGCTTGCCAATGACCTTTATCTTGAGTATAGCCACTAGTGCTGGTAGGAGTAGGGCATCCATTAAATCCTTAATAGCTGTACTGTGTTTTACAGGTGTACCTGCTGATGTTAGAAACCCTCTGATTTTCCAAATGACCCCAAAATCGCAAGAGAATGAGAGAGAGAGAGAGGCTTGGGACCCTAGCCTCGAGCCCCACGTTTGAGCGCCAAAATGTTTTGGATTCAGAACAAGTCTGACAAAACATGTTGTTATGACAATATATGAGATTTTAACAGTTTTAGTAACAATTTCAGCATTTAATCATAGCTAATATTAAATTTTTTGGTAATATTCCCTTCAAGCATTGGATGTTGACATCATGTCTGCTTTTGGTGCAACTTCGCGGAACATACAGGAAGTGATAGTCTCTTTATAACCTGTTGCGGTTTGGCTTCAGACTGGAAAAGAAGGAACTAGCAGATATCTAAGAAGTCTAATGCCCCGTACACACGGTCGGATTTTTCCGACGGAAAATGTGTGATATGACCTTGATGTCGGAAATTCCGACCATGTGCAGGCTCCATCACACATTTTCTATCGGATTTTCCGACACACAAAGTTTGAGAGCAGGATATAAAATTTTCCGACAACAAAATCCGTTGTCGCAAATTTCGATCCTGTGTACACAAATCCGACGGACAAAGTGCCACGCATGCTCAGAATAAATAAAGAGATGAAAGCTATTGGCCACTGCCCCGTTTATAGTCTCGACGTATGTGTTTTACGTCACCGCGTTCAGAACGATCGGATTTTCCGACAACTTTGTGTATGCAAGACAAGTTTGAGCCAACATCCGTCGGAAAAAATCCATGGATTTTGTTGTCGGAATGTCCGATCAATGTCCGACCGTGTGTACGGGGCATTAGAGTTAAGAATTTAACAAACTAGGTTTCTGATGCAATATTACATTTGAAATAGTTATTTTAGTATTTTTACCTGGTAACACCTTAATCACATCCATTACCATATTTTGGACAACTATTTTAGCTAAGATAAATTCCCAAAACAAATCCTGTCAGGGGCACTTGAGGACTGAGGCTGCAAACCACTGCGCTAAAATGGAAAATTGAATACTTACCGCTTTGTTGTTTTCCTTTCCTGGTGACTATCCATGGCAGCATATGCACAATCCATGCATATGCTACCATGAAGGCACCAGGAAAGTAAATCTTAGACAAATGACAGTTTTTTGGTTTTCCCATGCCAATCAGACTAGTTAAGCTGCAGCTGGGAAATCTGTTGCATGAAAATTAACAAAACACATAAAACATAAAAATTTGCTACAAATTTTATTGGTCAACAAAACAGGACTTGGAAAAGAGCAAGTAAAGCAAAAAAACACATGTATATTAATTTGAGACGCTAATAGAATATGATTTTGAGATCTGATCATTTTGCAGAGGAAATTAACAGAAGTGCACCCACAAACGGACATCTATTAAGGATTTAAATATGAATTGGCCACAACTAGGGATGAGCTTCGTGTTCGACTCGCACATCGTCTGTTCGCCGAACTGCGAACGATATGGGCCGTTCGCGCCAAATTCGTGTGGCGCGTCACGGCCCATAATTTACTGCAGCATCACAGTGCATTGCTGGCTGATGATTGGCCAAGCATGCACTATGACTGGCATGCTTGGCCAATCACATTGCTGTCTGAACAGAGAGCCGTAATTGGATCAAAAGAACACCAGCAATTTTCTTCAGGTAGCTGTAAATACTGTAATACCTGAAGAAAATTGCTGGTGTTCTTTTGATCCTATTAGTACCACAGTCAGGCAGCTAGACTATTTACAGTTTGTGCAGTGCGTCCTGCTCAGTGTTCAGCTAAACCTACAAGTTAGTGTAGTGAGACCTTTGCACAGTGTTCATCTAAAGCTACAAGTTAGTGCAGTGCGTCCTGCTCAGTGTTCAGCTAGATCTGTTCCTGTTATCTTCTTACTGACAGGCAGGCTTGTCTTGTTACAGTATTTACAGCTACCTGAAGAAAATTGCTGGTGTTCTTTTGATCCTATTAGTACCACAGTCAGGCAGCTGGACTATTTACAGTTAGTGCAGTGCGTCCTGCTCACAGTGTTCAGATAAACCTACAAGTTAGTGGGGTGCGTCCTGCTCACAGTGTTCAGTTAAACCTACAAGTTAGTGGGGTGCGTCCTGCTCAGTGTTCAGCTAAACCTACAAGTTAGTGGGGTGCGTCCTGCTCAGTGTTCAGCTAAACCTACAAGTTAGTGGGGTGCGTCCTGCTCACAGTGTTCAGCTAAACCTACAAGTTAGTGTGGTGCATCCACCTCACAGTGTTCAGCTAGACCTACAAGTTAGTGCGGTGCGTCCTGCTCAGTGTTCAGCTAAAACTACTACAAGGCTTTCTTGTTACAGTATTTACAGCTACCTGAAGAAAATTGCTGGTGTTCTTTTGATCCTATTAGTACCACAGTCAGGCAGCTAGACTATTTACAGTTAGTGCAGTGCGTCCTGCTCACAGTGTTCAGCTAAACCTACAAGTTAGTGGGGTGCGTCCTGCTCAGTGTTCAGCTAAACCTACAAGTTAGTGGGGTGCATCCTGCTCACAGTGTTCAGCTAAACCTACAAGTTAGTGGGGTGCGTCCTGCTCAGTGTTCAGCTAAACCTACAAGTTAGTGTGGTGCGTCCACCTCACAGTGTTCAGCTAAACCTACAAGTTAGTGCGGTGCGTCCTGCTCAGTGTTCAGCTAAAACTACAAGTTAGTGCAGTGCGTCCACCACACAGTGTTCAGCTAAACCTAGAAGTTAGTGCGGTGCGTCCTGCTCACAGTGTTCAGCTAAACCTACAAGTTAGTGTAGTGAGACCTTTGCACAGTGTTCATCTAAAGCTACAAGTTAGTGCAGTGCGTCCTGCTCACAGTGTTCAGCTAGATCTGTTCCTGTTATCTTCTTACTGACAGGCAGGCTTGTCTTGTTACAGTATTTACAGCTACCTGAAGAAAATTGCTGGTGTTCTTTTGATCCTATTAGTACCACAGTCAGGCAGCTGGACTATTTACAGTTAGTGCAGTGCGTCCTGCTCACAGTGTTCAGATAAACCTACAAGTTAGTGGGGTGCGTCCTGCTCACAGTGTTCAGTTAAACCTACAAGTTAGTGGGGTGCGTCCTGCTCAGTGTTCAGATAAACCTACAAGTTAGTGGGGTGCGTCCTGCTCAGTGTTCAGCTAAAACTACAAGTTAGTGCGGTGCGTCCACCACAGTGTTCAGCTAAACCTACAAGTTAGTGCGGTGCGTCCTGCTCACAGTGTTCAGCTAAAACTACAAGTTAGTGCTGTGCGTCCTGCTCACAGTGTTCAGCTAAACCTACAAGTTAGTGTAGTGAGACCTCTGCACAGTGTTCATCTAAAGCTACAAGTTAGTGCAGTGCGTCCTGCTCACAGTGTTCAGCTAAAACTACAAGTTAGTGTGATGCGTCCACCTCAGTGTTCAGCTAAACCTACAAGTTATTTTTTTGCGAGCTCTGCACAGTGTTCACCTAAAGCTACCTGTAGAAGGTTTGTGGTGTTTTCCTGATCCTATCATTACCGCTGGCAGCTAAAAAAGCTACAAGTTAGTTTTTTGCGAGCTCTGCACAGTGTTCAGCTAAAGCTACCTGTAGAAGGTTGGTGGTGTTCTCATACTACAGGCATGCAGTTGATTTTGCCAGCTGCAGTATCGGTACATATATATATATATCCCAGCTTAGTGCAGCTACAGGCCATTAGTATGTCTGGAAGGCCAAGAAGGAGAGGCAGACAGTCACAAGCCAATAAGAGAGGGCAAGCAGGCTCTGTGTCTAGTGCTGGTCATGGAGACGGTGCATCCTCATCAGCACGTGGCCGTGGGACACGCTTGACCTTTTTTTCGGCAGCTGGCCGTGTTGAGCCGCAACATGCGGAAGACTTGGTCGAGTGGATGACCAAGCCGTCCTCATCCTCCTCATCCTCTCTCACCCATGCCCAGGGTACTTTGTCTGGCAAAGCAGCGGCCTCTTCCCTCGGCTCAATGTCATCAGTGACTCCTTCCCTAGCCCCACCATGTCCTCTTGAGGAGTCCCTCGAACTGTTTGACCACAGTGTTGGGTACATGCTCCAGGAGGATGCCCAGCATTTGGAAGGCTCTGATGATGATACTGAGCTTGATGAAGGCAGTAACATGAGCACGGACAGAGGGGGTGCCCAAGAAGGACAGCAATCTAGCAGTCATGCTCCCCCTGCTGCAGCATACTGCCAGGTTTGCTCCAGTGATGAGGAGGGAGGGAATGATGAGGTCACTGACTCAACGTGGGTGCCTGATAAGGGAGGAGGAGGAGGCGGCACATCACCAACGAGGCAGGATGCCCTCCAGGGGTCAGACTAAGGGCATCACATTGACTGCATCACACCCCAAAGCTCCACATGTGCAGGACGCTGCAGTCTCTGTGCGTTATTCAAAAAGTTCTTTGGTGTGGGCCTGTTTTGAGACGAGTGCATCAGATCGCACCGCTGCTATTTGCAACATATGTCTCAAGCGTATCTCGCGTGGCCAAAACATCTCCCGCTTGGGTACCACATGCTTGACCAGACATATAAAGAAAAAGGGGGGAGGAGGACACCTTAAATTCATCCAAGAATAGGTTCTGGGAGGAAGGGAGAAGGATAGGGGGGGAAGGGAATTTTCCGCCCGCTAAAGTAATTTATTTAAATTATTGTGCCCCTAATATCACCCATATCATTTGTTGATTAACTCAACGGTGTGTAGCTGACAAGCTATCAAATGGTTGTTCAATGGACCATAAGGGCATATATAAAGAGAAAAAGGAAGGGGGCAGGAGAAAGCCCCCTAAAAAAAGATGGTCCGCTCAAGAACAAACTGTTGTGAACCTAAAAAACTTTATTGTGTCATAATACTAGATAGAACAATAATCCACTAACCATGTGTATTTAAAAATAGGGCAAAAAGTCCTATTATGTGCTGGTGGCCACCACAGACATTACACATACATCATAAATTCATGCACTCACACTCAACAGAATAATGTCACTGAAGACCCGGGTCTGTGCAATTTTCATGGAGTTCCAAAGCCAGAGTGGCTGCATGAATAATAGACTTTCGGTCCTTCTTAAGTAAGGTGCAGGTGCTAATGATAAATGAGGGTCCCTTCAGATGTGAACCGATAGCCAGTTAGACATATGTATGTGTCAAAACCGACAAGGTGGAAGGCAAGAGCGTCCTGGTTGGTTAGTAAACGGTGGCAACTCCAGGGGGGGCAAACTCACATTAGGAACATAGAAGATAGACGGAAAATGGCCATTAATAAGGTGCCTCCTAAAAGGTACAGTTTAGCTCACCGTCTGGCGTCTTCAATGGAGAGGTGATAGAGCCCAGGAGAGTTGCTGATGGCCGCACTAGTGTGGGTTGAGGACACGTTCATGCGGCGTGTTGGTCTGTTATGGACATGAGCTGTTGCTTCCGGGTATCCTCCAGCAAGATGTAAGGTGAGTCGCAGGGTTCAAACGTATTGGCGTTTCATACCTAGTAGGTTAGGCAATCAGAAGAGACGCTCAACGTCAGTGTTCACCGCAAGGGCTCAACCTGATGTCCGAGATCCGATCGAGACAATCGGGATGTTCACATCCAGTTACGGGGGTATCCTCATTGATGTGTGAGGGTCTGTGTGCCACCTGCACATGGGTCAGATGCTAGGCGCTTACGCGTTTCGCTTGTTTCCAAGCTTCTTCAGAGCTAGTGTGGTATCGGTAGCTGAATGTTTAAATAGCCTTGCGGCTAGTGTTCAATTTCCTGTCATCATGGTCAGCACCTGAATACCATAGCCTGACCATAATTACATTCACCAAAACGTGCCAATCACACTCATGCATACATCTATGTTACGAATTCAGACAAACCATTGATGGTAGTGGATACATAGAGGTTCAATCTGATCGGCTTGTGTATGTGGTCAGATTCAAATATTACACTTCCCACCATTATAAGAAATGGTAGGGGGGACTTGTCAAACAATTGCTGTTAATGCATGGAGCCCATAGTCAGAGAGTGCTGCATTATCAATCTAGTCGGTGCGTATATGGCCATATAATGGACACAAAATGAAATAATAAAGATAATATTATATAAAAGTGAGAAGGGACAATCTGTCATTTCAATTAAATTACATCTCACACATTATATACCATCATCCAAACAAAAAGCAAAAATATCGTAGCAATTGAGTAAGGTGATCGATTAATGTATGGCCAAATAGTGGACACACAAGGGATGAGACAATTGAAATAAAAAGCGGAACAGGCTATCATTCTGATTAAATTGAATTACAACTCACATCTTGTGTATTGTCATCCATGCATGGGACAAGAATATTATTGCTAATGAAATTGCAAGTAAAATCGCACATGATAGCTGGATATAGAGTAATTCCAAGTGGTCTAGATATACAGTTACGTTTGGACATTCCAATATCATTGCCCCTGTATGAGATGACAAGATAGTATGTTGTGCAAATTATTGTTGAGATATAAAAACCCATAATCAAAGGGCACTGCAGCTTCAATCTGATCGGTTAGTGTATGGCCAGTTGATTGACACGGACTAAAGTGAGAAGAGATCACAGACTGCCATTTCACATAGATTGCATCTCACACATTAGATACTATCATCCATGTGGAAGGCAAGGATATTATTGTAAATCAAATTGCATACAGTCTGTTTTCTTAGAAAATGCCGATCACAGTCAGGAGAAGATGTGGGTCCCCAGTCGAAGTTTATTAAACTCCAGAAGAAGGCAATTAGATTATTTACTATTAAGTCATTACTCCAAAAAAGGGGACAAATTAAATTCATTATTCAATCCGGAAGGTTGCATACTGTTTAAATAGAAGATCCACATCTTCTCCTTCTGGTATAGGATCTTGTCGAAATCTCCACGTCTATGGGGTAAGTTAAGTCTGTATATACCCTTAACCTTGAGGCCATCTGGTTTACCTTCGTGTTTTTCAAGGAAATGTAAGGAAAGAGGCCGGTCATCATCCTTATTGAGGATGCTCTGGATGTGCTCGCCAGTTCTGATTTTTAGTTCTCTTTTGGTCTTACCAACATAGATAAGACCACACGGGCAAGTCAACATATAGACTACCCGTGTGGTTGTACAGTTAATGAAACTGTTGATTTTAAACTGTCTTTTATTGTCAGAACTGGCGAACACATCCGTCCTATCCACATACCTACATATATGGCATCTGCCACAACTGTACATACCCCTCAAGGGTGGGAGGTCAGTAAGCCAGCTGCGTTTTTTGGGGCGGTTGTACTCTGAATGTACCAGACGGTCCCTCAGATTTGTTGCTCTACGAGCAGTGAGCAGGGGTTTTTTACTGACAAGCTTTCCCAAAATGGGGGCCTCAGACAAGATATGCCAGTGACGGCCCAAGATTTCTTTAATTTGGTCCCACTGAGTACCAAATTTGGTAATAATTCTTAGGGGAGGATGGCTTGGGGTTTTTCCCTTTTCTTTGGTGGAGTTCATCAATAGGGACGATCTATTTGTTTGCAGTGCTCTTTTTTTAGCACGTCTGATACATGCATGCGAGTAACCCCTGTCGCGAAACCTCCCGTATAGGCCATACATTTCCCTGTGGAAATCCCCTTCCTCCGTGCAGTTCCTTCTTGCACGGAGGAACTGTCCCACGGGGATACCCCGTTTTAAGGGATGTGGGATGGTGGCTAGATGCCAACAGCAGAGTATTTGCCGCTGTGTCTTTTCGAAAGGTTTTTGTATGTAGCCTATCATCCTTTACAAATACCATGAGGTCCAGAAATGACAATTCGTTGGTGTCATACGTATATGTTAATTTGATGTTACGATCATTGTCATTAAGTTCCTCAATAAATTGTGTCAATTCAGATGGTAGGCCGTCCCAGATCATGATCACATCATCGATGTACCTCAGCCACAAGCGACAGTGGCTGAGGTACATCGGCGAGGGGTACATGCATTCAGATTCCCAAAGGCCAAGGTGCAGGCATGCATATGATGGGGCCCACGGGGCACCCATCGATGTGCCTCTAATTTGTTTGTAGTATATCCCGAGAAATTGGAAGTAGTTATTTTCTAACATGAATTGCAACAATTCAATGATGAATTCATTTTGCCCTGCTAGTAATGGGAATTTGTTGTCTAAAAAGTATTGTGTCGCTGCTAACCCCCATCTGTGTGGAATTGATGTGTATAACGACTCTACATCGATTCCAACAAGTAACATGCCTTTGGGTAATGATATGTCTTCCAAATGCCCCAAGACATCCCGTGTATCCTGAACATATGATGATAGTTCATGTACAAGTTCTTTAATCAGTGAGTCCACATACTTCCCGACCCTTTCAAGGGGACCCTTCACAGCCGATACTATCGGTCTCCCCGGGGGTCGGTGATGGACTTATGTAATTTGGGGATGGTATATAGGGTGGGGGTGTTGAAATCACTAACACTGAGGTATTCACATTCTTTTTTAATAATTAGACCTGCCTCAAGGGCTAATTCAAGTTTAAAGTTTAAATCTGACACCATTTGAGGAAAGGGGTTCTGATGTAACCTTAAGTACGTGGATCCATCACGAAGGAGACGCATGGTTTGTTCCTCATATAAGGTATGGGACATAAGGACCGTGTTGCCTCCCTTGTCACTTGCTTTAATGACAATATCTTTTGCGTTCTCTAGTTCCCGTAGGGCCCTTCTCTCTTCACGACTGAGATTGTCATGTCCTTTATACTCCCAGTTGACCCCAGCAAGGTCCCTTTTTACCTGTTCCAGGAAGAACTGAATGTGTCTATGTTTGGACAGGGGGGGCATTTTTTGGGATTTAATCGTCAATTGGGATGGACGGGGGCAACTCGGTGACAGCTGGATAGCTTCCCCTTCTGAGTTCCATTCTTGATTTTCATCAAGAAGGGCAATCAGGGCCTCGAGAGAGTCCCGCTCTTGTTTATCTAACTGGTCCATATCTGTATCTTGAGTGTCCCACTTTGCGTGCCAGTACCTAAAAATTAGTTTCCTCAAAAACAAATTGATATCTTTAAAAACCTCAAACTCACTCATCGTTGTAGTGGGAGAGAATGTTAGACCCTTTTGTAACAGGGAGATATGATGGTGGTTTAGGGGGAAATCTGATAGGTTAACAACCTTCAGATCTGGTTGTGGTTTTTCTGAGGGGTCACTGGGTAGATTTTGTTGGCTATCTAGAACTTGCGTGGCCCTGACCTGAGTTCCCTTTGGTTTTCTCTTCCTTCTTTTCCTTTTCCCCGGTTTCCTCTGTTGGTTTGAGCCTGGGTTTTGGTCATAGATGTAGTTGGTTGGGTGCCTGTCCTGGGGATGGCATCCCCTTCCTGATCTAAAAAAGCCACAGTTTTTTCTGGTTGTTCAGGGTCACTATCAGTAGATGTGTATCTGGGTCTAGATGCGCCTGATCGATTTCATCTACCCTTACGTGACCTACTCCTCCCTCGAGGTACTGTGGGGTCAAAGACATCCCCTTTCTCCCAATCTAGAAGATTCTGTTTGAATTTCTCTTGTTTGGTGGATTTGAGGGTTTTTTGTGTTTTTTCAACCTCCTTTTTGAGCGAGTCGTTGTATTTATTAAAGTCCTGATCATTTTTATATGGCTCTAGCAGTTGTGCACTGATATCAATCTCTTTTTTGATGTCATCTAGTTGTATTTGTTCCTCATTAATAATCATATGCAGAACTGCTAGTCCACGTTCAAGACAACTTTGTTTCCATATTTCCAAAAATCTCGGTGTATGTAGGTGGGCAGCAGGTACTACCTTTTCCCTCAGTCCTCTGGGTATAACTTTATGTTCAATATGGGACTTCAATGAGGAAATATCCCATTTCCTATTGAGATATTTTATTGTTAGTTTTTTATGATTCTTAAATAATTTTCTAAGGGTCTCATCATGGTCGGATGCGGCTGGAGATTCACTGGAAAATGCAGACTGTATTTCCAAGTCAATCTCATCTGCCAGTAGGTAGGCCATTGTTCCAGGGGTAGGGAAGGGGGGGGGGGGAAGGGGGGAAAGGGGGGGGAAAGATGGTTAGTGGATTATTGTTCTATCTAGTATTATTGACCAGACATATGTTGACCTGCCATGCAGGTCAAAAGACCCACACCAAAGAACAAAGAGGACCTCTCCTTGCTCCTCATCAGCTGAGATCTCCAACCCCACTATACCTTCAGTCCTCTCTGAGACCTGCACTGAGAGGAATGACGGTGTAGATTTAGGTGTGTCACAGCCAAGTACTTGTGGGCAATCTGCTTTTGGTACCCCGACATCAGATTGTACCAGGCAAATTTTCCTGAGTTTGTGGAATGTGCGGTTCCTCAGTGGCAGGTACCCAAACGCCCTTTTTTCTCATGGAAGGCGATTCCGGCTCTCTACCGGCATGTGGAAGGCAATGTCCATGCCTCGCTGGACAGGGCGGTCAGCGGTAAGGTGCATATCATGGACAGGGACGTTACCTAAGTTTCACGGCGCATTGGGTGACTCTGCTGGCAGCTGGGAAGGATGCAGGACAAGGTGCAATTGTGTTGGAGGTTGTTCCACCACCACACCTCCAAAATGCTAATGATTGTGACACACCTCTCTCCTCCACCCCCACTTCTTCTTCCTCCACGGCCTCTTCCTGTGCGTTGTCCTCGGAACCAGCGGTGCTCCGTAGCCGTTCAAGGGGCTACGCAAGTACGCAGGCCAAAAGATGCCATGCGGTGCTTGAGCTGGTGTGCTTGGGGGACAGTAGCCACACTGGGGCATAGGTTCTGTCAGCTCTGCAGGGGCAGGTTCAGAGGTGGTTGACGCCACGCCAACTTAAGGCAGGAATGGTGGTTTGCGACAATGGCACCAACCTCCTCTCTGCCCTCCGACAGGGACAAATGACCCATGTGCCCTGTTTGGCTCACGTCCTTAACTTGGTGGTGCAGCGGTTCTTGGGCAGGTACCCGGGCTTACAGGATGTCCTGAGGCAGGCCAGGAAAGTCTGTGTGCATTTCCGCTGGTCATATAATGCCAGTGCTCGGCTGGCGGACCTCCAAAAGGAGTTTAACCTGCCCAAGAACCGCCTAATCTGTGACATGCCCACCAGGTGGAACTCAACGTTGGCCATGCTGCAGCGGCTGCACACGCAGCAGACTGCCATCAATGAGTACCTGTGCGACTATGGCACCAGGACAGGGTCAGGGGAGCTTGGTTTTTTTTTTCCCACGCCAGTGGGCCATGATCAGGGATGCATGCACTGTCCTGTCACCATTTGAGGAGGCCACGAGGATGGTGAGCAGTGACAGTGCATGCATCAGTGACACTGTCCCCCCTTGTCCACCTGTTGGAGCACACGCTGCGTGGAATAATGGACAGGGCACTTGAGGCAGAACAGAGGTAGGAAGAGGAGGACTTCCTTAGCTCTCAAGGCCTCCTTTATCCAGACAGTGTTCCTGCGTGCCGGCCGATCACACAGGAAGAGGACGAGGAGGAGGAGGAGGAGGGGGAGGAGGAGGAGGAAGATTGTGTCAGTATGGAGGTGGAGCCTAGCACTCAGCATTAGCAGCAGTCTTTAAGGGATCAGTCCCAAGAAACACATGGACTTGTACGTGGCTGGGAGGAGGTGGCTGCGGACCATGTCGTCCTTAGTGACCCAGAGGACTCCGGATCGAATGCCTCAGCAAACCTACACTGCATGGCCTCCCTGATCCTGCAAAGCCTGCGTAAGGATCCTCGTATTCGTGGTATCAAGGAGAAGGACCAATACTGGCTGGCAACCCTCCTTGATCCACGTTACAAGGGTAAGGTTGCGGACCTTATCTTGCCATCGCAGAGGGAGCAAAGGATGAAACATCTTCGGGAGGCCTTGCAGAAAGGTCTGTGCAACGCTTTCCCAGAGACTGGGAGGTTACAAACTCCTGTTTCTGGACAACGTGTTGCTGAGGCTTCGGTCAGTCAAAGGAGCGGTGGAGAAGGTGGCCGTCTGACCGATGCGTTCAGACAATTTTTTGGTTCGCAGCCCCAAGGTATGATCGGTTCCAGCAACCATCGCCAGCTTTACATGGTGCAGGAATACCTAGGGGCAAGATCTGACTTGGACACCTTTCCCACCGAAAATCCTCTGGGTTACTGGGTCTTGAGGATGGATCACTGGCCAGGGCTTGCACAGTATGCAATTGAGCTACTGGCCTGTCCTGCATCCAGCGTTCTTTCGGAACGCACATTCAGTGCTGCTGGAGGCTTTGTAACCGATCACAGGGTGCGTCTGTCCACCGACTCGGTCGATCGACTGACCTTCATAAAAATGAATCAGTCTTGGATCACCACCAGCTACCAAGCACCTGATGCTGATGTAACCGAATAATTTTTTTTGAAATCTCAGATCCCTTCAAAGACTGCCTATGCTGATGCTGAGTGACTATCCCTGAGTAATTATCCTCGTTGTCAGAGAATCTAATTGACCAGACTGTGTGGACTGCACAGAGGAGACCAGAAACACATGTAAGTGAATAGTGATATTTATTAAAATAGGTGATAATTAGAAAATACAAACGGTGAACAACCAACCCAACACACCCACTACAAACAACAATATCTACAGCAAGGGGCAATACCGGAATCACAGATGTCAGCCAGGCCAGGGTCATACACAGCAGGTCAGCAAGAACAAGGGATATACCAGAGACATAAACGTTTAGCCAAGCCAAGGTCATACACAGGAAGATCAGTAAAGGAGGGACAGGGAACCAACAGGACAGAGAGGGAATGGATCGGGCTGAAGGGTACAGGAACACAGAAGGGATCAGGTCAGGATAAGCTCGGGCACAAGGTCAGATACAGGCTCAGGATCGGGATCGGGTAACAGGCGAACAAGGTCAGGGCTCAAGGAGAGAGATACCAAGGCGAGCATGTGAGGGCTTGCCGGGTATTTATAGGGCTGACTCTAATTGGCTTCAAGTCACACCTGAGCGCAGGGAGTGTTGTCTGCTCCATACTGCCAGGATCCATCCGCTGGTGGACATCAGTACTGCGGCCAAAAGATGAAATGACACCAGCAGGGAAATATTCTCCTGACAGTTCAACACTGTCAGGAGACACCTGCTGGTGGACCCCAGTACTGCATGCCAAATGATATATCTTACCAGCGGATGGACCCTTTCCTGACACTCTTCCTCCTCAATCATCACGCTGATAGCTTTTAAGAACATTTTTGGTTCTGGGCGCCACCACCAGTGCCTAAGGCCTAATTTTTCAGCCCCTGTTCAACAGGGGCATGTAATTACAATTCTTGATCTAATATTTCACAGCAGGGCCCATTTCTGCACCCACCAAGAGCGAGTGAGGACTTACAGTGTTGCAGCACCAGCACCAGTGCCTAAGGCCCAATTTTTCAGCCCCTGTTTAACAGGGGCGTGTAATTACAATTTTTGATGCAATACTTTGCAGCAGGGCTCGTTCCTGCGTTCCAACTAGAGTGTCTGTGAGGGGTTGCAGTGTTGTGGCACCAGCACCAGTGTCTAAGGCCTAATTTTTCAGCCCCTGTTCAACAGGGGCATGTAATTACAATTCTTGATCTAATATTTCACAGCAGGGCCCTGTGAGGGCTTACAGTGTTGTGGCCACAACAACACCTAAGGCCCAAATTTCTGCTGATTATATAGGGCAGGCCCCTACTTTCAAACATCTAACTTACAAACGACTCCTACTTGCAAACGGAAGGAGACAACAGGAAGTGAGATGAAATCTACCCCTAGGAAGGGAAATTCTCTTCTGTAAGAGTTAATATGGGAAAAACATTTCTCCTTTCCACTGATGCTTTCCAATCCTTGTTCCACAAAAAAACCCAAATTTTCAAAAAACATTTGTCATTGGGACAAAAAGTGAGGTGAAATCTTCTGAAGAGGAGGAAAGACAGCAAAACAAATGTCACAGGGGTGATAACCCTTCCCTATGTTTTCCAAAAAGCTTAAAACATTTTTTGGCTGGAGCTAAACACGTTAAAAATGTACCCGTTCAAAATTACAAACAGATTCTACTTAACAACAAACCTACAGTCCCTGTCTTGTTTGCACTGCCTGTATACTGCTGTTCAGAGTATATAGGGCCTGGTGGCCCCACACCTTTCCTTATTTTAATTTGGGTGCGGGGTTCCCCTTAATATCCATACAAGACCCAAAGGGCCTGGTAATGGACTGGGGGGTACCCATGCCATTTGTCTCACTGATTTTCATCCATATTGCCAGGACCCGACATTACATTAAACCCGCAAGCAGTTTTAAATGAGATTTTTTCCTTTAAAAATGACATATGGTGCAGGGACTGTTCTAAACACGGGAAACACGCGCCACTTTACAGGCATACTATAGACACACCCCAGGTACGATATTTAAAGGAATATTTCACTGTTTTTTTTTTTACTTTAAGCATCATTAACCACTTCAATACAGGGCTTTTATATACCCTTCCTTCCCAGACCAAATTTTAGCTTTCAACGCTCTCACACTTTGAATGACAATTACTCAGTCATGCTACACTGTACCCAAACCAAATTTTTATCATTTTTTTCTCACAAACATAGCTTTCTTTTGGTGGTATTTAGTCACTGCTGTTTTTTTTATTTTTTGCAATATAAGCGAAAAAAGAGAGAATTTTTTTGAAAAAAAAAACACTTTTTTTTAATTTTTATTGTAAAATTTTGCAAATAAGTAATTTTTCTTCATAAATTTGGGCCAAAATGTATACTGCTACATATCTTTAGTAAAAATAACCCAAATTAGTGTATATTATTTGGTCTCTGTGAAAGTTATAGAGTCTACAAGCTATGGTGCAAATCATTGAAAAATGATCACATCTGATCACACCTGATGTACTGAATGCCTATCTCATTTCTTGAGGCCCTAACAAGCCAGGAAAGTACAAATACCCCCCAAATTACCCCTTTTTGGAAAGCAGACATTCCAAGGTATTTAGCAAGAGGCATGGTGAGCTTTTTGAAGTTGTAATTTTTTCCCACAATTCTTGGAAATATTTTTTTTTTTTTTTTTTTGCACAAAATTGTCATAAAAACAAGTTATTTCTCTCACACAGCACATGCATACTTGCAATGACACCCCAAAATACATTCTGCTACTCCCCCTGAGTATAGTGATACCACATGTGTGAGACTTTTACACAGCCTGGCCACATACAGAGGTCTAAAATCCAACTAGCACCGTCAGGCATTTTACGAGCATAAATTGCACATCTCATATGATGACAACCTATCACACTTTTGAAGGCCCTGGAGCACCAGGACAATGGAAACGCCCACAAAATGACCCCATTTTGGAAAGCTAACACCCCAACGTATAATCTATGAGGCATAATTAGTCTTTTGAATGGTTCATTTTTTTCCCGAAGTTTTTGGAAACTGTGGAAAAAAAATGAAAACGCATTTTTTTTTACACAAAGTTGTCCATTCATAAGATATTTACAACACATAGCATGTACATAGCAAAAATGACACCCCAAAATACATTCTGCTACTCCTCCTGAGTATGGCGATACCAAATGTGTGAGACTTTTACACAGCCTGGCCACATACAGAGGCCCAACATTGAAGTAGCAGCTCCAGGCATTCTAGGAGCATAAATTACACATCTCATTTCTCAACCACCTATTACAATTTTGAAGGCCCTAGAGCACCAGGACAACGGAAACGCCCACAAAATGACCCCAATTTAAAAAGCTAACACCCCAACGTATAATCTATGAGGCATAATTAGTCTTTTGAATGGTTCGTTTTTTTCCCAAAGTTTTTGGAAACTGTGGAAAAAAATGAAAACGCATTTTTTTTACACAAAGTTGTCCATTCATAAGATATTTCCAACACATAGCATGTACATAGCAAAAATGACACCCCAAAATACATTCTGCTACTCCTTCTGAGTATGGCGATACCACATGTGTGAGACTTTTACATAGTCTGGCCACATACAGAGGCCCAACATCCAAGTAGCACTGTCAGTTGTTCTAGGAGCATACATTACACACAAATTCCTGCCAACCTATCACATTGTTGAAGGCCCTTCATATTTCTAACACATAGCATGTACTGTACAAACCAATTACAAACCAAAATACATTCTGCTGAGTAAAGGGTAAAAAAAAGATTACCTGCAGTTTTAGTAGTGCAGTGGTCCACAGAGAAGAGCATCGGTCCAGGCAGCAGGCAGGAACGTGGACAGCGACAGCAAAACAGGCAGCAGGCAGGAATAGTTAGTACAGGTAGAGATGTCAGCACAGCCAAAGCATTAGTCCAGATAGCAGGCAGGGATGTGGTCAGCAGCAGCAAAAGGATCAAAGGATCGTCCATGCAGCAGGCAGGAATACTGTCCATAGTTAGTACATGCAGCAGGCAGAGGTATGGTCAGCACAGCCAGAGTATTTGTCCAGGGAGCAGGCAGTACCATCAAGCTTAGGGCATTGGTCAGGAAAGAATGGGGACAGGGGTAGAGGCTTCTCCCACCCAAATCGCTTTGAAGCCTCCGGGCAACCAGACCCTGTTATGGGAACACAGAAAACCAAAAACTGGTTTTCTGAACTCCGAACACTATTCTGGAGCCCCTCACATATGTGAGACCCCTGTGTAGCAGGGTGAAAGATCAATCCAAGGGGCAGGCAAAAACATGGTCGACAGGCCGAGGTCAGTGCAGGTAAAAGGCAGAAATAGACGGTAGGCAGAGGCATAGTCGATACAGTCCAGGGTCAGTTCACGTGAAAGGCAAAAACATGGCGGAAAAACAATGCAGACGGTAGGCAGAGTCATAGTTGAGAAACAGGCCAGGGTCGGTTCACATGGAAGGCAATAATATGGTTGGTTGAGGAAGGTAAATATTCAGGACAGAAATTAAAAACTGGGAAATGGCAGTATTAGAAATATGGACTAATAATTTTCCAGAGTGTGATATCGCCTGAAGCATTCTCCGATGCAAAGGCCAGGTTGGGAGGGACAGTCGGTACAATGGAAGCTGGTATCTTTCCTAATTCCTCTTTTGGTGCACACCCGACATTTTTTTTGGCGTCGTCTTCCGGATCCTGTTGGTGGAATATGGTCTGGGAAATGGCGCTCATGTAGTCTGCTGACAGAATCGGAGCAAATGCTTTCTGGGGGGGATACTTGCTGATAAATCAGGGCAGTGACAATGTCTTCAATAAACTTTATTAAGGTGGTGGGTGTTTCTGTGGATTTTTGGTATATTATGAAAGAATTTAAAAGGGCCAAATGAAAAAAGTAAATTCCGACTTTTTTGTACCAGAATAAGGATTTTCTTGTTGAAAGATAGGGCTGCAACAACTGATCGTTTAAATCCACCCCCCCATGTATTTATTGTACTCAGTGATACAGGTAGGCTTGCGAACGGTACCGCGTCTTCTGTGAAGTTCCACCGAGGTGTCATCGTGGATGGTGGACATGATGTACACGTCTTTTCTATCCCTCCACTTCACAGCCAACACTTCTTCGTTCCTCAAGCTTGTCGATTCCCCCCTTGGAATGTTTGTGGTGACAAGACACTGTGGGAAGCCCTTTCGGTTTTTTCTAGCTGTACCACAGGCCAAAGTTTGTTTGAGATGTAGGTGGCGGAGAAGGGGCAAACTCGTATAATAATTATCCATATAAATATGGTACCCCTTTTGGAGGAGTGGGAATGCCAACTCCCAAACAATTTTCCCACTTATTCCCATGTACGAGGGACACTCAGGGGGCTGGAGCTGGGAATCTTTCCCTTCGTACATGCGGAATGCGTACACATAACCGGTGGCACTTTCACAAAGCTTGTTAAGCTTCAAGCCATACCTCGCCCTCTTACTGGGTATATATTGTTTGATTCCCAGCCGGCCTGTGAAATGCACCAGGGATTCGTCCACAGATATATTTTTTTCAGGGACATAAACTTCGGCAAACTTCTGGGAAAAAAAATTAATTAGGGGGCGAACTTTATATAATTTGTCAAAGTTTGGGTGATTTCGGGGGGGGCACTGTGAGTTGTCATTGAAATGCAAGAAGCGCATTATGATTTCGTATCGGGACCTGGACATGGCTGCTGAAAAAATTGGCATATGGTGGATGGGTTTGGTCGACCAATACTTATGAATTTCATTTTTTTTTGTAAGCCCCATGTTCAGGGTTAGGCCTAAAAACAATTTTAGCTCCACTACTGTTAGCGGTCTCCACTCAAAAGGGCGGGCATAGCTGGAGCTGGGGTTGGCTGCAATAAATTGTTGGGCAAACAGATTAGTTTGGTCCACGATGCCTTGAATCCAATCGTTCGGGAAAAATAAATTAAAAAAATCCATTTGTGTAAATCCTGCAGTGTTGACCTGCACACCAGACTGTGCTGTAAAAGGGGGGATCGTGGCTGACCCTGTGGTAGAAGGCAGCCACAATGGGTTTGCCAAGGAATCTGGAAGATGGGTTTGGGCCCTACTTCTTTGGCGTCCACTTGTGCTGGGTCTTTCCTCCTGGGGTCTAGCAGCGCTTGTACTGGGCCCCTCCTCCTGGGGTCTACCGCCGCTGGCACTGCTGGTAGCTGCCTGGTTTTCAGACCGTCGTCTTTTTGGACGGACTACTTCCTCCTCTAAATCTGATCCTGATGTGCTGCCTTCAGGGGGCTCATATTCCGAATCAGAACCAGAATCTGAACTGAGCGGTGAGAGCTCCCCGTTGCTCTCATCGGTCAGACTCAGGATCTGGTATGCCTCTTCTGGGGTGTACATCTTTCTGGACATAGTGGCTGACTGGCTGTATGTACTCTGGTGGCAAGTGATGAGGTGGCGGGTACTCTGGTGGCAGATGATGAGGTGGCGGGTACTCTGGTGGCAGGTGATGAGGTGGCGGGTACTCTGGTGGCAGGTGATGAGGTGGCAGGTACTCTGGTGGCAGGTGATGAGGTGGCAGGTACTCTGGTGGCAGGTGATGAGGTGGCGGGTACTCTGGTGGCAGGTGATGAGGTGGCGGGTACTCTGGTGGCAGGTGATGAGGTGGCGGGTACTCTGGTGGCAGGTGATGAGGTGGCGGGTACTCTGGTGGCAGGTGATGGACAGGTACTCTGAGATGACAGGTACTCTGAGGTGACAGGTACTGAGGTGACAGGTACTCTTTATTTAGGAGGGGCGATCTGGGCACAGTAGTACATGTAATTAGTAACTCACTGTTAGCTGATCTCTTCTCCTCACACTGGATCGGTGTGTGAGGAGAAGAGCCCAGCAACAGCAGTTACTGTGTGACTGTGTGTGTTGTTTACATTAGTGACCGGCTGTGATTGGACACAGCCGGTCATGTCATTGGCTACAGTGATCGGGGCTGAGCTGTATCCAGGGGAAAAGCCTCAGCCCCGATCACCGCTCTGATCACTCCTCTTCCGCCGGAACCCGCCTAATACACGCTTCCCAATGCCGCTCTGCATCCGCCGTTACCGCCGCCCACCGCCCGCCGCCGCCGCCGCTTCAATACCCCCATCGGGGAACGGCTGTGTCCTGAGGGACACAACGGTACCCCGATCGCCGCTCTGCGGCGGAAAGCCGAGGCCGTCATATGACGCCCACCCAGGATGGGAGATCCCATCTGTGGACGTCATTTGACTATGGCCGGGTATTGAAGCGGTTAAAATCACTGCTCCCGAAAAACTAGACGTTTTTAAAAGTTTTTTTTGCATTGATACATGTCCCCTGGGGTAGGACCCAGGTCCCCAAACCCTTTTTAGGACAATACCATGCAAATTAGCCTTTAAAATGAGCACTTTTGATTTTGAACGTTCAAGTCCCATAGACGTCAATGGGGTTCTAACGTTCGTGCGAATTTTCGGTCCGTTCGCAGGTTCTGGTGCGAACCGGGGGGTGTTCGGCTCATCCCTAGCCACAACATCTTGGAGGAAGATTTTGCAAAATAATGCAGCACAGACAATTAAATCAAAATGAAACAATCTACAATTACACATTGACAACATCAAAAATATTTCAGGGGAAAATACCCCCCCCACCCAAAAAAATACAATAACCCAAAGTAAAAAAAAAATTGCTCCAAAACACATCCATTTTGCAAAGACATAACAAACAAAATACAAAGAGAAAATACATGTGTTAGAAACTCTCTAAGGACACCCAAATATACTTTTTTTTTTTTTTTTTCCACTTCAGAAAACTCTATTGAGAGACTATTCAGCTTGACGCTCATTCACTGTCTCCAACAAGGTCTTACATCATCGTGGAAGAGACCTAATTTTTAATCAACATCCTCCATTTTTTAAACTTCCAGATGACTTTGATATCCACACCCTTCTCTTTATCCAACACGAAAAATAAGTATAGCTTGCTTAGCCATAATCCTATACATTGTTTACTGTCTAATTAAACCTTTTTATATACATACAAGTTGCGTGCATCCCACAACACTTCATTTAATGTACATAACACTAACCACAATACTCTCTTTTTACCTTTTTCCAGTTTCCCCAAGCCATACATCATCATTTTCCACTCACTCACCTTCACTCCTGTTATTTCTTTCACCAGATCTTGACTTTTATTGATCACATCTTTCGTTACACCATGCCTCCAGAACACATGCCTACAGAATCTTCTACACCCCCACAATTCATTCTTGGACAAATATCAGACACACACAAATCCCTCCTTTTCATAAATAGCCTTGTATCTAGACATTCATGCAAACTCATCCATACTATCTGTCTCTGCACATTTGTCACCCCCATATACACTCATTTTCTTCCATACTTCCCCAGCCACTGATGAATTAACTCCCTGAAGGTTAGACACATACTCCTCTATCAACCACTTTCTCACCTTCACTATACCCCTCTCCCCTTCTCCTAAATCTGCCAAATTAAACTCTACCCTAAACTTTTCTAACACCCAGTAGTCGCGTGCCACCACGTAGGCCACCATTATCCTTGAATCCCTTCCCAACCACCCCCATCTTCTAAACAACCACTCACCTGAAAAAGATATCATCCTAGAACACACTCCACCATTCTTCAAAATATTCACCATGCAAAACCAATAATGCATTAACAAAAACACTCTCACATTCAGAAAACCCAACCCACCATTACATTCACGTTTACACACATATTCTCTCTTGACTCTTTCCATTTTCGACCCCCATAAAAAGTAAACAATAACATCAATTTTCCTCAATCTTATCTCCCCAGGAGGGAAGATATTGCTTGCATACAAAATTAAAGGTAAGATTACTGCCTTGACTACTAAAAATTTCCCATAAATCGACAATTTTCTTAGACACCAAAACCTCAACTTCTTGGCTATCTTTTCTCCCACTTCATTCCAACATGCTTCCCCTTTCATTCCATGGTCAAACAAAATACCCAAAATCCTCACTCCATCCTCAACCTTCCCAATCTGATCATCCACACATTCCCCTTGTCTTCCATACACACCCAAACTACACTTATTCCAATTCACACTCATTCCCGCACATACACAAAAAAATAGACAAAAGTAACTTCACACTTCTTACACCCACCACCAACTGACACACTGCCACCACGTCATCCATATAACCTAAACATTTCACAATTTTCCCCCAAACTCCCAGGCACCAAAAAACCCCTCACCACCTTATCCCTCTGGATCAATAAAACAAATAAAGAAAATAGGGCACAGGGGATACCCCTGTCTCACCCCAGATTTAACCAAAAAAGCTCACCGCAAACTCCCATTAACCAGAACCCGACTACTGATCCCCCCCAATACAACCCTTTTATTACATTAATGAGCTGCTGTAGTATACTCATCCACTTCAAAACCTCCCACAAAAACCTCTGATTCGCTTTATCGTATGCCTTCTCTAGGTCAAATGATGTCAGGATAATCAAACTATTCGTACCTTTATAAAAATGAATTATATCCCTAACTAAATTTAAATTCTCCAAGATCATTCGACCCAGCACTGCACAGGTCTGCGTCTCGCTAACCATCCTACTAATGACCTTAGATAATCTCCTCACCACCATTTTTGCAAATGCCTTGTAGTCTGAATTTAACAAGGAGATAGGCCTCCAATTTCGAATATCCCTCCTATCCCCCTTCTTATAAAGTAATACCACTATCCCTTCTCTCATAGATTAGGATATAGTACCTTCCCTCATCATGTAACTAAATACCTCAACCACTTCCCCCTTAATAATATCTCAAAACAATTTAAAAAACTCACTTGGTAAGCCATCCCTTCCTGGGGTTTTATTAGCCTCATGCTTGTCACAGCTTCCCACACCTCCTCCTCGTTCACTGCTTTCTGCAAAAAAACCTTATCCTCATTTAAATTATCCTCTACCATATCAATCATTCTAGTATCTGACTCATCAACACACATTCCCTCATACAACCGTTCATAAAATTTAGTCACGCATTCCAGCACATTCTCTCCCTTACATTCCCTCCCTTCTTCATCATACACACCCTCAAACACTCCTATTTCCTTACAAACCTTCTTGAAAAAAAAATCTAGAGCATTTTTCATCCTGCTCCAGATGTTTTACTCTCGCTTATAAAAAAATGTGTTTTCCTCTTTCAGTTAAAACCTCTTTAATCCTCTTCCTAACAGCCATGTCAAAGCCCATATTCATAAATTTAAAATAATGTAGCCAACCTGACTTATAACCTAGAATATCTCCTTTTCTCACTGCTACTTTTGTCCCTACTCTTTTTTTTGAAAAAATAATTAAATTTTCCTTTTGACCCAGTCCTACCACCCCAAAATATTACTGAAATCTTTTTTCCTATTAACCCATCTACTATGTACATTACTAAAATGGGCTTTGGTATACCCGTCCTGCAACAATAAACTATTTAACCTCCATACCCCTAAACCAAACATAATACTATCCCCCATACTCAAATCAACATACACTGCCACATGGTCAGAAAAAATTACCGGCCTGTGCTTAAAATTAGCACATTTGAACGAATCAGAAAACAAACATAAATCAATTCTGGATTTGGTGCGCCCACTCTCTGAAAAAAAAGTGAAATACGCATCCACCAAACCCAGAACAATATGAGCATCATTGAGATGTAAGTCCTGAATTACCCCATTCAGCATGGTGCTACCTACTTCTAACTTAGTCTCCGCTACTCCTATCCGATCTTTCACAAAATGGATCGTATTAAACTCACCCATGATCACACTAGGTCTCCTTCCCACTGCATGTAACTTCAAAACTTCTAAAAACTCAAGACGTTCCTGTCTATTCACAGGAGCATATAAATGAAAAAGCCTAAAGTTCTGGTTAAACAAAATTAAATCTGCCATAATTAATCTTCCTGGCACTAACACAACATGTGACATAATGCGAATATTTCTATTTGTAATGATAATGCCTACCCCAGCATTCCTATTGTCCCCAACTGCCGACTATATGTAATCCACCACCCACTCCGGAGGCTTGGGCAGTCGATTAAAAAAACATTCCTGTAGACAGTTGATGTCTCCTCCATTGACCCTCAAGTCCTCAAAAACGGCACTCTGTCTAGCAGGAGACCGAAAACCCCTCACATTGAGGGACACCAGCTTGATGCTCATTCACATGAAGATGTGCATCATTCACCCCCAGTCCTATCACTTAAGCCAGAAAACTGACATACATTCCTCAGGGCCACAACACTTTCATCATCCAGAAACTTATGACTAGGCGACATTGTGCCGGCTGAAAAATTCCTGGAGTCCCCGGACTTGGTGCTGGTGATTCTACCTCCACTCCAACATCCCCCAGGACCTCAAAGGGGTTACTTGTTTCAATTCTGGATTCCTCTACTTTCAATTTCTTAGCCCTTCTCTTCTTAGGGCTCTCTAAAGCGTCCATCTTGGTCTTGGCACCCAGTGTCTCCATCTGTTCCACCTTCTCTTCTTGGGCTTCCTGCACCTCTGGCTCCCACTATAAGACTGCTGCCAACTCCTCCATAGCCTCCTCCACTGCCCTCTCCACCTCTTCTGCACTCTCCGCTGTTAATGGCTCCACACCACTGGGTGGCACTTCTACTCTCTCCTCCACACCCTGGTGTCCACTTTCTTCCTCTTCCCCCTCCACCTCCCCCTCCTCTCCCTTTCAGGAGAGTCAGACAGCACCTGTGTGGACACTGGTTGTCCACTCTCAGCAGTGCGCCTGACAGCTTCAGCATAAGAGACATAGGCCCTTCTTACTTTTGGACAATTCTTCACTGTGTGTTTATGCTGTCCACATATATCACAGGCCCACTTAACCAAGCAAGCCCCAGCCTCATGTCCCTCCTCCCCACAGTTCCTATAGGGCATCTCCACATTAAATTCATCTCTGGTATGCCCAAACTTATGACATCTCCTGCAGTATGTTGGTTGACCAGGGTAGTAGAGAAACCCTCTATTTCCTGCTATTGAAAAATTAGCTGGTGGATGCCGCACTCCGCCAATCCCTTCAGAATCCACCTTCAGTTTGACTAAAAACTTCAATTTGCCATTAAAGATCCACAGACAAATAGTCAGCCTAAAGCCTCTCTTCAAAAAGGCCACTACTAATGCAATTTCCTTGAACGGGTTAAACAGGTGAACAACCAATGGCTTCTCCTCCATAGCACACAAGGTTTCCACTATGAAAGGCCTTATAGACTCATGGTTAGCTTTTACCAATTCATTACACTTCTCAAACTCCTATGCAAAAATTGCTATGCACAAAAGAAACCTCATAGTACCTTGGTGCTGCATGGTCCTGGATACAATAGATGTGTCGTGGTTCCACTCCAACTGATTTCTCCAGCAAATCCTGCATATGGAACTCCAAACTCACTTTATGCAAATGACCAGGCATAACCTAAAACCGCAAGGTGTTCCGAATCCCCTTTCGCTCCATCGAGCTCAGCAAAGAAAATTCAGGCCATCAAGCAATCTTGCCTCTTTTTAGGGCAAGGTAAAGAATGCTGTCTGCAAGCTTTATATGACATAAGTTTGCGTGCTAATGAGGCAATTGAAGCACATGCACAGTCCACAAAAATGCAAGTTCACCCAATGTAGAGAATGAACTTCAAAGTGGGTACACCTGTTTAAGGATGTCCTTAAATTACTAACCCAAAAAACACACTCTCTGAGCATGCCCAGAAACATCCAAGTGCTGTTCACACACAAAAAGAGAAAAAAGCCCCTAAGTCCCTAAGCATGCCCAGACCAACCCAAATGCAGGTAGCACAAAATAAGCCACACCTCTGTCCAAAATTAAGCACATCATCCAGCATGCTACAAAATTACAGATGGGACAAACACCCCCCCCCCCCCCCCCGGTCCAGGGGAAAAAAGAGCCTAACCTGGGCATAAGTTATACAACAAATACCATTGCAGTCTATGGGAACTGACTTGTTAATTATGCTAGTCCCAGCTTGGCTGGCTTATCTTCTAGTTATTGGCCTTAAAATGGGTATGGGGGCCCAGGTCCCACCCTAAGGAACATATATCAATGTTACCAATTTGGACAACCCCAAAAATGAAACAAGTGCCTTTAAAGATGCAAAATTACTTAAAAGCTAGTAATTACTCTGCTTGTAAAGTGGTGCATCTGTAGCATGTATCCAAAATGTGCTTCAAAGATGTACACCTTTAGGGAAAAGTTACAAATCTACATTGCAGCTGCAAGATTTTAACAAAAAATAGCCTGCCCCCCCCAATACATACAAGGCCATTTGGGTCTGTTAAAGCTTAAAATGAGAACCCCCATGTGAAAAATACCACCCCAAACGCAGAATATTGTGCCCCTCCCACACACTAACAAACCCCTAGCCAAACACACAGCAAGCCAGCCCATGAAAGGGGGGGTGGATGCTTGGGGGCAAGAGGGGCTCGGACACCCCAAAAGTCAATCACCTTGTTCCCATATTCAGGGGGACAAGTGCCTCTTTCACACAACCCCAGGCTGGGGTTGTGGGGGGCTGCAGACAGGGAGTTTAACTGAATGTGGAAAGCTCCTTTAAACTAGTGGGTACAAGGTGCTTTGTGGTTGGTATTGTGCTGAGCCCAACATGCCCCAAAGGCAGCCACCTATGTTGAGTGCATATGGCCTTCTATGGTTCAGGAGGGGGTTGGTCGATTGCTCTTATCGCCCCTTTCCTAGCTGGCCCTGTTGTATGTTCTGAGAAAGGATGTGGTTTGGATTGGAGAAGGCAGCCCCCAGCCTTTGGAGAATGGTGTGGAGTTCCCCTTTAAAAGCAAAAGCTAGCCCAAAGAAATCATATGCATTAGAAGAGGAAGGTTAAATGCTCTTTTAGGAGGAGCTAGAGGAGCGAGAGTCTTTTTACATCATTTTAACAAGGTGCATGTCACATGTTGGCAACGTAACATGCTAACATGACCTGTGTGCAAATCTCCTTAAAAAAAATACATGAAGGTGAACCAGTGTAAAAAAACTTCTGCTTTTACAAGCTTCGTGTGGGGAGATAAACACCTTGGGTTGGCATATGAGATTCAGAGGAGAACACAATGGGAGGGTGGGACTTCCAGACATAGTGACTTATTACAGAGCCATGGCCCTGGTTCGTATTATGAACTGGTGCCATGACTCTGTAAACTTTGGGTGCCTCTGGAGAAAACACTGGCGGGTAGGAACCTGGCCGGAGCCCCCTGGATTCCGGTTTCATATAGGAGGTTATAGCAATATGCTTCACCATTGAGGAAAACAACACTATCTATTTGGGACAGAATGAATAGTACGGGAAAGTTTGCCCCCCAATATCCCCCATGACACCACTGGAAGGATTCCCCTGGTTTCCCCCAGGGGAAGAGAAAGGGAGTATAGACTGTTGGGGGATGGATGGGAAGGTTAATTGTGCTAGCGTGGCCCCCACAGGGTAAATTGCTACCATTGGCAGAATTAGTTTTGACATTGGGGGAAATACCAATGGCCGTATGGAAATATCGTCAATTGATGGATCTGTTTGATAAGTGGAAGCATCAGGTTAGTCCAGCAAACCCGCTTACCATTTTTGAGGAAGGGTGTGTCAAGTTATCAGAGCCGGGCCATATGTTGTCACAAATGCATAAACTGGTTCTGAGTGCCCAAAACATGAAAACTCCCTATTTTATCCGAGAATGAGAATAGGAGCTGGGTTATAATTTTACATCCAAACAAATTAAAAGGATGATAGGGGCAACACATCATACCTCAATATGTTCCCATATACAGGAGATGTTGTATAAGTTCTTGACAAGATGGTATCATACACCAGTTCGATTGGCTCACATATACCCATTGGCGGATGTTAACTGCTGAAGGGGATGTAATCAAAGGGGTTAATTTCTTCATTTATGGTGGCATTGCCCAAAGAGTAAAGTATTATGGGTCATTGGAGGCAATGTGAATTTCACATGATTTAAGCTGGCCATAGATGGATTGTGTTATTTGGTCAGCCCTCCGGCTGGACAAACAAAAATGAATCGATTCCCCCATTCACACATTTAAGACTGATGAGGAAATCCTCCCTGCTGTGCTATTGCATTCTGACAGCAAGGACTCCCACACTGTTTTAATACACTGATCAGTTTGGCTGCAACACTGATTGCAGAAATTTTTTCCAACAAGCCAGTTCGAGAACAGTTGGTCCTTAGATTGACTGCTCTAGAATGAGTACGGCCATAGATGGATCGAAATTCAGCCGGTCCCTGCTGAATCAGCCAGATTTTGATTTCATCTCTATTGTCTTCTTCCCTTTTGCACATATACTCTGGTTACTATAATCAGTATCAGACAATGATACAGTATTTCCCTCAGATGTAAACTAAAGCATGTTGACTTTACTAAGAAGTTTCACGCAATTTAGACATAGCCTTTAAACCTCATGTAATAGCTATGCACATTGCTCAAGATCCTAGTTAGGAGCAGCCATTAACCACTCCCACCATTTACCCCAGCTCACAACACATGAATTGGCAGATTGTGCCTATGCCTTTTATTTCCAACTAATTGGCTACTGGGGCTGTTTCAGAGGGATGCTATGAATAATGCAAGCAAATTTAACCATAAGTGTACATGTTACAGGAAAGCTGTTACAAAAATTTTGCTCGGGGACATTCATTTTCCATGAGCATTCATCTGATTGCAGGAATCGCACCAATTCGGGTGGTTGAACCGATTCGGGTATGTTGCGGAATTTGATGTTGTTCCTGCGAGAATGATCTTCGAGATCTGCCAGCTTAAGATGTATTGCCTGCATTTCATCTTCATGTTCCATGTATACATCTACCATATCATTATGAGCAGTGAAAAGGTCAGACATTTTGCTTTCAACATGCTGGAGATGCTGGTCCTGTTGCTGTACAACAGAGGCCAGTGAGGATACTGCAGCTGAGAGATCTGAGTATCGTGATTGTTTAAGTGAGATCAGCATGTTTTTCATTGTGAGCTCAGCTCACAACACATGAATTGGCAGATTGTGCCTATGCATTTTATTTCCAACTAATTGGCTACTGGGGCTGTTTCAGAGGGATGCTATGAATAATGCAAGCAAATTTAAACATAAGTGTACATGTTGCAGGAAAGCTGTTACAAAAATTTTGCTCGGGGACATTCATTTTCCATGAGCATTCATCTGAAGCAATTATATCTGAGAAAAATATCCTATCAATGTCTGAGATGTTTTACTTTTACTTATGGATTTTATTTCTTATTTATTTTTGTAGCATTTTCAAGAGCAACTGTGCAGTATAATATTGAAGTCATGTGACTGTGGAAAGGGTCACATGATTGTTTCTTTATACATTACACTACAGTGGGATCTCTCCATAATACCAAATGAACTACACAGTTGTTACAAAACCTGTTGCAGTTTTGTAGCTTTCTAAAATGTTTGGTCTCCTATGTGCAGTTTTAATATAGAGTAAAATGAACAGCTGCACACATTATGTCACAATATTCATAACCTTATTCCACAAACAACCAAACCAATAGTTCCTTTCTAGAAACTGCTCACGCTGACATGTTTCACCCAATCAGGTTTAATCATAGAGATGGGGGAGCCAGGAAGAGGACTCCTTATATACACAATGGGCAAATGTAATTAGGCCTTGTTCACATGGGACAGGCTTTAGCAATAAACCTGTGCGAGGACCACGTTTACCCATGGACCGACCAGGTAATGAGACAAATATCAGAGTCCATAACATTTTGGAGGGTCCATTTGTCTACTAGGAAGGAGTCAATGCGTGAGTAGGATAGCTGCGGGTGAGAAAAGAATGTGTAATCACGTTCTGATCCATGTTGCGCTCTCCATACATCAAAGAGATCCAGGTCGTGGAGTAGGGGATTCAGAGCTGGTCGGGGGTGGCCTTTGTTGGTAGAGGTGTCCACGGATGGGTCGCCGATTATGTTCAGGTCACCGCCCACGACTAAGTTGCCTTGGCGTAGGGTGTTGATTTTCTTGAAGAGGCATCTAAGAAAGTTGTCTGGAGTTTGGGCCGTAGATATTGACTAGGGTGTAGGTGTTTTGAGCGATGGAACATATAAGAATGAGGTAGCGACCCTGTGGGTCGGCATAAGTGTGAAGGTGTTGGAACTGGAGGGTAGAGCGTATAGCTGTCAGTACACCATTCTTTTTCTTCGGCCCTGAAGCCAGGTATGTGGTTTCGTATCCTTTTAGCCTAAGCTTTGGTGTTTTGGATTCTGCAAAGTGCGTCTCCTGTATAAAGACAATGTCCGCATTATGATTTGTTAGTTCTCTTTGCAGATTAGCCCTTTTTGTGGGCTGTTTAGGCCTTTGACATTAAGGGAGGTTAGTTTAATTGGCATGGTAAGGCTGTTGGTTATGGCCCTTTATACTGAGACGATAGTGCTAGGTGTGGTCAGGTATGTGCCAGGAATGTTGATGAAATGGTAGTGTGGTCTGGGATGATCGGGATAGTCAGGTCGTCAGCTATGGATCGTTGGAGCAGGTCCAGAAGGCTTAGTGAAGGCTGGTGTGGGGTGGGAAGGGTAGTAAAAAGAAAGAGCCCGTGAACAATACGGGTTTAATGTGCAGAATTACTGCTGGATCTTTCCGAACAGAGGGGGATTTCCTCCAGTCTCGTCCAGGACCGTGGAGCCAGTGGATGGAAGGATAGGCTTGAAAGAGACAGTGAACCGCCGTTACCCGGCTGGGTGGCATATGAGAATTTATGCACCAACAAAGGCATCAGGCATCTTGAAGGGACCATTCGGCTTCCATTTGGGAAGGAGGAGATGGAGGTGGTTTTGGGCTATCCTCCGGGATAATGCGTCATAGCCTCAGTAAGTGGAGGCCCGCTTGAAGTGTGCGCACCACATGTGTTTTTTGCTTTGAAACGTGATCAGCAGTTTGGTGGGAAATCCCCATTTATATGGTATGCGGTGATTCTGGAGGGCTTTAGTAATCGTGGCTAGTTGGCTACGATTTTCCATGGTCACCTTGGAGAGATCTGTATATAGTGCGATGGCCGTGAAAGGATCAAGAAGGTTAGGCGATCGTTTTGCAGCGAACATCACTTTTTCTTTTGCGTTGAAGTGTATGCGGGCTAGAACATCTCTGGGTTTTTCCGCCGGGAGGAGAGGCGGTTTTGGTAGCCTATGCACCCTGTCTATTTCCAGATCTCTGTCAGTGAGGTCAGGTACTAGTGCGCGCATCAGGGATTGCAGGAATCGCACCAATTCGGGTGGTTGAACCGATTCGGGTATGTTGCGGAATTTGATGTTCGTGCGAGAATGATCTTCGAGATCTGCCAGCTTAAGATGTATTGCCTGCATTTCATCTTCATGTTCCATGTATACATCTACCATATCATTATGAGCAGTGAAAAGGTCAGACATTTTGCTTTCAACATGCTGGAGATGCTGGTCCTGTTACTGTACAACAGAGGCCAGTGAGGATACTGCAGCTGAGAGATCTGAGTATCATGATCGTTTAAGTGAGATCAGCATGTTTTTCATTGTGAGCTCAGATAAGGGCTGATCTGAAGCAGGAAAGCTATCTATGGCTGAGTGGTGCTGGACATCAGAGAGAGGTAAAGTGAAGGGCAGGTTACGGCTGTGTTCTGGGGTGTCATCTTCTCTCCTGGGTTTGGATTTCACAGGGGAGGCAGAAGAGGGTGAGCGAGGTGGAGAATACTCACAGTTCGCCTGTGGGAAGGCTGGGCGTTGTGATCTGCCGCTGCTAGTGTGAGGAGACTGCACAGCTGCATTCCTGTGAGAGCCGTCGGCGCCATCTTGTCCTCTGCCCGCACTCTCATATGAGTAAAAATCTGTGAGATTATTAGGCACAGTCCGCTGCTTCCTCCCAGGTGCCGAGTGACCCGCAGGGGGGATGATCGGGTGGTTTTCGTTTTGAATGGAGCGCTGTGAAGCTGCTATTAGCCGGGAATCGGGATTGGAGAGGAGAAGAGGGATTAAACTGCCATTACAGATGCCGGCAAGCCACGCCCCCTAATTCTAGTATTCTATTCAAAGGATATAATAAAAACAGCCATGAAAAATAAGATAAAATTGTAAAATATGCATTTTACCATCTACCATGTACCAAAGACTGTGGACAAGGACTTTAGAACAAGACATGCAAATACGTGCCTCATGCATTAAGATAAGAAAATGTTGGGGTCCCTAGCACTGAGTTAGAATCCTCATGGGATAGCACAAAAGAGGGCTATTGCTTTCCTCCCTCCTTTCTCTTTCCCACTTTGCTACTAGTTCCTGCAGGATAATTTTATGCACAGCAACAGCTGGGATTGGTCTATTTTGGGGAGCACTAAGGATGGGCCGAACACCCCCCCCCCATTTCTGTTCGCACCAGTACATGCGGACAGGCAAAACGTTTGTGCGAACATGCGAACCCTATTAAAGTCTATGGGACACGAACATGAAAAATTAAGAATGCTCTTTTTAAAGACTTATATGCAAGTTATTGCCCTAAAAAGGGGGGACCCGGGTACTGCCCCAGGGGACATGTATCAATATTCCTTTAAATATTATGCCTGGGAGTCCCCTTAGTTTGCCTTTAAAGTGATGCATATGTCTGATGTGTTTTAAAAATGTAATTTAAAATTGCTTGCCAGCTGTACTGTATTGCCGGATCCAGGCAATATAGATAAAAATTAAATTTGAATTTTAAGGGGAACTCCACACCAAAATGTTAAAAAAAAATGGCGTGGGGTCCCCCTCCCCAAAATTCTAACCATACCCTTATCTGAGCAAGCAGCCTGGCAGGCCAGGAATGGGGGGACGAGCGAGTGCCCCCCTGAACCATACCAGGTCCCATCGCCCAAAGTACCTTGTCCCCATATTGTTGGGGACAAGGGCCTCATCTCCACAACCCTTGCCCAGTGGTTGTGGGGGTCTGCAGGCGGGGGGCTTATCGGAATCTGGAAGCCCCCTTTAACAAGGGGCCCCCAGATCCCACCCCCCCCCCATTTGAATGGGTAGGGGTACATTGTACCCCTACCCATTCACCAAAAAGTGTCAAAAAGTAAAAACCACAAAAAGTTTTTGAGAATTCCTTTATTAACCACTTAAGGACCAGAAGGATTTGCCCCCTTCCTGACCAGGCCATTTTTTGCGATACGGAACTGTGTTGCTTTAACTGACAATTGCATGGTCATGCGATGCTGTACCCAAATAAAATGTATGTCCTTTTTTTCCCACAAATAGAGCTTTCTTTTGGTGGTATTTGATCACCTCTGCGTTTTTAATTTTTTGCACTATAAACAAAAAAAGAGCGACAATTTTGAAAAAAAAGCAATATTTTTTACTTTTTGGTATAATAAATATCCCCCCAAAAAATATAAAACAACAAATTTCTTCCTCAGTTTAGGCCGATATATATTCTTCTACATATTTTAAAATTATATAAAAAAATCGCAATAAGCGTATATTGACTGGTTTGCGCAAAAGTTATAGCGTCTACAAAATAGTGAATTGATTTATGGCATTTTTGTTATTATATTTTTTTTTTACTAGTAATGGCAGTGATTTGTGATTTTTAGCGGGACTGCAACATTGCAGAGGACAGATCGGACACTTTTGACACTTTTTTGGTACCACTGACACTTATACAGCGATCAGAGCTAAAAATCGCCACAGATTACAGTATAAATGTCACTGGCAAGGAAGGGGTTAACACTAGGGGGCGATCAAGGGCTTAAATTTGTTACCTAGGGAGTGTTTCTGTGTTTCTAACTGTATAGGGGCTGGCCTGACTGGAGGAGGAGACCGATCACTGTTCCTAATCAGTAGGAACAGGAGATCTTTCTTTCCTTCCCTGACAGAACAGACATCTGTCTATTTACATTGACATATTTCCATTCTGTCTGTGTCAGGAGCAATCGCGGGAGCGATCGCAGGCTCTGGCGTCGCGGTGTGGGCATGCACCCCCTACAGCTTTTAAAGCAGCCGACATACAGTAATGGCGATTCTCCCAGGGGAGCCAGTATAACTGTGGCGGCTGGTCCTAAAGTGATTAAAAAAGGAAAAAAGTGTCCCACGATGTACATCCATCGTCAATCACGCCACCCGACGCACCCGAAAAATAGAAAAAGAAACCTAAAAATACTCCGACTGCTGTCTTTTCACTGTGACAGCTGTTATATAGGCAAGGGTGGGCCACCATTGATGTAACCAGATGACCCTGCCCCCTCTGACGGCACAAGTCAGAAGGGGTGGGTCACTTGGTTACGTCACTTGCCTATATAACAGCTGTCACAGCAAAAAGACAGCAGTCGCCTCCCATTGAGGCGGAGCTTTTTTTTTTATTTGGGTCCATCGGGTGGCATGATTGAAGATACGTGGACATTGTGGGACACTTTATTTTTTTATTTTTTAATAAAGGAATTGTCAAACTGTATTTTGTAGTTTTTTACTTTTTCAAACTTTTTTTGGTGAATGGGTAAGACCACCGGGTAAGGGTTGTGGGGATGAGGCCCTTGTCCCCATCAGCATGGGGAAAAGATGTATTCAATGAATTTTGGTTTAAACAATAATCAATTTTCAGATCTGTTGGTGGGGTATTAGAGGTCTTAGATGGAGAAATGGGACCTTATTCATTTGTCACGAATTTGTCCAATGCCAGATATATTAATTATTCATGCTAGGGCTAATGACCCGAGCAAGGTCTTATGCCAAATAAAGAGAGATTTGTTTTAATTTAAGCTTTTGTTCCCACATTCAATTCTTGCCTTTTCCAAGATGGTACCCAGATTATTTTGGTCTCCCTCTGGCAATCTGTTTTATATTGACAGAATTCAGAAATGCCTCAGCGGGACTATTCAAAATTTTCTGGTTTCTGCTGGAGGGTTGTCATATCGTCATGTTGAGTTGGAAGTCTTTTCATCAGCTTTATATAGGCAAGATCTAGTACACTTATTGAAGATAGGTTTGGTTGTTTTTATTGTGGGACTTCAAAACTTGATTGAAAAGGCTAAGGTGTTGGGGGGGGGGGGGGGGGCTCAGTCAGTCGGTTCGCTTTTGGCTTCCAATGGTTGGGTTAGTCATCCAGTATGATCTGAACTGGATTTTCTGGATCTAAATGTTTGGTGGTTTTTGAGCTGATCAGGGTATTTTTTTTTTTTAACAAATTTTTTTGAAGTTTTACAGGTTTACAGCATTTGTAATGGTGTCGTATAATGCAAAGACATCAAATATATCAAATAGAACCAATGCGAAATGTGCAGAACGTAGAACAGTGTGATCAGTGTAGGTAAATCTCAATCATTGACTTGGAGGTATATATTCGATTGGTTCCTGCTTGAGAGGATGCGTCTGTAACCTTACATAGGAAAATTGGTAAGATGTATATGAATGAGCAGTGTTCTATAATCCCTTGTATTAGGGGTTAGGGGTATGTGCTTGAGGTGAGTTCTGTTGAAAGTGTGGGCTTACACTGAACATTTCCGTGCCCGCCCCCGGTCACCCCTAAAGGGATCTGACTGTGTCTGGAGGGGGGGGGGGGGCGTGCATCTGTGTAACAGTGGTGTAGAGAATGAAGTTATGTCATCCTGTTTGTGTGTGCCCGTTTTATTGGTAGAAGGATCCCAGGTATGTATAAGGTTAAAGTTTAGGAGGTAGGGATTGTCCCTGGGATGCTTCTATCTGTAAGGGTTGGTCTGTGAGTACCTTATGGGTCTTGGTACGGAAAGTAGACAGTAGTAAGAGTCTTGTATCATAGTGAGTATGAGGGAGGTATTGAAGGTGGGGAGTGGTGTGGAGGAAAGGTGGGGAGGCGGAGGTCCAAGGTGCAGTTGTCAATGTTGGCTATGTATTGTTCTAAGAGGTAGAAGATTGTGTATCATTTAGAGTGGAGGTGTCCAAAGAGTCTCTAAAGTGAGACCAGCAGGCCCAGGTTTCCCTAAATTTTTTTGGATTATCTCTGGATTGGAGTATGAGGTTTTCCATTTCTGCCGTTTTATCGACCCGCTGGATCCACTCAGTAATCATGGGTGGGGATGTACTTCTCCAGTGTATTGGGAGACATTGATTGGCCACATTAATAAGGTGAAGCGTGAGGGATTTTTTGTAGGTTGAATTTGGGATGGATGTATAGTGCAGTAGGAATTGCGCGGGCGTAAAATCAGGGATATGTGTTGTCATTTGACCGATTAGGCAGTGGATGTCAATCCAAAACGGTTGTATAAGTGGGCACTCCCACCATATATGGAGCATTGTGCCCTGCGCAGTATTGCATCTCCAGCATATCGGGGGGAGACCAGGGTGGAACTTGTGAATTTTAAAAGAGAAAGAAGGACGGCGCCCTCTAAGTGCAGCATGTATGTTAAAAATATTTATTACAATAGATAAAAACACTCACATTTGAGTTGCTAAAAACCAGCATGTAAAGTAGTTTCATCCGCGTGCTCTCGGGGGATGTGGGTGTCACGGGCCAGTGGAGGGGTTCCTGGGATGTGGGTCCTGTAACCTGGGTCCTGGTAGCTGTTCCAGTGGTGCCGAGGGTCCTCAGAGCCTCCGGGCGGCCAGGATATCGGTCATGGATCCTCCGTGGAGTGCCGTGCTGACCTGCGTCTTCACTTCCGGGAGCGGGGTGAGGCGGGCGGTGCTTCGCGTTCGGAGCATGCATGCTCCTTCATCAGGCTATGCTCCCACCATCAAGTTCCCCCTCTCAGGAACCCCCAACCCCCCCCCCCTTCGCCCCACCATTTTTAGTTATATGTACTCGGCTACCTCCATTGTGCGCCATATTAACCCCTTGATCGTTTTTTTTTGGAACTTGTGAATTTTGTCTGGTGTTCTATACCATTTGGAGAATATCTTATATCTGCTTTCCTGTGTGGAGACGTTGATGGAACCTTTGTGTATATGATTGTACATGCCTTCCCAATCCTCAGTGGTTAGGTCTAGGTGTAGGTCTGCTTCCCACTGTCTAACCAATTTGTCATCCTTCATTTTATGTGTCGAGAAGAGAAGTGTGTAGATAGTCGAGATTAAATGTCGTTGGGGTTCTCCGCTATTGCAGATGATTTCAAAGGGCGTGAGCTCTCTATGCCAGAGTGTGTTGGGTTTGGAGTTTTGAAAAAAGTGTAGATATTTATAGAAAGGGATGTGCTGGTCTTTGAAGGTAGAGGTCATGTCCTGATAGGATTTGAGGGTCTCGTTGTGGTAAAATTGCTGTGCTGTAGGACGCATTCTATGCGGATCAGTCGTTGGAAAGCGTGAAGCTAGTCCCGGTTGAAAGGCCGGGTTGTCCTCTAGAGGAGTCATGGGTCCATTAGCAGGGTTCAGATTAAGTTTTTTGCATGCTGCTCTGAAGTGTACCATTGTTGCACTGATCAGAGGGTGCGATTTAAGTTCCTTAGGAACGTGAGAGTGATCTATCCAAGGTAAGTGAGCTAATGGAATTTGGGTAAATGCATTTTCAAGTTGAATCCAGTCTTTGTCACGTCTATGGACATGCCAGTCAACTGTTCTAGTCAAGTGGCATGCCCAATGATATTTTTGGAGGTCAGGTAGACCAACGCCTCCCTGTAATTTGGGGAGTGTCAATCTATCCCAGCTTAGTCTGGGTGGTTTGGATGACCATATGAGGCTTCTACACATCCGTTTATATGTCGTGAAGAAGGATACTGGGAGTTTAATGGGGATAGCTTGGAGAAGGTAGAGAAGTCTGGGTAATATGTTCATTTTTAAAAGAGCTATTCTGCCAAACCATAAAAATGGTCCTGCATGCCATTTGTGTAGATCTCCTTGAATGTTTTAAAGAATAGGTAGAAAGTTTTGTGGTTAGTCAGTTTGGAAGGGATTTTGATACCCAGGTATGTGATGGCATGGGGTTCCCAACAGAACGGGAAATTGGTCACACATTGTTTAACCAGTGTGTTCGGCAGGGTAATGTTTAGGGCTTTCGATTTTGAGAAATTGATTTGTAGATTAGAGAGAGACCTGAAAAGTGCAAAGTCCTTAAGGAGCCTAGGGATAGTGGTTATCAGATCAGTTAAAATAGGAGGATATCGTCCACGTAGGCTGCTACTTTATATTGTTTATGGTTGATTTCAAGGCCTTTAATATCCGGGTTCTCTCTCATTCTGCGGAGTAGGGGTTCCATGGTGAGTAAGAAAATTAAGGGGGGTAGAGGACAACCCTATCTAGTACCTTTCAGGATGGAGAAGGCGTATGACAGGTGACCGTTAACTCTAATTTTAGCTGCAGGGGAAGAATACAGGGCAAGAGTCATCTGGAGTAGGCGTTGTGGTATGCCCAGTGCTCGGAGCGTTGCCTCCATATAATCCCAGGCCACTCTGTTGAATGCCTTTACCACATCCAGGGACAGGAAAAAGCCCTGAGTAAAGGTAGTGGAAAGCTAATAGTGAATATTCAAAGCTTTTGTGGTGTTATCCCTGGCCTCCCTGCCAGGGACAAAACCAACTTGGTCCAGGGAGACCAATCTGGGGATTAGGGGAAGAATGCGGTTTGCTAAAGTTTTGGCATAGAGTTTAACGTCCACGTTTAGAAGTAATATGGGGCGGTAATTTGGTACCAATGTGGTGTCTTTGTCAGGTTTTGGAATAAGGGTAATATGGGCTTCTAAGAGTTCTTTGCTGGCTAAACTGGAGGATGTTAAGCTATTAAAGGCCTTGACTAGTTGGGGTATAAGTGTGTCGGGGAAGGACTTGTAGTAACTGACCGTCAGGCCGTCTGGTCCTGGGCTCTTTCCCGACTTTAATTGTTTCAGAGCAATTAGGGTCTCTTCTACAGTCAGTGGTCCATCCAGATCTGAGGATTCCTCAGAAGTGAGAGGAGAGGGTCAACCTATCATTTGGGGAAGTGGTCAGTTGAGATGTGGGTAGATTGTATAGTTTGGAAAAGTATTTCACGAATTGGTCTGCTATGTCTTTTGATGTCGTTAAGGTGTTACCTGCGGGGTCTTTGATCATGTGGATAGTGTGCGCAGCTTTCTTGACCTGTAAGGCTCTGGCTAGCAGTCTCCCAGATTTATTGCCAAATTCATAGAAGACTTTTTGGGTTAGTGCGTATTTACGTTTTTGTGTTGTTCGTAGTTCTCCCAAAAGTTCCTCCCTAGTTTGTATTAATTCAGTCAGGGCTTCAGTGGCTAGGGACGCTTTGTGCTTTCGTTCCAGACTGCAGATACGTTCAGTAAGTTCCTCAACACGTGTTTTCCTGATTTTGTTCCTTTTGGCAGCCAATGAAATGAAATCTCCTCTAATTACACATTTGTGTGCTGCCCAGATTGTGGTTGGAGAGGAGTCCCCTTGCATGTTCTCAGTAAAGTAGTGGGTAAGGTTCTTGGCTATTGTCTGGGAGCGTCTGTGTCTGTAAGTAATGAACCGTCGAGAAGCCAGATTTGCGGTCTGGCCATTGTGGTGGGGAGAAGTAAGGTCATGGTGATGGGATTATGATCCAATAGGATCATGGGTTCAATGGTTGCTTCAGTGAGGTAGGAAAGATCATCTTGGGAGCTAAAGAGGTGGTCTATTCTCGAGTACTTGTTATGTGGTGGAGAGAAAAAGGTGAAGTCCTTATCTTTAGGATGTAATGTGCGCCAAGTGTCATGTAGCAGGATTTCGCTTAATTGAGATTTTATTGCTCGTAGGGCTTTGTATGTTAGCGCTGATATTCCATTTGAAGTGTCAAGGGGGGTTCAAGGCTATATTGAAATCACCACCAACGATTAAAGTACCCGAGTAAAATGTCAATAGTTGTTGGAGAGTCGTGCGGAAGAAAGCAACTTGTTGTAGATTTGGTGCGTAGAGATACGCAGTGGTCAAAGGTCTATTGTGTAGTGTCCCTTTTATAAAAATGAACCTTCCATGGGGATCCCTTTGGACGTCTGTTACGTGGAATGGGCAATGTTGAGAGATTAAAATGGAAACCCCTTTGGACTTGGCGGCCTCGTTTGATGCATGGTACACAAGCGGAAAGTGTTTATTATGTAGTTTAGGAATGCAGTCTGTTCTAAAGTGCGTTTCTTGGATAAGTGCAATCTGAGTTTTTGATTTTAGCAGAGAAGAGAGTAAGTGGGAGCGTTTTTCAGGTGTGTTAAGACCACGTATGTTGCTAGAGCAAAGTTTGAGTTGGGCTTGTGATCGCGCCTTACCGTGTGAGTAGGTGGGGGGACACATTTCCTCCGCCGTGGGTGTAGGTGGGGAGCAGAGGGTGGTCAGATATTGGGGAGTTCGATCAGTGGCAGACTACAACAGACTTAAGCCTGTTGCAGTGAGCACTGTGGGATTACCGATGAGGCGGTATGGGAACTATCAGTTCGCCTCAATAGCGTGGGGGATCAGTAGTGTACAGAGTGGAACTCGCACTGTGCACTGACACTGTATGGGGGATGGCAAGTACCTAACAAGGGAGAGTGTCCAAAAATCACGGGTGACCCGCTACCACCCGACCACATAAAGAAATGAAGGAGGTAGTGTATATTTACTTAAGGTATAGATAGGTTATGGGGTAAACCTCTTATGCATGTAGAGGTAAAAAGAATGGGCTGTGTGTATTAAGAGCGGTTGAGAAAATCAAGAGTAGATAACCCGTATGTGTAGGTCTATTGTCAGTAAGCCAGACCTCCCGTAGGGGAAGTGTGTGCTTGTTGTTCCTGTGGTTTCCTATCGACCTCCAGGAAGCCTGTAGTGGAAAGTCTAGGGCTAGTGATGTATAGTAATAAATGTGTAGTAAATAAGAAAATTCGAACCATCAAAATTAACATTGCAATTATCATAGCAATATGCTTTCAATTATCATAACTCAACAGTTAACGTAACTTATAGTAATTATTCAAGGAAAGAAAAGTCCTCGGTATTGTATTAGCTGACATGGATCAGGTGTGCAATCACTCATACCTTATAGGATTAGTACCGGATTCCAGACACCATATGTAATATAGTATCAAGGTGGTCGTTGTCTGGGTAAAATTTGCCCTGTACTCATCAAGTTCAAAAAGTGTGAGAGGTCCGGTAGTGATATTTCAGCGTAACTAGGCAAGCCTGCTAGACAGAAAATCGTAGCCAGCAAGATCTCTGTGGTTCAGCGTCAATTCCAGAGCTATGAGTGATGTTGACAGTGCCTTGTACTCGAGTGTGTCATCTGGTAGATAGGAGCAATAGGGGGAGCTCCCTGTGGTGTCGTAGTAGGCGATGGTGAGCAGCAAGCGATGCCACAGCCGGTGAAGCGATAGGACTCCAATGTCAAGCGACTGGTGAGTAATAGTTTCCGTTTCTTGAGGCTGCTAGGCGATGGAGCCCATTTCTGGGTACAGCTGAACTGTCCAATGGATAGACGGGGCGATGTGGCAGTGAGAAGTAGGCTGGAGTCTGTGAGTCACGGTACTGCATGGATGGGATGCGACCAGTCGAAATCCTGTCGACGTCATCCTTGTTAGCAGAGAGTTATGGGTATTGTAGTTTAAGGTATGTGACTGGTTTTTAGTGCCTCGCTTGATGAGATGCAATTTTCAAATAGCCGTAATGTGAGGGGTGACCGTTAAAAGTGGGGACATGTATTTAGAGGAGCATTGCAGTCTCATAGATAGTCAAAGCGATGCCCACAGGTTAATTCGTAAAATGAAAATAACGATTAATCTGAACGAAAGAAAACTTGAACGGCCTGAACGTGGCTCAACAGTGATGTCAAAGTATTAAGTACCTGTAGGGGGGTTTAACGATCCCGTCTGGCTCTCCTCATTCCAGGGGAGGAGGAAGGGCTGAAAGCTCGATTCATGCCGTGGGAGGCATTGCGACTGTCCGAAGCCGAGGGAGAAAGTCTCCTCCGGTATCTGGTAGTTTGTGCCTCCATAGGTTCTGGGGGTGAGCGCTCCCTTCTCACCGGCTAGCGGCGAAAGTCTGCGTACCAGTTGGGTACCTCTACCAGTGGGATATTCAGGGTGGCACAGAATTGCGGGAGGTCTTCATGCACTTTCAGAAGCGATGTGCGGCCATGCGCCGTGGCTGAGAGGCAGAAAGGGAACTTCCATTTGTACGGAATGTTTTTAGTGCGGAGAGTGTCCAGTAGGGGTAGTAAGTCTCGACGATGCTGCAATGTGATGCCGGAAAGATCCTGATAAATTTGGATGGTCTTCCCCTCATGTATAATTTGAGGTTTACTTCTAGCCTGCCTGAGGATCTCCTCTTTGAGTTTAAAATCAACTACACAGCATACAATGTCCCTTGGGGGGTCCGTCTCTTTCCCTTTGGGTCTTGGTGCCCTGTGCATTCTTTCCATCTCGATGGGGGTTTGTGGGGATCTGTGCAAAAGGCCATTGAATAGGGCCGTGCCTGAGGGTGATAATTGTGCCCCTTCAATCGTTTCTGGTAGACCTCTGACTCTCAAATTGTGGCGTCTGCCTCTATTGTCAAGGTATTCTAAGTGCCTTTGCATATCCCTCATTTGGGGTGTATGTGTATCCACATGATGTGTGGTTTGTTTAAGCTGTGAATCCTGGTGCTCTGCCCGTCTTTCCACAGCTTACAATCTGTCAGTGAGTGTGCATATATCTAATCTGAGTTCCGATATGGCTGCCGAGAGGGTGTCCTTAATATCTGTGGCAATGGTCCGCAGATCGTGTATACTTAGATGCGGTTGTGGGCTCCCCGCTATATCCTCCCGGTCAGAGGAGAGTGACGGAAGGGTGGTGGGTGGTGTCCCTATCAGTGGGGGAGCCGCAGCTTGTGAGGTCCTGTGGCGGGAAGACGCCATGTTCCCCCTGCCCGAGCAGAACATTTCAGGGATATTGTGTCCCAGAGACTCAGATTGTGCCCGGGGCGAACGGGAACGTGAGGCAGAGGAGGTCCGCGATGCAGGCCCCAATTGGGAGGCTGGTTTCAGGGTGAGTTTACCTTCGTTAGGCTAAAATCAGGACGAGTGGCAGCGGGAGCTCTAGAGCTGAGCATCCATCTTCCTGTCAGGCCAGGGTATAATTAACTTATTTGTTTTTTTTTATGATGTTGCAATTGAGGTTACCCTTGAACAAACACAGTGGCCCAAGAATTGGCCATTAAAATTTAAACAGTTTGATGTCTCTATTTATTATTGTTTTTTGCTCCCTTGTGCGATCCCATGTTAGGGTCCCTAGCGCTTAGCAGGACCCTCATGGGATAGTGCAAAGGATGCTATTGCTTCTCTCTCTCCCTTACTCTTTTACAGATTGCTACTGCTTTCTGCAAGATGATTTTCTGCATAGCAAAAGCGGGAATTAGTCTTTATTTTGGCGGGCACAGATCACCTCATAGCTGTGAGTAGAAAAGAAAAGAGAGAGCGACGACTATAGTGTAGTAAGCAAGTTTGTAGAGATCAATAGGAGGTGGGACTGAGGAAGGAGGTGGGTTCTAACCTCTGAAATGCATTTCCTGACAGCCCTTGCAACTACACATGTCCTGGCAGTGTGGGCACTTCATTTGGAGTGTCTTCTGTGTCCTACAGCGGCAGTTCTTCCCTTGTACATGGTGTATGGCTGCAGCGGCTCTGGTATCAGCCACAGAGAGAGCTGCTCTTTGATCTTCCATATCCACAGATGTTCAGACTGCACACTGAATTAAGAGACCTGCTTTTATCTACTTTTGTTTGTGAGTGCAACTTTTAGCTTTTTTTTTTTTTTGATCTCCACAAAAAAAATTGCTTAATACACTATGGTCGGCTTGGTGCTCCTCTCTTTTCTTTCTGTTCACAGCTTTGAGGTTCCCAGCATGACAGAAGAGGTAGCCTAGGTCAGCCTGTAGACAGCTTACCACTAATTAGAAAGTGATCACATCCTCCAGAGTACTCAATTTACTAGCTGTCATTGGAATAGCTTTCAGTTGCATTTTGTTTGTTTGTATTTGTTATGTATATATGACAGTTTCCAGCAAGCTGCTACACAACAACTCTCAGAAGCAGTTTTTTTGCCTTGGTTATTTTATTTTGTTCAAATTTGTCTATAGTTTGTATTTTTTTTCCCTGTGTGATGAGCACCAGACATTAATTTCTTTTTCTTTTTTAGTTTTTTGACAAATCACCTCATGCTGCTGCTCTACAAAATCTTGCTCAACCCGCTCAGTCAGCACTGCTGAGGAAACAGGCCACATTTGATTTAGTGGGGTCAGCCATCTAGTTAGTATAATATGGACTGGATTTTCTGGATCTAATTATTTTAAGATGTTGCAATTGAGGTTACCCTTACATAAACATTGTGGCCAAAGAATTGACCATTAGGGCTGGTTCACACTGCTGCGATGTGGGAACCCTGCAAATCCACTGTTCCCGCATCGCATGTCTCCCAGTGGCAGTTCACACTGCCCTATGCAAACTGCTGGGAGTGTCAGGTAAAAGTTAATGACACCCCCAAATCAGTTTGCATATCGCAGTGCGATCTGAAAACTCAGACAGGAATTGGATCGCATGGGTGTGAACACCCATGCGATCCCATTCTGCTGCGGACAAAATAAAGGGTCCTGTGAGTTTGATGCAAATTCAGTCATACAATCTTTATGGCTGAAATCGCATTGCACAGAGATCGCATGTGATTTTCACTGCAGTGCGGTGCGAATCACATCCGATCTCTGACATCGCACCAGTGTGAACCGGCCCTTAAGATTTAAAAAGTGTGTTGTCTCGTTATTTGTAATTGTTGGCACCAGATTCTCAGGCAACAGCAGGAATATATGCTTGAGAGCAGAGGAAGATTAGGGGGCGTGGTAAACATCACCCGGTGACCACGCCCCCTAAAACGTCACAGTCCCAGCATGCCCAGGGACTGTGACGGCATAAGGGGGCGGGGTCTCCGCCTATATAAGTCACATCGGAGCGCTCAGAGACCAGTCCAGCCGGAGAGACTGTCGCGTCAACATCTGGAGAAGAGAAGAGGGAAGAAGCCAAGAAGACAAGAAGCCAGAAGTCCGGACCTCTGCTGGCAAGAGAGCGGCATGAAGATAGTGGAGGAGCCGGCCGAAGAACTGGAACACCGGGAGAAGAGGAACAGGAGGGACCCCCGAAGCCGGAAGAAGACCCCCCCGGAGCTGTCTAATAAATTACTTCAAAAACCTGTGTAGTGTGTTTTATTATTGACACTTTTTCCCTAGGTGAATGGGTAGGGGTACCATGTACCCCATACTCATTCACATAGGGTGGGGGGCCGGGATCTGGGGGCCCTTCTATTATAGGGGGCTCCGGGATTCTGATAAGCCCCCTGCCCGCAGACCCCGACAACCAACGGCCAGGGTTGTCAAGAAGAGGCCCTTGTCCTCATCAACATGGGGACAAGGTGCTTTGGGGTGGGGGGGCCCCGCAGGGCACCCCGCCTCCCCCAAAGCACCCACCCCCCCATGTTGAGGGCATGCGGCCTGGTACGGTTCAGGAGGGGGGCGCTCGCTCGTCCCCACCCCCTTTCCTGACCGGCCGGGCTGTGTGCTCGGATCAGGGTCTGGTATGGATTTTGGGGGGGACCCCACGCAGATTTTTTGGCATAGGGGGTTCCCCTTAAGATCCATGCCAGACCTAAGGGCCTGGTATGCCCCACGACAGGGCTTGCAAGGTGTCAATCTCGCCGAGATTCACTTCCTTTTCTAGTCCCGTCGTACCCGAGTCACGTTCAAAATGAACGGACTTGTCCGTATGTGGGCAAGTCCGTTCATTCTGAAAGTCCGCCGTAACTCCGGCGAAAGTCCGTCGGAAAGACGGGCGGATCTAGCCTGCCAGAAAGTCTGGTCGTGTGTAGGCAAGTCCGTCCGTTCAGAAAGTCCGGTGGTAGTCCGCCGGACAGTCCGGCGGGAAGAACGTTGGACCAAGTATGCCAGAAAGTACGCTCATGTGTACGCGGCATAACTCACAGGTACATTTTATTCACAACTACTCAGCTTTTCAAATACTGTTCCTACTCAGGTGATCAGCAGCAAAACTAGCCAAAACAAATAGGGAGGCTCTAGGGGCAGTTTAGAATGCTAAGGACACCTATAAGAATGCTGAGCTTTGGTTTCTTTAAAAGACCGTTCCTCTAATGAGTTATTATGTTATAAATTAGCAGTATAGCAGCTAAGACGGTTAGGTTAGTTGGCTCAACTGAGTGCGCCTAAGATGGCTGACTTGACTTCTAAGCCTATTGAGTCCCAAGGGAGAAAAGTGCTATAGAAATTACAATTTAATTAAATTGATTATGGAGCTTTTGCTTTCAGTTCTAGATGATTGAGCTTATTTCGACCAAGGAAACTATTGCAGGGAGTATGTATTTCCTCTGTAATTACTCAAAAAGGGGAACTGGATGGGACTTTAGTGGTACCAGATTTACTAAAAAAAGAAAATGTTGTAAAATATACACTTTATTGACAAAGATTAAAAATGACCATGCATCAAGAGTATATGACAACCAATGCATCAGTAAAGCTCTGCATCATATCCATCATATCCATTTATTAAGTTGTCATTCAGATGACAACTAGAGAACCTCAATGCATTTCAACTCACAAAGTCTTCATCAGGAAGAAAATTATACATTTTAGAATTTAAATATATGTAAATTTTCATTCTACACCAAGTTAATAGTTATATATTAAAAAAAAAAAAAAAAAAAAAAACACAAAACATATTCACATATAAAGAAATTACGTACACCTACTTCAATATGCAATAATAAAAACAATAGAGGAATGCATGTTCAAGTGAGAGACCCCAGATAAAAAATCAAATAGGATACAAGGGAGACAAGGCTCAAATGACTTTTCAATGACGATAAGGAATAATGACCTATCAGAAATGATATCAAATAGCTAAAAAAATTAGTCAATGAGGCACTCTGTATATGGTAGATTTTTTTTTTCCATGGTCCAAATTGGTGGCCAGGACTTCAAGGATCGCCTCCATGATGGCAACAGAGCCAACACAGGGACAGCACTGGCTGTGTAGGAGTCAGACAGCCTAACCTGGCCAGTAAGAATAACGAAGTGCCTTCCCTTTTACCAAAGATGGCCATGCAGCCATCTCCTCCTCACTTCATGGTTCATTCATTCATTAGAATTATGGGCAACAGCCATGAACCATGAAGTGAAGAGGAGATAGCTGCACGACCATCTTTGGTGAGGGCAAGGCGCCAGCACGTCCAAAAATTGCCAACTGCTTTGCAAGGAAGCAACAATTCATGCAGCCTTGATGGAATTAACAATACCGAGAAGTAGAATGCAAAGAAGCCCCTGTTGTGGGGGGTGGGCATGCTGGGCATCCAACCAAGCCCCCCAAATTCACCTGACACACAGGGCATGCATCCACCTTAACAAAGTGTCCTCCAAAAGAGTATCTTGATTATAGATGTAGTATGGAACATTCTGCATTTTAAATCTACACATTAATTCCAAAAATAAACATTTAAATCAAAAGTTTTCCCAGAAATAAAACCATCCAAGAACATTCTGAAGCTAAGAACCTCATTTAACCCAGGATATTGGGTGACCCTCAATTCATGAATCCATCTGGATTCTCGTTGCTCTATTTCAGTCTCTGTCCCTGACATCTTGAAAAACTTGTTCCAATGCCCAGAAATGTAGATTGTGCATGTGATAGTTATGCACTTAGGTGACATGAGGACAAATGGAGAAGGAAATATTATTAGCAGTGGCTATGTGCTTGATAATCCTTCTCCATACTTCCCTAATCATTTTGTCAATGTAAAACTATCCACAGGGGCAAGTCATGATATAATGTATATGACCCCTATTGTTTGACAATTGGCAACATTTTTTAAAATGAAGGTCCGACCATTTGATAGGATGGGATTCTTATCAGTACAAATAAACTGACAGTAGTTACACATACCACACAGTAAAGTATCCTTTGATGGTCTCGACTTAGAGGGACCTGAAGGTTTGAATGTACTAGAAAGTTTATCCTTCAATGAAGATGCCTGTTGGTAAGTGATTAATGGTTCAGAGGGGATAACTTTAGATGTCTTGGGATCAGATGGTAACAGATGCCAATACTGCTTATTATATATTTTTTTATAGTTAAAGCGGAGTTCCACACAAAAATGGAACTTCCGCTTTTCGGAACCCTCCCCCCCTCCGGTGTCACATTTGGCACCTTTCAGGGGGGAGGGGGGTGCAGATACCTGTCTTAGACAGGTATTTGCACCCACTTCCGGCATAGACTACCATGGGAGTCTACACCTCTTCCCGTCCCCACGCGCTGTCTCCTGGGAACACACAGCTCCCAGGAGAGAGCGGGGACCACTTGAGACGCGCAGTGCGACTCGCGCATGCACAGTAGGGAACCGGGAAGTGAAGCCGCAATGCTTCACTTCCTGATTCCCTCACCTAGGATGGTGGCAGCAGCTGTCGAGAACCGAGCGGGGATGTATTAAAAGTCAGCAGCTGCAGTATTTGTAGCTGCTGGCTTTTAATATTTTTTTTTTTGCCGGTGTGGGTGAACCCCCGCTTTAAAAGCTGATTATTGTAGGTAAGGAGGAAGTGGGTCGTCGAACATGAAAACATTGTGCTACGAAATCAAGGAAAGGACTTGCTGATTACCTTGACTAAAATAAATTCCTTTAAGGCCCTTATTATGTGGGATTGAACAATATAGGGAAGTGATGGCGAACCTTGGCACCCCAGATGTTTTGGAACTACATTTCCCATGATGCTCAACTACACTGCAGAGTTCATGAGCATCATGGGAAATGTAGTTCCAAACATCTGGGGTGCCAAGGTTCGCCATCACTGATATAGGGCCTTCACAACAATGGTGACCAAAATTGCCCCAGGAGGGACTGGTAGATTTTCAATAAGCTGGAGGAAATTAATTGTGTCCTTAACATGGGAAAGGAGACTCAGTATGAAAGACCTTAAAGTGGAAGTCCAGTCAAAAATGAAAATGTTTCTATTAATTATATGTAAAATATCTTTATTTTTTACATTATTATTGATTTTCTGTATAGCGGTTTGTGTCGCTTAGAAAGTCTAATCAAAGCCAGACAATCAGCTTCTTCCTGTTCTTCAGGGACAACCTTACTTCCTTATTTCTAAATTCTGCATGGGGGCCCCTCACTTCCTGAAAATGTTGTCCTTCTCTTCTACACGCCCCCATCCCTCCTCTCCTTTTTAGACAGACATGTCTAGACCTGCCCAGCCTCACCCCCATCCCTCCTTCCCAGATCTCCTCCTATCTTCTCTTCATAGCCTCGTTTTGGATAGCAGTTTCTCCTGAGAGAGGGGGGGGGGGGGCAGGCTTTGGAAGTCGGTTCTGTTTGCTAGAAACTGTAAGATAGATTACAATCTACATGCTGCAGATTTTCTACAATGTATAAACACGTGGTTGTTTCTGCATGGCACTGTGATGGGCACTGTGTGCTTGGTGTGGCACACGCCCAGCTGAGGAAGCTACATGTGAGTAATGAGTTTAAGGCTCTGTTTGCACTAGTGTGACTTGTCATGTAACTTTGGACACATAAAGTCGCATGACAAGTCACAGCCCATTAAATTCAATGGCAAACGTTCCCATGCGACTTTAAAAAATGTGCCTGCACTACTTTGATGCAACTTTGATCCAGAGTGTAAAGTTGGATCGAAGCTGCACTCAAAGTCACACTCTAAATCGCACAGCTTTGGAGTCGCACTAGTGGGAACGTATCCTAAGGCTAGCATGCGACTTTGGAGTGTAACTTTGATGCAACTTTGAGTGCGGCTTTGATCCAACTTTGCACTCTCTGGATCAAAGTCACATCAAAAGTTGCATCAAAGCATTGCAGGTACCTTTTCAAAATCGCTGATTTTCAACGTCACATAGATGGGAACGGGTGCCATTGAAATCAATGAGCTGTAACCTGTCATGCAAATTTATGTGTCCAAAGTCGCATGACAAGTCATACTAGTGGAAACAGAGCCTTAATCTACGTTTCCACTATTGCAACCCCAAAGTTGCACAATTTAGAGTGTGACTTTCATGCGACTTTGAGTGCAGCTTTGATCCAACTTTACACTCGCATCAAAGCATTGCAGGTACCTTTTCAAAGTTGCTGATTTTAAAGTCGCATAGATGGGAATGGGTACCATTAAAATCAATGGGCTGTGACCTGTCATGCGACTTTGGACACATAGTCGCATGACAAGTCACGTTTCCACTATTGCACTATTGATGCGACTTTGAGTGCAGCTTTGATACTACTTTACACTCTCTGGATCAAAGTCACATCAAAAGTCACATAAGAGCATTGCAGGTACCTTTTCAAAGTTGCTGATTTTCAAAGTTGCATAGATGGGAACGGGTGCCATTGAAATCAATGAGCTGTGACTTGTCATGCGACTTTGTGTCCAAAGTCACATGACAAATAGCGCTAGTGGAAACAGAGCCTAATGCCGCGTATACACGGTCGGACTTTTCAGCTACAAAAGTCCAACAGCCCGTCTGACAGACTTTCGACAGACTTTTGGCGGACTTGTGGCGGACTTTCTAACGAACTGACTTAACTACATACGATCACACAAGTCCGATGGATTCGTACGTGATGACGTAGGACCGGACTAAAATAAGGAAGTTGATAGCCAGTAGCCAATAGCTGCCCTAGCATGGGTTTTTGTCCGTCGGACTAGCATACAGACGAGCGGATTTCTGGGTCCGACGGAGTTTACGACGTAAAGATTTGAAGCATGTTCCAAATCTAAAGTCCGTCAGATTTGCGACTGGAAAAGTCCGCTGAAGATCCGGTGAAGCCCACACACGATCGGACTGGCCGCCGGCTTTGGTCCGTTGCGTCCGTCGGACCAGTCCGGTCGAAAAGTCCGACCGTGTGTACGCGGCATTAGTGTGGTTGCCTGTACTATGATCATTGTAGACTGTAAGCGGAGACCCCAGAGCATTTTCAGCTACACTGACAGTCCCAACACATCCAGCTCCTTTCTCCTGTGCACAGCAATACTGTATGTGCACTACACCTCCCTATTAGCTCCTCCTATCCTGCATATGCTCACTGGCTACACAGGAACAGTGTCCCTCCCAGGAAGCGATGTCACTAGCGTTCAGTAACCACACCCACTGGCTGATTTTAAGCTCAGAAGGAAGTAGATTCAAAGTCATGTGAGGACACTGGATTCTGCAAAATAAAGGTAGAAAAACTGTTTTTTTTTTTCATTTTGAGAGATAAGGCTGAACTTAGCTCACATTAATGATTGCAGGGGAGAAATTTAAGTATAATGCCCCATACACGCAGTCAGATTTTCCGACGGAAAATGTGTGATAGGACCTTGTTGTCGGAAATTTGGACCGTGTGTAGGCTCCATCACACATTTTCCATCGGATTTTCCGACACACAAAGTTTGAGAGCAGGCTATAAAATTTTCTGACAACAAAATCCGTTGTCGGAATTTCCGATCGTGTGTACACAAATCCGACGCACAAAGTGCCACGCATGCTCAGAATAAATAAAGAGATGAAAGCTATTGGCTACTGCCCCGTTTATAGTCCCGACGTACGTGTTTGACGTCACCGCGTTTAGAATGATCGGATTTTCCGACAACTTTGTGTGACCGTGTGTATGCAAGACAAGTTTGAGCCAACATCCGTCGGAAAAAATCCTAGGATTCTGTTGTTGGAATGTCCGATCAATGTCCGACCGTGTGTACGGGGCATTAGGGTGGATTCCCCACTTTAAGAATTGGTCCGCCCATTTACTAGCATTTTCAGTGGCCGTCCAGGAGAGGAAGGGATGCACAGTTAAAATTTGGGAAGAGCATAGAAGGAAGGAATTCTTGGGTATTTATTATAAATTAAGTCCTAGGTAGACTTAGGAATCAAGCGTTTATAGGCCTCCGTCATCAGTATGGATGAGCTTTCTGTTCGGGTCGAACATGAGTTTGACTCGAACATTGGCTGTTCACCCATTCGTCGAAAACCGAACATTATTATTGCGCCAAATTCAAGCGGCGTGTAACGGCCCATAATGCACTATGGGAGCGCAGTGCATTGCTGTATGATGATTGGCCAGAGCATGCACCATGACCTGCATGCTTTGGCCAATCACAGCACCCTCAGCTAAGAGAGCCATAATTGGCCAATCATGGCTCGGGGGACTAAGTCCACGCCCCACACTATATAAGGCCGCCTGCATGTCGGCCTCGTGTAGTGTGTCCTTGGCGTGGACAAAGAGAGAGTGTTCATCTATCTATCTATCTATCTATCTATCTATCTATCTATCTATCTATCTATCTATCTATCTATCTATATATAGATCTGACTGCAGCCCGTTCCTGGTGTACTGTTTCTAATATACTTCTGGCAGGCAGGTTATTCAGTTAGCTGCAGTGTATTTATATATATATATATATATATATATATATATATATATATATATATATATATATATATATATATATATATATATATATATATATATATATACACACACACATATACACATATATATATATATATACTTTATCCAGTTTAGCTATATCTGACTGCAGGCTGTTCCTGGTGTACTGTTTCTAATATACTTCAGGCGGTGTACACAGTATACAGTGTTGTGCACCCATAGTGCAGTTGCTCATACTTTTATGGTGGTCAATACAGTACACCCATAGTTGTTATTACACTCCTGTTGGTTTACACAGTACCGTGCACCCCTAGTGCAGTTGCTACTACTTTTCTGGTGGTGTACACAATACATACAGTGCACCCATACTTATTAAACTTCTGTTGGTGTACACAGTACCATGCATCCCTAGTGCAGTTACTACTACCTTCATGGGGGTGTACACAATACATGGAGTGCACCCATAGTTGTTATTAGGGATGAGCTTCGAGTTCGAGTCGAACTCATGTTCGACTCGAACATCGGCTGTTCGCAAGTTCGCCGAACGGCAAACAATTTGGGGTGTTCGCAGCAAATTGGAATGCCGCGGAACACCCTTTAAAAGTCTATGGGAGAAATCAAAAGTGCTAATTTTAAAGGCTTATATGCATGGTATTGTCATAAAAAGTGTTTGGGGACCTGGGTCCTGCCCCAGGGGACATGTATCAATGCAAAAAAAAGTTTTAAAAACAGCAGTTTTTTCGGGAGCAGTGATTTTAATAATACTTAAAGTGAAACAATAAAAGTGTAATATCCCTTTACATTTCATACCTGGGGGGTGTCTATAGTATGTCTGTAAAGGGGCGCATGTTTTCCGTGTTTAGAACAGTCTGACAGCAAAATGACATTTCAAAGGAAAAAAAGTCATTTAAAACTACTCGCGGCTATTAATGCATTGTCTATCCGACAATACACATAGAAGTTCAATGATAAAAATGGCATGGGAATTCCCCACAGGGGAACCCCGAACCAAAATTTAAAAAAAAATGACGTGGGGTCCCCCTAAATTCCATACCAGGCTCTTCAGGTCTGGTATGGATATTAAAGGGAACCCCGGCCAAATTTTTTTAAAAAAATGACGTGGGGGTCCCCCTAAATTCCATACCAGGCCCTTCAGGTCTGGTATGGATATTAAGGGGAACCCCGCGCCAAAATTAAAAAAAAACTGCGTGGGGCCCCCCCAAAAATCCATAGCAGACCCTTATCTGAGCACGCAACCTGGCAGGCCGCAGGAAAAGAGGGGGGGAGGAGAGAGCGCCCCCCCTCCTGAACCGTACCAGGCCACATGCCCTCAACATTGGGAGGGTGCTTTGGGGTAGCCCCCCAAAACACCTTGTCCCCATGTTGATGAGGACAAGGGCCTCATCCCCACAACCCTGGCCGGTGGTTGTGGGGGTCTGCGGGCGGGGGGCTTATCGGAATCTGGAAGCCCCCTTTAACAAGGGGACCCCCAGATCCCGGCCCTCCCCACTCATCAACATGGGGACAAGGTGTTTTGGGGGGCTACCCCAAAGCACCCTCCCAATGTTGAGGGCATGTGGCCTGGTACGGTTCAGGAGGGGGGGCGCTCTCTCCTCCCCCCTCTTTTCCTGCGGCCTGCCAGGTTGCGTGCTCGGATAAGGGTTTGGTATGGATCTCTGGGGGGACCCCACGCCGTTTTTTGTTTTTTTTGGCACGGGGTTCCCCTTAATATCCATACCAGACCTGAAGGGCCTGGTATGGAATTTAGGGGGACCCCCCACATCATTTTTTTTTTAAATTTTGGTTCGGGGTTCCTCTGTGGGGAATTCCCATGCCGTTTTTATCAATGAACTTCTATGTGTATTGTCGGATCGGCAATTCATTAATAGCCGCGAGTAGTTTTAAATGACTTTTTTTCCTTTGAAATGTCATTTTGCTGTCAGACTGTTCTAAACACGGGAAACATGTGCCCCTTTACAGGCATACTATAGACACCCCCTAGGTACGAAATTTAAAAGGGATATTACATTTTTATTGTTTCACTTTAAGCATTAATAAAATCACTGCACCGAAAAAACGGCCGTTTTTAAAACTTTTTTTTGAATTGATCCATGTCCCCTGGGGCAGGACCCAGGTCCCCAAACACTTTTTATGACAATAACTTGCATATAAGCCTTTAAAATTAGCACTTTTGATTATTCATGTTCGTGTCCCATAGACTTTAACGGTGTTCGCATGTTCAAACAAATTTTTTTCCTGTTCGCATGTTCTGGTGCAAACCGAACAGGGGGGTGTTCGGCTCATCCCTAGTTGTTATTAAAATTTTTGTTGGTGTACACAGTACCATGCACCCGTAGTGCAGTTGCTAGTGCTACTACTTTTCTGGTGTACACAATACATACAGTGCACCCATAGTTGTTATTAAACTTCTGTTGGTGTACACAGTACTGTGCACCCCTAGTGCAGTTGCTACTACTTTCCTGGTGGTGTACACAATACATACAGTGCACCTATAGTTATTAGACTTCTATTGGTGTACACAGTACTGTGCAGTTGCTACTACTTTCCTGGTGGTGTACATGGACACAGTACACAATACAGTGTAGTGTTTTTTTGTTAAACAAAATTTACAGCATGTCCGGAAGGCCACCAAGGAGAGGCAGACGCTCACAGGCCACTAAAAGAGGGCAAGCAGGCTCTGTGTCTACAGTGGACAGTGCTGGTCGTGGACTGGGTGCATCCTCAGCACGTGGCCGTGGGGCACGCTTGTCCTTTTTTCCTGCAGCTGGCCGTGTTATTGAGCCACAACATGCAGAAGAGTTGGTGGAATGGATAACAAAGCCGTCCTCATCCTCCTCATCCTCTGTCACCCAGGCTCAGAGTAGTTTGCCTGCCAATGCAGCTGCCAAAGTGGCCTATTCCATTGGCTCCATGTCAACAGTCACTCCTTCCCTAGCCCCACCATCATGCACGGAGGAGTCCCCCGAACTATTCGACCACAGTGAAGGGTACATGCTGCAGGAGGATGAGCAGCGATTTGGAGGCTCCGATGATGGTACCCAGGTTGAGGAAGGGAGTAAGGTCAGCCTAGAGAGAGGGGGTGCCAAAGAAGGTCAAGAAACTGGCAGTCATGATCCCCCAGCTGCAGCATACTGCCAAGTTTGCTCCAGTGATGAGGAGGGAGGGGATGATGAGGTCACTGACTCAACTTGGGTGTGGGATAGAAGAGAGGATGAGGAGGCACATTTCCAACGAGGTAGGATGCCCTCCAGGGGGCAGCTTACTGCTAAGCAGTTGCAGGGCGCTGCTGACTCTCCACATATTTTGAAAAGTTCTTTGGTGTGGGCCTTTTTTTGACATGTGTGCAGCAGATTGCACCATTGCTGTTTGCTACATATGTCTGAAGCATATCAAGCGTGGCCAAAACATCAGCCGCTTGGGCACCACATGCTTGACCAGACATATGATGACCTCCCATGCAGTCTGTTGGCAACAGCATTTAAAAGACCCACATCAAAGAACAAGGTGGAGTTCTCCTTGCTACTCATCAGCTGGGTTTTCCAACAACACTATACCTCCAGTTCTCTCAAAAACCTGCACTGAGAGGAATGAAGGTATAGCAATAGGTGTCCCACGTACTTGCAGCCAATTTGCTATCAGTACACCTCCATCTGATTTTAGCAGGCAAGTTTCCCTACCTCAGTTGCTATACCATCAAAAGAAATTTGGTCCCAGTCATCCACATGCTCAGTGTCTGAATGCTAGCTTGGCCAAATTGCTAGCACTGCAACTGCTGCCTTTTCAGCTGGTAGACTCTGCCCCCTTTCGTGAATTTGTGGAATGTGCGGTACCTCAGTGGCAGGTTCCCAAATGCCATTTCTTTTCACGGAAGGCTATTCCGGCTCTCTAGCAGCATGTGGAAGGCAATGTCTTGGCCTCATTGTACAGGGCAGTCAGCAGTAAGGTGCATATTACTGTTGACTCATGGTCCAGCAGGCATGGACAGGGACGTTACCTTTCTTTCACGGCGCACTGGGTAACTCTGGCAGCTGGGAAGGATGCAGGAAAGGATTCAATATTGTTGGAGCTTGTTCCGCCACCACACCTCCAAAATGCTAGTGATGATTCTGCCACAGCTCTCTCCTCCACCCCCTCCTCTTCTTCTATGGCCGCTTTCCTGCAGATTTCTCCTCAGAACCAGCGGTGCTCTGTAGGCGTTCAAAGGGCTACGCAAGCACTCAGGCAAAAAGATGCCATGCAGTGCTTGAGTTGGTCTGCTTAGATGACAGGAGCCACACTGGGGCAGATATTCTGTCAGCTCTGCAGAGGCAGGCTCAGAGGTGGTTCATGCCATGCCAGCTTCAGCCAGGAATGGTTGTATGCGACAATGGCACGAACCTCCTCTCCGCCCTCTGACAGGGACACTTGACCCATGTTCCCTGTTTGGCTCACGTCCTGAATTTGGCAGTGCAGCAATTCTTGAGCAGCTACCCGGGCTTACAGGATCTCCTGAGGCAGGCCTGGAAAGTCTGTGGTCATTTCCGCCAGTCATGTAATGCCAGTGCTTGGCTGGCTGACATTCAAAGAGAATGCAACCTGCCCAAGAACCTCCTCATTTGTGACATGCCCACCAGGTGAAACTCAATGTTGGCAATGCTGCAGCGGCTGCACACGCAGCAGAGGGCCATCAATTTGAGGAGGCCATGAGGATGGAAAGCAGTGACAGTGCATGCATCAGTGATACTGTCCCTCTTGTCTTCCTGTTGGAGCACACGCTTCGTGGAATAATGGACAGGGCACTTGAGGCAGAACAGTGGGAGAAAGAGGAGGACTTCCTTACCTCTCAAGGCCCCCTTTATCCAGATACTAGTATTCCTGCAGGCCCGCCGATCACACAGGAAGAAGAAGAGGAGGAGGAGAATTGTGTCAGCATGGAGGTGGAGGATAACACTCAGCATCAGCAGCAGTCTTCAAGGGATCGTTTGCAGTCCCCAGAAACCCATGGAGTTGTACGTGGCTGGGAGGAGGTGGTTGAGGATCATGTGATCCTTAGTGACCCAAAGGAGTCAGGTTCGAATGCCTCTGCAAACCTACGCTGCATTGCCTCCCTGATCCTGCAAAGCCTGTGAAAGGACCCTAGAATTCGTGGTATCAAGGAGAGGGATCATTACTGGCTGGCAACCCTTCTTGATCCATGTTACAAGGGTAAGGTTGCAGAACTTATCCAGCCTTTGCAGAGGGAGCAGAGGAGGAAATATCTTTGGGAGGCCTTGCAAAAAGGTTTGTGCAATGTGTTTCCAGAGACTGGGAGGTTTAAATTTCCTGGTGCTGGACAACGTGTTGCTGAGGCTTCGTTCAGTCACAGAAAGAGCGGTGGATAAGGTGGCTGGCTGACCCATGCCTTCAGGCAATCCTTCAGTCCTCAGCGCCCAGGTCTGATCGGTTCCAGCAACCATTGCTAGCATCTGAATTACATTGTGCAGGAATATCTAGGGGCAAGATCAGACTTGGAGACCTTTCCACCAGAACATCCACTGGGTTACTGGGTCTTGAGGATGGACCACTGGCCAGGGCTTGCTCAATATGCAATTGAGCTACTGGCCTGTCCTGTATTCTTTCTGAATGCACATTCAGTGCTGCTGGAGGCTTTGTAATCGATCACAGAGTGCACCTGTCCACAGACTCTGTTGATCGGCTCACATTCATAAAAATGAATCAGTCTTGGATCACCAGCTCCCAAGCACCTGATGCTGATGTAACGGAATGATTTTTCTATGGATGTGGGATCCCTTGAAGACTGCATATGCTGAATGACTATCCTATTATGCTGAGTGACTATCCTATTCCTCCTAAATTTTCATGATGATAGCTTCTAAGAATATTTTCGGTTCAGGGCACCACCACCACCACCTAAGGCCCAATTTCTAACAGGGGCGCATAATTACAATTATTGATCTAATATTTCATAGCAGGGCCTGTTCCTGCGCTCAACAAAAGTATCTGTGAGGCTTTACAGTGTTGTGCCACCACCACCACCGCCTAAGGCCCTATTTTTCTGCCTCTGTTTAACAGGGACATGTAATTACATTTCTTGATATAATATTTCACAGCAGGGCCCATTCCAGTGCCCACCAAGAGTAACTGTGAGGGCTTACAGTGTTCTGGTACCACCAACACCTACTGTAAGGCCCAATTTTCCACAGAGTGTATAGGGCAGGCCATATATTATATACAGGCGGTCTCCTATTTTCAAACATCTGACTTACATACGACTCCTACTTACAAACGGAGGGAGACAACAGGAAGTGAGAGGAAATCTATCCCTAGGATGGTAAATTCTCTCCTGTAAGAGTAATATGGGAAAAAGGTGTCTCCTGAGGCTTTATCACCAATCCTTGTTTCCCCAATAACCCAAAATTTTCAAAATCCAATTGTCATTGGGACAGAAAGTGAGGTGAAATCTTCTAAACAGGGGCACAGACAGAAAAACAAAATGTTACAGGGGTGATGATATCCCTTCCCTATGTTATCCAAAAAGCTTAAAAATAGATTTTTTGGCTGGAGCTACCATTTCCAAAATGTACCTGTTCCAAATTACAAACAGATTCAACTTAAGAACAAACCTATAGTCCCTATCTTGTTTGTGACCCAGGGACCGCTTGTATACTGCTGCTTTTCAGAGGGGCCTGGGGGCCCCCACGCCTTTTTTTGTGCGGTCCATCTAGTTCAACCAACAAAAGGAAAAAAAATACTACAATATATATATATATATATATATATATATAAAATATATACAGTGCCTTGAAAAAGTATCCAAACCCCTTGAAACATTACACATTTTGTCATGGTACAACCAAAAATGTAAATGTATTTTATTGGGATTTTATGTGATAGACCAACACAAAGTGGCACATAATTGTTAAGTGTGTCCTAAGTGACAGATAATGACCCCTAGCTGTAAACAACTGCAGTCATAAACTGCGCTAATTTCCCCCCTATTTGCATTCTTGCATATTATCATTAACATAACACAGAGTCATTATCTGTCCCCATTGATATGTAGAGTAAATCTTGTTTGGTCAGTATCCTCTTTAATCAACAAGTTATTAACAATTAGATAAACAGATACCAATGTGACCCTGCACAATATACCAGGCACTTAGACACCTTCCCGCCCAGGCCAATTTTCACCTTTCAGTGCTGTCACAATTTGAATGACAATTGCGCAGTCATGCTACACTGTACCCAAACAAATTTTTTATCATTTTGTTCCCACAAATAGAGCTTTCTTTTGGTGGTATTTGATCACCTCTGCGGTTTTTATTTTTTGCGCAACAAATAAAAAAAGACAGAAAATTTCGAAAAAAAAACAAGTTTTTCTTTGTTTCTGTTAAAATTTTTTTGTAAATAAGTACGCTTTCTCCTTCAATGATGGGCACTGATATGGCTGCACTGATGGCCACTGATACGGCGGCACTGATGGGCACCGATGAGGTGGCACCAATGAGGTGGCACTGATGAGGTGGCACTAATGGGCACTGATGATGGGCACTGATAGGCGGCACTGATGGGCACTGATAGGTGGCACTGGTATGCGGCACTGATGGGCACTCATAGGTGGCACCGATGAGCACTCATAGGCGGCACTGATGGGCACTCGTAGGTGACATTGATTGGTACATATGGGTGGCACTGATGGGTACTTATGGGTGGCACTGATGTGTGGCACTGATGGGCACTGATAGGTGGGCACTGATGGGCACTGACAGGTGGCACTGATGGGCAATGACAGGTGGCACCGATGGGCAATGACAGGTGGCACCGATGGGCAATGACAGGTGGCACTGATAAACATTGCTGGGCAGATCTGGGCATTGCTGGGCAGATCAGTGACATAATGGTGCCAATCAGTGCCCATTTGTGAGCACTGATTGGCACAGATTGGGCACATGTGGATGGCCATGGGGTACATACCTGGCCATCCACATTGCCCCTTCCCTGGTGGTCCTAGTGGCATCCCTGGTGGTCCAGTGTGGTGATCTGAGGGGGGGCTGCGCTGATAAACAATCAGCGCAGACCCCCCCTGCCAGGAGAGCCGCCGATCGGCTCTCCTCTACTCGCGTCTGTCAGACGCGAGTGAGGAAGAGCCGATCAACGGCTCTTCCCATTGACAGCGTGATCAGCCGTGATTGGACATGGCTGATCACGTGGTAAAGAGCCTCCGCCGGAGGCTCTTTACCAAGATCGGTGTAGCGGTGTGTCAGGCTGACACACCGCTCCACCGATCGGCGCGCTGCGGCATTTTATCTTACTGGATGTCATATGACGCCCAGTCAGGATAACAGAACCACTTCCCGGACGTCAATCCGCTATAGGGCAGGCGGGAAGTGGTTAACATCCTTTTGATGTGTAAAATGGACTTGTCAACGGCCTGTCCTGGAATGTTTGTATGTGAATGCATCACAATACATGTATACATATAATACAATATATAAAATACATACACACACGTGTGTGTGTGTATATATAATATTATAATATTCAACATATATCAAGAACAGTTTTGGACAATTTCTTTATTAAGGCATAAAGGAGGCATCCCCGCGACTGCCGTGTTTGCGCTTTTACAGCTGTTATATAGGCAAGGGCGGGGCCACACGATGACGTAAAAGGTTGACCCCACCCCCTCTGATGTCATATGATGACAGAAGGGGCGGCGTCACCCGGTTACATCACCGTGTGGCCCGTACTTGGTTATTTAAGAGCTGTCATCGCGAAAAGGCTGCAGTCGTTGGGACGCCTCCCATGGAAGCAGATTTTTTTTGTTTTTTTCTTAGGACCATCGGATGCCATGATTGAAGATGGATGGACATCACAGGACACTTTTTTTTTATAAAAGAATTGTCAAAAACTGTCTCCTGTCATTTTTACTTTTTTGGTGAATGAGTAGGGGTACAATGTACCTGATACCAATTCACATGGGGGGGTGAGATCTGGGGGGCCCCCTTGTTAAAGGGGGATTTCAGATTCCGATAAGCCCCCCGCCTGCAGACCCCCAACTACCGGGAAAGGGTTGTGAGGATGAGGCCCTTGTCCCCATCAAAATGGGGACAAGATGTATTCCATGAATCTTGGTTTAAACAATAGTCAATTTTCAGATCTCCCTCCCCATTTTGAGGGCATGTAGCCTGATACAGTTCAGGAGGGGGTGGGCACTCTCTCGTCCATCTTTTACTGCGGCCTGCCAGGCTGCGTGCTCAGATAAGGGTCTGGTATGTAATTTTGGGGGGACCCCTCGCCATTTTTTTATTTTGGTGCGGGGTTCAACTTAAAATCCATACCAGACCTGAAGGGCCTGGTATGGATTTTGAGGGGACCCCCACGCCATTTTTTTTTAAAAAATTGGCGCGGAGTTCCCCTTAATATCCATGCCAGACCTGAAGGGCCTGGTAATGGACTTGGGGGGAGCTACTATGTTTGTTTTTTTAAATGATTTTTATGTATATTACCGGGATCTGACAATACATATATATGATATACTGTATATGAGAGATTATATATATATATATATATATATATATATATATATATATATATACATACATACAATATAGCTGTAAGCAGTTTTAAATGACATTTTTTCCTTTTAGAAATGTAATTTTGCTGTGGTACTGTTATGAACATGGGAAAGACTTACAGGCAGACTAAGGCAGACTAAGGAGACCCCCCCCCCAGACACAATATTTAAAGGAATATTTAATTTTTATTGTTTCACTTTAACCACATGCCGACCAGCCGCCGCAGTTGTACTGCAGCAGAATGGCGCGGCTGGGCGAAACAACGTTATGTAATGTCGCTTTGCCCTGTGGCCACTAGGAGGCACGTGCGTCCCCCCGCTCGCCCCCAAGCCGATGCGAGTGCCCGGCGGTCTCGATCACGCCGGGCTCCCATGATCACTTTGGGCACACAGAGAATCTGTGTGTGTAAACACACAGTTTCCAGTTCTCTGAGGGGAGACCTGACAGATCCTCTGTTCATACATAGTATGAACAGAGGATCTGTTTGTTTCCCTGCACAGTCCACATCCCTCTTCAGTTACAACACAAATTAGGACACACATTATCCCATTCACTGCCCCCTAGTGTTAACCCCTTCACTGCCAGTGACATTTTTACAGTAATCAATGCATTTTTAATCGCACTGATCGCTGTATTAATGCCAATGGTCCCAAAAATGTGTCAAAATTGTCCGACGTGTCCGCCATAATGTCGCAGTTATGATAAAAATTGCTGATCGCCGCCATTACTAGTAAAAAATTTTTTTTAATACAAATGCCATAAAACTACCCCCTATTTTGTAGATGCTATGACTTTTGCGCAAACAAATCAATATACCCTTATTGTGATTTTTCTTTTTTACCAAAAATATGTAGAAGAATACGTATCGGCCTAAACTGAGGAAAAAAGATGTTATATATATATATATATATATATATATATATATATATATATATATATATATATATATATAAATAATATATATTTTGGGGATATTTATTATAGCAAAAAGTAAAAAATAATGCGTTTTTTTTTTCAAAATTGTCCCTCCTTTTTTTGTTTATAGCGCAAAAAATAAAAAACGCAGAGGTGATCAAATACCGTCAAATCTTGGGTGAGAACTTCCTTCCCTCAGCCAGGGCATTGAAAATGGGCCGTGGATGGGTATTCAAGCATGACAATGACCCAAAATACACAGTCAAGGAGTGGCTCAAGAAGAAGCACATTAAGATCCTGGAGTGACCTTAATCCCATAGAAAATATGTGGAGGGAGCTGAAGGTTTGAGTTACCAAACATCAGCCTCCAAAACTTAATGACTTGGAAAGGATCTGCAAGGAGAAGTGGGACAAAATCACTCCTGAGATTTGTGAAAACCTGGTGGCCAACTACAAGAAACATCTGACCTCTGTGATTGCCAACAAGGGTTTTGCCACCAAGTACTAAGTCATGTTTTGCGAAGGGTTTAAATACTTCACTCATTAAAATGCAAATCAATTTATATATTTTTTAAATGTGTTTTTCTGGATTTTTTTGTTGCTATTCTGTCTCTCACTGTTAAAATAAACCTACCATTAAAATTATAGACTGATCATCTCTTTGTCAGTGGGCAAATGTACAAAATCAGCAGGAGATTAAATACTTTTTCCCCTCACTGTATACATGTACAGTCCTATATTTACAATCCTATACCCACAGTTGATCCAGAGGAAGGCAAAAAAAACAAAACAATAAAGCATAATCCAATTTGCTCTAGCAGGGGAAAAAATTCCTTCCTGATCCCCCAAGAGGCAATCAGAAATTCCCTGGATTAACTTTACCTATAAATGTTAGTGTCCAGCTCTCGAGGGAGTCTATTTCACATTTTCACAGCTCTTTCTGTGGCCTTTCCTTATTTTGAGATTAAATCTCTCTTCCTCCAGGTGTAAAGAGTGCCCCCTTGTACTTCAAAGAGAATAAACTCAGTTCAGCTAACCTTTTCTCATATCTGAGCTCCTCCATGCCTCTTATAAGTTTGGTTGCCCTTCTCTGCAGCTTGGCATTGCATGCCATTGTTAACCACTTCCCGACCGGCTCATGTACATATACTGCGGAAGGTTGGCAGCCCTACGCGAACTGCCGTACAGGTATGCCGGCTCCTTTAAGAGCCTTAGCAGGTGCGCGGGCGCCACTGGGGGCACGCGCCCGCTGCACAGCGGGTGACCCCATGTGCATGGCTGGCAGTCGCAATGCTTTCTGGCCACCCACGATTGCGGGCACGAGAGCCAGAACGGGGATCTGTGTGTGTAAACAGAGATCGTCTGCTCCTAAGGATTAGGAACAGCGATCGGTCTCCTCCTCTAGTGAGTCCCATCCCCCCACAGTTAGAAAAACCTAGCAGGGAACACATTTAACCCCTTGATCACCCCCTAGTGTTAACCCCTTCTCTGCCAGTGACATTTACACAGTAATCAGTGCATTTTTATAGCACTGATTGCTGTTTTAATGTCAATGGTCCCAAAAAAGTGTCAAGTGTCCAATCTGTCGCAGCCCCGATAAAAATTGCTGATCGCCGCCATTACTAGTAAAACAAATAAATAAAAATGCCATAAATCGATCCCCTATTTTGTAGATGCTATAACTTTTGCGCCAACCAATCAATATACGCTTATTGCAATTTTTTTTTTTTTTACCAAAAATATGTAGAAGAATATATACCGGCCTAAACTGATGAATACATTTTTTTTAAATTTGATACTTATTATAGCAAAAGGTAAAAAATATATATATTTTTTTTCAAAATTGTTGCTCCCTTTTTGTTTATAGCGCAAAAAATAAAAACCGCAGAGGTGATAAAATACCACCAAAAGAAAGCTCTATTTATAAGAAAAAAGGACATAAAATTTGTTTGGGTACAACATCGAATGACCATGCAATTGTCAGTTAAAGCGACACAGTGCCGTATCGCAAAAAATGACCTGGTCATTAAGGGGGCAAATCCTACCGGGGCTGAAGTGGTTAAGCTTGTGATCTACCAGAATCACAAGATTCTTATCCACCATTGACTCCCCCAGCTGTTCTCCTCCTAGTATGTATGAGGCATGCATATTCTTAGCCCCCAAAGTGCATAACTTTACATTTATCAACATTAACCTCATTTTTATAAATATATGAAACAGCGCTAAAAAATTTAACTCAATATTGTGAAAACACAGAAATGAATCAATATAATGACATCACTCTTATTAGGTCAAGAAACATGTATAAAAATCACACCAAATATGTAAATACGTGTCCAAGCAATTTGTTATTTGTTTTACTTTAATAAAATTTGTATATTTATATACTTTGGTACTTTTTCCGCCATCCCTATACCTCTGACCCCTACCTGTATAATCCTCAGGGCGTTCCTTTTCTAAATTTCTGCATTATGGGATGTGGTAGGGGTTTTTTGGGATTAACTCTCAGATGACTTCTCTTCAATTATGTAATATTCACGCCCATTGGGTAGTAGATACCTTGTAAGTCCCTCCCTTTGAAATCACCTCTGAGTTACAGTGCAATTGTGTTTTCCAACATGGCAGAGCTTTTAAGTCAGTCATGGGACGACTTTGTGTCCAAACGTCAAAAGAGTATGGCCAAAATGAATCCCACAAATCAGAATTAGGTTTCTTGTTCTCAGGCCTGACCAAATGGCTTGAGAAGAAGTCACTTATATATTGGCATGTTAAGACATTTCAAGAATATATCAAAGACGATTTAAACCCACTAGGGCTTTGTGTACAAATCTTTCCCTCTTTCAAAAATATTGACCCTGCATTAAAAATGGCCTGGGAGAACAATCTTAAAACTTGTTCTGCAGGCATGATGAAGCTTCTAATTGAGGAGTATCAAAAACACTTAGTTGATACAGACATCAACATAGACAAAGTATATTCCCAAACAGGGGCATAACTAGAAATCACAGGGCCCCATAGCAAAATGTTGTATGGGGCCCCCCCTGTAAACAGCCCCCCCACACAAAAAATAACTAATTTACCAAAAATATGTAGAAGAATACATATCGGCCTAAACTGAGGAAAAAAATGTTTTTTATATATTTTTGGGGGATATTTATTATAGCAAAATGTAAAAAATATTGCGTTTTTTTTCAAAATTGTCTTATTTCGTTTATAGAGCCAAAAATAAAAATCGCAGAGGTGATCATACCACCAAATACCACCAAAAGAAAGCTCTATTTGTGGGAAAAAAGGACGTCAATTTTGTTTGGGATCCACGTCGCACGACCACGCAATTGTCAGTTAAAGCGACGCAGTGCCGAATCGCAAAAAGTGCTCTGGTCAGGAAGGGGGTAAATCCTTCCGGGGCTGAAGTGGTTAATACAGCAGTTACTGTGACCAGTGAAGGACATTTACCCCCCCTCCCCCCGCCATGCTGCATATTAGAAAAATCAGACAGTCACATCACAGACAGTTTATAATCTTCAGACTGCAGTCCGGCTGTATGGCATCACACTGCATGATGCATCAGCTTAATTTAGCTTGTGCTTGCTTGCTTACTTACCTGTGAAAAAAATGTGAATCTGGACTCTGTCTCTCTGTGTCTGCAATAATGTGGGTCACGGACAGTGCATTGAGGTTCCTCCTCGGTGGCGCTGCCTGGCTCCTCTTGGTTGCGGCCTGCAGTACAGTAGCTCGCGACGCTCCTCCCTATTGCGCCTCCGGCCGAGTGATGTCACACCGCTGGGATGGGGAATAGCGCCGCTATTCTGTCTAACGTGCAGGACAGGAGCTTGCCGATGCTGAGCCCCGAGCCACTCGGCAGCGGGCCCTACTCGGCAACGGGCTGCGGCTGAGAGCCCCACTAGGCAGCGAGCCCCACTTGGCAGTGGGCCCCGACTGAGGGCCCCATAGCGACCACAGGCCCCATAGCAACCAAGTGGGTCACAATGGCGGCAGTTCCTCCACTGTTCCCAATTCAAAGCATTACAGGCTCACCCATCCTTCCAGGAATTAAATGAGAAATTGGGAACTCATACAGAGTTCAATAAAAACATTCTCTCTAAGAAAGAGAATAAATTCTTGAGAGATAGACAGGCATTCCAAGAAGGAAGAGCCTGTAAATGGAACCAAAAAGCAAACAGTAGAGGTCACCAGAACAATCCATTGCAACATCATGCACAAATGGACATGTCTAATACCTCTTCTGTCTCATCTATTGCATCACACCTTTCTTCAAAACAGTCTAAACATACTAGACAGCCTAAAAGACGTTGTGATGGTGACAACCCCTCAACATCTACCACTAACAAACGTGCACCTAAACACCATTCCTGCACTCTTCCTATGGTTGCTTCAGGGCCTCTGATTCTGACACCAATGGATACTGTCGGGGCTGGAGCTCCAGCAGCAACCACAGAGAATACATCTCTTTTTGTTACACCTAAAATTTCCACAATATTTTTCCCAAAAAAACAGTGGAACTCTCTTGTCCCTCTGACACAAACGCCACCTTGAATTCACAATGTCTTTCTTCCCAATTAAATATCATTAATCTTTCCTTTTACCCTCTTACCACAGATGAAACTTCAGTCCTTTCTAAAGGACTCTCGTTTTGCACAACAAATAGGTTGGACAAATTTGAGACAATCAAAGATCTTAACTTATACACTCGAAAGCTTTTATTAAAAAACATGTTTGAAAAAGAAAAACCTGCGTTTGAAGGTTGCCGCACTTATGCCCTGTACACATGATCAGATTTTCCGATGGAAAAAGTGCGATCGGATTGTGTTGTCGGAAATTCCGATCATGTGTGGGCTCCATCTGACTTTTTCCATCGAAATTTCCGACACACAACGTTTGAGAGCAGGATATAAAATTTGAGAGCAGGACAACAAAATCCGATCGTTTAAATTCCGATCTTGTGTACACAAATCCGACGCAAAAAGTGCCACGCATGCTCAGAATAAATTAAGAGATGAAAGCTATTGGCTACTGGCCCGTTTATAGTCCCAACGTACAGTATGTGTTTTACGTCACCGCGTTCAGAACGATTGGATTTTCCAACAACTTTGTGCGACCGTCTGTATGCAAGACCCAAATCCGTCGGAAAAAATATGATGGATTTTGTTGTCAGAATGTCCGATTGTATGTAAAGGGCATTATAGTGAGAGACGAGCATTAGACAACTTAAACTCCTTATTAAAGGAGAGTGAGTCGAGAGATCTTATCGATTCAATCGACCTAGAATTTCGTCTCAAGGAAGTGAATGGAAAATCCACCAAAACCATTACCACTATTACTAAATCCTCATTAAATAAAACTTCATCTTTATATCCTGCCCCCAGTACTAACCATGGTATAACCACATTTCTCAAAATGGTGTGTCAAGAAATAAAATTGTTAGACCCCATGTCCTCTAGTTCAGGGAACTTCACCAAAAATGAAAAGATAGCATTAAAAAATCTATTAAGCAATTATGATATCACTATAAAATCCTCAGACAAAGGAGGCAACTTTGTCCTTATGGACAATGACTAATATAGCCGAATGTGTACCAACATTTTGATCAACGGTGACTGGTACCGTCCGGTTAGCTCAGATATTGTTGAGGTCTTTAAAAAGAAGTTTTATTTGTTTGTTGATGATGCCTTTCAGAATAAGGTTATTTCTAAACAAACATGGGATTTCATCAGTATTCCCTATCCTAGAGTGGCAACTTCCTACTCACTACCCAAAATTCATAAGAATGCCGTAAACCCTCCTGGTAGACCAATACTCTCTGGGAATGGTTCCGTTAATGAAAATTTGGGGGTTTTAGTGGAACAAGGATTGGTGATAAAGCATTAGTGAAGAGGAGACACGTTTTTCCCATATTAACTCTAATGCCCCGTACACACGGTCGGATTTTCTGACGGAAAATGTGTGATAGAACCTTGTTGTTGGAAATTCCTACCGTGTGTAGGCTCCATCACACATTTTCCATCGGATTTTCCGACACACAAAGTTTGAGAGCAGGATATAAAATTTTCCGACAACAAAATCCGTTATCGGAAATTCCGATCGTGTGTACACAAATCCGACGGACAAAGTGTCATGCATGCTCAGAATAAATAAAGAGATGAAAGCTATTGGCCACTGCCCCGTTTATAGTCCTGACGTACGTGTTTGACGTCACCGCGTTCAGAATGATCTGATTTTCCGACAACTTTGTGTGACCGTGTGTATGCAAGACAAGTTTGAGCCAACATCCATCGGAAAAAATCCTAGGATTTTGTTGTCAGAATGTCCGAACAAAGTCCGACCGTGTGTACGGGGCATTACAGGAGAGAATTCCTAGGGGTAGATTTCATCTCACTTCCTGTTGTCTCCTTCCATTTGCAAGTAGGAGTCGTTTGTAAGTTGGATGTTTGAAAGTAGCGGCCTGCCCTATATACTCTGCAGAAATTGGGGCCTTAGGTGTTGGTGTTGCCACAACATTGTAAGCCCGTACAGTTATTCTTGGGCGCAGGAATGGGCCCTGCTGTGAAATATTAGATCAAGAATTGTAATTACATGCCATTGTTGAACAGTGGTAGAAAAATTGAGCCTTTGGTGGTGGTGGTGGTGCTGGGGCCACAACACTGTAAGTCCTCACAGTTACTCTTGGTGGGCGCTGTAACGGGCCCTGCTGTGAAATATTAGATCAAGAATTCTAATTACATGCACCTGTTGAACAGGGGCAGAAAAATTGGGCCTTTGCTTGTGGTGGTGGTGGTGGTGTTGCCACAACACTGTAAGTCCTCAGTTACTCTTGGTGGGCGCAGGAATGGGCCCTGCTGTGAAATATTAGATCAAGAATTGTAATTACATGCCATTGTTGAACAGGGGCAGAAAAATTGGGCCTTTGCTTGTGGTGGTGGTGGTGTTGCCACAACACTGTAAGTCCTCAGTTACTCTTGGTGGGCGCAGGAATGGGCCCTGCTGTGAAATATTAGATCAAGAATTGTAATTACATGTCCCTGTTGAACAGGGGCAGAAAAATTGGGCCTTTGGTGGTGGTGGTGTTGCCACAACACTTTAAGTCCTCAGTTACTCTTGGTGGGTGCAGGAATGGGCCCTGCTATGAAATATTAGATCAAGAATTGTAATTACATATACCTGTTGAACGGGGGCAGAAAAATTGGGCCTTAGGCACTGGTGCCACAACACTGCAACCCCTCACAGATACTCTAGTTGGAGCGCAGGAATGAGCCCTGCTGCAAAGTATTGCATCAAAAATCGTAATTATACACCCCTGTTAAACAGGGGCAGAAAAAGTGGGCCTTGGGCACTGGTGCTGGTGCCACAACACTGCAACCCCTCACAGATAGTCTAGTTGGAGCGCAGGAATGAGCCCTGCTGCAAAGTATTGCATCAAATATTGCAATTACATGCCCCTGTTAAACAGGGGCAGAAAAATTGGGCCTTGGCCCCTGGTGGCGGTGAACAGAACCAAAAATGTTCTTACAAGCTATCAGCATGAAAACTGAGGAGGAAGAGGATTGTGACTCAGCATAACAGGATAGTCACTGAGCATAGGCAGTCTTGAAGGGATCTCACATTAAAAAATCAATTGGTTACATCAGCATCAGGTGCTTGGTAGCTGGTGATCCAATACTGGTTCATTTTTATGAAGGTCAGCCGATCAAACGATTTGGTGGACAGGCGCACCCTGTGATCGGTTACAAAGCCTCCGGCAGCACTGAATGTGTGTTCCGAAAGAACGCTGGATGCAGGACAGGCCAGTAGCTCAATTGCATACTGTGCAAGCTCTGGCCAGTGATCCATCCTCAAAACCCAGTAACCCAGAGGATTTTTGGTGGTAAAGGTGTCCAAGTCTGATCTTGCCCCTAGGTAATCCTGCACCATGTGAATCAGACGTTGGAGATGGTTACTGGAACCGATCAGACCTTGGGTCTGCGGACTAAAAAATTGTCTGAATGCATCGGTCAGACAGCCACCTTCTCCACCGCTCCTTCTGTGACTGACCGAAGCCTCATCAACACGTTGTCCAGTAGGACCAGGAAACTATAACCTCCCAGGCTCTTGAAACGCGTTGCACACACCCTTCTGCAGGCCTCCCGAAGATGTTTCATCCTCTGCTCCCTCTGCGACAGCAAGATAAGGTCCCCAACCTTACCCTTGTAACGTGGATCAAGGAGGGTTGCCAGCCAGTAATCATCCCTCCCCTTGATACCACTAATATGAGGATCCTTCGGCAGGCTTTGCAGGATCAGGGAGGCCATGCAGTGTAGGTTTGCTGAGGCATTTGGTCCGGAGTCCTCTGGGTCACTAAGGACGACATGATCTGCAGCCACCTCCTCCCAGCCACATACAAGTCCATGGGTTTCTTTGGACTGTTAATGATCCCTTGAAGACTGCTGCTGAGTGCCAGGCTCCACCTCCATGCTGACACAATCCTCCTCCTCCTCCTCGTCCTCTTCCTGTGTGATCAGCAGGCACGCAGGAACACTGCCTGGATAAAGGGGACCTTGAGAGGTAAGGAAGTCCTCCTCTTCCTCCCTCTGTTCTGCCTCAAGTGCCCTGTCCATTATTCCACACAGCGTGTGCTCCAACAGGTGGACAAGGGGGACAGTGTCACTGATGTATGCACTGTCACTGCTCACAATCCTCGTGGCCTCCTCAAATGGTGACAGGACAGTGCATGCGTCCCTGATAATAGCGGGGAAAAAAAAAAGGGTACCCTGACCCAGTCCTGGTGCCATAGTCGCATAGGTACTCATTGATGGCCCTCTGCTGCATGTGCAGCCACTGTAGCATGGCCAACGTTGAGTTCCACCTGGTGGGCATGTCACAGATTAGGCGGTTCTTGGGCAGGTTAACTTCCTTTTGGAAGTCAGCCAGCCGAACACTGGCATTATACGACCTGCAGAAATGCACACAGACTTTCCTGGCCTGCCTCAGGACATCCTGTAAGACCGGGTACCTGCCCAAGAACTGCTGCACCACCAAGTTAAGAACGTGAGCCAAATAGGGCACATGGGTCAGTTGTCCCTGTCGGAGGGCGGAGAGGAGGTTGCTGCCATTGTCACAAACCACCATACCTGGCTTAAGCTGGCATGGCATCAACCACCTCTGAACCTGCCCCTGCAGAGCTGACAGAATCTCTGCCCCAGTGTGGCTCCTGTCCCCCAAGCACACCAGCTCAAGCACCGGATGGCACCTTTTTGCCTGCATGCTTGCATAGTCCCTTGAACGCCTAGGGAGCACCGCTGGTTCCAAAGACAAATCAGCACAGGAAGAGGCCATGGAGGAAGAAGAAGAGGGGGGGGGGAGGAGAGAGGTGTGGCAGAATCGCCACTAGTAGAAATTTGGAGGCGGAACAACCTCCAACACTACTGCACCCTGTCCTGCATCCTTCCCAGCTGCCAGAAGAGTCACCCAGTGCACGGTGAAAGATAGGTAACGTCCCTGTCAATGCCTGCTGGACCATGAGTCAGCAGTAATATGCACCTTACCAGTGACTGCCCTGTCCAGCGAGGCCAAGACATTGCCTTCCACATGCCGATAGAGAGCCAGAATCGCCTTCTGTGAGAAAAAGTGGCGTTTGGGAACCTGCCACTGAGGAACCACACATTCCACAAACTCACGGAAGGGGGCAGAGTCTACCAACTGAAAAGGCAGCAATTGAAGTGCTAGCAATTTAGCCAAGCTAGCATGCAACTGCTGGGCATGTGGATGGCTGGGAGCGAACTTCTTTTGGTGGTGCAGCAGCTGGGGCAATGAAATTTGCCTGGTACAACCTAACGTCGGTGTAACAATAGCAGATTGCCCGGAAGTACTTGGCTGTGACACACCTAATTCTACACCTTCATTCCTCTCAGTGCAGGTTTCAGAGAGGGCTGAAGGTATAGTGGGGTTGGAGATCCCAGCTGATGAGGAGCAAGGAGAGGTCCGCTTTGTTCTTTGGTGTGGGTCTTTTAGGTACGCTTGCCCCACGAACTGCATGGCAGGTTGACATATGTCTGGTCAAGCATGTGGTGCCCAAGCGGGTGATGTTTTGGCCACGCGAGATACGCTTGAGACATATGTTGCAAATAGCAGCGGTGGGATCTGATGCACTCGTCTCAAAAAAGCCCACACCAAAGAACTTTTGGAATAACGCACAGAGACAGCAGTGCCCTGAACATGCAGAGCTCTGTGGTGTGATGCAGTCGCTGTTCTGCCCTTAATCTGGCCCCTGGAGGGCATCCTGCCTCGTTGGAGATGTTCCGCCTCCTCCTCCTCCCTCCTATCAGGCACCCATGTGATGTGCCTCCTCCTCCTCCTCCTCTCTCCTATCAGGCACCCACGTGGGGTCAGTGACCTCATCATCCCCTCCCTCCTCATCACTGGAGCAAAGCTGGCAGTATGCTGCAGCTGGGGGAACATGACTGCCAGATTGCTGTCCTTCTTGGGCACCTCCTCTCTCTGGGCTCATGTTACTGCCTTCCTCTAGCTGGGTACCATCATCGGAGCCTTCAAAACGCTGGGCATCCTCCTGGAGCATGTACACAACACTGTGGTCAAACAGTTCGGGGGACTCCTTAGGAGGACATGGTGGGGCTAGGGAAGGAGTGACTGATGCCATTGAGCCGAGGGAAGAGGCCGCGTTGGCAGTTAGAACATCACAGGACATACCCTCCAACTAGCCACTCCTTCCCATGTACACATGTCGGCCTACCAGCCCATACAGACTGTGCTCCTGTTCTCCTGGCTCTGATGAAGAGGTTACCCTCGAAACACTTCAGCCTTTTTTAATTACGTGCCTCAACATGGGCATACCCCAATTTTATCTTCTTAGTGCCTATTTTGTTACCTGTTTTTTTGCAACGTAGTATTTGTATGATTTAATATTTATATGTTTGTATTCCATATACATGGATAAACCAAACATGTTTTGATGTAAGCGTCTGATCACACGCCCTCCATCCACCTCCTACTAAACTTGCCAGACAAAGTACCCTGAGCCTGGGTGAGAGAGGATGAGGAGGATGAGGACGGCTTGGTCATCCACTCTACCAAGTCTTCCGCATGTTGCGGCTCAACACGGCCAGCTGCTAAAAAAAAGGACAAGCGTGTCCCGCGGCCATGTGCTGATGAGGATGCACCGTCTCCATGACCAGCACTGTTGCCTCTAGACACAGAGCCTGCTTGCCCTCTTTTATTGGCTTGTGACTGTCTGCCTCTCCTTGCTGGCCTTCCAGACATACTAATGGCTTGCAGTGAGATGTAGCTGCACAAAGCTGGGATATATATACTACTTATTTAGGCAATCTATGGCAGGAAATATGATTGTGTATTCATACAGTTTTCAGCCGAGACCCCTTGTTTAGTCAATACCATATGGCCAATACTTGCATATCAAATTGTTCTGATCATATGGATTTCAAGAGAGAGGCTAATAGTCTTAACGCCGGTTACTTGAAAGAGGTTATAGCAACAAAAGCCTCAAAAAGACATTCAATTGTGCCAATGCAACCAGCAGACACAATCTTTTGTTTTCAAAGAAGGCCAAACACTCAAAGGAAGGTCAAAGAATCATCACCACTTACACCAATGACCATGCTCAATTAAGACAAATTTGCAAAAAATATTGGCACCTCCTAACCTCATCCTGTGGTGGGACCGTTTGTATCTCCTGCCCCTGCTATCACCTACAGATGTTCTACTTCTGTGGGTGATCTACTGGTTAACAGTGAGTATCGAGGTTCCTGTCAGATAAGAGTACTCACCGAGGCCGCGATGCTGAGAGCGCTAACCTCTTGCGACTAAGCGTACTCCACTGCTGAAGATGGTACAGGGGTACAGGGGGTGAAGGGCACAAAGAGGCACGAGTCACCAGCAGGCTGGGCAGGTCTTGCATGAAGGTCACCAGTAGGGAGACAGCTGTGCAGGACTGGAAGATGCTGAACCTCAAGAAGGAAGATGAACAGTTAATCCAACAACAGGCCGGGGGTCAAACACCGATGACTAGTAAGAGTCTCTTAGATAGGCAAGAACAGTCTAGTGCAAAGGACTGTTAGCAGGTCTGTCAGCAGGCTTATGACTAGTACTGAACATTCATAGCAAGTCCGTAAACAGGCTGAGGGTCAAACACAGGTAACTGGAGGCAAAGTCTGCGAGCAAGCCAGGGTTCGAGCACTGAAGAAAATAGCAAAGTCCAGGAGCAGGCATGTTCTACAAACTCATAGTGGCACATGCCCCAAGGTGCTGGTCCTGGTACTTGACCGTATACACCCCAGCTCTTGAGGAGGTGACTTTAATAAGCTCCTCCTACAACGCAAGTTGAGGTGGATATCAAATCTAAAAGCTACATTCCCGCCGAATCTCAATGAAGCCTTCAATCTGAAGCCTTTTCTACCAGGCTTCTCCTCTGGGGGTTTCGATAGAGATTTATAATTTTCTATCTTCTTTTAATTTTTTAATTTTTGATATATAGTCTCATCTGCTCGACCCTTTCACGTCTGCCCTAGGAGTGGCTATACTCATCTTTAAGGTGGGACGCACGTTCGTTTCTTGTTCCTCGTCCCATTCTTCCACACAGCGCTATTCGATATACAGTGTTTTTCGATATATTTTACCTGTTACATGTGTATGGACTTTGCTATTACTATATGCACCAATAAACTAGGACATACTTCACGAAGGAAGCCCCTGTTTTTTCTTTCTCTGGGTGGACTGGAGAGTCTAACAGCTAGTAACTGGCAACCGGTGGAAGAACCTGGTTTTCTGGAATGCACAGTTTTTAATCAGCGGAGGAACCATACAGATCTGAGGAACAGGAGTAATACTGGAGTGACCCACACCCATCCCCAAAGGCACCCACTCTGTCGCTCGGTACCCCTGTAGGGGTGTTTCTTTCTGGTGAGTGGGGGAGCACGGGGGGTGAGCACCTCGAGTCACCGTTTGTACTACGCACAGAAGTCACTGGCTTATGCTCCTGTGGTTGATGAACTGCATAACTGAACTTTGCGAACTATATTATCCGGCTAGAGCCATTCTTTGGTTTTTAACGGACAAAATATCTTATAAATGCTGACATATTATAATATAAGGGGTTTCTGCTATTCTTATGCGATTTTCCATATGTAATACCTCAATGTAATTTCAAATCTGTGGGTACACCAACAATTCCCTTGAGAACCACAGCAAATAGAATCTGGCACTGACACTTTGTATTTATATTTATATTTAATAGGGAGTTTGCCTTTGTAAAGGTGCCATACTGTCCCAATATTTTTGGAGTTTGGGATGATTTTTCAATTTTTATATAAAGTACTGAATTAACTTATATTGAGTTACAAACATCCTCCCAAACTTACACTCTATATCTATCACACACATTTCTTCACCCATAAGAATATTCTTGCACTTTACAGTGTCCCAATACTTTTGATTTTTGGGGTAATTTTTAATTTATTTAATTTTTGAAGAAATTCTTCTTATTTTCACATTATTCACGTTAATTTGAGCATATGAAACACTTTTTTATACTGCACTTTAGAGGTTTTAGTGTCACAATATTTTTGAATTCTGGGGTCAATTTTTAGTTTTTCAATTTATTTTGTCTAAATTCTTAGGATTAATTGTCCCTTTTCACATTATTTATGGTATTTTGAATTTAGCAAGCACCTTTTGTAAATAAGGGAATAGGATCCCAACCCTCAATTTTATTTGGTTTTCTTAGTTTATTATTTTCTTGTTTTATATTAATTTTTTTCTTTTTTGGTTTATGTTTTGGGGTTTACACATACAAGGTTATTGGCTGATATATGACCACACTTAGGCACAATAAGGATACAGCCCACATAAGCACTTATGTCAATGAATAAAGGGTGTATTTCATTCACTAATAAATATTTTTAGGGCAGCGCCACTCTTCTCCCACACTACCTCTCATATATACTCATCTTTAACCACTCATGTATATATTTTTTGTATTCTTGGATTAACTTTTATCATTATATAGCATATATATTTTGTGCTCAAACATGCCATATATTTTCTAAATGTAATGTGATGTACGGTTATTTCACATGGATAATTTTTTTGTTTTCATTTTTTGTCTCCCCTCATTTACTTTCTAGTAGACAGACGGTGACCTCGAGTCTCGACTTTTGCTGTTATCACAATTACTATATTTGTTCAGCTATAATACATACAGTTGTGGCATGGTATAGTGCTGTTCTCCCTGTATGTGGCCCATTGAGGTTCCCCGGCACACAGGGGCCCTTCGTCGATGATCTTCATCTTTGGGCCTTTCCTCTCTGTGGGCTGTAACACACTGTGCGGCCGCTTTGATGTTTCCTCCATGCGGCGTCTGCGCTGTAAAGTTTTTTCCATCTTGCCAGTACTGACTGCCCACTTGTTGGGCTGTAGTACACTGCGTGGCCCGTGAACTTCTCCTCCGTGCGGCGCCTGCTCAGTTAGGTTGTTTCCATCTTGCCAGTATTGGCCGCCCACTTGTTGTGTCAGGGGCCTTGTCGACGTCTGATGTCACCGTGTTGCTTACGCAGTGGCGCCGGATGCTGCATTGGCCGGGGGATCGCCCTTAGGGGGAAACCATTCACACACACCTGAAGCGCAGATGGTCGGCATATTCCATCAAATTGATGGTCTTGCCGATCACCTGGTGCCTCCGCCCTCATTCCAATCAGCTGACTGATCAACCATTGGTTGATCATTGGCCCATCCTGGCTTATATATTCTCCAAATGCAGCTTACATTTGCTGCACAGCCAAGATCTGGTCAAAACAGGGATTGCTGTACAAGGTGAGATAATGATGGAGGCTAGGTTGTATCAGTCAGTTTTTCACTGTTTTTTCATTTCAGGGTGAACTTTTTTGGCTACATGGTTTACACCAATGCCTATATACTTTTGTATATTCTTTATTTCACACTGTTATGCTCTACCTTCTTCCACACTTTATCCCCTTTTCAGTCCAGTCATCCCAGGGCTCTAGCGCTTTACTTTATTATATAACTGACACATATATGTGCTTATTAGTAGATTTTCATACAAACCAAGCTATATATATATTTCTTTTCTTTGTGCCAGATCGGTGTCCCCCTGTTTTCATTGGTGTTCCTTGTGAGCTTTGGTGTGCTGTTTGACAGTGGAGACTATATATACCATAGCCCACTCACACATTTTGTGAGAATTCCAGCATAGGGATTTTCCCTTCTCTTACCAATTTAAAGACTGGACAAATCTGTTGAACCCCACCCCTTTTGTCTTTAATAGTAACATTGTGCAACGCAACAGCTTCTGAGACCTGAGGTACCGCCTTTCTGCAATGAGGTTTAGGGATGAGCTTCATGTTTGAATCAAACGCATGTTCGACTCGAACATTGCCCGTTCGGTCTTTCCCCGAATTCCAAATGATATGGGCCGTTCATGCCAAATTCGAGTGGCGTGTCACGGCCCATAATTCACTGCGGCATCGCAGTGCATTGCTGGCTGATGATTGGCCAAGCATGCACTATGACCCGCATGCTTGGCCAATCACAGCGCCGTCTGTACAGAGAGCCATAATTGGCCAAAGCCAGGGTGTTATTCTCTTCCTACTACTGACAGGCAGGCAGGTATTTTTACAGTATTTACAGCTACCTGAAGAAAATTGCTGGTGTTCTTCTGATCCTATTAGTCCTACTAGCTACAGTATTTACAGTTAGTGTAGTGTGTCCTCTGCACAGTGTGCACCTAAACCTACCTGAAGAAAATGAGTGGTGTTCTTCTGATCCTATTAGTACAGTACCGCAGGCAGCTGCAGTATTTACAAGTTAGTGTAGTGCGTCCTCTGCACAGTGTGCACCTAAAGCTACCTGAAGAAAATTAGTGGTGTTCTTCTGATCCTAATAGTACAGTACCACAGGCAGCTGTAGTATTTACAAGTTAGTGTAGTGCGTCCTCTGCACAGTGTGCACCTAAAGCTACCTGAAGAAAATTAGTGGTGTTCTTCTGATCCTATTAGTACAGTACCACAGGCAGCTGCAGTATTTACAAGTCAGTGTAGTGCGTCCTCTGCACAGTGTGCACCTAAAGCTACCTGAAGAAAATTAGTGGTGTTCTTCTGATCCTATTAGTACAGTACTGCAGGCAGCTGCAGTATTTACAAGTTAGTGTAGTGCGTCCTCTGCACAGCGTGCACCTAAAACTACCTGAAGTAAATTAGAGGTGATTTTATGATCCTATTGGTACAGTACCGCAGGCAGCTGCACTATTTTTCAAGCTAGTTTAGTGCGTCCTCTGCACAGTGTGCACCTAAAGCTACCTAAACAAAATTAGTGGTGTTCTTCTGATCCTATTAGAACAGTACCGCAGGCAGCTGCAGTATTTACAAGTTAGTGTAGTGTGTTCTCTGCACAGTGTGCACCTAAAGCTACCTGAAGAAAATTAGTGGTGTTCTTCTGATCCTATTAGTACAGTACTGCAGGCAGCTGCAGTATTTACAAGTTAGTGTAGTGCGTCCTCTGCACAGTGTGCACCTAAAGCTACCTGAAGACAATTGCTATTGTTTTGATCCTATTAATACCACAGGCAGGCAGCTGCAGTATTTACAGTTAGTGTACTGTGTCCTCTGCACAGTGTGCACCTAAAGCTACCTGGAGAAAATTAGTGGTGTTCTTCTGATCCTATTAGTACAGTACCGCAGGCAACTGCAGTATTTACAAGTTAGTGTAGTGCGTCCTCTGCACAGTGTGCACCTAAAGCTACCTGAAGACCATTGCTGTTGTTCTGCTCCTATTAATACCACAGGCAGGCAGCTACAGTATTTACAGTTAGTGCACAGTGTCCCCTGCACAGTGTGAACCTAAAGCTACCTGAAGAAAATTAGTGGTGTTCTTCTGATCCAATTTGTACAGTACCACAGGCAGCTGTAGTATTTACAAGTTAGTGTAGTGCGTCCTCTGCACAGTGTGCACCTAAAGCTATCTGAAGAAAATTAATGGTGTTCTTCTGATCCTATTAGTACAGTACCGCAGGCAGCTGCAATATTTACAAGTTAGTGTAGTACGTCCTCTGCACAGTGTGCACCTAAAGCTACCTGAAGAAAATTAGTGGTGTTCTTCTGATTCTATTAATACCACAGGCAGGCAGCTACACTATTTACAGTTAATGTAGTGCGTCCTCTGCACAGTGTGCACCTAAAGCTACCTGGAGACAATTGCTGTTCTGCTCCTATTAATACTACAGGCAGGGAGCTACAGTATTTACAGTTAGTGTACTGTGTGCTCCTGCACAGTTTGCACCTAAAGCTACCTCAAGAAAATTAGTGGTGTTCTTCTGATCCTATTAATACCACAGGCAGGCAGCTACAGATTTACAGTTAGTGTAGTGCGTCCTCTGCACAGTGTGCACCTAAAGCTACCTGGAGACAATTGCTGTTGTTCTGCTCCTATTAATACCACAGGCAGACAGCTAAAGTATTTACAGTTAGTGCACTATGTCCTCTGCACAGTGTGCACCTAAAGCTACCTGAAGAAAATTTGTGGTGTTCTTCTGATCCTATTAATGCCACAGGCAGGCAGCTACAGTATTTACAGTTAGTGTAGTGCGTCCTCTGCACAGTGTGCACCTAAAGCTACCTGGAGACAATTGCTGTTGTTCTGCTCCTATTAATATCACAGGCAGGCAGCTACAGTATTTTCAGTTAGTGTACTGTGTCCTCTGCACAGTGTGCACCTAAAGCTACCTGAATAAAATTGGTGGTGTTCTTCTTATCCTATATTAATACCACAGGCAGCCAGTTACAGTATTTACAGTTAGTGTACTGTGCCCTCTGCACAGTGTGCACCTAAAGCTACCTGAATAAAAATGGTGGTGTTCTTCTGATCCTAATAATACCACAGGCATGCAGCTACAGTATTTACAGTTAGTGTATTGTGTCCTCTGCACAGTGTGCACCTAAAGCTACCTGAAGAAAATTAGTGGTGTTCTTCTGATCCTATTAATACTACAGGCAGGCAGCTACAGCATTTACAGTTAGTGTAGTGCGTCCTCTGCACAGTGTGCACCTAAAGCTACCTGGAGACAATTGCTGTTGTTCTGCTCTTATTAATACCACAGGCAGGCAGCTACAGTATTTACAGTTAGTACACTGTGTCCTCTGCACAGTGTGCACCTAAAGCTTCCTGAAGAAAATTAGTGGTGTTCTTCTGATCCTATTAGTACAGTACCACGATCAGCTGTAGTTTGCAACTAAGGGGAGACATACATAGGAGAGAACAAAAGAGCTGCACACCCCAAAATTGATTTGTCTAAAGAATTTAGGATTCCCCAGTGGGGCTTTAAAGCAGCAAAGTACACCATTACAAAAATCATTAATAAGACAATTTGACAAAATGTCCAGTATCATATATTCATGTAGAATCTGGTCCAATGATAAATTCATATTCCATAAAATGGCAAAAATACATGTATAATCCATAAAGCGGTAAAAATGCATATCACATCATTACATTACATAGTGTAGTAAAGTGCCGAAGCCCCGACGCGTTTCGACCTATATGCAGTCTCTTCAGGGGGCACATCTGAATCTATAAAGTAAGACAAATATTCAGAATTGTGGATATTTTCTAAAAAGGAATCACATTAGATAAATCATGATGATGGGTTTTACCGTTAAAATGAGGTAGATGTCTCTAATAGGGGCATTTGGGAGCCATTGAGGGGTCCGAGTGGTATGCAGGCCATCCCCACCCCCCCAGACAGGGAAAGAGCCAGCCCCAAGGGGCTTACAAGGAGCCACACTGGTTAAGTCATCATTGTAAGTGTTAATTTTGATTGTATATAGAGACTGAAAATGTGTACATATTTAGGAATATTAATTGTATCACATGAATTAGGCGAATAATCCAAATGAGTTAGTGTTGCTAACAAACCCAATGCAGTGTGCAGATAGTGCCTGGTGTGTGTAAGAAAGTGTGTGCTGTGAGTGGAATTAGGGAGTCCTTAGGAAAGTGCATGATACAGTGAAGTCATAGTGTAATAGTGTGGTAGACCAAGTGTTGGCAAAAAAGTGAAGGGTAAAGAACAAAACCAAACCAACAAAAATATGAGAAGTGAAAAAAGAAAAAATGAAGAGCCAACCAAAATGACAGTGTATGAATAAAGGGGGATGTGAAATGAGGTGATGTGGTTGAGAAGAAATGATAATTTACCTTATGCTGTATAGAATTGTATGAAGTGTGTGAAGCTTGTTGGCTGACAGAAACCGGACTGCAGTTACTGAGAGAACAGGTACCGTCTGTCCGGGAAGGCATGGAAGTACTTCACCCGTGTCCCGTGTTCACCTCCGGAGTGTCTATGGCGGTGTGCGCGTGGGCCCGGCGCGCACACGCCGTCATGACGTCACGCGTTTTGCGACGGAGATGACGACGGTGGTTGGGACCTTCCGGTCTTCCGGGACGCCGAGGGAGCCACACGTGGGCTGCAGCTGGCGGCCCATACGCCATGATCCTGGGTGGGTGGGGGAGCTCGGCACCTGCATAGGATTATCCCATTAGCCTCAGCCTAGCTATATAGGAGACCAAATGTTTACCAGTCAAATAGTACTTCCTGCTGGCCAGGACAGACTGTACCTGTTCTCTCAGTAACTGCAGTCCGGTTTCTGTCAGCCAACAAGCTTCACACACTTCATACAACTCTATACAGCATAAGGTAAATTATCATTTCTTCTCAACCACATCACCTCATTTCACATCCCCTTTATTCATACACTGTCATTTTGGTTGGCTCTTCATTTTTTCTTTTTTCACTTCTCATATTTTTGTTGGTTTGGTTTTGTTCTTTACCCTTCACTTTTTTGCCAACACTTGGTCTACCGCACCATTACACTATGACTTCACTGTATCATGCACTTTCCTAAGGACTCCCTAATTCCACTCACAGCACACACTTTCACACACACACCAGGCACTATCTGCACACTGCATTGGGTTTGTTAGCAACACTAACTCATTTGGATTATTCGCCTAATTCATGTGATACAATTAATATTCCTAAATATGTACACATTTTCAGTCTCTATATACAATCAAAATTAACACTTACAATGATGACTTAAATACTAATATATTACTTCATTAATGGCTATCTATGGATGTCTGTTGCAGGTGTTCACTCTTACGCTTCCCCGGGGGGGTGTGCACCAGTGTGGCTCCTTGTAAGCCCCTTGGGGCTGGCTCTTTCCCCGTCTGGGGGGGTGGGGATGGCCTGCATATCACTCGGACCCCTCAATGGCTCCCAAATGCCCCTATTAGAGACATCTACTTCATTTTAACGGTAAAACCCATCATCATGATTTATCTAATGTGATTCCTTTTTAGAAAATATCCACAATTCTGAATATTTGTCTTACTTTATAGATTCAGATGTGCCCTCTGAAGAGACCGCATATAGGTTGAAACGCGTCGGGGCTTCGGCACTTTACTACACTATGTAATGTAATGATGTGATATGCATTTTTACCGCTTTATGGATTATAAATGTATTTTTGCCGTTTTATGGAATATGAATTTATCATTGGACCAGATTCTACATGAATATATGATACTGGACATTTTTTCAATAAATTGTCTTATTAATGATTTTTGTAATGGTGTACTTTGCTGCTTTAAAGCCCCACTGGGGAATCCTAAATTCTTTAGACAAATCAATTTCGGGGTGCGCAGCTCTTTTGTTCTCTCCTATGTATGTCTCCCCTTAGTTGCAAATTTTTCTTGGGTGGTTAAACACCCCCTCCCCGCTTTGACATACCAGAGATCAAAACAGGAAGCAGTGTGTCTCATGCCACCTTCAGATTCCTGCATTTGCCAATTTTAGTATATACATAACCTTTGAACATATTTGAATTGTCCCGATTAAAGGGAACCGGATTGAGATCCAATCCCTTCCCTTTCCATGCACCAGGAGGAACAGACCAATGCATTGCATGATACTCAATGCCTCACATGGTATTTTGTGACTAAACTCTATTGGATTCCATGCAGGAATTCGGAGTTATGGCTTTGGCACTCTGCTCCTGTCTATAATACTTAACACCTATTGTTCCTTTTGGTACATCTCATGACCATGTAAAACGTTATTTTAAATGTGGTTTTTATGCTTGGGGGATCGTTGTAGGTCCTGGTGGGTGCGGTTTTACTCCCCCACTCCGGGTGGAGCCTGGCTCCTTTGGGACTTCCCGGCAGGGTGGGGGCGTATGGATATTCCGTATGCCCCCATGCTTGCTCCACTCGGCGTCTGTTATCAGTCGGCGTGGCGAGCTTCACCCTGCCGGCGGCGTCCCGTGTTCACCTCCGGAGTGTCTTTGGCGGTGTGCGCGTGCGCGAGGGCCCGGTGCGCACACGCCGTCATGACGTCACGCGCTTTGCGACGGAGATGACGACGGTGGTCGGGACCTTCCGGTCTTCCGGGACGCCGAGGGAGCCACACGTGGGCTGCAGCTGGCGGCCCATACGCCATGATCCTGGGTGGGTGGGGGAGCTTGGCACCTGCATAGGATTATCCCGTTAGCCTCAGCCTAGCTATATAGGAGACCAAATGTTTACCAGTCAAATAGTACTTCCATGCTGGCCAGGACAGACGGTACCTGTTCTCTCAGTAACTGCAGTCCGGTTTCTGTCAGCCAACAAGCTTCACACACTTCATACAATTCTATACAGCATAAGGTAAATTATCATTTCTTCTCAACCACATCACCTCATTTCACATCCCCCTTTATTCATACACTGTCATTTTGTTTGGCTCTTCATTTTTTATTTCTTCACTTCTCATATTTTTGTTGGTTTGGTTTTGTTCTTTACCCTTCACTTTTTTGCCAACACTTGGTCAACCACACCATTACACTATGACTTCACCGTATCATGCACTTTCCTAAGGACTCCCTAATTCCACTCACAGCACACACTTCCACACACACACCAGGCACTATCTGCACACTGCATTGGGTTTGTTAGCAACACTAACTCATTTGAATTATTCGCCTAATTCATGTGATACAATTAATATTCCTAAATATGTACACATTTTCAGTCTCTATATACAATCAAAATTAACACTTACAATGATGACTTAAATACTAATATATTACTTCATTAATGGCTATCTATTGATGTCTGTTGCAGGTGTTCACTCTTTCGCTCCCCGGGGGGGGGGGGGCGTGCACCAGTGTGGCTCCTTGTAAGCCCCTTGGGGCTGGCTCTTTCCCCATCTGGGGGGGTGGGGATGGCCTGCATACCACTTGGACCCCTCAATGGCTCCCAAATGCCCCTATTAGAGACATCTACCTCATTTTAACGGTAAAACCCATCATCATGATTTATCTAATGTGATTCCTTTTTAGAAAATATCCACAATTCTGAATATTTGTCTTACTTTATAGATTCAGATGTGCCCCCTGAAGAGACCGCATATAGGTTGAAACGCGTCGGGGCTTCGGCACTTTACTACACTATGTAATGTAATGATGTGATATGCATTTTTACCGCTTTATGGATTATAAATGTATTTTTGCCGTTTTATGGAATATGAATTTATCATTGGACCAGATTCTACATGAATATATGATACTGGACATTTTGTCAATAAATTGTCTTATTAATGATTTTTGCAATGGTGTACTTTGCTGCTTTAAAGCCCCACTGGGGAATCCTAAATTCTTTAGAAGAGCAGCTGTAGTATTTACAAGTTAGTGTAGTGTGTCCTCTGCACAGTGTGCACCTAAAGCTACCTGAAGAAAATGAGTGGTGTTCTTCTGATCCTATTAGTACAGTACCACAGGCAGCTGTAGTATTTACAAGTTCGTGTAGTGCGTCCTCTGCACAGTGTGCACCTAAAGCTACCTGAAGAAAATTAGTGGTGTTCTTCTGATCCTATTAATACCACAGGCAGGCAGCTACAGTATTTACAGTCAGTGTAGTGTGTCCTCTGCACAGTGTGCACCTAAAGCTACCTGGAGACAATTGCTGTTGTTCTGCTCCTATCAATACCACAGGCAGGCAGCTACAGTATTTACAGTTAGTGTACTGCGTCCTCTGCACAGTGTGCACCTAAAGCTACCTGAAGACAATTACTGGTGTTCTCATACTAATACTACAGGCAGGCAGTTGATTCTGCTAGCTGCAGTATCAGTATATATACACATCCCAGCTTTGTGCAGCTACATCTCACTGCAGGCCATTAGTATGTCTGGAAGGCCAACAAGGAGAGGCAGACAGTCACAAGCCAATAAAAGAGGGCAAGCATGCTCTGTGTCTAGAGGCAACAGTGCTGGTCGTGGAGAGAGTGCATCCTCATCAGCACGTGGCCCTGGGACACACTTGTTTTTTTCGGCAGCTGGCCGCGTTGAGCCACAACATGCGGAAGACTTGGTAGAGTGGATGACCAAGCCGTCCTCATCCTCCTCATCCTCTTTCACCCAGGCTCAGGGTACTTTGTCTGGCAAAGCAGCTGCCAACGTGGCCTCTTACCTCGGCTCAATGACATCAGTCACTCCTTCCCTAGCCCCACCATGTCCTTCTGAGGAGTCCCCTGAACTGTTTGACCACAGTGTTGGGTACATGCTCCATTAGGATGACCAGCGTTTTGAAGGCTCTGATGATGGTACCCAGCTAGAGGAAGGCAGTAACGTGAGCCCAGAGAGAGGGGGTGCCCAAGAAGGACAGCAATCTGGCAGTCATGTTCCCCCAGCTGCAGCATACTGCCAGCTTTGCTCCAGTGATGAGGAGGGAGGGGATGATGAGGTCACTGACCCCACGTGGGTGCCTGATAGGAGAGAGGAGGAGGAGGAGGAGGCACATCACCAATGAGTAAGGATGCCCTCCAGGGGCCAGCTTAAGGGCAGCACACCGACTGCATCACACCGCAGAGCTCCGCATGTGCAGGGCGCTGCTGTGCGTTATTCCAAAAGTTCTTTGGTGTGGACCTTTTTTGAGACGAGTGCATCAGATCCCACCGCTGCTATTTGCAACATATGTCTCAAGTGTATCTCTCGTGGCCAAAACATCTCTCGCTTGGGCACCACATGCTTGACCAGACATATGTTGACCTGCCATGCGGTTCGTTGGCAAGCGTACCTAAAAGACCCACACCAAAGAACAAAGAATACCTCTCCTTGCTCCTCATCACCTGGGATCTCCAACCCCACTATACCTTCAGTCCTCTCTGAGACCTGCACTGAGAGGAATGAAGGTGTAGAATTAGGTGTGTCACAGCCAAGTACTTGGGGGCAATCTGCTATCGGTACACCGACGTCAGATTGTACCAGGCAAATTTCCCTGCCCCAGTTGCTGCACCGCCGAAAGAAGTTCGCTCCCAGCCATCCACATGCCAAGCGGTTGAATGCTAGCTTGGCTAAATTGCTAGCACTTCAACTGCTGCCTTTTCAGTTGGTAGACTCTGCCCCCTTCCGTGAGTTTGTGCAATGTGCGGTACCTCAGTGGCAGGTTCCCAAACAACACTTTTTCTCATGGAAGGCGATTCCGGCTCTCTAAGGCAATGTCTTGGCCTTGCTGGACAGGGCGGTCAGAGGTAAGGTGCATATTATCGCTGACTCATGGTCCAGCAGGCATGGACAGGGACGTTACCTATCTTTCACCGCGCATTGGGTGACTCTTCTGGCAGCTGGGAAGGATGCAGGACAGGGTGCAGTAGTATTGGAGGTTGTTATGCCACCACGCCTCCAAAATACTACTAGTGGTGATTCTGCCACACCTCTCTCCTCCACCCCCTGCTCTTCTTCTTCCTCCATGGCCTCTTCCTGTGCTGATTTGACTTCGGAACCAGCGGTGCTCCGTAGGCTTTCAAGGGGCTACGCAAGCACGCAGGCCAAAAGATGCCATCCGGTGCTTCAGCTGGTGTGCTTGGGGGACAGGAGCCACACTGGGGCAGAGATTCTGTCAGCTCTGCAGGGGCAGGTTCAGAGGTGGTTGACGCCACGCCAGCTTAAGACAGGTATGGTGGTTTGCGACAATGGCACCAACCTCCTCTCCACCCTCCGACAGAGACAAATGACCCATGTGCCCTGTTTGGCTCACGTCTTTAACTTGGTGGTGCAGAGGTTCTTGGGCAGCTCCTCGGGCTTACAGGATGTCCTGAGGCAGGCCAGGAAAGTCTGTGTGCATTTCCGCAGGTCATATAATGCCACTGCTTGGCTGGCTGACCTCCAAAAGGAATTTAACCTGCCCAAGAACCGCCTAATCTGTGACATGCCCACCAGGTGGAACTCAACGTTGGCCATGCTGCAGCAGCTGCAAACACAGCAGAGGGCCATCAATGAGTACTTGTGCGACTATGGCACCAGGACAGGGACAGGGGAGCTTGTTTTTTTTCCCCATGCCAATGGGCCATGATAAGGGATGCATGCACTGTCCTGTCACCATTTGAGGAGACCACAAGGTTGGTGAGCAGTGACAGTGCAAGCATCAGTGACACTGTCCCCCTTGTCCACCTGTTGGAGCACATGCTGCATGGAATAATGGACAGGGCACTTGAGGCAGAACAGAGGTAGGAAGAGGAGGACTTCCTTACCTCTCAAGGCCCCCTTTATCCAGACAGTGTTCCCGCCTGCCCGCCGATCACACAGGAAGAGGAGGAGGAGGAGGAAGAGGAGGATTGTGTCAGCATGGAGGTGGAGCCTGGCACTTAGCAGCAGTCTTTAAGGGATCATTTACAGTCCCAAGAAACCCATGGACTCGTACGTGGCTGGGAGGAGGTGGCTGCGGATCATGTTGTCCTTAGTTACCCAGAGGACTCCGGACCGAATGCCTCAGCAAACCTACGCTGCATGGCCTCCCTGATCTTGCAAAGCCTGCAGAAGGTTCCTCGTATTCGTGGTATCAAGGAGAGGGATCAATACTGGCTGGCAACCCTCCTTGATCCACATTACAAGGGTAAGGTTACGGACCTTATCTTGCCATCGCAGAGGGAGCAGAGGATGAAACATCTTCGGGAGGCCTTGCAGAAAGGTCTGTGCAACGCATTCCCAGAGACTGGAAGGTTACAAACTCCTGTTCATTGAACAACGTGTTGCTGAGGCTTCAGGCAGTCAAAGAAGAAGCAGTGCAGAAGGTGGCCATCTGACCGATGCGTTCAGACAATTTTTTAGTCCGCAGCCCCAAGGTATGATCGGTTCCAGCAACCATCGCCAGTGTCTGTTTTACATGGTACAGGAATACCTAGGGGCAAGATCTGACTTGGACACTTTTCCCACCGAAAATCCTCTGGGTTACTGGGTCTTGAGGATGGATCACTGGCCAGAGCTTGCACAGTATGCAATTAAGCTACTGGCCTGTCCTGCATCCAGCGTTCTTTCGGAACGCACATTCAGTGCTGCTGGAGGTTTTGTAACCGATCACAGGGTGCGCCAGTCCACCGACTCGGTCAATCGACTGACCTTCATAAAAGAGAATCTTGGATCACCACCAGCTACCAAGCACCTGATGCTGATGTAACCGAATAAATTTTTTTTGAAATGTCAGATCCCTTCAAGACTGCCTATGCTGATGCTGAGTGACTATCCTGTTATGCTGAGTGACGATCCTCTTCCTCCTCAATGATCATGCTGATAGCTTGTAAGAATATTTTTGGTCCTGGGCGCCGCCACCAGTGGCTAAGGCCAAATTTTTCAGCCCCTGTTTAACAGGGGCGTGTAATTACAATTTTTGATGCAATATTTTGCAGGAGGGCTCATTCCTGCGCTCCAACTAGAGTATCTGTGAGGGGTAGCAGTGTTGTGGCACCAGTGCCTAAGGCCCAATTTTTCTGCCCCTGTTCAAAGGGACATGTAATTACAATTCTTGATCTAACATTTCACAGCAGGGCCCGTTTCTGCGTCCACCAAGAGTAACTGTGAGGACTTACAGTGTTGTGGCACCAGCACCACCACCACCAAAGGCCCAATTTTTCTGACCCTGTTCAACAGGGGCATGTAATTACATTTATTGATCTAATATTTCAAAGCAGAGCCCGTTCCTGCACCCACCAAGAGTAACTGTGAGGGCTTACAGTGTTGTGGCAACACCAACACCTAAGGCCCCAATATCTGCAGAGTATATAGGGCAGGCCCCTATTTTCAAACATTCAACTTACAAACGACTCCTACTTGCAAACGGAAAGAGACAACAGGAAGTGATATGAAATCTACCCCTAGGAAGGGAAATTCTCTCCTGTAAGAGTTAATATGGGAAAAACGTGTCTCCTTTCCACGGATGCTTTATCACCAATCCTTGTTTCACTAAAAACCTCAAATTGTCAAAAAACATTTGTCATTGGGACAGAAAGTGAGGTAAAATCTTCTGAAGAGGTGCACAGACAGTAAACAAATGTTATAGGGGTGATAACCCTTCCCTATGTTTTCCAAAAAGCTTAAAAATAGATTTTTTGGCTGGAGCTACACTTTAAAAATGTACCAGTTCAAAATTACAAACAGATTCTACTTAACAACAAACCTACAGTCCCTTGCCTGTATACTGCTGTTCAGAGGGTCTGGGGCCCCACGCCTTTCCTTTTTTTTAATTTGGGTGCGGGGTTCCCCTTAATATCCATACAAGACCCAAAGGGCTTGGTAATGGACTGGGGGGGGTGCCCATGCCGTTTGTCTCAGTGATTTTCATCCATATTGCCGGGACCGGACATTACATTAAAGCCGTAAGCAGTTTTAAATTACTTTTATTACTTTAAAAATGTCATTTTGTGCAGGGACTGTTCTAAGCACGGGAAACACGTGCCACTTTACAGGCATACTATAGACACCCCCCAGGTACGATATTTAAAGAAATATTTCACTTTTTTTTCACTTTAAGCATCATTAAAATCCCTGCTCCCAAAAAAAACGGCAGGTTTTTAAAACTTTTTTTTGCATTGATACATGTCCCCTGGGGCAGGACCAGGGTCCCCAAACCCTTTTTAGGACAATACCATGCAAATTATCCTTTAAAATTAGGACTTTTGATTTCGAACGTTCGAACGTTCGAGTCCCAAAGACTTCAATGGGGTTCTAATGTTCGTGCAAATTTTCGGTCTGTTCGCAGGTTCTGGTGCGAACCGAACCGGGGGGGTGTTCGGCTCATCCCTAATGAGGGTTGTGCATTATAACCTTAAGGATCCCTATACCTCTCACCCCTTCCCATATAATCCCCAGGGTGTTCCTTTTCTAAATACGTGTCCATAAGATCCCATTCACAAGGGCTAAAAAGGAAAAATATATGTGAAACAAGAAAGTCCAAAGGTAACAAATCATCCACGATTCATTTGCTCCACTAGTATCCCCACAATCACAATTCGTAGTGCTTCCACCACCAGGTGACACTAATGCCCTGTACACACGGTCGGACATTAATCAGACATTCCGACAACAAAATCCATGGATTTTTTCCGACGGATGTTGGCTCAAACTTGTCTTGCATACACACAGTCACACAAAGTTGTTGGAAAATCCGATCGTTCTGACCGCGGTGACGTAAAACACGTACGTTGGGACTATAAACGGGGCAGTAGCCAATAGCTTTCGTCTCTTAATTTATTCTGAGCATGCGTGGCACTTTGTGCGTCGGATTTCTGTACACACGATCGGAATTTCTGACAACGGATTTTGTTGTCGGAAAATTTTATAGCAAGCTCTCAAACTTTGTGTGGCGGAAATTCCTATGGAAAATGTGTGATGGAGCCTACACACGGTCAGAATTTCCAACGACAAGGTCCTATCACACATTTTCCATCGGAAAATCCTATCGTTTGTACAGGTCATAAGTATTAAAGCCTCTTATGGGATCCTGTGGACATCATATAGTATGGTCAAATGCGCGTGTTACATCTCCCTTTGAAGGGAAACTCCAAAGCACCAAACGTGATCCAGTCAGGGTTGGTTCAGCAGTAGGGATGAGCTGAACACCCCCCGGTTCGGTTCGCACCAGAACCTGCGAACGGACAGAAAGTTCGCACAAACTTTAGAACCCCATTAAAGTCTATGGGACTCGAACATTCAAAATCAAAAGTGCTAATTTTAAAGGCTAATATGCAAGTTATTGTCCTAAAAAGGGTTTGGGGACCCAGGTTCTGCCCCAGGGGACATGTATCAATGCAAAAAAAAGTTTTAAACACTGCAGTTTTTTCGGGAGCAGTGATTTTAATGATGCTTAGAGTGAAAAAAAAGTGAAATATTCCTTTAACCACTTGCCGCCCGCCATATAGAAGAATGATGGCAGCAAAGTGGTTTCAATACCCTGATTGGGCGTCATTTGACGTCCTCAGGATATTAAGCCGCTGTGCACCCTCGGGGGCGCGCATCATGGCAATCGTTGTTGCGGTGTGTCAGTCTGACACACCACAACTCCGATCTAGGTAAAGAGTCTCTGACGGAGACTCTTTACCACCTGATCAGCCATGTCCAATCACGGCTGACCACCATGTAAATAGGAAGAGCCGGTGATTGGCTTTTCCTCACTCGTGTCTGACAGACGCGAGTAGAGGAGAGCAGATTGGCTGCTCTCCTGACAGGGGGGGGGGTCTGTGCTGATTGTTTATAAGCACAGCCCCCCCTTGGATCCCACCCAGGACCACAATCATGCTGCCCAGGACCACCAGGATGCCCACCCACACTGGACCACCAGGTATGCCCCCCTAAACCTCCAGGGAAATACTAATTTGTGCCCAGGCAGCTGCCAATCAATGCCCACTCACAATGCCTACCAGTGCCACCAGGGATGCCTATCAGTGCCTCATATCAGTGCTGCGTATCAGTGCCATGTATCAATGCCAATCAGTGCCCAGCAGTGCCACCTATCAGTGCCCATCAGTGGCCAGCAGTGCCACCTATCAGTTCCACCCATAAGAACCCATCTTTGCAGCCTTTCAGTGCCCATCAGTGTCACCTATCAGTGCCCAACTGTGCCACCCAAGAGTGCCCATCAGTGCCGCCTATCAATGCCCATCAGTGCTGCATATCAGTGCCACGCATCAGTGCCGCATATCAATGCCCATCGTCAGTGCCCGCTCATTGGTGCCACCTCATAGTTACATAGTTACATAGTAGGTGAGGTTGAAAAAAGACACAAGTCCATCAAGTCCAACCTATGTATGATTATGTGTCAGTATTACATTGTATATCCCTGTATGTTGCGGTCATTCAGGTGCTTATCTAAGTTTCTTGAAGCTATTGATGCTCCCCACTGAGACCACCGCCTGTGGAAGGGAATTCCACATCCTTGCCGCTCTTACAGTAAAAAACCCTTTACGTAGTTTAAGGTTAAACCACTTTTCTTCTAATTTTAATGAGTGGCCACGAGTCTTGTTAAACTCTCTTCTGCGAAAAAGTTTTATTTCTATTGTAGGGTCACCAGTACGGTATTTGTATATTGAAATCATATCCCCTCTCAAGCGTCTCTTCTCCAGAGAGAATAAGTTCAGTGCTCGCAACCTTTCCTCATAACTAAGATCCTCCAAACCCTTTATTAGCTTTGTTGCCCTTCTTTGTACTCGCTCCATTTCCAGTACATCCTTCCTGAGGACTGGTACCCAGAACTGGACAGCATACTCTAGGTGCGGCCGGACCACAGTCTTGTAGAGTGGGAGAATTATCGTTTTATCTCTGGAGTTGATCCCCTTTTTAATGCATGTCAATATTCTGTTTGCTTTGTTAGCAGCAGCTTGGCATTGCATGCCATTGCTGAGCCTATCATCTACTAGGACCCCCAGGTCCTTTTCCATCCTTGATTTCCCCAGAGGTTCTCCCCCAGTGTATAAATTGCATTCATATTTTTGCCACCCAAATGCATTATTTTACATTTTTCTACATTGAACCTCATTTGCCATGTTGTTGCCCACCCCATTAATTTGTTCAGATCTTTTTGCAAGGTTTCCACATCCTGCGGAGAAGTTATTGCTCTGCTTAGCTTAGTATTGTCTGCAAATACATAGATTGAACTGTTTATCCCATCCTCCAGGTCATTTATAAACAAATGAAATAGAATTGGTCCCAGCACAGAACCCTGGGGAACCCCACTACCCACCCCTGACCATTCCGAGTACTCCCCATTTATCACCACCCTCTGAACGCGCCCTTGTAGCCAGTTTTCAATCCATGGAAAACATATACATGTGAAAATTCACCAAATTAAGCCAAAACCATATAACAAAACAAAAATCCGATGACATATATCACATATGTAACAGAGTCCCCAAATAAATGCTTTCAAATCTTCTATCAATTGCCGTGATTGGCGTGCTCCTGTGTTCCTTCAATATGCATAAAGTGACTGTGTGATCCACCACCACCTGTAAGATTGGCCACTCACCAGATACTTCTCTAATAATACACCTTTGGTTCATTCATGGGATAACCACTCCACTTTAGAAAACCTCTTCAACGACTATAGTTGGACTTTAGTGTTCCTCATATAAAATATGGATAAAACGATCATCGCGCAATACGTTTTAAAACTGTTTATTATGTAAAAACAAAGAAGAAGTGTACACTCACATTTAAAAGTGCCCTCGAGCCGGCACAGAGCTTATCCAGCAGTTAGGGACGGGTGTAGGAACTGTAGCCTGGTTCGCCTATGTGCAATGTGCGACCTCCGTGTTCCGCTTGCGTTCCACCCCTCGTATTCGTTCGCGTCCTCACCAGCCACGACCGTTTCCGATCACGTGGGCAAAAAATCTCCCAGCAGCCTCTACGCGTTTCGCATCATAGTATGCGTCATCAGGAAGCTTCCTGATGACGCATACTATGATGCGAAATGCGTAGAGGCTGCTGGGAGATTTTTTGCCCACGTGATCGGAAACGGTCGTGGCTGGTGAGGACGCGAACGGATACGAGGGGTGGAACGCAAGCGGAACACGGAGGTCGCACATTGCACATAGGCGAACCAGGCTACAGTTCCTACACCCGTCCCTAACTGCTGGATAAGCTCTGTGCCGGCTCGAGGGCACTTTTAAATGTGAGTGTACACTTCTTCTTTGTTTTTACATAATAAACAGTTTTAAAACGTATTGCGCAATGATCGTTTTATCCATATTTTATATGAGGAACACTAAAGTCCAACTATAGTCGTTGAAGAGGTTTTCTAAAGTGGAGTGGTTATCCCATGAATGAACCAAAGGTGTATTATTAGAGAAGTATCTGGTGAGTGGCCAATCTTACAGGTGGTGGTGGATCACACAGTCACTTTATGCATATTGAAGGAACACAGGAGCACGCCAATCACGGCAATTGATAGAAGATTTGAAAGCATTTATTTGGGGACTCTGTTACATATGTGATATATGTCATCGGATTTTTGTTTTGTTATATGGTTTTGGCTTAATGTGGTGAATTTTCACATGTATATGTTTTTCATTTTAGGTTAGCTATATATATATATATTCTTTTCATAATTAAAAGGTAGGATATGTGAATATTGGAAAGGGTGCATAGATGGGAGCAGCGCATTCACACATAAAAAAAAAAAAAAAAAACAACACTTTTAGTCCATTCCTATGAAAGGTTTTTTGAATGCAGCAGCCAAAAAAATCACTATTAAATTGATTGAAATATTGGTTTTGCGCCGGTGACACACACATATTAGTTTTCAATCCATGTACTCACTCTATGGTCCATGCCAACGGACCTTATTTTGTACAGTAAACATTTATGGGGAACTGTGTCAAATGCTTTTGCAAAATCCAGATACACCACGTCTACGGGCCTTCCTTTATCTAGATGGCAACTCACCTCCTCATAGAAGGTTAGTAGATTGGTTTGGCAAGAACGATTCTTCATGAATCCATGCTGATTACTGCTAATGATACCGTTCTTATTACTAAAATCTTGTATATAGTCCCTTATCATCCCCTCCAAGAGTTTACATACTATTGATGTTAGGCTAACTGGTCTGTAATTCCCAGGGATGTATTTTAGGCCCTTTTTAAATATTGGTGCTACATTGGCTTTTCTCCAATCAGCTGGTACCATTCCAGTCGGTAGACTGTCTGTAAAAATTAGGAACAACGGTCTGGCAATCACTTGACTGAGTTCCCTAAGTACCCTCGGATGCAAGCCATCTCGTCCCGGTGATTTATTAATGTTAAGTTTCTCAAGTCTAATTTTAATTCTGTCCTCTGTTAACCATAGAGGTGCTTCCTGTTTTGTGTCATGAGGATAAACACTGCAGTTTTGGTTACTGAAGCCCCCCGATTCACTCGTGAAGACTGAGGAGAAGAATAAATTCAATACCTTCACCATCTCCCTATCCTTTGTAACCAGATGTCCTTCCTTATTCTTTATGGGGCCAATATGGTCTGTCCTCCCTTTTTTACTGTTTACATACTTAAAGAATTTCTTGGGATTTTTTTTGCTCTCCTCGGCTATGTATCTTTCATGTTCTATCTTAGCCGTCCTAATTGCACCCTTACATTTCTTGTTGCATTCTTTATAAAGTCTGAATGCTGAGGATGATCCCTCAACCTTGTATTTTTTGAAGGCCTTCTCCTTTGCTTTTATATGCATTTTTACATCGGAGTTAAGCCATCCAGGACTTTTGTTCACTCTTTTAAATTTATTACCCAATGGGATACATTGGCTAATGCCCTTATTTAATATACTCTTAAAGCAAACCCATCTCTCCTCCGTATTCTTTGTTCCTAATATTTTATCCTAATTTTTGCCTTTTAGCAAGGTTTGTAGTTTAGGGAACTTGGCTCTTTTAAAATTCAGTGTCTTTGTATTCCCTTTATGTTTCCTATTTGTGTGATTTATACTGAAACTAATTGACCTGTGATCGCTGTTACCTAAATTGCCCGTATTTCCACATCCGTGATCAGGTCTGTATTGTTTGTAATCAGTAGATCCAGTAATGTTTTATTTCTAGTTGGTGCGTCTACTATCTGACCCATAAAATTGTCCTGCAAGACATTAAGGAATTGGCGAGCCTTAAATGAATGTGCAGTTCTCTCCGCCCAGTCTGGATAATTAAAATCGCCCATTATGATAACACTTCCCATCCTTGCTGCTAATCCAAATTGTGATAGGAGATCTGTTTCCACTTCCACCCTCAGGTTAGGGGGCCTATAGCATACTCCCAGTATTATTTTCCCCTTAGCTTCATCCCTTTGGAGCTCTACCCATAAGGATTCTACCTCCTCCCTAGCTCCCTCAGTGATGTAATCTCTCACATTCACTTGTACATTATTCTTGATATATAGGCATACGCCTCCCCTTTTTTACACTCTCTATCCTTGCGGTAAAGGGTATACCCTTGAATGTTTGCCAGCCAATCATGAGAGCTGTTGAACCAGGTCTCTGAAATTCCCACAAAATCCAAATCCTCCTCTTACAACAGTATCTCTAGTTCACCTATCTTGTCCGCCATGCTCCTGGCATTGGTGAACGTGCCACATAGTTTAGACCGGTCACATATTGTCCTTGTATTGAGTGTTTCGAGATTGCAACTAGGACTTGCTACTATACTTTCCTTGTGTTTTTGTGCTTTGGTCAACCTACCACTAATGCCCCCAATACTACCCTCTGGAATATCTTCCGCGCTGACTATCTCTACCTCTGGACCCTCCCCTCCCCTCCCTGAAGAGGAGACACGTTTTTCCCATATTAACTCTTACAGGAGAGAATTTCCCTTCCTAGGGGTAGATTTCATCTCACTTCCTCTTGTCTCCTTCCATTTGCAAGTAGGAGTCGTTTGTAAGTTGGATGTTTGAAAGTAGGGGCCTGCCCTATATACTCTGCAGAAATTGGGGCCTTAGGTGTTGGTGTTGCCACAACACTGTAAGCCCTCACAGTTACTCTTGGTGGGTGCAAGAACAGGCCCTGCTGTGAAATATTAGATCAATAAGTGTAATTGCATGCCATTGTTGAACAGGGGCAGAAAAATTGGGCCTTTGGTGGTGGTGGTGGTGCCAGAACACTGCAAGTCCTCACAGTTACTCTTGTTGGGTGCAGGAATGGGCCCTGCTGTGAAATATTAGATCAGAATTGTAATTACATGTCCCTGTTGAACAGGGGCAGAGAAATTGGGCCTTAGGCACTGGTGCCACAACACTGCAACCCCTCACAGATGCTATAGTTGGAGTGCAGGAATGAGCCCTGCTGCAAAGTATTGCATCAAAAATTGTAATTAAGTGCCCCTGTTAAACAGGGGCTGAAAAATTGGGCCTTGAGCACTGGTGCTGGTGCCACAACAATGCAGCCCCTCACAGATACTCCATTTGGAGCACAGTAATGAGCCCTGCTGCAAAGTATTGCATCAAAAATTGTAATTACACGCCCCTGTTAAACAGGGGCAGAAAAATTGCCACAACACTGCAACCCCTTACAGATGCTATAGTTGGAGTGCCGGAATGAGCCCTGCTGCAAAGTATTGCATCAAAAATTGTAATTATATGCCCCTGTTAAACAGGGGCTGAAAAATTGGGCCTTGGCCACTGGTGGCGGTGCCCAGAACCAAAAATGTTCTTACAAGCTATCAGCATGAAAATTGAGGAGGAAGGCAGCTCGTCGGATAGACGCCTAATCCGAGAGCTCCGCACCGCTCCGGGCCACAATACACCCTCCAGCCCCGGCCGATATCAATCCCAGCGCATAGGGGAAATGTCCAGGAACCCCAGGATGACAGGGGGTTCTGCCAGGAGAGACCTATCCATAGCCTTATCCTCCGGACCGGGTCCCACAGCCTCAGCCAAGATGGCGTCGGCCGCTGTCACACGAGGAGGAAAACAGGAGACAGAGCTGGAAAGGGAGGACACCTTTGCAGACATGGAGGACATCTCAGCAGGGCTGGCGGGCCCCACAGTGAGTACCCACTCTCATGGATACTTATCTCCTACCTCCACAGAGTCCTTGATCAGCAGGACCCTGGATGATATGCCCCTCTCCCCCATGGAAGAGCTCATAGCCACCCCAGAGGCTGGCAAAGCATACACACAGGGCCTACCTTCCACGTCTCAGGACTTTTCTGCTTTGATGACAATGTTTGCTACAATGCTCTCCAGGGGTCTTTCACAGACTGCCAACCAAATCACTACTACCATCCACGCTGACTTACAGCAATTAGGGGCAAGAATTGAAACAATATAAATTAAAGCAGTCCAAACTGTAACTAGGGTGAACCAGAACACAGCCAGAATACAAGATTTACAAGACTAGCTTGAGAATGCATTATCCAAAATTGACGATCTCGAAAACCGTTCGAGGAGATACAATTTCCGCATCAGAGGAGTCCCTGAATCCCTCAAAGACACCGATCACATTGTGAGATCATTTATTAAGGAACTCATCCCCAGCATCCCAGACCACCACCTTGAAATGGACCAAGCTCACAGAGCACTACAACCTCCCCACCAAGATGGCCTCCCAAGAGACATCATAGTTAAACCTCACGTCTACAAAGTAAAAGATAAGGTGATGCAACGCTCTCGTGCTGAAGGGGCCCTAACGTTCCAAGGCCATCCCATACAAGTCTTCGCGGACTTATCCCCACTTACTATGCAAAAAAGAAGATTGCTGAAACCGCTCCTGTTGTTGCTTAACCAGAAAGCGATCACCTACAGATGGTCCTTCCCCTTTTGCCTAACATTCTCCTTCAACAACAAACCGTACGGCTTCTCATCGTTTTTGGAGGGGGAAAAACTTCTGTGCCAGCTGGGCCTCATCTCCCAGGAACCAGAATCCACGCTTTCCGGCACGGGTCCCAACTCGTCCTCAAGAGACCACCCCCATCCAGCCCCATCGCTCCTATGTGGCAGAAGCACTTATCCAAAAAATCCAAGGAATCCAGGCCCCCCTAACCAAAGCTTGAGGCCCGGGTACCTTCTGGACCCATTTTTATACCTATTCGATCCATCCAGATCCTCTGAGGAACAGTTTTTCACCACTACTCGATGGCTACGCCAGACGTAGCGCCTCTTACCCCGACTATATAGTCGGGACTTTTGGAACAATTGTTCCTGTACGATTTTTTATTTTTTTTGTCCAAGAAAATTTTCTTGTTCTGGTTAACTTTGCAAAGTTTTCAGTTTTTTGGTTTTGTTCTTCTGTTGCAATACATATAGACACCTACATTGATGTACAACACGATTGTGTGCTCAGTACCCCTTACATCGTCTGATCAACCATATAATATTAGATAGTAGCTTAAGGAGGTCATTCCTCCCCCAGACAATATACTTAACCTACTATTGTTCCCTTTCCGATTGTGGCGGGCCCCTCCCACGCTCCTGAGTCTTTCCAGTTTGGCCCCCACTACAGGGACCTTGGCCGCCTCGGCAGTTTGGGAGGACCTTTCCCGTCGGGGTAATCTTTATACTGTTAGGGGCCCTGCCCACATGCACTAAAATGTTAAGGTGCTGGGAGATGGCCGGAGCGGATGCCCTGCGCCTCCGCATGTCTCTGACCGGGAAGAGGATTCCTTTCTTTTCTCAGCCGGTGACTGTTATCCCCCCCCCAGACCTTGGGGGGGCTTGTGTTTTGTTTTTGGGGAAAGGGATGTTGGTGTGTGAGAATGGGTTCTCACATGCCACTGGGATTTGGGCATTTATTTTCCACCCATTATTGGATGTTAACATGTTATCTATCTCATGCTTCCTCCTAGACGGTCCTCATCTTCTCTCTTCTTCCTTCATTCCTTCTTCTCTCCTCCCTCGAAGGTCACCTAGAAGTCCACTCCCTTCCAAATCGGAGGTTATCAGATGCTTTTCACAAGGTAAGTCCCACTCAGTCTTGGTAGATACCCCCTCCTCTGATCCATGCACGTAAATGATACAAAACTACCACAAATACGCATAGTATTACATAATGTTCAAGGCGTTAACTCACCCGTAAAAAGGAGAAAACTTTTCCAACTTTATCAATCCCAAAAATATGATATCCTGCTGCTCCAGGACACCCACTTCCCCAGATCTTACAATCCATCTTTTCTTCACCAACACTTCCCCCAATTTTATCTATCCAATATGGAGAATAAAACAAAAGGGGTGGCCATTTGTTTTTCCAAACATTTAAATTTCGCTATGTCACATTTCTTCAGGGACCCATCAGGCAGATACATTCTGGTAAAGGGGACCATTGGAACGCTATATTCTTTTGTCTCATACTATTCCACGAATAAGGCGCAAGACAATTTTTTTTGCCTCAATGATGCAGTCTCTCACACCTCAACTGGAGGAAATCACCATTCTCGGAGGAGACTCGAACATAACGTTTGATCTGGCTCTAGACAAATCGGGATCAAGCCGGCCTCATTCCAGGAGTCCCCCCAAACATAGTATAGAAATTTCCAAACTCCTCTTTGATTCAGGATTAGTTGACATTTGGAGGGAACTCAACCCCCATACCAAAGATCATACTCATACTCATTACTCTGCCCCTCACCAGACCTATGCCAGGATAGATCATGTTTTCCTCCAAGCGACACACATACCCCTCGCAGTAAAATCATCTATCAAAGAATCACCTATCTCAGATCACTCCATGGTCACTATCGCCCTACGCCACACCAATAACACCCAAAAAGAATTTAAATGGCGACTTAACGAATCGTTACTAAGTAATCTGGTCCACTGCACACTGCTAGCGAAGGAACTCAAAGAATACTTTCACACGAATGACACGTAGATAATCTCCTCAGCTACTCTATGGACAGCCCACAAAGCGGTAATGAGGGGCAAAATCATCCAGCTTACATCCCGTATTGAAAAAGAACACAGAGTCGAGATTGAGAGCCTTACTAAAGAATACCAAGAATCTTGTAAGCGTAACAAACGTGACCACACTCAGTCCTCTCAACAAAAACTAGAAGCAGACAGGCTGAGGCTCAACCTGGCCCTCACTACGGAGGCTGAGAAGCACCTCCGTTGGTTGGGAGCAAGGTTTTACTCTCAAAAAGATAAGATTGGGTCCAAATTAGCCACCAAGCTTTCCCCTAAACTTCGTCAGATGGCATTCTCCAAAATCCGATTACCGTCAGGCGCACTCACACAAAATCCACAAAGTATCATGGAATGTTTCCATGACTTCTATGCTTCCCTTTATAGGAAAAATGAATCAGGCCCCAACTCCCACCTTGAGGAGTTTCTCGACTCCGTCTCACTTCCCAAACTTTCAAAGGATCACATTGATCTATTGGAATGACCCATTACTCCCATAGAAATCAGTGATACCATCAAATCTCTTAAACGTGGATTTGCCCCGGGCCAGGATGGTTTCTCTGTGGGCTACTACAAAAAATTCTCTGACACCCTGACTCCTTACCTGGCCAGATTTTTTAACTTCCTTCAAAAAGGTTCTCCCCTGGATAAATCCCTGAACCTAGCATATGTTTCAGTTCTTCCCAAACCAGGAAAAGACCCCACTCTAACTGGCAACTATCGCCCGATCTCTCTGATTAACAACAATCTCAAACTGCCAAATTTTTTTTTAGCAAACTGTCTTTCCTCTTTCATAGCCCAGTATGTTCACCAAGACCAAGCGGGATTCAGGGCCCTGACCAGGTGAGAAGGGCTATTGATGTAGTGTCCCTTTTGGGATCGCAATAGGACAGGGGAACCCCTCAAGAGGGTTTTTTGCTTTCCATTGATCTTCAAAAAGCATTTGACACAGTTACATGGCCATATATTTTTAAGGTCCTGGAAAGATGGGGTTTAGGCCCTAATTTCCTAGGCATTCTACACTCCCTCTACTCTAATCCAAGCGCTCAGGAAAAATTGCAGGGCAGATACTCTGACACATGAAAAAAGGAAGACACATATAAAAAGAGACAAGAAAGGCTGCACACCCCGAAATTGGATTAAAGAAAAATTATTTTCCCCATGGGCTTTAAAACAGCAATGCACATAATGAAAGGAAGTTCTTAATGGATGTATAAAAAGTTTTATCCAATATCATGGTTTGAAGTAAAGTATAGAGAATCATCTGGTACAGTAACACACATCTTATTCCCCAGTGCAGTAACAAACACATATTAATACACATAGTTAGGTTACATAATGTTACATAAATAGCAAGCCCCGATGCGTTTCGACCTGTATATGGTCTCTTCAGGGGGACAGTTGGATCGCTAAGTGGTGGAATGGGTGTTCTCTAGTCCAGGATATGTGCTGAGGGCCAATGGAAACACCGGAGGGCTCGGGGGGCCACCCTCACCCTCCCAGGAGAGCCAGCCTCAGGGGGCTTACAAGGAGCCACACTTAGCGCGCCCCCCGGGAGGGGGGGGGAGGGGAGATGATGGGGAGGAGCCCACACCTGCAACAGAAACCCAAGAATAGCCATGTATTAGTTAGAGGAAGTTTAATAATTAACTTGGTAATGTACTGAGTGTTTCCAATTTGTCTATGTGGAGACTGGCGTTGGATAGGATTTTTACTATGTAAATATATTGAGATGTTAATTCCATCCAATAAATGTAATCGACAAAATTTAATGATCATGTGATCCAACAATGCAGTGGTATGGTAGGTCTATTATAATGGATAGGTAAATAAGAAGGATGAAATGGGTGAAAAAGAGGGGGAAAGGTGTGTGTGTGTGAAAAAAAAAAAAAAAACCAACAACAACGATGGCTTAAATGGAGAGGAGTGCATTATGTGGTGGAGGATAGTGTGAATGAGGTGGTGCATGGTGTGGTAACATGACATGGTGCTTGCTTGGTGCCTGCTGTGTGAAAACAAAAATGAAAAGTAAACTAAAAAGTAAAAAAAGTCTAAAATTAGGTGAAAAGCCAATCAAAATGTGAAAATGTGTATGTAGGGTGGTGGAAAGTGCTGTGTGGAATAAAGGTGAAATAACAAGAAGTTTACCTTATCAGTTGTAAAAATCGTGTAGGCTGGAGGTAATGCAGGACTTGTTGAAAAGTTCAATGTGATAAGCTTGGTGGCGATCATGCAAAAATAGGGGCTCTAGTGTAGAAAGAACCTGGCAGCAGTAGCATTCATCCTGGCCTGCAGGAGATCATGATCTGATTGTCAGGCCTCCAGTCTCCCTTTATATCCAAATTCAGGCAAATGGGATAATCATGTGCAGGTGCAGACCCCCCACCCACACCGCCCACAAGAAAAAAAAAAAACAAAAAAAAAACCCGGAAGGATTGGTGCTGGAACCGCTGATGGAGCGGCCCTGTGTGGCTCCCTCGGCGTTCCGGAAGGCCAACAGGCCCCGACCACTGTCGTCATCTCCGCCGCAATGCGCGTGACGTCATGACGTTGTGCGCAAGCCGGGCCCTTACAGGCACTCCGCCAAACGTCCGGAGATGAACACGGGACGCCGCCGGCAGGATAGAGCTCACCTTAACTGCAGCGATGACAAAAAAGGGGGCACGCAAAGGAATTCGCATGCCCCCCTCCTTTTCCTGCCGGGAAGCCGCGAGGGGTCAGACTCATCCCAAGAAGGGAGAGGGGGCACCACCAACACCCGCCAGTCCAAAAAACTGCCCTCAAAGCAAAAACAAAATACTAGGGATGGTGTCAGTAGAACATGAATGATTGACTTTGTGGGATCACCAACATAGCACACAGCAAATGTTGATGGTCTGGTATGTTTTTTGTTTGTTTTTACATTTTTTACATTTTTTATTTTTTACATGGGCTGTGTGTTAGTTCCAGGTCCCCACGTTCCTGCATCGAATGTCAGTATGAGATAGGTAGAATATAAATAGAGTTTGTCAGCAATTGCCATATAAGGCAATTGAATATCATGCAGTGTGGGGGTCTAAGTTAGATTCCCCCTCATGCATGGGGTTGTTAAAAATTGACCAAGTGGGAACAATTGATTAACAATGTGCAGGATACGTGAAGAGAAGGAAACACACAGCCCATGTCTTATCTCTAATGTGTCAAGGTGGGGAGGGGTGTTTAACCACCCAAAATTGAAATATGAAAAAAGGAAGACACATATAAAAAGAGACAAGAAAGGCTGCACACCCCGAAATTGGATTAAAGAAAAATTGTTTTCCCCATGGGGCTTTAAAACAGCAATGCACATAATGAAAGGAAGTTCTTAATGGATGTATAAAAAGTTTTATCCAATATCATGGTTTGAAGTACAGTATAGAGAATCATCTGGTACAGTAACACACATCTTATTCCCCAGTGCAGTAACAAACACATATTAATACACATAGTTAGGTTACATAATGTTACATAAATAGCAAGCCCCGACGCGTTTTCGACCTGTATATGGTCTCTTCAGGGGGACAGTTGGATCGCTAAGTGGTGGAATGGGTGTTCTCTAGTCCAGGATATGTGCTGAGGGCCAATGGAAACACCGGAGGGCTCAGGGGGCCACCCTCACCCTCCCAGGAGAGCCAGCCTCAGGGGGCTTACAAGGAGCCACACTTAGCGCGCCCCCCGGGAGGGGGGGAGGGGAGATGAGGGGGAGGAGCCCACACCTGCAACAGAAACCCAAGAATAGTCATGTATTAGTTAGAGGAAGTTTAATAATTAACTTGGTAATGTACTGAGTGTTTCCAATTTGTCTATGTGGAGACTGGCGTTGGATAGGATTTTTACTAACACACAGCCCATATAAAAAATAAAAAATGTAAAAAATGTAAAAACAAACAAAAAACATACCAGACCATCAACATTTGCTGTGTGCTATGTTGGTGATCCCACAAAGTCAATCATTCATGTTCTACTGACACCATCCCTAGTATTTTGTTTTTGCTTTGAGGGCCGTTTTTTGGACTGGCGGGTGTTGGTGGTGCCCCCTCTCCCTTCTTGGGATGAGTCTGACCCCTCGCGGCTTCCCGGCAGGAAAAGGAGGGGGGCATGCAAATTCCTTTGCGTGCCCCCTTTTTTGCTCATCGTTGCAGTTAAGGTGAGCTCTATCCTGCCGGCGGCGTCCCGTGTTCATCTCCGGACGTTTGGCGGAGTGCCTGTAAGGGCCCGGCTTGCGCACAACGTCATGACGTCACGCGCATTGCGGCGGAGATGACGACAGTGGTTGGGGCCTGTTGGCCTTCCGGGACGCCGAGGGAGCCACACAGGGGCCGCTCCATCAGCGGTTCCAGCGCCAATCCTTCCGGGTTTTTTTTTTTTTTCTCTTGTGGGCGGTGTGGGTGGGGGGTCTGCACCTGCACATGATTATCCCATTTGCCTGAATTTGGATATAAAAGGAGACTGGAGGCCTGACAATCAGATCATGATCTCAGTTAATTAAAAAATTTGAAATAAGAGGAAAATTCAGAAGCACCACATCCCATATAGTAAGTTTAGAAAATGGAAAGAGGGCATTGAGGCCTATTGTGTAGGCCTCAGGGATTTTTAACGGTGCTGAGATCAAAAATATACAGAGTGTATCATAAAATAATATTTTATTTAAACAGTCTCATTAAAAACAGACATAGGCAAAAGACAATAAACAAAAACGAAATGGGGTAATTCTTTGATACAAAAATTAATACCACTTTCTCAACATGTTTCGCTTTCATAAGCTTCTTCAGGAGACATATTTGTGATATTAAAGTCAGCTATGAAAGATAGAGAAAATATATATGTAAACAATACACGTATATATCTGCTTGTACATCATACAGTCATAATTTATCTTTATCTTTAAATATAGGCAAAGTATTAAACAAAGAATAAAAAGAGTAAGCAAGTCTTTATATATCTGTAGACATCACATGTTCAAATATGAAGTATAAAGTGTATACGAAAAAAAAAAAAAAAAAAAAAAAGAAAAAAACGAGAAGTTCCATATGTCATATATGTATACTGTCATCATTCAATTTGAATAGGGGGGCTTACCTTTGCAAAAGGATATGAATTAGAGAAGGAAAAAGGGGGGGTAATGGCAAATGCTTTCTCCTCAGTCCTCACCCTCCAAAAGAGGCATGCAGAGAGGGATAAAAATAAGAATTCTCTAAGAAGAGAAAGATTAAAATCAGTATGTGTGTACAGATATGGTCAATTTGGATTAAGGTGCACTAGTCAGTAACATTATATATAAGGATGAAAAGAAATCAGGAAAATACCTCCGGTAGAATCAATTGGGAATGACAGAAGTTACATCCAAATGATGAGGATAGCGAAATTGCTACAAATGTAAAAGAACGGTTCTGGTATTTTAGTGGAGTGACAGTCAGGGATGGGGGCAGTGTGTGTCCATACGCAGCTGATGGATGAGCTGGACCTGGAGGTATTGCTGCACACTCTCACAGAGAACCTGAAGGGTATAAGTATAATCGGAGGGTATATTAAAATGTCATATAGACTAAAGTGCATCGTTACTGAAAATAAGGGGGTAGATGAGAAAACTTACTGTTGGTAGTTAGTATCCCGTTCGGGAGTCCCGTTGTTCGTTAGGAGAGTGTCTGCCCCATGTATCAAACAAGAGAGTGACAGAGGTTAGCGGTGAAACGAAGCCCCGCTTTTAAACCTCTCCAGCGTGACGACGTCTGACTCGTCATCACGCTGCGGACTGAAGGAGACACCTGCGCATGCGCACGTATCCGATTCCTATTCAGGAAATAACATGGGTGACGTCAGGCGTTACAGGGCGACCCGCGGCCATCTTGGGAAATCCTGTGCCCTGAGTCTGATACTAAGGAGGCTCACAGGGCTCAAAAAAGTAAAAATGTAGGTTCTACATAATATGTAATGACGCGGTTGGGGTAAATGGTCTCTGAGGGAGCGTAACTGTAACACAACCGTATTTGGAAATCCTATATCCTGTATTTTACTTTTAAATCCAATCCAATCCAAAGATGATAACAATGATATGGTAGCATAGTGGTGCCGTGTATATAAATCGGAAACGAGAAAAGCAGCATTTGGTGTCTAGAAACGGGCAGCATAACCATCAAAACATTGATTGGGAATTGATTAGCTAAGTGCCCGGGGTGTCCGTGCATACCAAAGGGAATAGAGGGAAGGAGACCGAGGGTAAAGCATAAGCCCATACCACACTCTAAATCATAGAGTGAATAAATATAAAAAAAAAAATAATAAAAAATTGAAAAGGTATGTATAAATTTAAATTAATCCTTCAGTCAGTTACATCAATCAATTATATATGGAAAAAAAAAAAAATCTATAAATAAAAGAGATTATAAAATTATTATAAAAAAGGTTTGTAACTCAGGGCATCATTTAGGCCAGGATATTTTAAAGCATTAAGGGTGACAATCCACTTGGTTTCACGTTGTAATAAGATTTTATCATAGTCCCCCCTCTTTCATTTGGGGGGACATGTTCCAAGGCATAAAAGTGCATCATCCTATCATCAAATTGGTGATGGAGACCCATATGTCGGCTTATAGGGGTCTCCATCTTCTTTTTACACACTAGGGAGACATGGTCTCTAATCCGGTGGAAAAAGGGGCGTTTAGTTTTCCCCACATAATATGCATTGCATTCACATGTCATTATATAAACTACGCCTATGGATTGGCATGTAGCTAGAAAGTTGGGACTATACAGCTGACCATTGGGAAGAATGATATTGCGAGATGCATAGATATATCTGCAAAAATCACATTTGTGGCAAGGTTTAGTGCCATTATTTTTGGTATGGATTGTAGGTCGTGGGGCATGATGGCTGTGTACTATACGATCTTTGATTGATCGAGATCGTCGAAACGTAATCTCAGGATAGTCTTTCAGGTGTTTGGACACCCTAGGGTCACCCATCAGCAAATACCAGTGCTTTTGCAGCAAATCTCGCATTTGCCGATGTTGTCCGGAGAAGGTGGTAATCATTCTCAGACCTGGGGGTGATTTTGGTTTTGTAGGCCTATAGATTAGTTGACTGCGTTGGCTTCTTTTAGCTCTGAGATAGGCTCTTTTTAAACATTTGTTACTGTAGCCCCGGGTTTTTAGACGTTCCCTCAGTGCCCTGGCCTCGGATTCAAAATGGATATTTTCACTGCAATTTCTCCTCAGTCTTAGGTACTGTCCATAGGGGACATTATCTATGAGTGGTTGGGGATGAGAGCTGGCAGCATGCAGGAGTGAATTTCCCGCTGATGCTTTTCGAAAGAGAGTGGTCCCTATGGTTCTATCTGGGTTAATAAAAAGGGTGACATCCAAAAAAGTTAAGGTGGTTAGACTTGCTTCCATGGTGAAGGTTAAATTATAGGGATTGGTTTTCAAACCCTCAAAAAAGGACGCGAGATCTTCTCTGCTGCCAGTCCATATTAGGAATACATCATCAATATATCGTTTCCATATTGATATGTTTTCCATTAGGTTTTTCAAATCTTCCCTAAATAAAAGGCTTTGCTCCCACTCCCCCAGGTACAGGTTCGCATAGGTGGGGGCACATCTGGTCCCCATAGCGACCCCCTGCACCTGGAGGTAGTGGGAGCGAGCAAACAAAAAGATATTGTTCGTAAGAATGAACCTCAGGAGATCCACAATGAAGCTCCTGTAGGTCTCGGGGACATCCCCATCTCTAGAGATGAAGCCCTCCACAACTGCCACCCCTAAATGATGGGGGATGGAGTTGTAGAGGGCCTCCTTGCTTACTCTTTTTATTCTTTGTTTAATACTTTGCCTATATTTAAAGATAAAGATAAATTATGACTGTATGATGTACAAGCAGATATATACGTGTATTGTTTACATATATATTTTCTCTATCTTTCATAGCTGACTTTAATATCACAAATATGTCTCCTGAAGAAGCTTATGAAAGCGAAACATGTTGAGAAAGTGGTATTAATTTTTGTATCAAAGAATTACCCCATTTCGTTTTTGTTTATTGTCTTTTGCCTATGTCTGTTTTTAATGAGACTGTTTAAATAAAATATTATTTTATGATACACTCTGTATATTTTTGATCTCAGCACCGTTAAAAATCCCTGAGGCCTACACAATAGGCCTCAATGCCCTCTTTCCATTTTCAGATCATGATCTCCTGCAGGCCAGGATGAATGCTACTGCTGCCAGGTTCTTTCTACACTAGAGCCCCTATTTTTGCATGATCGCCACCAAGCTTATCACATTGAACTTTTCAACAAGTCCAGCATTACCTCCAGCCTACACGATTTTTACAACTGATAAGGTAAACTTCTTGTTATTTCACCTTTATTCCACACAGCACTTTCCACCACCCTACATACACATTTTGATTGGCTTTTCACCTAATTTTAGATTTTTTTTACTTTTTAGTTTACTTTTCATTTTTGTTTTCACACAGCAGGCACCAAGCAAGCACCATGTCATGTTACCACACCATGCACCACCTCATTCACACTATCCTCCACCACATAATGCACTCCTCTCCATTTAGGCCATCGTTGTTGTTGTTTTTTCTTTTTTTTTTTTTCACACACAGACCTTTCCCCCTCTTTTTCACCCATTTCATCCTTCTTATTTACCTATCCATTATAATAGACCTACCATACCACTGCATTGTTGGATCACACGATCATTAAATTTTGTCGATTCTCCGTGTCAACGTTTCAAAATCCGCAGCCCTAAACATCTCAATATCCCCAGACCTTCTTAAACGCCTACAGACACATTTCTCTTTCACCTGGTGCTTTACACATATTCCCTATTTAGGCATCAACCTGACTTCTAGATATACAAGAACATATTTGGGGGGCACACCATACAATGCGTTTAAATTCAAGATGGTGCTGCTATAAGACCTACAAACAGTACAAAATATTTTACAGCGCACACATACAAGAATGACATTTCCTGCAGGGCTAGTTAAAAACACCTGAACATATTCAAAAAATACGGGGTTTGGTCACACTATATGGTCATATAGTGCTAAGCCCACTTACTGCGACAAAGTACCCCGAATTAGTGGGTCCTACACTAGTAATAGAATGGAAGATCCTTTGTCTCAACCATGGGAGCTGAACTCCTCTATGTGGGAGAACTAAAAGGGATACATCCTAAACACTGGTGGCCACTAAATAGGAGGTAATGACTCCTAGATATGACACGCTATTCGTTGCCAATTACGCCCCGATGTTCAAAAAACTTGAAGCAGACATGTCTGCGTGGTCCAAACATGATCTATCCTGGCTGACCAGAGTGAACTCCATAAAAATGACTCTACTTCCTCGTCTCCTGTACCTCTTCCGTTCCCTTCCTATCCCAATTAAGAAAGCGCAACTCCTGCGATTTCAATCTTCCATCCTGAGATTCATCTGGGGATCCAAGGGTAGACGATGCTCCAAGGAAACACTTTATAGACTAAAAATCCAAGGAGGACTTGCACTCCCTAACATTTGGTTGTATTACCAAGCAGCGCAAATCGCTCAGATCTCCATAGCATATTCTAGGGGCCCTAAACCAGACTGGCTACGGATGGAAAGGCAAGCGACGCCGTGACACACAATAGATTACTTGCTTTGGGCTCATCCCTGCCTTAGACCGGTGATATTAGCCCCAACACTCTCTCACTCGATGTCCTTGTGGGATAGGCTGCAAAAACACACCTCCCTAACTTCGCACATTCGCCCACTTGCTCACTTATTTAACAACCCAGAATTTCCCCCAGGCCAAAACATACATGCATTCAAATGGTGGCTTGATAAAGGCCTCTACAGGATTGGACACTTCCTAAACTCCAGTGGGCCCCTTACTATCGGTTTCTGCAAGAATAAATTAGAAATGCCTGACTCAGAAAGATATAGGTTGCTACAAATTACTCATTTCCTTCATGCCAAATGGTACGATAACTTGGAACCCCCTAATCTAACTGCATACAAGACATGGTGTTCCAACATAAAGGATCAGAGGGGGGTATCTCCATTATCTACACCTCACTTGCCAGTAGTGATAGCAAACTTTCCTACGCTCGAATGTGGGAACAAGACCTGGCAGTTGAGTGGGACTTGAATAACTGGTATCAATGCTTTTACAGATCCTTCAAGGGCATCATGAACATCTCCCTTATGGAAGCTAGCATTAAAATTATCGCACGATGGTACCGAGTGCCTGCCACCCTGGCCAAAATATTTCCAGATTCATCCCCACTGTGTTTCAGGGTATGTGGCCATGAGGGGTCTCTATTCCATGTATGGTGGACGTGCCCACGACTCTGAAACTTCTGGAACAGCTTTTTCCACATACTACGGAAAATCACAGGAGTTGCAGTGCCACAGGTTCCGGAAATAGCACTTCTCAATGTCCAAGTAGATGAAATCTCCAAACACACACAATCTGATCTGATTTTACATGCTCTTAGGTGCCAAAATCACCATTGCCAGGCACTGGAAAAGGCACTCGGTGCCATTAATTGCAATGAAACATAAAATCTCCTGGATCATGGCCCAGGAGAAGATTGTTAGCAAGCTGCTCGACAAAACTCACAAATTTGAACTGATTTGGGAGCCCTGGGCTAAATACGTAGGGATACCAATACTTCCAGACTATCGCACGACCCTGAATAATTCAACATGCTCTAGGTGACCTTCCTTTCCTTTCCTCTCATTGATACTATTCGTCTTACTGATGCTCACTTTTTTTTTCTTTTCCCCTTTCTCTTTCATTCCCTCTCCTTCCTAACATGGAGATGAAGCATCTCCACTAATTCGTTGATTATAGGTGCAAGATGGCCAATATTTTTCAATTGCATTATTGACTGCAGAGGCTAAAGCCAGAATGTAAGGATCCCAGTAATGATAGCCAAATAAAATTCTGACCTGGTTGCTTAGTATATGACTACATGTATCACCATAGCCTCGACTATGAAACCTAAGGGGCAGAACAGGGCATACATGATTCTCCCATTCTAGCGACCATTTTATTATCTAGAGGATTTGTCCGGGTCCGTCCTCTCCACGGTGAGTTCCCCTTGCGGTGGAGAGACGTCCTGACCTGGTCAAGCAACCTCTTTTTCAAGCACTAATTTAACCTTTGTTCGCTTGATCTGGAAGGTTTTACCGCTGCAATCGGTCAGCGGGCTCAAGCGATCTAGTCTCCCTGTTCACGCCTGGACCTCAAGTAATATCTTCACGGGGCCAGTCTGTCTCATACCTCTGCTATGCTTTGTTCAAGTTTTTCTAATGCCCTGTACACACGGTCGGACATTGATCGGACATTCCGACAACAAAATCCATGGATTTTTTCCGACGGATGTTGGCTCAAACTTGTCTTGCATACACATGGTCACACAAAGTTATCGGAAAATCCGATCGTTCTGAACGCGGTGGCGTAAAACACGTACATCAGGACTATAAATGGGGCAGTAGCCAATAGCTTTCATCTCTTAATTCTGAGCATGCGTGGCACTTTTTGCGTCGGATTTATGTACACACGATCAGAATTTCCGACAACGGATTTTGTTGTCGGAAAATTTTATAGCAAGCTCTCAAACTTTGTGTGTCGGAAATTCCGATGGAAAATGTGTGATGGAGCCCACACACGTTCAGAATTTCTGACAACAAGGTCCTATCACACATTTCCTGTCAGAAAATCTGACCGTGTGTACGGGGCATAAGTGTGTTTGATGTATACCTGTATCTCCTTGGTTCTCTCACCTGGATGACCATATCTATTTTTGAATGTAACCTGTATTTTTATATCCTTTAAAATCAATAAAATATTAAAAAGAAAATTGAGCAGGAAGAGGATTGTGACTCAGCATAACAGGATAGTCAGCATCAGCATCAGGTGCTTGGTAGCTGGTGATCCAAGACTGATTCATTTTTATGAAGGTCAGCCGATCGACCGATTTGGTGGACAGGTGCACCCTGTGCCTCCAGCAGCACTGAATGTGCGTTCTGAAAGAACGCTGGATGCAGGACAGGCCAGTAGCTCAATTGCATACTGTGCAAGCTCTGGCCAGTGATCCATCCTCAAGACCCAGTAACCCAGAGGATTTTCGGTGGGAAAGGTGTCCAAGTCTGATCTTGCCCCTAGGTAATACTGCACCATGTGAATCAGACACTGGCGATGGTTGCGGGAACCGATCAGACCTTGGGGCTGCGGACTAAAAAATTGTCTGAACGCATCGGTCAGACAGCCACCTTCTCCACCGCTCCTTCTGTGACTGACCGAAGCCTCAGCAACACGTTGTCCAGGAGGACCAGGAAATTGTAACCTCCCAGGCTCTGGAAACGCATTGCACAAACCTTTCTGCAGGCCTCCCGAAGATGTTTCATCCTCTGCTCCCTCTGCGACGGCAAGATAAGGTCCGCAACCTTACCCTTGTAACGTGGCTCAAGGAGGGTTTCCAGCCAGTAATCATCCCTCCCCTTGATACCACGAATACGAGGATCCTTCCGCAGGCTTTGCAGGATCAGGGAGGCCATGCTGCTGAGGCATTCGGTCTAGAGTTTACTGGGTCACTAAGGACGAAATGATCCGCAGCCATCTCCTCCCAGCCACGTACAAGTCCATGGGTTTCTTTGGACTGTAAATGATCCCTTGAAGACTGCTGCTGATGCTGAGTGCCAGGCTCCACCTCCATGCTGACACAATCCTCCTCCTCATCCTCTTCCTGTGTGATCGGCAGGCACGCTGGAACACTGTCTGGATAAAGGGGGCCTTGAGAGGTAAGGAAGTCCTCCTCTTCCTCCCTCTGTTGTGGCTCAAGTGCCCTGACCATTATTCCATGCAGCGTGTGCTTCAACAGGTGGACAAGAGGGACAGTGTCACTGATGCATGCACTGTCACTGCTCACCATCCTCGTGGCCTCCTCAAATGGTGACAGGACAGTGCATGCATCCCTGATCATAGCCCACTGGCGTGGAGAAAAAAAACCAAGGTCCCCTGACCCTGTCCTGATGCCATAGTCGCATAGGTACTCATTGATGGCCCTCTGCTGCATGTGCAGCCGCTGCAGCATGGCCAACATTGAGTTCCACCTGGTGGGCAAGTTACATATTAGGCGGTTCTTGGGCAGGTTAAATTCCTTTTGGAGGTCAGCCAGCCGAGCACTGGCATTATATGACCTGTGGAAATGCACACAGACTTTCCTGGCCTGCCTCAGGACATCCTGTAAGCCCGGGTACCTGCCAAAGAACCGCTGCACCACCAAGTTAAGGATGTGAGCCAAACAGGGCACATGGTTCAGTTGTCCCTGTCGGAGGGTGGAGAGGAGGTTGGTGCCATTGTCGCAAACCACCATACCTGGCTTAAGCTGGCATGGCGTCAACCACCTCTGAACCTGCCCCTGCAGAGCTGACAGAATCTCTGCCCCAGTGTGGCTCCTGTCCCCCAAGCACACCAGCTCAAGCACCGGACGGCATCTTTTGGCCTGCGTTCTTGCATAGCCCCTTGAACGCCTACGGAGCACCGCTGGTTCCGTGCACAAATCAGCACAGGAAGAGGCCATGGAGGAAGAAGAGGAGGGGGTGGAGGAGATAGGTGTGGCAGAATCACCACTAGTAGAATTTTGGAGGCGTGGTGGTGGAACAACCTCCAACACTACTGCACCCTTTCCTGCATCCTTCCCAGCTGCCAGAAGATTCACCCAGTGCGCGGTGAAAGGTAGGTAACGTCCCTGTCCATGCCTGCTGGACCATGAGTCAGCGGTAATATGCACCTTACCGCTGACCGCCCTGTCCAGCGAGGCCAAGACATTGCCTTCCACATGCCGGTAGAGAGCCGAAATCGCCTTTCGTGATAAAAAGTGGCGTTTGGGAACCTGCCACTAAGGAACCGCACATTCCACAAACTCAAGGAAGGGGGCAGAGTCTACCAACTGAAAAGGCAGCAGTTGAAGTGCTAGCAATTTAGCCAAGCTAGCATTCAACCGCTGGGCATGTGGATGGCTGGGAGCGAACTTCTTTCGGCGGTGCAGCAGCTGGGGAAATTTGCCTGGTACAACCTGACGTCGGTGTAACAATAGCAGATTGCCTGCAAGTACTTGGCTGTAAAACACCTAATTCTACACCTTCATTCCTCTCAGTGCAGGTTTCAGAGAGGGCTGAAGGTATAGTGGGGTTGGAGATCCCAGCTGATGAGGAGCAAGGAGAGGTCCGCTTTGTTCTTTGGTGTGGGTCTTTTAGGTACGCTTGCCAACGAACTGCATGGCAAGTCAACATATGTCTGGTCAAGCATGTGGTACCCAAGCGGGTGATGTTTTGGCCACGCGAGATACGCTTGAGACATATATTGCAAATAGCAGCGGTGGGATCTGATGCACTCGTCTCAAAAAAGGCCCACACCAAAGAACTTTTGGAATAACGCACAGAGACAGCAGCGCCCTGCACATGCGGAGCTCTGCGGTATGTTGCAGTCGGTGTGCTGCCCTTAAGCTGGCCCCTGGAGGGCATCCTGCTGCATTGGAAATGTGCCGCCTCCTCCTCCTCCTCGCTCCTATCAGGCACCCACGTGGAGTTAGTGACATCTCCTCCCTCCTCATTACTGGATCAAAGCTGGCAGTATGCAGCAGCTGGAGGAACATGACTGCCAGATTGCTGTCCTTCTTGGGCACCCCCTCTCTGGGCTCCTCTAGCTTGGTACCATCATCGGAGCCTTCAAAGCACTAGGAATCCTTCTGAAGCATGTACCCAACACTGTGGTCAAACAGTTCGGGGACTCCTCAGGAGGACATGGTGGGGCTAGGGAAGGAGTGACTGATGCCATTGAGCTGAGGGAAAAGGCCGCATTGGCAGCTGCTCTGCCAGACAAAGTACCCTGAGCCTAGGTGAGAGAGGATGAGGAGGATGAGGACGGCTTGGTCATCCACTCTACCAAGTCTTCCGCATGTTGCTGCTTAACACGGCCAGCTGCCGAAAAAAAGGACAAACGTGTCCCACGGCCACGTGCTGATGAGGATGCACCGTCTCTATGGCCAGCACTTTTGCCTCTAGACACAGAGCCTGCTTGCCCTCTTTTATTGGCTTGTGACTGTCTGCCTCTCCTTGTTGGCCTTCCAGACATACTAATGGCCTCCAGTGAGATGTAGCTGCACAAAGCTGGGATGTATATATATACTGATACTGCAGCTAGCAGAATCAACTGCCTGCCTGTAGTATTATTAGTATAAGAACACCAGCAATTGTCTTCAGGTAGCTTTAGGTGCACACTGTGCAGAGGACACCGTATATTAACTGCAAATACTGCAGCTGCCTGCCTGTGGTATTAATAGGATCAGAACAACAGCAATTGTCTTCAGGTAGCTTTAGGTGCACACTGTGCAGAGGACACAATACACTAACTGTAAATACTGTAGCTGCCTGCCTGTGGTATTAATAGGATCAGAACAACAGCAATTGTCTTCAGGTAGCTTCAGGTGCACACTGTGCAGAGGACGCAGTACACTAACTGTAAATACTGCAGCTGCCTGCCTGTGGCACTAATAGGATCAGAAGAACACCACCGATTTTCTTTAAGTAGTTTTAAGTGCACACTGTGCAGAGGACACAGTACACTAATTTGTAAATACTGCAGCTGCCTGCCTGTGGCATTAATAGGATCAGAACAACAGCAATTGTCTTCAGGTAGCTTTAGGTGCACACTGTGCAGAGGACGCAGTACACTAATTGTAAATACTGCAGCTGCCTGCGGTACTAATAGGATCAGAAGAACACCACTAATTTTCTTCAGATATCTTTAGGTGCACGCTGTGCAGAGGATGCAGTACACTAACTGTAAATACTGTAGCTGCCTGCCTGTGGTACTAATAGGATCAGAAGAACACCACCAATTTTCTTCAGGTAGCTGTAAATACTGTAAAAACACCTGCCTGCCTGTCAGTAGGAAGAGAATAACAGGAACGGATCTAGCTAAACTGAATACAGCATATATATATATATATATATATATATATATATATATATATATATATACACACACACACACACACAACACCTAGGATGCATATATATACACAATACACTGTAAGTGCAGCTAACTGCCTACTCTATCTAACTTAAATCAAATGACACTGTCTCTCTGTCTATCTCTCTCCGCCGCCGCAACACAGTACACAAGGCCGCCACGTAGGCGGCCTTATATAGTGTGGGGCGTGTACTAAACCCCCTGAGCCATAATTGGCCAAAGTCACCCTGGCTTTGGCCAATTACGGCTCTCTGTGCAGACGGCACTGTGATTGGCCAAGCATGCGAGTCATAGTGCATGCTTGGCCAATCATGAGCCAGAAATGCACTGGGATGCCGCAGTGAATTATGGGCCATGACGCGCCACTCGAATTTGGCGCGAACGGCCCATAACGTTCGCAATTCGACGAACGGTCGAACATGCGATGTTCGAGTCAAACATGGGTTTGACTCGAACTCAAAGCTCATCCCTATTCAGCAGAATGAAAAAATAAAATAAATTGCATATACCCCCATAGCGTAACATAAAAAAAAAACATTTATTCAAAAAATAACAAGTAAAACTTGCGAAGGGAATCACACTAAGCAAATCCTTGGGCAATAGGTTTAAAAAAAACTTGCATATAGCAATAAAAACAGATACAATTGCTCTCCCAAGAAGCAGCAGGCTGTATGGCTGCACCCGACTCTCCCGCCAGTCAGCAAGCGTGCCTGATGAAGAAGCATCATTTGCCACACAGTTGCCTAATGAAACAATGCATTGAGGTTGGCTTGTAAGTTGGAGACATCCTGTAAGGATGTTATTCCACTGCATCTGCAAAGACTGAAATGGTACTATTAATCCCAGGCTTTATATCATTTATAAATATATTAAAAAGTAAGGGTCCTAACACTTAACCTTGGGGTACACCACTGATAACCTTAGACTATTCAGAGTATGAATCATTAACCACTACTACTACAACTACTACTACAACTACTACTGAATTTTGGCTTAAATGTACACCTTAGTGTTTAAAAACATCTAACATGTCAGTCTTCCTTTATGGTGTATATTTTGATTTGTCCAGTGTCCATGTGGATTAATTTATGTGGGTGAAACCACTCAAACGAATGAAGATTGCATTGCCCAGCATCGTTCATCAATTAGATTACAACAGACTCATTTACAGTTTCTCAAAATGTCAAAAACAAGGGTCATAAGAATACTGAATTGCGGTTTATAATAATTTTGGAAATGTCCAGATTGAGGAAAGGAGCTAATCGGGTTGAAGTTTAAAAAGGAGGTTGGATGAATTCATGAAGGAGGTTGGAGGAATTCATCACTTTATTCATCTGGGTTAAACAAGGATTATGATTTATATTTATTTCTGAAAGAGTTTATGATTGTTTGTTTTTGGGTTTTTGGTTGAATAAGTGTATGTAAATGGCTGAATTGAAATAGAATTGCAGGAAAATGGATGTACATATCCACCCATTTATGTGTGTTTTAATGCACGTTGACTTTGATGTGCGTTGATGCGCATTTTAGCGTATGTAAAAATACTATGCATTTTGCATGCTTCCTGTGATAGCACATCCTGTTCCTGTTTGTGATTTAGGGACAAAAATGAAAGTGATAGTAAAGCTTTGTTTTTTGTTTTTTCCTTAATTACAAACATGTTATACTTACCTGGTCCATGCATTAGTTTTGCACAGAGCAGCCCCGATCCTCCTCTTCTCGGGTCCCCAGCTGGGGCTCCTGGCTTCTCCTTCTCCTCTCTGCCGAGTGCCCCCATAACAAGCTGCTTGCTATGTGGGCTCACTCTCAAGTCCCACTCTCTGTGTCCCTAAGACACAGAGAGTGGGGCTTGGCCACGCCCCCTACTCCCTCTTTACTGGTTGTCAATGGCTCCCACTGCTGTATCTGAGCAAATGATGAGGGAGAAAGCCAAGAAAATCTCAGCTTTTGTGCACATTGCTGCATTGAGATCAGGCTCAGGTATGTAATTAGGGGGCTGTGGGGAAATCTGCATCTCAAAGGTTTTTACCTTACTGCATATAATGCAGTAAGGTAACAGAAAACTTTTGCCTTCGCAACCACTTTAATGATAAAGCAAAGTTCTTTTTCCCTTACTAACATTGCACTGCATTGCGGTGTGTTGACGTTTACATGTGTTTACATGCATTGTTTTGCGCTAAAACGCATACATGTTGCATTTTATTGCAACGCAGATCAAGCAGAATTGTGGTGTGAATGTAGTGTGAATAGGACACATAGAAAACATTTGTCTATGCATTGACCTACATTTTACAAGTGCGCTAAAATACAGATCATTGCACTAGTGGCAATTAGCCCCTAAGTGTCAGAAACCATGAATCAGACCGAGACAGAAGTACAGTTAATCACACTTGTTTAATAATGATAAAAAGGTAAACAGAGTAAGCATAGTCAATACATAGCCAGAGTTTAGTAACCAGATCGGATAGTCAGCCAATGCCAATGTCAGAGAGCCAGAGATCAATGTAGTAGTACAGCAAGCAGAATCAGGAGCCAGAAGGGACGTCAACCGAGCAAGTCTTCAACAGGAACGCAGGAGAAAGTCTCTGAGATGTGACCAAAGGCGAAGGCAGAGATGAAGTGAGCTGGACAGCTTTAAGTAGGCAGGACTGACGAGCAGATCATCAACAGCTGAATCACTGTGGAGAGAAAGGAGTTGGCAATTAGCCGACAGCTGAGCGGCCAGCTCAGAGAAGGAAGGGCTGAGCCCAGCCCTGACAGTACCCCCTCCTCAATGACCACTCCCCCTCAGAGGACCACCGGGCTTGAGGGGAAAACGTCTATGGAAATCACGGAGGAGGACAGGGGCATGTACGTCCTAGAATGAGACCCAAGAGCTTTCCTCCGGACCGTACCCCTTCCAATGCACCAGGTACTATATGTGCCCACGAAACCACGGAAGTCAACAATGGATTTACTTCATACTCCTCATGGTTCTTAACCTGTATAGGGTGAGAACGTGGCACAGAGGTGGTAAAGTGGTTGCAGACCAAAGGTTTCAATAAGGAGACATGAAACACATTAGAGATGTGCATACTAGGAGGAAGGTCCAATGCGTAAGACACTAGGTTAATCCTGCGAAGGATACGGAAAGGCCTAATAAACCGAGGTGCGAACTTCAAAGAAGGAACATGAAGTCGGAGGTTGCGAGACAACAGCCTGACTCTGTCCCCAACCTGCTAGGAAGGCGCAGGCAGGCGTCTGCGGTCAGCATGGAGTCTGTACCTATCGTTAGCATGTCGAAAAGCCTCCTGGACTTGTACCCAAGTGGAACGAAGGCCATGGAGATGCTCCTCTAATGCAGGAATACTCTGTGGAACAAACGAGGCAGATAACATGGAAGGTCGGAAACCATAGTTCGCCATAAACAGGGACAAGCGGGAAGCTGAATTCAAGGCACTATTGTGAGCAAACTCCGCCTACGGTAAGAGGTCTGACCAGTTGTTATGATGGTCAGAAATATAGCAATGTAGGAATTGCTCCAAGGACTGATTGGCTCGTTCTGTGGCCCTATTAGACTGCGGGTGATACACAGAGGAGAAAGAAAGCTGAATATCCAACTGTGCACAGAAGGCTCGCCAGAACCGGGACACAAACTGACTACCCCTGTCTGAGACAATCACCTTGGGTAGCCCATGTAAGCGGAAGATCTCCTGCGCAAAAATAGAAGCCAGTTCCTTAGAAGTAGGCAACTTCTTGAGCGGAATACAATGCAACATTTTCGAGAACCGGTCAACCACCATAAGGATAACTGTGTTGCCCTGGGCGTTGGGTAACTCCACAATGAAATCCATAGACAGGTGGGTCCAGGGCCTCTCTCTATTGGGTATGGGTTGTAGGAGGCCCACTGGAAGGTGTCGTGGAGTCTTACTCTGAGCACACACGGAACAGGCAGCTACTAAGGCGGTTACATCAGCACGTAGACCAGGCCACCAGAATTGTTGGGAAATGGCCCAAAAGAGTTGATTCTTCCCAGGGTGGCCAGCAGCCTTGGGAGAATGGTAAGTCTGGAGCACGGCAGTACGGAGACTCTCGGGAACAAAGCAGCAGTCACAAGGTTTCTCAGGAGGAGCATCGACCTGAGCAGCAAGAATTTTGTCACCCAAAGGAGAAGTAAGACTGGTGCGAACCGTAGCCAGAATCTCAGGAACCGGAACCGGCTCCATCTTGGAAGTGGAGGAAAATTGTTGTGACAAGGCGTCAGCCCTTACATTCTTAGTACCGGGTAAGAATGAGACTAATTAAAACTCAACAAGAAAAGAGCCCATTGCGCCCTGCTGGGAGAGAGGCGCTTAGCCTCAGACAAGAATGTGAGATTCTTATGGTCAGTAAGAATAAGAACCGGCACAGTGGTGCCTTCAAGGGGATGTCTCCATTCTTTCAGGGCTAAAATGATCGCCAACAGCTCTCTGTCACCAATGTCGTAATTGCACTCCGCCGGTGACAATTTCTTGGAAAAGTAGCCACACGGATGCACTCAAAGTTAGGACGTTGAGACAGAAGGGCGCCAACTCCAGTCTCGGAAGCATCAACTTCTAGGATAAAAGGCAACATAGGATCAGGGTGTGCCAACACAGGAGCAGAAACAAAGGCAACCTTGAGACTCTCAAAGGCCTTAATGGACTCCGGAGACCAACTCTGTGGGTTGCCGTCTTTCCTGGTCATATCAGTCAGGGGCTTGACCAGAGACGAGAAGTTACGAAAAAACTTCCGATAATAGTTGGCAAAGCCAAGAAAAAGCTGCAGAGGACGTAAACCCGCGGGTCGAGGCCACTGTAGGATCGCTGAAAGTTTCTCTGGGTCCATCAAAAAAACAGCAGTGGAAAGGACATAGCTCAGGAATTTCACCTGTTCACAATGGAATTCGCACTTTTCCAATTTACAATAGAGCTTGTTCTCTCGTAGTCTCTGAAGCACACGACAGACATCTGTGTGGTGGCTCTCCAGGAACTTGGAAAATATGAGGATATTGTTGAGATAAACCATCTGCAACAAATAACTGCAATAACTGCAACAAATCTCGGAGGACATCGTTAATGAACTCCTGGAAAACTGCCGGAGCATTACAAAGGCCAAAAGGCATTACGAGATACTCATAATGACCTGATCTGGTATTAAACGCAGTTTTCCACTCATCGCCCTCCCTAATCCTGACGAGATTGTATGCCCCTCTCAAATCAAGCTTCGTGAAAACCGTTGCTCCCTTGAGGCGGTCAAATAACTCTGTAATAGGGATGAGCTTCGCGTTCAAGTCGAACCCATGTTTGACTCGAACATCGGCTGTTCGATCATTCGTCGAATTGCGAACGTTATGGGCCGTTCGCGCCAAATTCGTGTGGCGCGTCACGGCCCATAATTCACTGCGGCATCGCAGTGCATTGCTGGCTGAGGATTGGCCAAGCATGCACTATGACCCGCATGCTTGGCCAATCACAGCGCCGTCGGTAGAGGGAGCTGTAATTGGCCAAGGCCCAGGTGGCTTTGGCCAATTATGGCTCAGGGGGTTTAGAACACGCCCCACACTATATAAGGCCGCCTGCACAGCGGCCCTGTGTAGTGTGTTCCGGCGTGCTGAGAGATAGAGAGAGAGAGACAGTGTCATTTCATTTGAGTTAGCTAGGTTAGGCAGGACAGTCAGTGAGTTAGCTGCACTTACAGTTTATTGTGTGTATATATATATGCATCCCAGGTGTTGCGCATATATATATATATATATATATATATATATATATATATATATATATATATATATATATATATACACTGTATTCAGTTTAGCTAGATCCGTTCCTGTTATCTTCCTACTGACAGGCAGGCTTGTCTTGTTACAGTATTTACAGCTACCTGAAGAAAATTGCTGGTGTTCTTTTGATCCTATTAGTACCACAGTCAGGCAGCTAGACTATTTATAGTTAGTGTAGTGCGTCCTGCTCACAGTGTTCAGCTAAAACTACAAGTTAGTGTAGTGCGACCTCTGCACAGTGTTCAGCTAAAGCTACAAGTTAGTGTAGTGAGACCTCTGCACAGTGTTAAGCTAAAGCTACAAGTTAGTGTAGTGCGTCCTGCTCACAGTGTTCAGCTAAAACTACAAGTTAGTGTAGTGAGACCTCTGCACAGTGTTCAGCTAAAGCTACAAGTTAGTGTAGTGCGTCCTGCTCACAGTGTTCAGCTAAAACTACAAGTTAGTGTAGTGAGACCTCTGCACAGTGTTCAGCTAAAGCTACAAGTTAGTGTAGTGCGTCCTGCTCACAGTGTTCAGCTAAAACTACAAGTTAGTGTAGTGCGACCTCTGCACAGTGTTCAGCTAAAGCTACAAGTTAGTGTAGTCAGACCTCTGCACAGTGTTCAGCTAAAGCTACAAGTTAGTGTAGTGCGTCCTGCTCACAGTGTTCAGCTAAAACTTCAATTTGTGTAGTGAGACCTCTGCACAGTGTTCAGCTAAAGCTGCAAGTTAGTGTAGTGCGTCCTGCTCACAGTGTTCAGCTAAAGCTGCAAGTTAGTGTAGTGCAACCTCTGCACAGTGTTCAGCTAAAGATACAAGTTAATGTAGTGAGACCTCTGCACAGTGTTCAGCTAAAGCTACAAGTTAGTGTAGTGAGACCTCTGCACAGTGTTCAGCTAAAGCTACAAGTTAGTGTAGTGCGTCCTGCTCACAGTGTTCAGCTAAAACTACAAGTTAGTGTAGTGTGTCCTCCTCACAGTGTTCAGCTAAAACTACAAGTTTTTTTTTTGCAAGCTCTGTACAGTGTTCAGCTAAAGCTACCTGTAGAAGGTTGGTGGTGTTTTCCTAATCCTATCACTACCGCAGGCAGCTAAATAAGCTACAAGTTAGTTTTTTGCGAGCTCTGCACAGTGTTCAGCTAAAGCTACCTGTAGAAGGTTGATGGTGTTCTCCTACTACAGGCAGGTTGATTTTGCTAGCTGCAGTGTCAGTACATATATATATATCCCAGCTTAGTGCAGCTACAGGCCATTAGTATGTCTGGAAGGCCAAGAAGGAGAGGCAGACAGTCACAAGCCAATAAGAGAGGGCAAGCAGGCTCTGTGTCTAGTGCTGGTCGTGGAGACGGTGCATCCTCATCAGTACGTGGCCGTGGGACACGCTTGGCCTTTTTTCGGCAGCTGGCCGTGTTGAGCCGCAACATGCGGAAGACTTGGTCAAGTGGATGACCAAGCCGTCCTCATCCTCCTCATCCTCTCTCACCCATGCTCAGGGTACTTTGTCTGGCAAAGCAGCGGCCTCTTCAATCAGCTCAATGTCATCAGTGAATCCTTCCCTAGCCCCACCATGTCCTCCTGAGGAGTCCCTCGAACTGTTTGACCACAGTGTTGGGTACATGCTCCAGGAGGATGCCCAGCGTTTGGAAGGCTCTGATGATGATACTGAGCTAGATGAAGGCAGTAACGTGAGCACGGACAGAGGGGGTGCCCAAGAAGGACAGCAATCTGGCAGTCATGCTCCCCCTGCTGCAGCATACTGCCAGGTTTGCTCCAGTGATGAGGAGGGAGGGGATGATGAGGTCACTGACTCAACGTGGGTGACTGATAGGAGAGAGGAGGAGGAAGAGGAGGAGGCGGCACATCACCAACGAGGCAGGATGCCCTCCAGGGGCCAGCCTAAGGGCAGCACACTGACTGCATCACACCCCAAAGCTCCGCATGTGCAGGGCGCTGCAGTCTCTGCGCATTATTCAAAAAGTTCTTTGGTGTGGGCCTTTTTTGAGACGAGTGCATCAGATCGCACCACTGCTATTTGCAACATATGTCTCAAGCGTATCTCGTGTGGCCAAAACATCTCCCGCTTGGGTACCACATGCTTGACCAGACATATGTTGACCTGCCATGCAGTTCGTTGGCAAGCGTATCTAAAAGACCCACACCAAAGAACAAAGAGGACCTCTCCTTGCTCCTCATCAGCTGAGATCTCCAACCCCACTATACCTTCAGTCCTCTCTGAGACCTGCCCTGAGAGGAAAGAAGGTATAGAATTAGGTGTGTCACAGCCAAGTACTTGTGAGCAATCTGCTTTCGGTACACCAACGTCAGATTGTACCAGGCAAATTTCCCTGCCCCAGCTGCTGCACCGCCGAAAGAAGTTTGCTCCCAGTCATCCACATGCCCAGCGGTTGAATGCTAGCTTGGCAAAATTTTTAGCACTTCAACTGCTGCCTTTTCAGTTGGTCGACTCTACCCCCTTCCGTGACTTTTTATTGAATTTGCGGTTCCTCAGTGGCAGGTACCCAAACACCACTTTTTGTCACGGAAGGCGATTCCGGCTCTCTACCGGCATGTGGAAGGCAATGTCCATGCCTCGCTTGATAGGGCGGTCAGCGGTAAGGTGCATATTCCCGCTGACTCATGGTCCAGCAGGCATGGACAGGGACATTACCTAAGTGTCACGGCACATTGGCTGACTCTGCTGGCAGCTGGGAAGGATGCAGGACAAGGTGCAGTAGTGTTGGAGGTTGTTCCGCCACCACGCCTCCAAAATGCCACTACTAATGATTGTGACACACCTCTCTCCTCCACCCCCTCCTCTTCTTCTTCCTCCATGGCCTCTTCCTGTGCTTTGTTCTCGGAACCAGCGGTGCTCCGTAGGCGTTCAAGCGGCTACGCATGTACGCAGGCCAAAAGATGCCATGCGGTGCTTGAGCTGGTGTGCTTGGGGGACAGGAGCCACACTGGGGCAGAGGTTCTGTCAGCTCTGCAGGGGCAGGTTCAGAGGTGGTTGACGCCACGCCAACTTAAGGCAGGAATGGTGGTTTGCGACAATGGCACCAACCTCCTCTCTGCCCTCCGACAGGGACAAATGACCCATGTGCCCTGTTTGGCTCACGTCCTTAACTTGGTGGTGCAGCGGTTCTTGGGCAGGTACCCAGGCTTACAGGATGTCCTGAGGCAGGCCAGTAAAGTCTGTGCATTTCCGCCGGTCATATAATGCCAGTGCTCGGCTGGCGCACCTCCAAAAGGAGTTTAACCTGCCCAAGAACCGCCTAATCTGTGACATGCCCACCAGGTGGAACTCAATGTTGGCCATGCTGCAGCGGCTGCACACGCAGCAGAGGGCCATCAATGAGTTCCTGTGCGACTATGGCACCAGGACAGGGTCAGGGGAGCTTGTTTTTTTTTCCCCACGCCAGTGGGCCATGATCAGGGATGCATGCACTGTCCTGTCACCATTTGAGAAGGCCACGAGGATGGTGAGCAGTGACAGTGCATGCTTCAGTGACACTGTTCCCCTTGTCCACCTGTTGGAGCACACGCTGCGTGGAATAATGGACAGGGCACTTGAGGCAGAACAGAGGCAGGAAGAGGAGGACTTCCTTAGCTCTCAAGGCCCCCTTTATCCAGACAGTGTTCCTGCGTGCCCGCCGATCACACAGTAAGAGTACGAAAAGGAGGAGGAGGAGGAGAATTGTGTCAGTATGGAGGTGGAGCCTGGCACTCAGCATCAGCAGCAGTCTTTAAGGGATCAGTCCCAAGAAACACATGGACTTGTACGTGGCTGGGAGGAGGTGGCTGCAGACCATGTCATCCTTAGTGACCCAGAGGACTCCGGACCGAATGCCTCAGCAAACCTACGCTGCATGGCCTCCCTGATCCTGCAAAGCCTGCGTAAGGATCCTCGTATTCGTGGTATTAAGGAGAAGGACCAATACTGGCTGGCAACCCTCCTTGATCCACGTTACAAGGGTAAGGTTGTGGACCTTATCTTGCCCTCGCAGAGGATGAAACACCTTTGGGAGGCCTTGCAGAAAGGTCTGTGCAACGCGTTCCCAGAGACTGGGAGGTTACAAACTCCTGTTCATTGAACGTGTTGCTGAGGCTTCAGGCAGTCAAAGAAGAAGCAGTGGAGAAGGTGGCCATCTGACCGATGCGTTCAGACAATTTTTTAGTCCGCAGCCCCAAGGTATGATCGGTTCCAGCAACCATCGCCAGCATCTGTTTTACATGGTACAGGAATACCTAGGGGCAAGATCCCACCTTTCCCACCGAAAATCCTCTGGGTTACTGGGTCTTGAGTAGGGATGAGCCGAACACCCCCCTGTTCGGTTCGCACCAGAACATGCGAACAGGAAAAAAATTCGTTCGAACACGCGAACACCGTTAAAGTCTATGGGACACGAACATGAATAATCAAAAGTGCTAATTTTAAAGGCTAATATGCAAGTTATTGTCAATAAAAGTGTTTGGGGACCTGGGTCCTGCCCCAGGAGACATGAATCAATGCAAAAAAAAGTTTTAAAAACGGCCGTTTTTTCAGGAGCAGTGATTTTAATAATGCTTAAAGTCAAACAATAAAAGTGTAATATCCCTTTAAATTTCATACCTGGGGGGTGTCTATAGTATGCCTGTAAAGGGGCGCATGTTTCCCGTGTTTAGAACAGTCTGACAGCAAAATGACATTTTGAAGGAAAAAACACATTTAAAACTACCGCGGCTATTGCATTGCCGACAATACACATAGAAGTTCATTGATAAAAACGGCATGGGAATTCCCCACAGGGCAACCCCGAACCAAAATTAAAAAAAAAAAATGATGTGGGAGTCCCCCTAAATTCCATACAAGGCCCTTCAGGTCTGGTATGGATATTAAGGGGAACCCCAGACAAAATTTAAAAAAAAAATTGACGTGGGGTTCCCCCTAAATTCCATACCAGACCCTTCAGGTCTGGTATGGATTTTAAGGGGAACCCCGCGCCAAAAAAAAAAAAAAAAAACGGCGTGGGGTCCCCCTAAAAATCCATACCAGACCCTTATCCGAGCACGCAACCTGGCAGGCCGCAGGAAAAGAGGGGGGGACGAGAGTGCGGCCCCCCCCCCTCCTGAACCGTACCAGGCCACATGCCCTCAACATTGGGAGGGTGCTTTGGGGTAGCCCCCCAAAACACCTTGTCCCCATGTTGATGAGGACAAGGGCCTCATCCTCACAACCGTGGCCGGTGGTTGTGGGGGTCTGCGGGCGGGGGGCTTATCGGAATCTGGAAGCCCCCTTTAACAAGGGGACCCCCAGATCCCGGCCCCCCCCCTGTGTGAAATGGTAAGGGGGTACTTACCCCTACCATTTCACTAAAAAACTGTCAAAAATGTTAAAAATGACAAGAGACAGTTTTTGACAATTCCTTTATTTAAATGCTTCTTCTTTCTTCCTTCATCTTCTTCTGGTTCTTCTGGCTCTTCTGGTTCTTCCTCCGGCGTTCTCGTCCAGCATCTTCTCCGCGGCGTCTTCTATCTTCTTCTCCTCGGGCCGCTCCGCACCCATGGCATGAGGGGAGGCTCCCGCTCTTCTCTTCATCTTCTTCTCTTCTTCATCTTCTTCTTCATCTTCTTCTTCCTTCTTCTCTTCTTCATGTCTTCTCCGGGCCGCTCCGCAGCCATGCTGTGGCATGGAGGGAGGCTCCCGCTGTGTGACGGCGTCTCTTCGTCTGACGGTTCTTAAATAACGGGGGGCGGGGCCACCCGGTGACCCCGCCCCCCTCTGACGCACGGTGACTTGACGGGACTTCCCTGTGACGTCACGGGGAATGCCACAGGGAAGTCCCGTCATGTCACCGTGCGTCAGAGGGGGGCGGGGTCACCGGGTGGCCCCGCCCCCCGTTATTTAAGAACCGTCAGACGAAGAGACGCCGTCACACAGCAGGAGCCTCCCTCCATGCCACAGCATGGCTGCGGAGCGGCCCGGAGAAGACATGAAGAAGAGAAGAAGGAAGAAGAAGATGAAGAAGAAGATGAAGAAGAAGATGAAGAAGAGAAGAAGATGAAGAGAAGAGCGGGAGCCTCCCCTCATGCCATGGGTGCGGAGCGGCCCGAGGAGAAGAAGATAGAAGACGCCGCGGAGAAGATGCTGGACGAGAACGCAGGAGGAAGAACCAGAAGAGCCAGAAGAACCAGAAGAAGAAGAAGATGAAGGAAGAAAGAAGAAGCATTTAAATAAAGGAATTGTCAAAAACTGTCTCTTGTCATTTTTAACATTTTTGACAGTTTTTTAGTGAAATGGTAGGGGTAAGTACCCCCTTACCATTTCACACAGGGGGGGGGCCGGGATCTGGGGGTCCCCTTGTTAAAGGGGGCTTCCAGATTCCGATAAGCCCCCCGCCCGCAGACCCCCACAACCACCGGCCACGGTTGTGAGGATGAGGCCCTTGTCCTCATCAACATGGGGACAAGGTGTTTTGGGGGGCTACCCCAAAGCACCCTCCCAATGTTGAGGGCATGTGGCCTGGTACGGTTCAGGAGGGGGGGGGGGCCGCACTCTCGTCCCCCCCTCTTTTCCTGCGGCCTGCCAGGTTGCGTGCTCGGATAAGGGTCTGGTATGGATTTTTAGGGGGACCCCACGCCGTTTTTTTTTTTTTTTGGCGCGGGGTTCCCCTTAAAATCCATACCAGACCTGAAGGGTCTGGTATGGAATTTAGGGGGAACCCCACGTCAATTTTTTTTTAAAATTTTGGCTGGGGTTCCCCTTAATATCCATACCAGACCTGAAGGGCCTTGTATGGAATTTAGGGGGACCCCCACATCATTTTTTTTTTTTTATTTTGGTTCGGGGTTCCCCTGTGGGGAATTCCCATGCCGTTTTTATCAATGAACTTCTATGTGTATTGTCGGCAATGCAATAGCCGCGGGTAGTTTTAAATGAGTTTTTTCCTTCCAAATGTCATTTTGCTGTCAGACTGTTCTAAACACAGGAAACATGCGCCCCTTTACAGGCATACTATAGACACCCCCCAGGTACGAAATTTAAAGGGATATTACACTTTTATTGTTTGACTTTAAGCATTAATAAAATCACTGCTCCTGAAAAAATGTCCGTTTTTAAAACTTTTTTTTGCATTGATCCATGTCCCCTGGAGCAGGACCCAGGTCCCCAAACACTTTTTATGACAATAACTTGCATATAAGCCTTTAAAATTAGCACTTTTGATTTCTCCCATAGACTTTTAAAGGGTGTTCCGCAGCATTCGAATTTGCCGCGAACACCCCAAATTGTTCGCTGTTCGGCGAACTTGCGAACAGCCAATGTTCGAGTAGAACATGAGTTCGACTCGAACTCGAAGCTCATCCCTAGTCTTGAGGATGGATCACTGGCCAGAGCTTGCACAGTATGCAATTGAGCTACTGGCCTGTCCTGCATCCAGCGTTCTTTCGGAACACACATTCAGTGCTGCTGCAGGCTTTGTAACCGATCACAGGGTGCGTCTGTCCACCGACTCGGTCGATCGACTGACCTTCATAAAAATGAATCAGTCTTGGATCACCACCAGCTACCAAGCACCTGATGCTGATGTAACCGAATAATTTTTTTTGAAATCTCAGATCCCTTCAAAGACTGCCTATGCTGATGCTGAGTGACTATCCCTGAGTAATTATCCTCTTCCTCCTCAATCATCACGCTGATAGCTTTTAAGAACATTTTTGGTTCTGGGCGCCACCACCAGTGCCTAAGGCCTAATTTTTCAGCCCCTGTTCAACAGGGGCATGTAATTACAATTCTTGATCTAATATTTCACAGCAGGGCCTGTTTCTGTGCCCACCAAGAGCGAGTGAGGACTTACAGTGTTGTGGCACCAGCACCACCACCACCAAAGGCCCAATTTTTCGGCCCTTGTTCAACAGGGGCATGTAATTACAATTCTTGATCTAATATTTCACAGCAGGGCCCATTTCTCTGCCCACCAAGAGCGAGTGAGGACTTACAGTGTTGTGGCACCATCACCACCACCACCAAAGGCCCAATTTTTCTGCCCCTTTTCAACATCTAATATTTCACAGCAGGGCCCTGTGAGGGCTTACAGTGTTGTGGCCACAACAACACCTAAGGCCCCAATTTCTGCAGAGTATATAGGGCAAGCCCCTACTTTTAAACATCCAACTTACAAACGACTCCTACTTGCAGGGGGGATGTTCCCCTCGAAACGCGTCAGCCAGCAGTGACTTTTGTGGGCTCTTTCGATACCTCTGGTGGGCTCTGCTGCTCCTTCACCACATGCTGTGATTTGAAGACTGTTTTATACCTTTGGGATCTTCTACTACTGTTTGTAAGTAGTTCTTTTTTATCATTATTACAATAAATTTTACCTAAAGATAATGCACATGGCTGGTGCGCCCTGTCTCTCGTTTCTCATTGTCTAATAGGATTCCCCATCCTTGAGGGCATCAAAGCCTGTGTTCTATTACTGGTTGGTCAGCTACCCACTTGTGCGCAGGAGCGTTTTTCTTCATTAGCTGAAACCAGGGGCTTATCTTTATGGGAGACTGGAGATGAAACAACGCCACCTAAGGTCTGTCCGTGACAGGACCTCAAGGTTCGGGCATTCCCTGGACGGGTAGGATAAGACTTCAAAAGCCTGGGCACAATAAAGGCATGATCTCTCCTTCCTCCTAAGGGCTCTCTCATCCGCAGAGAGATGCGTGAAGCCCAAGGATTCATCTTCACAGACCGACTCTGTACCAGGAGGCATGGGAGGTGAGGGAGGCAAGGGTGGGACTGCAAAGCTCGGAGGCAAATGTACAGGAGGCTTGCGCCAGCGCTTCTTAAAAGAGAGTCTTTCTCTGAGTCTGGAGTTAATGAGGATGGCAAATGTGATCAACCTCTCCAGCTCAGTGGGTATATCTCGGGCTGCTATCTCATCCTTGATGTTATCTGAGAAACCATGAGAGAAGCAGCCACAAGGGCCTCATTGTTTCAAGTGACCTCTACTGCCAGAGTACTGAATTCAATGGCGTAATCGGCAACAGTTCTCGTACACTGTTTGATGGACATGAGGCTCTTGGCAGCAGAAGCGGAGCGTGCAGAACGTCAAATACCCTTTTGAACGAAGCCACAAATTCTGGGTAACTCAGGACCCAGGGTTTTTGTGTCTCCCATAGAGGGTTTGCCCAGGCCAAGGCTCTCTCAGAAAGCAAAGATATCACAAAACCTACTTTGCTTCTGTCCGTGGGAAATGCCTGGGGCAGCATCTCAAAGTATATCTGAACCTGGTTGAGAAACCCTCTGCATTGAACTGGATCACTCACTAATGGCTGGGGAAGCAGGGCGGAATCAGACATGCCTCTTATAGAGTGTGTGGTCTGAATCCAACCCCCAATAAATGTTAGAATAGATAGTGGCACTAGCACAACAAATTACTACTAACAACGTAAAGTGAGATGTTGATGAACTGTGTAAACTAAAATTAATGACTAATGATAATCCACACACAATACAGTATTGTGACTAAACCAGTGTAAATCACTAGTGTTGAAGCGTAAGTTAAACTTATCAACATATATGGTGAAATGAAAAAAACATATGTGAAATGGATGATCTATATGATAAGAATGAACATACATAAAAAACCTAGTGAGATGAAGAATCACTTAACCAAGTGAATTGATGAGAAATAGTGCAACATGCATAACACTACTGAAATGCAAAAAATAAAAGTGAAAACAATATATATAAAAAAACACATATATCAAATGATATAGTGATACCATCATAACACACTTGTCATGAGGTGTAATTATTTTTATATCAACAATAGTGAATCTAATAAAATAAACAAACAGTCCATGTGTAGTGTGATCAAAAGAGTTCCAAGGGTGTTAAAATCTCCAATAGAAAACACTGTGATTCTTGTATCCACCACACCACAGTGACGTGATTCCACTCCCTTCTGAAATTCAAACTCACCAGCTGTTATAGCCTCACGCTCTCGTGTTTGGCCACAATTGCCTCAACCCACTCACATGGGGGTTAATACGCGATCTCCAGTATCCAATGCTGTATAAATCGAATCCTTCCCCTGAAGCAGTGGCTCCACATGTTAGATAAAAAGAATGCTCCAATAGTGTGATACTATTCAAAAATGTATTAAAAATGAACCAACACCATTGTATTCACATGTAGATAAAAAACAGTAGGCAAATCACATCACAGCAATCGAATCATATTACAGCAGTTCATGTAGTAGTAACGACACAGCAACAAACGGCCACGGCGGACCCAGGGAGTATGGACACTACCGATCGTCTCAGCTGTTTGTAGAATCGTTCCTCCACTAACCACCGCTCCGTTTCCCGTCACTCCTTCCTCTGTCACACGTGTTATGCCGCGTACACACAATCGGACTTTACGGCAGACTTTGCCCCGGCGGACTTTACGACGGACTTTCTGAATGAACGGACTTGCCTACACACAATCCACCAAAGTCTGTCGAATTTGTACGTGATGACGTACGACCGGACTAAAATAAGGAAGTTCATAGCCAGTAGCCAATAGCTGCCCTAGCGTGGCTTTTTGTCCTTCGAACTAGCATACAGACGAGCAGACTTTTCGACCGGACTCGAGTTCCTCGGATAGATTTAAAACATGTTTCAAATCTAAGTCCGTCCAACTTTTGAGCAAACAAAGTCCGCTGGAGCCCACACATGATCGAATTGTCCGACGAAATCCTGTCCGCCGGGCAAAGTCTGCCGTAAAGTCCACTCGTGTGTACACGGCATTAGATTGCCGTGTAGCCACGCCCCGACATGTTTTGTCACTAGGACTTATTCATGGGGTTGGCTATCTGGCAAGGCCATCATAAATTTATGCAAATTGAGTACTACGTGGGCGGATGCAAATCGCTCTGAGTCTGCACACTTCCTGTGTCCCCGTGTCTATCAAATAACAGAATTACATCTCATATACTGAGAACACGGGTGAACAATAATATAATTAAAATGGATGGACTGGACCTCAGCTTCATCTACTGATGATAATCGCAAATTAAGCTCCTCATAAATATAATTATATATATATATATATATATATATATATATATATATATATATTATAAAAACCTATTACTATTACCTTTACCTATTAATCTTACTTGGTGATGGCCGATGTGGCTTCATTATACACCATTATCCAGCACGAGGATGCGACACTAGCATTTAATTGGGCGCTCAGTAAGAGAGATGACATCCCCCATATGCAGAATGTATTTGTAGGTCATGCTCTAGACTTTTGCATGACACACAACTACTTCTGGTATAATGGCCACTTTTTTTCACAGAAGGTGGGCGTGGCTATGGGAGCTAAATATGCTCCCAGCCTAGCCAACTTATTTTTGGCAGAATGGGAGGATAGACAAGTGTTTAGAAGCAGACCACCCCAGCTGAAATTTTACCGCAGATTCATAAATGACCTCCTGTTCATTTGGGAGGGGTCAAGGGAATCTGCGGTGGAGTTTGTGGCACGTTTGAACAATAATACCAATAGTATCCGATTGGACTATGTTATTAGTGACACCTCGGTTAATTTCCTGGATGTCACTATAGATAAGATCAACAATATTTTGAGCACAAAAGTTTTTTCAAAACCACAGATCGAAATAGTTTTTTGTCTTTTAGGAGTGGGCACCATCCCACTTGGATAAAAAAAAAAGATAAAAAATATACCGAAGGGACAAATGCTCAGGGTTCGGTGTAACTGTTCAGAACTGAATGTTTATACCTCTCAAGCTAATATACTCAAGGAGAGATTTCTCCAAAAGGGCTATAAAGCTAACACTTTAAATGATATTATTCAGGAAGTGGCCAATATCCCTAGAGAACAATGTTTGAAAGAAAAGCATACTGGTATACCAACTGATCAAACTAAGTTGGGATTCATTTCGAATTTTCATCATCAGTATAGGGACATTGAAATGATCTTCAAAAAACACTGGCACATCTGGTGTAGAGACAGACACCTGGGGGGGGGTTCTGCCGAACCACCCTAAATTTATTTATAGACGGACACCAAACTTTGGGCATAGGGTGGTGAAGAAAATCTTAAATCAACCAGATCATCAAACCATCAAAATTGACCTACAGGGGTTCTATGCATGTAGAAAGTGCATATGTTGTAGAACGGTGCAAGTGACCAATGGAGGCATGACTCAAATCACTAATATTGATAATGAAACATTCAATATTAAAGAATTTATCACGTGCAATTCCTCATTTGTAGTTTATCTCTTGTGGTGTCCGTGTCGATTATTCTATGTGGGACGCACCAAGAGACTGCTAAAGGTGAGCATTGCAGAGCATTTAGCCAACATTAAAAAAGGATTCCAACACCACAGTGTGTCCCTCCACTTTAAGGAGAAACATAATCAGGACCCAAGTCTGTTACAATTTTGTGGTATAGACGTGGTTCATCAATCTTGGATGGGCTCCAAACGAGTTAGGGATTTATCCCAGAGAGAAACTCAATGGATTTTCCTTTTGAAGTGTTTATTTCCTAGAGGAATGAATATCGAATTGGACTTGAATTGTTTCATCAATAACTTTTAACCAGTTATTGCCATTATGTGTTGATCCATGGTACACTGGTTTGGGGATTTATATGTATAGGGGCTAGATCTACAGTTTGGGGGTGGGACTCTTTTGGTTCCCCCATTTAGATCATTTAGTTTTGGAGCGGATCCATATGCGATTTAGATATAGTTTCACTCTTTTTGTTCAATTAGGATTCAGGGTCATTTTGAACTATTATTCACATCTACAAGGTTTTTTATTTGGTTTTAAAATATGTTTTTTTATATTCTTATATATACATTAATAATATTTATATGGAGCTTCATTTGCGATTATCATCAGTAGATGAAGCTGAGGTCCAGTCCATCCATTTTAATTATATTATTGTTCAACCGTGTTCTCAGTATATGAGATGTAATTCTGTTATTTGATAGACACGGGGACACACGAAGTGTGCAGACACAGAGTGATTTGTGTCCGCCCACGTAGTACTCAATTTGCATAAATTTATGATTGCCTTGCCGGATAGCCAACCCCATGAATAAGTCCTAGTGACGAAACATGTCGCTACACAGGCAATCTAACACGTGTGACAGAGGAAAGAGTGTCGGGATACGGAGCGGTGGTTAGTGGAGGAATCATTCTACGAATGGGTGAGACGATCGGTAGTGTCCATACTCCCTGGGTCCGCCGTGGCCCTTTGTTGCTGTGTCGTTACTACTACATGAACTGCTGTGATATGATTCGATTGCTGTAATGTGATTTGCCTACTGTTTTTTATCTACATGTGAGTACAATGGTGTTGGTTCATTTTTAATACATTTTTGAATGGTATCACACTATTGGAGCATTCTTTTTATCTCACATGTGGAGCCACTGCTTCAGGGGAAGCGTTCGATTTATACAGCATTGGATACTTGAGATCGCGTATTAAGCCCCATGTGAGTGGGTTGAGGCAATTGTGGCCAAACACGAGAGTGTGAGGCTATAACAGCGGTGAGTTTGAATTTCAGAAGGGAGTGGAATCATGTCACTGTGGTGTGGTGGATACAAGAATTACAGTGTTTTCTATTGGAGATTTTATCACCCTTGGAACTTTTTTGATTACACTAAACGTGGACTGTTTGTTTATTTTATTAGGTTCACTATTGTTGATATAGTGATACCATCATAACACACTTGTCACGAGGTGTAATTATTTTTATATCATTTTATATATATGTTTTTTTATATATATTGTTTTCACTTTTTATTTTTGCATTTCAGTAGTGTTATGCATGTTTCACTATTGCTCATCAATTCACTTGGTTAAGTGATTTTTCATCTCACTAGGTTTTTTATGTATGTTCATTCTTATCATAAAGATCATCCATTTCACATATGTTTTTTTCATTTTACCATATATGTTGATAAGTTTAACTTATGCTTCAACACTAGTTCAAGGTGATTTACACTGGTTTAGTCATGATACTGTATTGTGTATGGATTATCACTAGTCATTAATTTTAGTTTACACAGTTCATCATCATCTCACTTTATGTTGTTAGTAGTGATTTTTTGTGCTAGCGCCACTATCCATTCTAGCATTTATTGGGGGTTGGATTCAGACCACACATTTTTTCTCCAAGTGGCAGCTTGAGCTTTGTCATTTTTTACCATCTAGAGCGCAGTGGTGGTATTACGGGCTTAGGCAGGTATACCTGTATATCAACAGTTTTTATGCCTCTTATAGAGCTAATACTCAATGCGGGTGCCTGTAGGATGTACCGGAGCAGCCATAGTGGAAGATTCCAGGTTAGCCGTGCAACTCAGGAGCATTTGTAATGCCAAGGCAACCTGATCCATGCAGTGATCCTGGTCATCAAATCTGGAAAAAATATTACCAACAAGTGGACTGACTGCATCTTCTGAATTCATGACCTTCGTCTACTGTCAGAAACCATGAATCAGACCGAGACAGAAGTACAGTTAATCACACTTGTTTAATAATAAAAAGGTAAACAGAGTAAGCATAGTCAATACATAGCCAGAGTTCAGTAACCATATCGGGTAGTCTGCCAATGTCAGAGAGCCAGAGATCAACGTAGTAGTACAGCAAGCAGGATCAGGAGCCAGAAGGGACGTCAGCCGAGCAAGTCTTCAACAGGAACACAGGAGAAAGTCTCTGAGATGTGACCAAAGGTGAAGGCAGAGATGAAGTGAGCTGGATGGCTTTAAGTAGGCAGGACTGATGAGCAGATCATCAACAGCTGAGTCACTGTGGAGATAAAGGAGCTGGCAATTACCCGACAGCTGAGCGGCCAGTTTAGAGAAGGAAGGGCTGAGCCCAGCCCTGACACTAAGCTATTGTTCTTGCCACATGAAAGTGAACATGAGTTTCCATTGTTGGATACTTGATTGTACGTCTATGTGTATGAGGGAATTGATATGATGATGGAAGGGTTAGGGATTTCTTAAATTAGTTATGGCTGTGGGAATTCTTATAGTTCTAGTGTGAGTAGATATAAGATGTCTTGTCAGTATTTTGATTACTTGTGAACTTGAGGAAGGGTAGGGTTGCCCAAAACTGTTGTTCAATTGTTCTGTTCAACATGGAATTTAGAATAGAAAGAAACAAAGTCTGGTGCTCCATCCCCTATTCATTGAGTTATATATAAAAGTATAAATATGGAATTATTTGTTATTTTAGTAATGTATTGCACATTACTATTTGTTAAACATTTAGTTCCCCTGTAATTCACAATAGCAAGTATGAAATCCTATTTACTGAGCTTCAGTCATCAGCATAATGTCAGTAGGTGACTATGAAGAAAATGTGTTGTAATACACTAGATTCTACTTGACAGTGTGCTTATGGTGTTGGTTGGACTTGCCTATTGAAAGGATGCTATCACCAAAAATAAAAAATAAAATGCATTTTGTCATTTTTATATACAACATAGTATTACAGTTGCTCCGGCATGTTTGCATGCCGTTATTTTTTTAATAGCATTCTGTGTTGACTATCATATTAACCATCTAGTTTTAAATGTACCGGTAATAGAATGCCAGCTTTCCTCCCACATCTTTCTGCTTGCATCTCCAGTAGAGTGTCACTTGTCACTGCTGTATGCTTATTTGGAAGTGTTATTCATGCATGCAGAGATCTGAAATATGGCAAATTCCTAGTTACATAGGGAAGCTTTTTAGAAGTGTCTGAACTTTTAAAGAACAATAAATTTACATTGTATCATTTATTTATATTATTGTGTATTATAATTAAAATATTTTATATTAAAACCTTATAATTTCAGCCAGTATGAACAATTTTTGTGTTTCGTATGAACAATTTTTGTGTTTCTTAACATATATAACTGAAGCACTGGCCAAATAGATCTTGCAATTTGGAGAAAAAAAAACTGTATATTTGTGCAAAGACTTTATGCTGAGCTGCAGAGTGGCTGTAAGAAGAGAGGCTAATAGCAGGCAAGAAAAATTAGAACTCCAACAAAGTGTCCATACATGGAGAAAAAAGCAGCGTGAAAAAAAAAAAAAAAAAAAAAAAAAATATATATATATATATATATATATATATATATATATATATATATATATTTATATATATATATATATATATATATATATATATATATATATAATATATATTATATATATATATATATATACTTCAAATGCTGCTAAACAAGTTAACTAGCCATCTTGAACAAGTGCGAGTGAGAAAACCTGTTGTAGCAAATTGTAAAAATGTATGCTATTGATCTTTTACACATTATATTCTTCCTATGCATTTGTAAAAAAACAACAACAACAATAACCAAAGACCAACCTGTACCCAGAATATGCAGATTAACATATTGATATTAAAATATGTAACATATTCTGAACAAGCAGTAATGACACTTTAAAACAAGCCCATGTAGCTATAGGCATTGTGGAAATATTAATCTTCAAAGCTCACAAAAGAGGCACTAAGATCACAGCTTATTTCTATTTTCAAAGGAGAACAGAATGATGATGATGATGCAACCATATGGGATATAACCTCAGTATCTTTAGTTTATAGAATAGAAAGTAAACTTTCATAATAGAAAGAGCCTTTTAACTTTGCAGACAGGGGCAGAGAGTCAGCAATTGCATGACTTCTCAAAGGAAATACTGGATATGAGGAAATGAGAACAAAAAGATATACCAATGATAATTCTTCAATGAAAAGTTGTATGCATGCAAACACACTGTTCTAGCACTAGCTAAATGCTAAACTGTGAGAATATATAAAAAGATTTGCAAATACAGAATTTCAATTGATTAAGTTACAGTATATGCTTGAATAATTATTTGTATTTTTGAAAGTATAAGTAGCTGATGATATTGATTTGGCTTTGGCCTCTTGCAATCTCAAGTACAAAAATACTCAGAACGGGGAGGGAGCACTGTACATGAGTTAGGAAGGATTATTTTGACAGGAGGAGCAAAGTCTTCATTGCCTAGTTACAGGCAGTTGGTGAGAAGGTGACCTAAATATATTTCTTAACCACTTCAGCCTCGAAAGATTTGGCTGCTCAATGACCAGGCCATTTTTTTGCGATACGGCACTGTGTCATTTTAACTGACAATTGCGTGGTCGTGCAACGCTGTACCTAAACGAAATTGACGTCCTTTTTTCTCACAAATAGAGGTTTCTTTTGGTGGTATTTGATCACCTCTGCAGTTTTTATTTTTTGCGCTATAAACAAAAGAAGAGCGACAATTTTGAAAAAAACACAATATTTTTTACTTTTTGCTATAATAAATATCCCACTTTTTTTAATAAAAAAAACCCAAATTTTTTCCTCAGTTTAGGCCGATATGTATTCTTCTATATATTTTTGGTAACAAAAATTGCAATAAGCGTATATTGATTGGTTTGCACAAAAGTTATAGCGTCTACAAAACAGGGGATAGATTTATGGCATTTTTATTATTATTTTTTTTTAGTAGTAATGGCAGCGACCTGAGATTTTTATGGGGACTGCAATATTGCAGCGGACAAATTGGACACTTTTGACACATTTTTGAGACCATTGACAATTATACAGCAATCAGTGCTATAAAAATGCACTGATTACTGTGTAAATGTCACTGGCAGGGAAGGGGTTAACACTAGGGGGCGATCAAGGGGTTAACTGTGTTCCCTAGGTGTGTTCTAACTGGGGGATGGGACTATCTAGGAGGAGAGAGAGATCAGTGTTCATAGTTAGTATGAACACACGATCTCTCTCTACTCCCCTGAAAGAACCGAGATCTGTGTGTTTTCACACACAGATCCCAGTTCTTGCTCTGTCACAAGCGATCACGGGTGCCCGGCGGTCATCGCGCCCGCTGGGCACTCGCATCGGCTCGGACACACGCTGCGGGGGCGCGCGTGCCCCTAGTGGCCAAAAGGCCAAGCGACGTAAGGTAATGTTGTTTCGCCCAGCCGTGCCATTCTGCCTCAGTAAAACTGTGGCGGCTGGTCGACAAACGGTTAACTGCAGGTCACCGACCTGTCTTTGCTGTCTGGTTGACTTATTTGTATCGAAAAGACTGGCAAAACAGAAAAATAAATATTTTTACAGGTAAAATAACTCCTATATATGGATTTAATTTGTGTATTTAGTAGACATGTGCACACTGAAATATTTTGTTTCGGAATTTCATTTTCATCCGAAAAATACATTTATTTAGTTACTCCCGAAATTATTTTTATTTATTTAGTTTTTCGTTAAAAATTGCATTCGTCCGAAAATCCAAATTAAGGTCGAATCTGTCATTGAAGGCTTATGGTGTCTATCGAATGTTCAAAGAAGATTTGATGGAGCAGCTAAACTGTACGACGCCGTATAGTTTACCTGCTCCGTCGAATCTTCTTAGAACTTTCAACAGACACCATAAGCCTAAGTACGTGTGTACTTAGTTCTAGCTATTTTACTGCTCCTCCTCTTTGATTACAATCAGCCAATAACATTCATCATCATCATTATTTTTATTTATCTTTTCTCCCCTACGTCGAATCTTTTCTCCACTACGTCGAATCTTTTCTCCACTACGTCAAATCTTTTCTCCCCTACGTCGAATCTTTTCTCTCTATGTAGAATAATCTTGGACTAATAGAGTTAAGGTTAGGCACATTCCGACCACAGGTTTGATGGACACAGATTGTTGTTGTCATCATCATGTCGAATCTCCTATCTATATCGAACTGTTGTAGCAACGCAAACGAAAATAAAGCACTTGTTTATGTCGGATCTTTCGTTTTTCGGATTCTGAACTTTCGTTATCGTTTGTTAAAACGATAATGAAAATACCTGAAATTCGGAGGAAAATGCATTCGGACGAAAACGAATGCACATGTCTAGTATTTAGCTTTAAACCATATACTAATAAAACTCAGACTAATAATATATAAACCACTTAAGGACCGTCCCACACAGAAATACTGTGGCAGGGCGGTCCTCCTGTGCAAGATCACGTACCTGTATGTGATTTCGTGAACAGGGTCTGCGGCGCACGTGTGCATTGCTGGCGGCCTGCTCCCGCTGTGACTGGACACAGCAGAAGCCAATCAGCGGGTCCGGCGGATGTGATGTCTGCCGGGACCCGCTGATCATTGACAGTATAGGCAATTCCGTCAGAGATGAAGATGGACATCTTGTGTTTCTGCAAAACAGAAACACAGATCTCTAATTTCCTCCAGTTAAGCCATCCCCCACACAATTAGAAAGCACTCCCTAGGAGCACACTTAACCCTTTGATCGCCCCTGATGTTAACTTCTTCCCTGCCAGTGTCATTAGTAAAGTAAGAGTACATTTCTTAGCACTGATCACTGTATTGGTGTCACTGGTCCCTGAAAAGTGTCACTTAGTATCTGATTTGTACGCCACAATTTTAAAAATCGCTGATTGCTGCCATTACTAGAAAAACAAAATGCAAAAAAAAATCCATAAATCTTCCCATTTTTTTTACCAAAAATATGTAGTAGAATACACACTGGCCTAAATTGATGAATACATTTGATTTTTTACATTTTTTTATCGGGTATGTTTTATAGCAGAAAGTAAAAAATATTGTTTTTTTTTTCAAAATTGTCGGCTTTTTTTGTTTATAGCGCAAAAAAATAAAAAACGCAGAGTTGATCAAGTACCACCAAAAGAAAGCTCTATTTGTGTGAAAAAATTGCATAAATTGTATTTGGGTATAGCGTCACATGACCCGCAATTGTCAGTTAAAGTAGCGCAGTGCAGTATTGCAAAAAAGGGCCTGGTAATTAAGGGGGGTAAACCTTCCGGGGGTTAAGTGTTTAATGACAGTTGAAATATATACAGTCAGGTCCATAAATATTGGGACATCAACACAATTCCAATCTTTTTGGCTCTATACACTACCACAATGGATTTGAAATGAAATAAAGAAGATGTGCTTTAACTGCAGACTTTCAGCTTTAATTTGAGGGTATTTACATTCAAATCAGGAGAACGGTGTAGGAATTACAACAGTTTATATATGTGCCTGATTAACAATCATCCATCAAACTTTCACTTTTTAATACTTGGTTGCAAATCCTTTGCAGTCAATTACAGCCTGAAGTCTGGAATGCATAGACATCACCAGACACTGGGTTTCATACCTGGTGATGCTCTGCCAGGCCTCTACTGCAACTGTCTTAATTTCCTGCTTGTTCTTGGGGCATTTTCCCTTCAGTTTTGTCTTCAGCAAGTGAAATGCATGCTCAATCGGATTCAGGTCAGGTGATTGACTTGGCCATTGCATAACATTCCACTTATTTCCCTTAAAAAACTCTTTGGTTGCTTTCGCAGTATGCTTTGGGTCATTGTCCATCTGCACTGTGAAGCGCTGTCCAATGAGTTCTGAAGCATTTTGCTGAATATGAGCAGATAATATTGCCCGAAACACTTCAGAATTCATCCAGCTGCTTTTGTCATCAATAAATACAAGAGAACCAGTTCCATTGGCAGCCATACATGCCCACGCCATGACACTACCACCACCATGCTTCACTGATGAGGTGGTATGCTTTGGATCATGAGCAGTTCCTTTCCTTCTCCACACTCTTCTCTTCCCATCACTCTGGTACAAGTTGATCTTGGTCTCATCTGTCCATAGGATATTGTTCCAGAACTGTGAAGGCTTTTTTAAATGTTGTTTGGCAAACTCTAATCTGGCCTTCCTGTTTTTGAGGCTCACCAATAGTTTACATCTTGTGGTGAGCCCTCTGTATTCACTCTGGTGAAGTCTTCTCTTGATTGTTGACTTTGACACACATACACCTACCTTCTGGAGAGTGTTCTTGATCTGGCCAACTGTTGTGAAGGGTATTTTCTTCACCAGGGAAAGAATTCTTCGGTCATCCACCACAGTTGTTTTCCGTGGTCTTCCGTGTCTTTTGGTGTTGCTGAGCTCACCGGTGCGTTCTTTCTTTTTAACCACCTCAATACTGGGCACTTTCGCCCCCTTCCATCCCAGACCAATTTTCAGCTTTCAGCGCTCTCGCACTTTTCATGACAATTACTCAGTCATGCTACGCTGTACCCAAATGAAATTTTTATCATTTTGTTCGCACAAATAGAGCTTTCTTTTGGTGGTATTTATTCACGACTCCATTATTTTTTTTTTGCGATATAGGCGCAAAAATAGTGGAAATTTGGAAAAAAAACAATATTTTCTTTCTGTTTTAAAAGAAATCCAATAAAATCGAATTTTGTCATAAATTTAAGCCAAAATGTATTCTGCTACATGTTTTTGATAAAAAAAATCCTGTTAAGTGTATAATAATTGGTTTGTGTGATCACGGACATATGTACGCAAATGATCATGTACAGATGTGTGCAGGTGATCATGTACATATGTGTGCAGATTACCATTGGGACATGTGATTTTAGTGGGACATATGTGGGGGACAGCTTTTTTTTATTTGGGGACATGTGTTTTTGGGACATGTGTGTTTTACATTATGTGGGGACATGTGTGTGTTTTACGTTATGTGGGGACATGTGTGTGTTTTACGTTATGTGGGGACATGTGTGTTGACACTAGGTTGGTGATCAGTGAGTAAAAAGCTGTAAAAAAACAGCTCATACTCGCTGATGATCAGCCGGCTGCAGCGTTCCCCTCTCCTCTCCTCAGCGACAACTTCCGTGTGAGGAGAGGAGAGCTGATCGCCTAGCAACCGGCTGTGTTTACATCACATGACGGCTGTGATTGGACACAGCCGTCATGTGATCAGGAGGGCCAATCACAGAGCCCTCCTGCCGATCCAAGATGCGCCGTGTCCGGGTGACACGAGCGCATCGGGAACGCACCACTGCGCAGGAAAGCACCACTGCGCGGGCACGCGCGTGCGCGATCCCGCTCCTTCTGAGGGACGTTCCTGAACGTCCACTCAGAAGAAGAGAGCACCCACCCGGCCGTTTATGTACATTGGCCGGGTGAGAAGTGGTTAAGGATGTTCCAAACAGTTGATTTGGCCACACCTAATGTTTTTGCTATCTCTCTGATGGGTTTGTTTTGTTTTCTCAGCCTAATGATGGCTTGCTTCACTGATAGTGACAGCTCTTTGGATCTCATATTGAGAGTTGACAGCAACAGATTCCAAATGCAAATAGCACACTTGAAATTAACTCTGGAACTTTTATCTGCTCCTTGTAAATGGGATATTGAGGGAATACCACACACCTGGCCATGGAACAGCTGAGCAGCTAATTGTCCCATTACCCTTGGTCCCTTAAAAAGTGGGAGGCACGGGGGGGCGGAGCTAGCCGGAGACCAAGATGGACGCTTACTAGCAGAGCTCAGGTATCAGCGGGACAACAGCGGCGAATATCTACCCACCAGGTCCATCTTACCTTCTCCACACAAGGCGAATCTGATCCCGATCGTCTGGGGAACGATTACCAACAATGCTGCGGAGAAAGAAAGAGAACAACAGGCCAAAGCATATGACGGAGTTCTATCCCCTCGAGCACCGTAAAAATGGCGCCGGCTCCTCATCCACGCCAGCAGCTGCAGCTCAAAATAGCAAGCTACAACAGGGCAAAACACAAAAAAGAGGCAGCCCACCTAGGGGATCGCAATCCCCCCCATCTACACCGTCCTCAGGAAGCCCTGAAAAGACGAGATTCAAGGCGGATGCAGCGGATGCAATCCATGAGGTGAGCTACCTTACAGATTCAGGGGATGACACTAGGGAACTACCTGACTCCATAGACACTTTCCCCACTAACGGCCAGCCGGTTCTAGATACAATGTTAAAGGAGATGCTAGTGTCATTAAGGGGATCACTCCATGCCGACATGATTTCATGTATGCACAAGTTTAGCACTGAAATACGTTCGGTCTCAGACAAGGTAACCCACGTGGAACAAAAAATGGCGGAGTTCGCCACTACAATCAATGATTTGGTAGATGCCAATGAGGATAGAGAGGATGATATAGAAGGTCTGCAAGCCAAAATGGCGGACATAGAGGAATGATCAAGGAGGAATAACGTGAAGATAAGGGGATCCCTGAATCTGTTAAACAACATGACCTGAGGGACTATGTGCCCCAGCTCCTATCTGAAATACTACCGGATCTGTCAGCACTAGATTTCACAGTGGACAGGATTCATAGACTGCCCAAACCTTCCTTTCTATCAGAAAATGTGCCACGTGATGTCATCATGAGACTTCACTTCTTTCACACAAAAGATAGACTTATGTCTGCAGCAAGACAAAAAGAACAAATTCCCGTATCCTATGCTAATCTCCAATTCTACACTGATTTATCCCAATACACATTGCAGAAACGCAGAAATTTAAATACCATAACAAAAACCCTCAGGAACAACAAGCTGGGATATAAATGGGGGTTCCCAACTAAATTGATTGTCACAAGAGAGGATAAAGAATACGTGATTGACTCAGTAGCAAAAGGCATGGCATTGCTAAATACCTGGGGGATAATCCCAGAACCTCAACCATTCCCACACCAGAGAAATTCCTCCAAGATCTGAATCGGAATGGTGCACGGTTGATCGTAAAAATGCCTGATCGCATAATTGACCCTAAGGTGGGTGTACAATTTATTACTTATCCCGCTGAGGAGAGTTAAACCTCCGGTCCGTAAAAGTCTAAAGACTACCTAACCCCAAGTTACAACATGAGTGACTACCAGTCACACTTATTTTCTTTTCATGTTAAATGGCGTCAAGCCACAGTTTTGTTGACTTTATGTTTCCACACAATTTTTTTTTGCTTTGTTATTTTTTCAGTCAGCACAAATACCTCATTTCCACAGAAAATGGAAAAGAAATCTGCCTCACTACCAGCACTTCTGCAATCTCAGGAAGGTTCATCACCACATAATCTACTGGCAACGACCTCATCCAATGTAAGTGTCCTTAACTACACACGACGTCATCTGCTCTTTTTCACCTTAACACATGGCGATGAAACTTTTGACCATTAACTCAAAAGGTCTTAATCACCCAGCCAAGCGCAGGTCTCTGTGGAGGGATGCACTACAGAGGAACTGCGATATCTTATGCACCCAAGAGACTTACTTTCAATCCACAGCTCCACCAAAATGCTCACACCCAAAATTCCAGTTTGTCTATTTAGCAAATGCAGAAAAAAAATCAAGAGGTGTGATGATAGCTATCAGGGACACGGTGGCCTTCCAACTACACAAAAGCGTCATTGATCCTCAAGGACGATTTATCATCCTAGTGTGTGAGATCAACAACCACACATCTACATTAGTTAACCTATATGCACCCAACGTCAGGCAATCCAAATTTTTCCATAAATTAATGAAGAAGATCCGCATTATCCAAAAAGGTCCATTGCTAATGTGTGGTGACTTTAATCTTACCCCTGATCCATCCTGTGACTCTACAGCAAAATCCAAAAGGCTTCCACCATCCCTACTGCCAATACTACGGAAATACGATCTTTTTGACGCTTGGAGGTGTTTAAATGCGAATGAGAAGGACTACTCCTTTTTTTTCTCACTGTCACAAAACCTACAGTAGGATAGATCTCTTCTTGGTAGATAAGCAACTGTTGTTCAAATGTAAATCAGCCAAAATTCATGGTATTACATGGTTGGACCACGCCCCAGTGGAGTTGGAACTTGGGGGACTTTCTAGTCATAAGAACACTTTTGTGTGGAGGGTTAATTCTCGCCTTCTCCAGCATGGTCCGACCAGGTCATATGTTGAACGGCAGCTTAAAGAATTTTTCGTATTAAACCAACCCTCGGTCTCAAACCCATTCTCCTTATGGAATGCCCATAAGGCTTTTGCCAGGGGTGTCTTGATACAACAGGGGACAAGGGTTAAAAGGATGAGGCAGCAGCACACCGCAAAAATTATTAACCAAATTGAGACACTTGAAAAACAAAATATGACCCACACCTCTAATGTACTAACTGACCAAATCACCCAATTAAGATCAGAACTGAGACTACTTTTACTGGAAGACTTTGAAAAAGCTTCCAGGAAACTAAAACTGACATACTATACTTGTGGCAATAGAGCAGGTAAATTACTAGCCCAACAACTGAGAGGACACAGATACAAAACAAACATCCAACATATAATTCATCCTAAGACACAAACAAAACATCAACACCCTCAAGAAATTGTTGATGCTTTCAGTCACTACTACAGCTCATTGTACAATCTTAAGGATGACACAACAATCTCACAACCAACACCTGACATTATAGAATCTTTTCTAAAGACAGTTAATCTTCTAAAACTGACAAAAGACCAACTCTCCTCATTAAACTCACCCATTACTGATCCAGAGGTAAGACAAATAATAAACTCCATGCCACTAAACAAATCTCCAGGGCCTGATGGTTTTACTGGAGAATATTATAAAACCTATAGTGAAATTCTATCCCCGCACTTGGTGAGCATGTTTGGTGCTGCTGCTGCCTCTTCTTCCTTTCCCCAAGAAATGCTAAAAGCAACTATCATAGCATTACCCAAACCAGGAAAAGCTCCAACATCTCCACAAAATTTTAGACCTATCTCTTTATTGAACAACGATGTAAAGATGTACGCAAAACTACTTGCTAATAGATTGATTAACATCTTACCTACATTAATAGATCTAGATCAATCAGGTTTTACTAAGGGGAGACAGACATCGGACGCTACCCGCCGCCTGGTAAATGTGATACATATAGCTAATAAACAAAAAACGCCTTCTCTGCTCCTAGCGCTGGATGCAGAGAAGGCGTTTGACAGAATACATTGGCAGTTTCTAGCACAGGTCCTCCAAAAATTTGGGTTTAAAGGCTCCATCTATCTAGCTATAATGGCCCTCTACTCCCAACCCTCAGCTCAAGTGTTCATCTCAGGTGCACTCTCTACCCCATTTACAATAAGCAACGGGACTAGGCAGGGGTGTCCCTTATCCCCTTTGATATTTAACCTTTTAATGGAACCATTAGCCTCACACTTACGCTCAAACCAACTTATAACAGGTATCCAAATAGGATCAAGACAACACATCATTAGTCTGTTTGACGACATCATATTGACATCATATTGATGCTTTCGGAAGCAGACACCTCATTGAAGGAGGTTCACAAGGTGCTAAACACCTTCAATAGCGTATCATATTACAAAGTAAATGAGTCCAAATCCTATATACTCAACTTAGGAATCCCAGAAAAAACTAAACAAAGATTGGCACAACAATTCCCTTACATTTGGAAATCTGATGGTATTAATTACCTAGGTATCACGTTAACCCCCAAAACAGAAGGCCTTCTAGGTGCTAATTACACTCCCTTTTTGAAATCTCTAGAAAATAAGCTAAAAGCCATAAACAGAAACAAACTTTCTTGGCTAGGCAGACTAGCAGCTTTTAAAATGCAAATACTACCACAACTATACCTTTATAGAACCCTACCAATACCGAATTCATATTTTAACACCCTACAACCTATACTAAACAGGTTTATATGGCAAGGAAAAAAAGCTAGATGCACATTCAATAAACTAATAAAACACAGAAAAGCAGGGGGGATGGGACACGTACACCTGCAGGATTATTACTTTGCGACTGTACTGGCCCAACTCCAACAATGGTTAATCCCAGATTCTAAAACATTATGGTCAGAAATAGAACAAACACAAATACCAAAAGGCTCTTTAAGAGACTTTATAATGACAGCCCGCTCTAACACATCCCTAAATAGCAAACTAGCTCCCACGATATTAGCATCCATACGAGCTTGGGCTTATCTCCGAAAAATGCAACACTGGTCTGGTCCGACACTACCCTTGAAACTTCCTATTTCTGCCCTTAATCAACTAATACCAGACCTTAACCTAACATCATGGAAAAACAAAGGGATTTACTATCTGGAAGATATTTTAGATAATGCATCCATTAAACCATTCCATGCATTACAATCAGAATTTCATCTCCCATATACAGAACATTATAAACATGTACAACTATCACAACTCCTTAAAAAGACCACCCAAATACTAACAATTTTACCCAAACAAATAACTCTCTACTATTCACATACCCCAATAATACATAAAGGAATATCAATCCTTTACTCAGGGCTCCAAGAGAAGAACACGTGCGTAAAGACAGAATCTATGAAAGCATGGGAAAGAGACATAGGAGTGGAATATTCAGTAGAACAATGGAGAAATTCACTCAAACTAACTTATTCATCCACCAAAAGTACTAATCTGTTGGAAATGCAACAAAAAATTCTCCTTAGATGGTACTTGACCCCAATCCGCATTTCCAAATTTCTCATAAACACCTCACCGACATGCTGGAGGCTATGCGGGGAACCTGGTACATTGTTACATATGCTCTGGAGTTGCCCAAAACTTACTACAATTTGGAATCAATCAGAACATATCATAAGAAATATCACCCAATCGCGCCTTTCGCTTTTGCCAGGAATGGCCATTCTCTCACTAGAATTAGAATCCATACCACCACACTCTAAAATGATAGCATCCCATATTATTCTAGCTACTAGACTCATTATTCTTAGACACTGGAAAGATACAGAAATGCCGACAATAACAGAGGTAATAACATGTGTTAACACGCACGGCACATATGAGATGTTACACTACTCCGCGAGAGGGAAGTTCGAATGGGCCTCTAAAATGTGGGCCCCATGGCAAAATTGGTATGCCAACAGATCAGTGGTTTAACAAAATGATAATGATATTATATGCTGAGGTATCAATATATGTGTTGACTGACCACTTTATCTTATTTTATTATTTCATCCTTTTCCTTTCTTTTTTTCTACTCTCCTAAAAAGTTAATATAAAAAAGTTATTAAAAATACTATTTTGGAACTAAACAATTCTTTTAAGCATATACAAACTTCAACAATACTTTGTATTATCTGAAAGGTCAAAAAGTGGAGAGAGGTGCTTGTGGGGGCAAGGGTTGGCTGGCGGGGGCAGGGGGACCAAAATGAAGGATCTCGGGTACCGCGCCAGCCGTCAGTCCTGTACTCCGAACACCATCAGCAAATCTTTATCTCTTACCTGGACTGGTTACATAGTTAATACCAATGTATAAGATTTGTTTGTTATGCATTAACCGCGACAGAAGTGTGTATAATGTCATATCCTCTGTAAAACAATTGTTGTTTATTCAATAAAAAAGATTGAAAAGTAAAAAAAAGTGGGAGGCACATATACAAACTGATGTAATTATTACACCGTTCACCTGATTTAGATGTAAATACCCTCAAATTAAAGCTGAAAGTCTGCAGTTAAAGCACATCTTTTTAGTTTCATTTCAAATCCATTATGGTGGTGTATAGAGCCAAAAAGATTAGAATTGTGTCGATGTCCCAATATTTATGGACCTGACTATATGTATTTTAACTGTGCATTTTAAATCATATTAATACTAATGAAAATCAGACTAAAGACAATGCCCTTTAACCACTTCAGTATCGTCGTAAGATTGGCAATGTATGCCTAGTATAATCACTACTTCAGAAAACAACATGGGTGGCCAGTGTTCCCATGAACAACTGTGATCTGAGCCTTGAATCTCTGTGATGACCAATCAGAGTTATTAAATCACTGTTTACATCTGAGAGCCCTCCCCTTTCTGCTAAAATATTGTGACTGGTTGTCCTGTCCCTTATTTCTTGTTCCTCTAGTTTCCGACCATTCCTTCCTTTCCATCCCTACCCTCCCTTCTATCTGTGCTTGCCTATTCCTCCTGCTGGCGTGAATGGGGTGTGACTTGTCATGCAATTTAGAACTGTCAAATCGCATGACAGATTGCACCGGTCTAAAAATGGAAAGTATGATCTAGTATGTACAATCTCTTTGGACCTTTTGTAATACTTTCAATTGTAAACTTGTAAAATTGTAAAATTATGCACAAAAAAGTGCATAAGGCACATGCACACCAAAAATCGTGGAAAAACACACGCATTTAAATGTTGTGAGTTTTTTCTATAAATCTAAATGACACCAATCCAATTGTGTATCCAATCAAATTAAATCTGCTTTTTGAGAGGACGGCTGGAGAATCAACGTTTAATTGTTAATAGTTCTAATTGGTTGCTGAGACAGTCTTATAAATAAGATATAGCATATGGTTTAAAAAAAACATTTGTAGTATATCAATTACTTACTTGAAGGTCATTATATAATGAATAACAAAGCTTATTTTATTATGCTCATTCACAAACTCTCAACATTCCATTGTTCTGTCCTTTATTTTGCCGCATTACAATCCAGCGAAATGTGATTGTTTTCGTGACAGAATGTGTTAAAGAATAAAAAGCTCATGATCACAGATTTTCTGCTAATCTACTTTATATAGAGATACTTGTAGGGAACAAATGACTGTCGTATTCATGGGAGCGCATTCTTCAAGAGGATTTTTCCTGCTGTAACAACAGAAATAATCTCCTGAAACTATTTAACTCAACAGGATTTTCTTAAACAACTTCACATCAAAGGAATCCAGCAGAAACATATTGTACAAAGAAAGAAGGGCAAGTTAATAGTGATGATATGAAGCCTGCTGATAAAAAGTAATTTTTGATTTATTTAATCCACAGATAGAAGTGGAAAATGTCCCAGGGGTTTTATGCAAAAATTACATGTTCATGCAAATGACTGGTGAAATAAAAGTCTGTGCATTGCAAAGATCATTATTTTGATATAATAACATTTTGGGATGGACTATCATTACTTTTATGCCATTATTCTGTTAATAAAGAGTTCATAATGGGACATGACTTTACCATTTTATTATGTTTTGTTACATGAATAGGGATTCTCTTTGGAATCTAATGTTTTGCATCACCTTTCATTGTCCTTTTTTTGTTGGTATTTTAATTGACATACAGAATTGTAAAGCAGCTTCTGGTCTATTATCCATGGCATATGAATTGCACAGGAACCGCCCTGCATTCCAGGACAATTCACATGCAATTCAGTGTGGTGCAATTTGAGCCCATTTAATTTAAATGGCTCAAATCACACCACTTCTGCACCAAAGTCATGCATGCAGCAATTTTGAGAATGCATTGCAACCGAATCTTATGGTCGTTTTGTATCGTGCAATCCAATGTAGGCATAAACACTGTGTTTACAACATGCATCTTGAGTTTAATTAAGATTGCTCTGACACCAGCTGCAGATCGCAAGGGCAGTGTGATTTAAATTACGAATAAATGTAAAAAAATGCTGCGCCAACTCAAAAAATAAGCAAAGGCAGCCAACACAACAATCAGACTAATTGTAAAAGTATATGAAACGGCAAAGTGTGGCGCTCATAGAGTGTAATGGGAAGCTGTACTAGTGATTATAGAGTCACTGTAGATGACAATAAAATATAGCATAGATCCAAAGGTGGGGGAGGAGGGTATGAACCCCAAAGAATAATTGATAGAGAGTACTAGAAAACTGTACTGGTGATCATAAAGTCACTGTGAGTGACAATAACAAATAAAGTAGACTAAAAGGTGGGGGGAAAACAGGTGTGACTCCCAAGGTGGATAAATAAATCACAAATAGTATTATGCTGGGGAAAGAATAATAAAAACTAGGCTACGTATAACCTCTAATGGTAAGTCACACAAAGGAATCACAATGGATAGATCACGAGTAGTGATGTGCTGGTAAAATAAAAAAATGATAAAAAATAGGCTAAATATAACCTCTAGTGGTGAATTTCACGTGAGTGTGTCAGTCAAGGTGAGTGTGGCCTCGAAATTAACTAAAAATAACAAATAATAAAAAACCTGAAAACACTAAATTAGGTGAAAATAAATAACATCATGCAGATCAAACTAGTATGGATATAGTTGGGATAAACTCAACTATAATGTGTGACTGTCAGACCCATCTATTAAAGTGTGGAATACATGACATATAAATGTGGCATGATAAATACAATGTCCATGTGTGAAATATAGGCTCATTCAGATGCCACTATAACACTGTAGGCGCTCCATGTTTTCATAGGTATTTCTACAGGACTATTGGGAACATCTCAGCATGCAGGGTGATATCTTCTCCAGACATAAACTCAGGCAAGTAGAAATATAATACCCTTACCAGAAGAGGTGGACTCACAGGCCGTCGGCGGTGAGTCAAAAAGGCTTGTACCGTCAAACGGTTAGGTAGATCTCATTCTGGACACACAGGTAAGCTTGGCTTGGAAGAGCAAAAGGACTCAAGGGCTGGTGTATCCCCGACGGAGCTAAGTTGGACCCAGACGTCCTGTTGGACCGACTACAATCATCAGCTGGGTTCCACTCGATCACCGATAGTCCTCATGGTATGACAAGGAAACAAGAAAAAAACTTCCACATAGTGTGAATCCGTTAAAAAAATCGGAATTTATTGGTATAAGAATGGTAAAAAGTTATATCCAACAAGTGGTAGAACATAGGGCGGTAAAAATTAGGTTCACTAAAACTTTGACAGCGCAGTAAGTGGTAGCTAAGGTAGTAAAAATGAACCCGATGCGTTTCGTCCTCTGAGACTTCTGCTGGGGTGTAAAGCAGAAGTCTTAGAGGACAAAATTGTATAGTTTTTGTCCGACTAAACAAAAACGATACAATTGTATCGTTTTTGTCCGAATAAGGGTAGACACAAGAAAATATGCACCTCATCCCAAGATATAATTTATCCAAAAGAAAGAGAGGATTTGGGAGGGGACTATAGCGGTGCTCATACAAATAATAATGGAAACCAATCAAATGTATATAAAATATACAAAATATTTTTTATTATAAACAAAGACTAAAATAGATAATAGGATACAATAAGTCGTTGGATTTCATAGAGTATCTCCATTATGGTGGTTAAACATAGAGGCTTTATAGAGATTGAATGGTCGCATTTTATCCCCACATGTTTCGCTTCACGGCTTCATTAGGGGATATACGCATCAACCATAGACTAGCGAAAAAGCCATACAAAGACAAAAAAAAATTATATATAACATGAGAAAAATATAACAAAAATTGATATTAAAAAACAGAAGTGATTTTGCCAAAGTTCACTAAAAAACAGAGAAAGACTCACCACCTCAGGGCACCCCCCCCCCCCCCCAGCCCAAGGGGAGGAGAGGGGTCGACCACGATGCAGGGAACGCCAAGTACGGAGAGCACTATGCGGCCATAGTGAGCACACACAACGACCAAGCTACCAGAAAAAGGTAAGGAAAGACCTATAATAAATCTACTTGTTTAATATTATCAAAAAAATTATAAAAAATAACAGAAAAATGCAGCCCAAAATAAAAGGGGGGTTGCAAAGGGATAAACCTAAATAATATAATCAAAAAAATTCCTGAATAAAATACTTACTAAAAGCAAATAGACTCAGAGATTAAAGATGAGGAAGGAGGGCGCCTGTATATAAAAAACCAAAGGTCCAGTAGAAACGCAGTATTAAGGACTGTAGCTAGAGAAAAGGAATATAAGAAAACATGAGGGGAATATGTAACGATCCCTCTGGAGTCATAGACATGCTTAATTTAGATAAACCCACATACTGTGGAAACAACATATACAGTACAATGTCACATAGCAATAGACTATATTCTTTGATGGTTGATGGTGCAAATACAAAGAGATGTTATTAATGGTTTCACCAATTAATTTAAAATGATATCTCTGTGCCAATAGGCACATCAGACTAGGGTCTCATTACACCATAAGCTAATAAAGCAAATGACAAAATAGAACAAAGAACAGGTGTAAGGAAAAACAAAACAAGACTGAAATTCAAATAGGGAGTGGAGATCTGGGATATACATCTCAGACCTACCCACTAAGCAATATATAAAAGACACGTGTGGAAAAGAAATAAAAGAGCAAATGCATTTTTAGGACCTCCAAAAAATCACTACACAGTACATACATCCGTGACAAGAGTGCGAACAGATGGCAACACTTCTAACCTCAAAAACAGGAAAGTATGGCTAACAGGTCCCCCCCAATCTCTGGCTGCTGGAATGCCTGAGAAGCCGGCTTAAGTGTGCTCACCATTCGGCCGGCGTCTGACATCACCGGCCGAATGCAGATGTAACGGCGCCACCGCGCGTGCTCCCAAACCCAGAGCACTACCAGCTGAAGGCACCCCCCATAGGATTCAGACACACTAAGGGTCTATCCCAGGAGCCGGCTACGGTGGGACCTGGTTGGATATTTATCCACCTGGCATGCAGCCGACTGAATATAGGTTTAAATGAATACTTATCCCACTCTGACTCATTTAACAAACCCGGATAATGGTAACCCATTATGTACACAACCTATATAGGTTCTGGATCTGGCATTCATGAATAAACATGTTATTGAACCTTGGGGGTCATAGGTGCTGCCTGAACACAAAGTCATTCCACCGGAATCCACACACCTGTAAAACACTTGCAACTCTCAAACCCCTGATGAAGGTATCAAAATACCGGAAACGCGTCAGGTATCGGGGTGCATCAACCCCAGGAGAGCACATTCAATATCATATCTGTATTATTCCTGTTCTGATCTAGTATCAATTTTGTATGGAATGCACTTTCTTTTTTGTATGTTATAGACGTCTTTACATCCGTTTTTAAGTACATTAATAAAATATACATCTTTTATATACAAAAAAATACACTACCGTTCAAAAGTTTGGGGTCACCCAAACAATTTTGTGTTTTCCATGAAAAGTCACACTTATTCACCACCATACGTTGTGAAATGAATAGAAAATAGAGTCAAGACATTGACAAGGTTAGAAATAATGATTTGTATTTGAAATAACATTGTTTTTACATCAAACTTTGCTTTCATCAAAGAATCCTCCTTTTGCAGCAATTACAGCATTGCACACCTTTGGCATTCTAGCTGTTAATTTATTGAGGTAAGCTGGAGAAATTGCACCCCACGCTTCTAGAAGCAGCTCGCACAAGTTGGATTGGTTGGATGGGCACTTCTGGCGTACCATACGGTCAAGCTGCTCCCACAACAGCTCAATGGGGTTCAGATCTGGTGACTGTGCTGGCCACTCCATTACCGATAGAATACCAGCTGCCTGCTTCTGCTGTAAATAGTTCTTGCACAATTTGGAGGTGTGTTTAGGGTCATTGTCCTGTTGTAGGATGAAATTGGCTCCAATCAAGCGCTGTCCACTGGGTATGGCATGGCGTTGCAAAATGGAGTGATAGCCTTCCTTATTCAGAATCCCTTTTACCCTGTACAAAGCTCCCACCTTACCAGCACCAAAGCAACCCCAGACCATCACATTACCTCCACCATGCTTAACAGATGGCGTCAGGCATTCTTCCAGCATCTTTTCATTTGTTCTGCGTCTCACAAACATTCTTCTTTGTGATCCAAACACCTCAAACTTGGATTCATCCGTCCACAACACTTTTTTCCAGTCTTCCTCTGTCCAATGTCTGTGTTCTTTTGCCCATCTTAATCTTTTTCTTTTATTGGCCAGTCTCAGATATGGCTTTTTCTTTGCCACTCTGCCCTGAAGCCCAAAATCCCGCAGCCGCCTCTTCACTGTAGATGTTGACACTGGTGTTTTGCGGGTACTATTTAATGAAGATGCCAGTTGGGGACCTGTGAGGCGTCTGTTTCTCAAACTAGAGACTCTAATGTGCTTATCTTCTTGCTTAGTTGTGCAACGCGGCCTCCCACTTCTTTTTCTACTCTGGTTAGAGCCTGTTTGTGCTGTCCTCTGAAGGGAGTAGTACACACCGTTGTAGGAAATCTTCAATTTCTTTGCAATTTCTCGCATGGAATAGCCTTCATTTCTAAGAACAAGAATAGACTGTCGAGTTTCAGATGAAAGTTCTCTTTTTCTGGCCATTTTGAGCGTTTAATTGACCCCACAAATGTGATGCTCCAGAAACTCAATCTGCTCACAGGAAGGTCAGTTTTGTAGCTTCTGGAAGGAGCTAGACTGTTTTTAGATGTGTGAACATGATTGCACAAGGGTTTGCTAATCATCAATTAGCCTTCTGAGCCAATGAGCAAACACATTGTACCATTAGAACACTGGAGTGATAGTTGCTGGAAATGGGCCTCTATACACCTATGTAGATATTGCACCAAAAACTAGACATTTGCAGTTAGAATAGTCATTTACCACATTAGCAATGTATAGAGTATATTTGTTTAAAGTTAGGACTAGTTTAAAGTTAGCTTCATTTAAAAGTACAGTGCTTTTCCTTCAAAAATAAGGACATTTCAATGTGACCCCAAACTTTTGAACGGTAGTGTACATCTACACATTATTTTCTGTGATGCGCCCAAACCCAGGACGGCTTTCAAAACTACATTGACCAGAAGGCCGAGCGGCAGATGTGAGGGAAGGGGGCATGCTCAACGGAGCGTGCAGGAAAGATGAAACACATCGATCAACGCTCCAGATCTCAAACTATCCCTCACGTCACTCACAGCAGAACCTCGCTCAAGAGGTAAAGAAGAAACCAACAACACAGGCAAAGGCCTGTGTGTAGAAGTCCAGATGGACACCACGTGATGAAACCATCCAATGGAAGGGGACAGGAGTAACACAGAGGTACAGAGCGGGCACTGACTGGGTGGATGTCCCCTCAGCACCCTGGGCGTCCATATGGCTGCAAGGATTGCGCCCACAGAACCAAGGCAGCCCACAGAGTGGGGACCCCCATGTGTAAGAGCCGAGAGTAGAGTCACACTGCGGGAACAGTAACCCCAAAGCAATAACCCACAGATTATGGTGAACAAGGCAAAAGGGCTTAAAATATACAAAAATACACATGTAAATAAGCAAAAATATAAAGAGAAAAACAAAATATATACAAAAAAGTACACACTTATAATGATATTGAGGGCAGATAGACAAAGAGAACAGAAAATAACAAAGAACAATTACACAGGTTAGAACTATACAGAATATTTGAAGCTGAGCAAAAAAAAAACCCCACGAAAACCACTTGAGGACGGTAAACAGGGAGGGTATGAAAATATGTTGGAACTATAAAAATGGTTTGAAACTTAACATTTCATTAAAACTTGGATATTTGGTGGCTTTCAAATTATAAATCCATCGGGCCTCAAGTTATAATAATGTTTTTTCAACATTGTCCCCTCTCACATGTATGGGTATGTGTTCCAAGGCCATGAACTTAATCATGTTGGGTTTAAAATTGTGATAAGTTTCTACATGTCGACTAACAGCTATCTCCATCCTGTGTTTGAGTATAGGCTTAATGTGGTCATAAACACGTTTGAAAAAAGGACACTTGGTTTCCCCTATATAAAACCCTCCACAGAGGCAACTAGCTAGATAAACCACTCCAGGAGGTTGGCAAGTAATTGGAGCCTACTATATCTGATGTTATAATGAAGAATGAAGAAAGGAGGCAGAACAATATACTAATCTTGATCTGCTTGCCCAATGCATTTAGATGAATCTCTTTATCAAGGTGGTAGTGAGACAGCAAATTCTCAAAAGGTAGGGGCGTGTCCAAGATGGAGACCGGAGCAGACGTGCTTTGAGAGAGCTCCACTCAGTCTCCGGCTATTACCGCTGTTACCCTGCAGACCGAAGATCCTGAAAGCCCTGAGACAGCCCAGCTGACGGCGAAGGACGGTATGACAAAGGGGAAGGGGTCCCTGTCCGCCCGAAAGTCCCAGAAAGCCACCCAAACTACCGCTACGCAGAACTCCCGTCCCGCCACAGGCTCCAACATGGCGTCACAAGCAGGAGAAAGTGACACAGAGCCCGCTGAGAAGGAGCAATCTAACTTTGAGGCCCTCATGAAGGCGATTACTACATGCCAGACAACACTAACAGGCAAGATAGAGCTGATACAGCTGGACATTAGCCTCATTAGGAGAGACATGGACACTTTCCGCTCTCGTCTTGCAGAAGCTGAGTGCCGCGCGAGGGATCCAGAAGACACGCTGCAGTCCCATACAGTCTCACTCCGCACGCTGCAAACAAAAATCAAGTCCCTGGAAACCCGCGCGGAAGACGCAGAGAATAGGAATAGGAGGAATAACCTCAGAGTGATGGGACTACCTGAAGAGGCTGAGGGAACTGACCCCACGGCCTTCACGGAGCGTCTCCTGCGCACGCTCCTACTCCAGGCGCCATTCTCAGACTTCTTTGTGGTGGAGAGGGCGCATAGGATGCCTCCTGCCCGGGGGCCCCCGGGAGCTCCTCCACGCACGTTTATTCTGAAGCTGCTCAATTTTAGGGATTGTGATGTGGTCCTGCGTGAGTCAAGGAAAACTGAACAACTGCGGTATGAAGGAGCGAAGCTGATGATTTTTCCAGATTTTTCGGTGGACACACAGAAGTTGCATCATTCATTCGACCAGGTGAAGCTCAACCTTCGCAATAGGAAAATAAAATACAGCATGCTGTTTCCAGCTAGGCTGCGAGTCCAGGATGGTGAGATGGTGCGCTTCTTTACTTCCCCTGAGGATGCATCGCAATGGCTGGAGACCCTGCCTAGGCAGGGGTGACTGCTGCAGGCCGCAGGGTATGTTTACTTTCAACTATCTGATAATGTGTTCCGGGGGCCCTTCCTCCGACTGACCCTGAGGGTTAATTGATAATCCCCCCCCTCTCCCCTCCAGAGTGGGACATTTGAATGCGACCTGAAGGACTTCCTAGGAACTGGCTGCAGTTCTTCATATCTCACCCACCTGACCACATGTGGATTCTACATTAATCCTGCACATGATACAGGGACATTGGGGGTGGGGGAGGGTTGCCCCAAATTTTCGCATTTTATGGCGGAGTTTGCAACAGTTCAAGTATTGTGCCCCCAGAGGAGTTATGTCTGTTTTTCTATATAATTTTGTTCTTTTTTTATCTATACATTTTTCTCCCCGGGTGATCCATGATTCAAATCTGCAGGGACCGTTAATCCTGTTAAATTATTGCTGGAAGACTACTTGCATGTACTGTGACACTCAGGTGTCCTTCTGTTCATTTCCCCCGTTGGCAGTTGCCATGACAGTTTCTGGGACGAAGGCACACCGAAGTTCGGGGGGGGGGGTGCGGGGTGGGGGGATGGGAGCTGGAGTTGGAGCACAGGTTTTTGCTCCCTGTTGGGATTTTTATTTTTTTGCTGCTACATGGGTACTCAATTATATGTAAATGTCTCCTATATTAAGGGCCAGTGCTATTCTAATACTTATCCACTGGATGGCAGAGATGTTCTCCCTTACAGAGCTTTTATAGTGACGTGTGGGGTTATGCTACTTTTGTGTATTTACATATATAGATGGATATGGATTATGCTGCATAGTCGTCTATCCACATTCTATGTAAGATTTAAATGACTCCCCTGACTATTTTGTCTTGGAATGTTAGAGGTTTGAATTCCAAGATAAAAAGATCCTTGGTATTTAATTTTTTGAAAAAATACAACCCGCACATATGTGTACTTCAGGAGACACATTTGGTCAGAAGTAAGACGCTGGCACTCAGGAAACCATGGGTTGGTGCGTATTACCACTCTACCTATTCTTCCTATTCCAGGGGTGTCAGTGTCCTCATACACAAATCCCTTGGGTTTACCCTACTGGATCTCCACCTGGATCCGGAGGGGAGATATGTGGCCCTGCATGCGATGTGCGACAGAATGGAGTTGCTGGTCGTGGGCATCTATATCCCCCCCCCCCTGCCACGGTGAACATACTTGGGAAATTAGCCCCAATAATAGCATTATATCCGTCAGCTGGAGTTATATTGACTGGAGACTTTAACATGGTCCCAGATGCAACTCTGGATAGATTTAGCGGGGGGCCCTCTTGCATCTCTCCCCTTTCCCAATGGGCGGAAAATTTCGGGTTTACTGATATATGGAGATTACGACACCCTAACATGAAACAATATACGTGTCATTCAGCTACACACGCCTCTTTCTCCAGAATTGATCTGATGTTTGCCACGGACTCCCTGCTCTCCCATATACAGGAGGTTGAGATCCTGCCGCGTGGCATTTCAGACCATGCACCTCTCCTGCTTAGACTTAAAATGGACTCACCAGTGGGTGCTGCACTGTGGCGACTTTTGGGTCTGTGGATTACGGACGAGAGGGTGCCCCCCCTGGTGGAGGGAGAGTTGGGAGTCTACTGGGCAATTAACGAGGGCACGGCCCCCCCCCGACACTGTGGGATGCCTTTAAGGCGTATACTAGGGGCCAATATCAAACTGCGATTGGGAGGGTTAGGAAGGACACCAGACTAGCGCTAGAGGAGGCGGAAAAGAAGGCTCTCCTGCTAGAGGATAGATATGTGCATACTAAAGACATACTGACTTATGACGCTTTGCAATCCCTTCATAGGGAAATCTCCCTGATGAGGGTTGAGACCACCAAGAAACAGATACTTGCTCAATCCCAGAGAATTTTTGAGCAAGGAGAAAGAACGGGTAGACTATTAGCATGGTTAGCTAAAGAACGCTCCTCCCAGTCACATATTGCCCACATAAAGGACGATAGGGGAAAGCTCTGCTCTGACCCTGCTGATATAAACGAACAATTTGCTAAGTATTACAAACAACTATATACCTGCACTAAAACCTCCACTAGTGAAGACCTTCACAGTTTTCTCAACCAAATAGAATTTCCACAACTTTCGGATACGGCTCGTAGTGCATTAGATGCCCCGATTACTCTTAAAGAGGTCCAAATGGCGGTGGGGGCACTCCAGTCAGCAAAAACTCCGGGCCCGGGCGGCCTAACAGCGGAGTTTTATAAGGAACATAGGGAGCTTCTTATCCCTAAATTTCATGACCTACTCTTAAAGATGCTGGGGGAGGGTTGCTTACCTCCATCTATGTCGGAGGCAGTTATAGTAGTTATAGCTAAACCTAATAAGGATCCTACGTCTTGCGCCTCGTACCGCCCCATCTCACTGTTAAATGTAGATGCCAAGATAACTACTAAAATACTCTCAACTAGGCTTAATTCGGTTATCCTTTCTATAATTCATGGTGATCAAACAGGGTTTATGCCTGGTAAGGGAACTGACATTAACCTACGTCGACTATACACAAACATATCTTTTGCGGAGAAAAAGGAATCCCCGGGTGTGGTGGCCTCTTTGGATGCCGAGAAGGCCTTCGACACGGTTGAGTGGGAGTTCCTATGGCAAGTGCTGAAAAGGTTTAATTTTGTCCAAAGTTCATATCCTGGGTAAAGCTCCTCTATAATGGCCCCACTGCAAGAATGCGCACAAACGGTGTGCTCTCGCCTCCTTTCTCTCTGGGTAGGGGGACCAGGCAGGGATGACCTCTGTCTCCAGCGCTGTTTGCCCTGGCCATTGAGCCCCTGGCTATTCTACTTAGAACGTCTCACAGGGTTAAGGGCATAGCGGTTGGTCCGTTGACTGAGAGGCTCTCATTATACGCTGATGATACGCTATTGTATCTACCGCATGCGTCTGCCTCATTGGAGGCGGCACTGGAACTTATTAATGGCTATGGGGCTTTCTCGGGCATACGGATCAACTGGACTAAGTCGACCCTATTCTCGCTGTCTCACACCCCGGTTCCCGTGGACCCGCAGATACCGCTGGTTATGGTGTCTAGGTTCAGGTACTTGGTAATCGAGATACAGCGAGACCCATCTCAATATTTAGTGGATAATGTCTACCCAATTTTACAGCAACTAAACACCAGATGTCAGGCTTGGAAGTCTCTTCCCCTTACACCAGTAGGAAGAATTAATTTGCTTAAGATGACGTTTCTGTCCAAATTTCTTTATGTTTTTCGTAACACCCCAGTCCCCATCCCTAGCTCCTTCTTTAGTAAGCTGAATCAATTAGTTAACACATTTGTGTGGGGAGGACGAACCCCTAGAGTTGCTCGGGGCACCTTGCAGCTTCCCTTGTCGTTGGGAGGTCTGGTACTCCCCTGCTTTAAAAAGTATTACTGGGCAGCAGTAGTAGTGACTGTTCGTTGGTGGTTCTCCCAGCCGAAGTCCAATCCAGCGGTTAACTTGGAGGCCGCTATACTGGGATCTTATTCAGCATTGAGCAACTTGGTCTTTAGGGGCCCAAAAACACATCCAGATATGACGTCCTCAATGTATACGATAGTTAGAGTCTGGGAGCAGATGTCGGGGAAACTTACTGAACCAGGTTCTATGTCTCCCTATACACCACTGTGGGGCAATCCCAAATTGAAACACCTCCAATCAGTTCCAGACCCGGCCTTGTGGGCAAATTATGGAGTTAAAATACTAAAACAGGTAATGTCGGGAGGGGGGATCCTTCCTTATGATACATTAAAAAACGATTTTCAACTCCCCTCGCGAATGTTATTTCGTTATTTGCAACTGCATCATGCACTACGAGCCCAATTCCCATCGGGAATCACTTTGCACTCACATGGGGTTGAGTCTTTTTTGATTTCCAGACACGTGGACCGAATTCTATTCTCCCTATATATGCGAATAATAGGTGAAGAGCCATCTAAGGAGAACAAACTTTTTGATAAATGGAAGGAGGACATGCCTACCCTTGCAGCGGATGACTGGGAGGAGGGTATACAACAGTACATTCCTCTCATGGTATCTGCGAAAGATCGCTATATCCAGCCTAAGTTTCTCCATAGGGAGTATTACACGCCGCAGAGATTGTCTAGAATTTATCCGACAGTGTCAGATAGATGCCCAAAGTGTGCGGGAGAACTAGGTACCTTTATGCATGTAGTCTGGTCCTGTCCTCTTATACAACAGTTTTGGCTGGAGGTAGGGATGAGCTTCGTGTTCGAGTCGAACCCATGTTCGACTCGAACATCGGCTGTTCGACCGTCCGTCGAATTGCGAACGTTATGGGCCGTTCGCGCCAAATTCGTGTGGCGCGTCACGGCCCATAATTCACTGCGGCATCGCAGTGCATTGCTGGCTGATGATTGGCCAAGCATGCACTATGACCCGCATGCTTGGCCAATCACAGCGCCGTCAGTAGAGAGAGCTGTAATTGGCCAAAGCCAGGGTGGCTTTGGCCAATTATGGCTCAGGGGATTTAGTACACGCCCCACACTATATAAGGCCGCCTGCACGGCGGCCCTGTGTAGTGTGTTCCGGTGTGCTGATAGAGAGAGAGACAGACAGTGTCATTTGATTTGAGAGCTAGATTAGGCTAGATCTGTTCCTGCTCTTTACATTTAGTGCAGTGCGTCCTGCTCACAGTGTTCAGCTAGATCTGTTCCTGCTCTTTACATTTAGTGCAGTGCGTCCTGCTCACAGTGTTCAGCTAGATCCGTTCCTGCTCTTTACATTTAGTGCAGTGCGTCCTGCTCACAGTGTTCAGCTAGATCTGTTCCTGCTATTTACATTTAGTGCAGTCAGTGCGTCCTGCTCACAGTGTTCAGCTAGATCCGTTCCTGCTATTTACATTTAGTGCAGTCAGTGCGTCCTGCTCACAGTGTTCAGCTAGATCCGTTCCTGGTATTTACATTTAGTGCAGTGCGTCCTGCTCACAGTGTTCAGCTAGATCCGTTCCTGCTATTTACATTTAGTGCAGTGCGTCCTGCTCACAGTGTTCAGCTAGATCCGTTCCTGCTATTTACATTTAGTGCAGTGCGTCCTGCTCACAGTGTTCAGCTAGATCCGTTCCTGCTATTTACATTTAGTGCAGTCAGTGCGTCCTGCTCACAGTGTTCAGCTAGATCCGTTCCTGCTATTTACATTTAGTGCAGTCAGTGCGTCCTGCTCACAGTGTTCAGCTAGATCCGTTCCTGCTATTTACATTTAGTGCAGTGCGTCCTGCTCACAGTGTTCAGCTAGATCCGTTCCTGGTATTTACATTTAGTGCAGTGCGTCCTGCTCACAGTGTTCAGCTAGATCCGTTCCTGCTATTTACATTTAGTGCAGTGCGTCCTGCTCACAGTGTTCAGCTAGATCCGTTCCTGCTATTTACATTTAGTGCAGTGCGTCCTGCTCACAGTGTTCAGCTAGATCCGTTCCTGCTATTTACATTTAGTGCAGTCAGTGCGTCCTGCTCACAGTGTTCAGCTAGATCCGTTCCTGCTATTTACATTTAGTGCAGTCAGTGTGTCCTGCTCACAGTGTTCAGCTAGATCCGTTCCTGCTATTTACATTTAGTGCAGTCAGTGCGTCCTGCTCACAGTGTTCAGCTAGATCCGTTCCTGCTATTTACATTTAGTGCAGTGCGTCCTGCTCACAGTGTTCAGCTAGATCCGTTCCTGGTATTTACATTTAGTGCAGTGCGTCCTGCTCACAGTGTTCAGCTAGATCCGTTCCTGCTATTTACATTTAGTGCAGTGCGTCCTGCTCACAGTGTTCAGCTAGATCCGTTCCTGCTATTTACATTTAGTGCAGTGCGTCCTGCTCACAGTGTTCAGCTAGATCCGTTCCTGCTATTTACATTTAGTGCAGTGCGTCCTGCTCACAGTGTTCAGCTAGATCCGTTCCTGCTATTTACATTTAGTGCAGTCAGTGCGTCCTGCTCACAGTGTTCAGCTAGATCCGTTCCTGCTATTTACATTTAGTGCAGTGCGTCCTGCTCACAGTGTTCAGCTAGATCTGTTCCTGCTATTTACATTTAGTGCAGTCAGTGCGTCCTGCTCACAGTGTTCAGCTAGATCCGTTCCTGCTATTTACATTTAGTGCAGTGCGTCCTGCTCACAGTGTTCAGCTAGATCTGTTCCTGCTATTTACATTTAGTGCAGTGCGTCCTGCTCACAGTGTTCAGCTAGATCCGTTCCTGCTATTTACATTTAGTGCAGTCAGTGCGTCCTGCTCACAGTGTTCAGCTAGATCCGTTCCTGCTATTTACATTTAGTGCAGTGCGTCCTGCTCACAGTGTTCAGCTAGATCCGTTCCTGTTATCTTCCTACTGACAGGCAGGCTTGTCTGGTTACAGTATATAAAGCTACCTGAAGAAAATTACAGGTGTTCTATCCCAGCTTAGTGCAGCTACAGGCCATTAGTATGTCTGGAAGGCCAAGAAGGAGAGGCAGACAGTCACAAGCCAATAAGAGAGGGCAAGCAGGCTCTGTGTCTAGTGCTGGTCGTGGAGACGGTGCATCCTCATCAGCACGTGGCCATGGGACACGCTTGGCCTTTTTTTCGGCAGCTGGCCGTGTTGAGCCGCAACATGCGGAAAACTTGGTCGAGTGGATGACCAAGCCGTCCTCATCCTCCTCATCCTCTCTCACCCATGCCCAGGGTGCTTTGTCTGGCAAAGCAGCGGCCTCTTCCCTCAGCTCAATGTCATCAGTGACTCCTTCCCTAGCTCCACCATGTCCTCATGAGGATTCCCTCGAACTGTTTGACCACAGTGTTGGGTACATGCTCCAGGAGGATGCCCAGCGTTTGGAAGGCTCTGATGATGATACTGAGCTCGATGAAGGCAGTAACATGAGCACGGACAGAGGGGGTGCCCAAGAAGGACAGCAATCTGGCAGTCATGCTCCCCCTGCTGCAGCATACTGCCAGGTTTGCTCCAGTGATGAGGAGGGAGGGGATGATGAGGTCACTGACTCAACGTGGGTGCCTGATAGGAGAGAGGAGGAGGAGGAGGAGGCGGCACATCACCAACGAGGCAGGATGCCCTCCAGGGGCCAGCCTAAGGGCAGCACATTGACTGCATCACACCCCAAAGCTCCACATGTGCAGGGCGCTGCAGTCTCTGCGCGTTATTCAAAAAGTTCTTTGGTGTGGGCCTTTTTTGAGACGAGTGCATCAGATCGCACCGCTGCTATTTGCAACATATGTCTCAAGCGTATCTCGCGTGGCCAAAACATCTCCCGCTTGGGTACCACATGCTTGACCAGACATATGTTGACCTGCCATGCAGTTCGTTGGCAAGCATATCTAAAAGACCCACACCAAAGAACAAAGAGGATCTCTCCTTGCTCCTCATCAGCTGAGATTTCCAACCCCACTAGACCTTCAGTCCTCTCTGAGACCTGCAGTGAGAGGAATGAAGGTGTAGAATTAGGTGTGTCACAGCCAAGTACTTGTGGGCAATCTGCTTTTGGTACACCGACGCCAGATTGTACCAGGCAAATTTCCCTGCCCCAGCTGCTGCACCGCCGAAAGAAGTTTGCTCCCAGCCATCCACATGCCCAGCGGTTGAATGCTAGCTTGGCAAAATTGCTAGCACTTCAACTGCTGCCTTTTCAGTTGGTAGACTCTGCCCCCTTCCGTGAGTTTGTGGAATGTGCGGTTCCTCAGTGGCAGGTACCCAAACGCCACTTTTTCTCACGGAAGGCGATTCCAGCTCTCTACCGGCATGTGGAAGGCAATGTCCATGCCTCGCTGGACAGGGCGGTCAGCGGTAAGGTGCATATTACCGCTGACTCATGGTCCAGCAGGCATGGACAGGGACGTTACTTAAGTTTCACGGCGCATTGGGTGACTCTGCTGGCAGCTGGGAAGGATGCAGGACAAGGTGCAGTAGTGTTGGAGGTTGTTCCGCCACCACGCCTCCAAAATGCTGATTGTGACACACCTCTCTCCTCCACCCCCTCCTCTTCTTCTTCCTCCATGGCCTCTTCCTCGGAACCAGCGGTGCTCCGTAGGCGTTCAAGGGGCTACGCAAGTACGCAGGCCAAAAGATGCCATGCGGTGCTTGAGCTGGTGTGCTTGGGGGACAGGAGCCACACTGGGGCAGAGGTTCTGTCAGCTCTGCAGGGGCAGGTTCAGAGGTGGTTGACGCCACGCCAACTTAAGGCAGGAATGGTGGTTTGCGACAATGGCACCAACCTCCTCTCTGCCCTCCGACAGGGACAACTGACCCATGTGCCCTGTTTGGCTCACGTCCTTAACTTGGTGGTGCAGCGGTTCTTGGGCAGGTACCCGGGCTTACAGGATGTCCTGAGGCAGGCCAGGAAAGTCTGTGTGCATTTCCGCCGGTCATATAATGCCAGTGCTCGGCTGACGGACCTCCAAAAGGAGTTTAACCTGCCCAAGAACCGCCTAATCTGTGACATGCCCACCAGGTGGAACTCGACATTGGCCATGCTGCAGCGGCTGCACACGCAGCAGAGGGCCATCAATGAGTACCTGTGCGACTATGGCACCAGGACAGGGTCAGGGGACCTTGGTTTTTTTTCCCCACGCCAGTGGGCCATGATCAGGGATGCATGCACTGTCCTGTCACCATTCGAGGAGGCCACGAGGATGGTGAGCACTGACAGTGCATGCATCAGTGACACTGTCCCCCTTGTCCACCTGTTGGAGCACACGCTGCGTGGAATAATGGACAGGGCACTTGAGGCAGAACAGAGGCAGGAAGAGGAGGACTTCCTTAGCTCTCAAGGCCCCCTTTATCCAGACAGTGTTCCTGCATGCCCGCCGATCACACAGGAAGAGGACGAGGAGGAGGAGGAGGAGGAGGAGGAAGATTGTGTCAGTATGGAGGTGGAGCCTGGCACTCAGCATCAGCAGTCTTTAAGGGATCAGTCCCAAGGAACACATGGACTTGTACGTGGCTGGGAGGAGGTGGCTGCGGACGTTGTTGTCCTTAGTGACCCAGAGGACTCCGGACCGAATGCCTCAGCAAACCTACGCTGCATGGCCTCCCTGATCCTGCAAAGCCTGCGTAAGGATCCTCGTATTCGTGGTATCAAGGAGAAGGACCAATACTGGCTGGCAACCCTCCTTGATCCACGTTACAAGGGTAAGGTTGCGGACCTTATCTTGCCATCGCAGAGGGAGCAGAGGATGAAACATCTTCGGGAGGCCTTGCAGAAAGGTCTGTGCAACGCGTTCCCAGAGACTGGGAGGTTACAAACTCCTGTTTCTGGACAACGTGTTGCTGAGGCTTCGGTCAGTCAAAGAAGGAGCGGTGGAGAAGGTGGCCGTCTGACCGATGCGTTCAGACAATTTTTTGGTCCGCAGCCCCAAGGTATGATCGGTTCCAGCAACCATCGCCAGCGTCTGTTTTACATGGTGCAGGAATACCTAGGGGCAAGATCAGACTTGGACACCTTTCCCACCGAAAATCCTCTGGGTTACTGGGTCTTGAGGATGGATCACTGGCCAGAGCTTGCACAGTATGCAATTGAGCTACTGGCCTGTCCTGCATCCAGCGTTCTTTCGGAACGCACATTCAGTGCTGCTGGAGGCGTGGTAACCGATCACAGGGTGCGTCTGTCCACTGACTCGGTCGATCGGCTGACCTTCATAAAAATGAATCAGTCTTGGATCACCACCAGCTACCAAGCACCTGATGCTGATGTAACTGAATAATTTTTTTCAGATCCCTTCAAAGACTGCCTATGCTGATGCTGAGTGACTATCCCTGAGTAATTATCCTCTTCCTCCTCAATCATCACGCTGATAGCTTGTAAGAACATTTTTGGTTCTGGGCGCCACCACCAGTGCCTAAGGCACAATTTTTCAGCCCCTGTATAACAGGGGCGTGTAATTACAATTTTTGATGTAATACTTTGCAGCACGGCTCGTTCCTGCATTCCAACTAGAGTGTCTGTGAGGGGTTGCAGTGTTGTGGCACCAGCACCAGTGCCTAAGGCCCAATTTTTCTGCCCCTGTCTAACAGGGGCGTGTAATTACAATTTTTGATGCAATACTTTGCAGCAGGGCTCGTTCCTGCGTTCCAACTAGAGTGTCTGTGAGGGGTTGCAGTGTTGTGGCACCAGCACCAGTGCCTAAGGCCCAATTTTTCTGCCCCTGTCTAACAGGGGCGTGTAATTACAATTTTTGATGCAATACTTTGCAGCAGGGCTCGTTCCTGCGTTCCAACTAGAGTGTCTGTGAGGGGTTGCAGTGTTGTGGCACCAGCACCAGTGCCTAAGGCCTAATTTTTCAGCTCCTGTTCAACAGGGGCATGTAATTACAATTCTTGATCTAATATTTCACAGCAGGGCCCTGTGAGGGCTTACAGTGTTTTGGCCACAGCAACACCTAAGGCCCAAATTTCTGCTGAGTATATAGGGCAGGACCCTACTTTCAAACATCTAACTTACAAACGACTCCTACTTGCAAACGGAAGGAGACAACAGGAAGTGAGATGAAATCTACCCCTAGGAAGGGAAATTCTCTCATGTAAGAGTTAATATGGGAAAACAATTTCTCCTTTCCACTGATGCTTTCCAATCCTTGCTCCACAAAAAAACCCAAATTTTCAAAAAACATTTTTCATTGGGACAAAAAAGTGAGGTGAAATCTTCTGAAGAGGAGGAAAGACGCAAAACAAATGTCACAGGGGTGATAACCCTTCCCTATGTTTTCCAAAAAGCTTAGAAAAGATTTTTTTGGCTGGAGCTAAACACGTTAAAAATGTTCAAAATTACAAACAGATTCTACTTAACAACAAACCTACAGTCCCTGTCTTGTTTGCACCGCCTGTATACTGCTGTTCAGAGTATATAGGGACCTTTCCTTATTTTAATTTGGGTGCGGGGTTCCCCTTAATATCCATACAAGACCCAAAGGGCCTGGTAATGGACTGGGGGGTACCCATGCCGTTTGTCTCACTGATTTTCATCCATATTGGCAGGACCCGACATGACATTAAACCCGCAAGCAGTTTTAAATGAGATTTTTTCCTTTAAAAATGACATTTGGTGCAGGGACTGTTCTAAACATGGGAAACACGCGTCACTTTACAGGCATACTATAGACACCCCCCAGGTACGATATTTAAAGGAATATTTCACTTTTTTTTTTTTACTTTAAGCATCATTAAAATCACTGCTCCCGAAAAAACGGCCGTTTTTAAAAGTTTTTTTTGCATTGATACATGTCCCCTGGGGTAGGACCCGGGTCCCCACACCCTTTTTAGGACAATACCATGCAAATTAGCCTTTAAAATGAGCACTTTTGATTTCGAACGTTCGAGTCCCATAGACGTCAATGGGGTTCTAACGTTCGTGCGAACTTGCGGTCCGTTCGCGGGTTCTGGTGCGAACCGAACCGGGGGGTGTTCGGCTCATCCCTAGCTGGAGGTGGTAAAAGTGATTAATTTGGTGGGTGACTTACATCTACAACTAAACCCGATTGTCTTTCTCTTGGGAGTATGCGATAACCTTATACCCAACACTCATAAAAGACTGTTTGTGTTTTATGCCTCGTTCTATGCTAGGAAAACTATACTGATTAAATGGAAGCAACCTGACACTCCCACGGTGGCCCAGTGGAAAGCCTTAGTCAACTCCACATTGCCATTATATAAGCTTACCTATATCAACCGCAAATGCCCAAAAAAGTTCTCCAAAATTTGGGGAGCTTGGTCCCACCAATAAGATGGATGTAGGCTATTGAAGCGGGAAGATCCTACTTTGGATAGATCTTTTCCTGCTCTCTGTCCCCCCCCCCTGTGCCCCCTCCTTCCCTCTCCTTGTCTTTCTCCCTCCTTCCGTCCCTTCCCCCCTTTCCCCCCCTCTCCCCTCCCTCCCCCCCCCAAGGGTAAAAGAAAAAGAATATGAGTGTCTAGCATTGTTACTTATTTTCCATCATAGAGACAGTCATCCCTTTATTAGACACTATAGAATACAATAAGCACAAGATTTGGTATGGGAGAAGATATTGATACACCTCTATTAAGATTTCTATATATAACCTTATGTTAGGATTAGGGATGAGCCGAACACCCCCCTGTTCGGTTCGCACCAGAACATGCGAACAGGAAAAAAATTCGTTCGAACACGCGAACGCCGTTAAAGTCTATGGGACACGAACATGAATAATCAAAAGTGCTAATTTTAAAGGCTAATATGCAAGTTATTGTCATAAAAAGTGTTTGGGGACCCGGGTCCTCCCCCAGGGGACATGAATCAATGCAAAAAAAAGTTTTAAAAACGGCCGTTTTTTCAGGAGCAGTGATTTTAATAATGCTTAAAGTCAAACAATAAAAGTGTAATATCCCTTTAAATTTCATACCTGGGGGGTGTCTATAGTATGCCTGTAAAGGGGCGCATGTTTCCCGTGTTTAGAACAGTCTGACAGCAAAGTGACATTTTGAAGGAAAAAACACATTTAAAACTACCGCGGCTATTGCATTGCCGACAATACACATAGAAGTTCATTGATAAAAACGGCATGGGAATTCCCCACAGGGCAACCCCGAACCAAAATTAAAAAAAAAAAATGATGTGGGAGTCCCCCTAAATTCCATACAAGGCCCTTCAGGTCTGGTATGGATATTAAGGGGAACCCCAGCCAAAATTTTAAAAAAAAATTGACGTGGGGTTCCCCCTAAATTCCATACCAGACCCTTCAGGTCTGGTATGGATTTTAAGGGGAACCCCGCGCCAAAAAAAAAAAAAAAACGGCGTGGGGTCCCCCTAAAAATCCATACCAGACCCTTATCCGAGCACGCAACCTGGCAGGCCGCAGGAAAAGAGGGGGGGACGAGAGTGCGGCCCCCCCCCCTCCTGAACCGTACCAGGCCACATGCCCTCAACATTGGGAGGGTGCTTTGGGGTAGCCCCCCAAAACACCTTGTCCCCATGTTGATGAGGACAAGGGCCTCATCCTCACAACCGTGGCCGGTGGTTGTGAGGGTCTGCGGGCGGGGGGCTTATCGGAATCTGGAAGCCCCCTTTAACAAGGGGACCCCCAGATCCCGGCCCCCCCCCTGTGTGAAATGGTAAGGGGGTACTTACCCCTACCATTTCACTAAAAAACTGTCAAAAATGTTAAAAATGACAAGAGACAGTTTTTGACAATTCCTTTATTTAAATGCTTCTTCTTTCTTCCTTCATCTTCTTCTGGTTCTTCTGGCTCTTCTGGTTCTTCCTCCGGCGTTCTCGTCCAGCATCTTCTCCGCGGCGTCTTCTATCTTCTTCTCCTCGGGCCGCTCCGCACCCATGGCATGAGGGGGGAGGCTCCCGCTCTTCTCTTCATCTTCTTCTCTTCTTCATCTTCTTCTTCATCTTCTTCTTCTTCTTCTTCTTCTTCCTTCTTCTCTTCTTCCTGTCTTCTCCGGGCCGCTCCGCAGCCATGCTGGCATGGTGGGAGGCTCCCGCTGTGTGACGGCGTCTCTTCGTCTGACGGTTCTTAAATAACGGGGGGCGGGGCCATCCGGTGACCCCGCCCCCCTCTGACGCACGGTGACTTGAGGGACTTCCCTGTGACGTCACGGGGAATGCCACAGGGAAGTCCCGTCATGTCACCGTGCGTCAGAGGGGGGCGGGGTCACCGGGTGGCCCCGCCCCCCGTTATTTAAGAACCGTCAGACGAAGAGACGCCGTCACACAGCGGGAGCCTCCCTCCATGCCACAGCATGGATTGCGGAGCGGCCCGGAGAAGACAGGAAGAAGAGAAGAAGAGAAGAAGGAAGAAGAAGAAGAAGAAAAAGAAGAAGAAGAAGATGAAGAAGAAGATGAAGAAGAGAAGAAGATGAAGAGAAGAGCGGGAGCCTCCCCCCTCATGCCATGGGTGCGGAGCGGCCCGAGGAGAAGAAGATAGAAGACGCCGCGGAGAAGATGCTGGACGAGAACGCCGGAGGAAGAACCAGAAGAACCAGAAGAAGAAGAAGATGAAGGAAGAAAGAAGAAGCATTTAAATAAAGGAATTGTCAAAAACTGTCTCTTGTCATTTTTAACATTTTTGACAGTTTTTTAGTGAAATGGTAGGGGTAAGTACCCCCTTACCATTTCACACAGGGGGGGGGCCGGGATCTGGGGGTCCCCTTGTTAAAGGGGGCTTCCAGATTCCGATAAGCCCCCCGCCCGCAGACCCTCACAACCACCGGCCACGGTTGTGAGGATGAGGCCCTTGTCCTCATCAACATGGGGACAAGGTGTTTTGGGGGGCTACCCCAAAGCACCCTCCCAATGTTGAGGGCATGTGGCCTGGTACGGTTCAGGAGGGGGGGGGGCCGCACTCTCGTCCCCCCCTCTTTTCCTGCGGCCTGCCAGGTTGCGTGCTCGGATAAGGGTCTGGTATGGATTTTTAGGGGGACCCCACGCCGTTTTTTTTTTTTTTTTTGGCGCGGGGTTCCCCTTAAAATCCATACCAGACCTGAAGGGTCTGGTATGGAATTTAGGGGGAACCCCACGTCAATTTTTTTTTTAAATTTTGGCTGGGGTTCCCCTTAATATCCATACCAGACCTGAAGGGCCTTGTATGGAATTTAGGGGGACCCCCACATCATTTTTTTTTTTTTATTTTGGTTCGGGGTTCCCCTGTGGGGAATTCCCATGCCGTTTTTATCAATGAACTTCTATGTGTATTGTCGGCAATGCAATAGCCGCGGGTTGTTTTAAATGAGTTTTTTCCTTCCAAATGTCATTTTGCTGTCAGACTGTTCTAAACACGGGAAACATGCGCCCCTTTACAGGCATACTATAGACACCCCCCAGGTACGAAATTTAAAGGGATATTACACTTTTATTGTTTGACTTTAAGCATTAATAAAATCACTGCTCCTGAAAAAACGTCCGTTTTTAAAACTTTTTTTTGCATTGATCCATGTCCCCTGGGGCAGGACCCGGGTCCCCAAACACTTTTTATGACAATAACTTGCATATAAGCCTTTAAAATTAGCACTTTTGATTTCTCCCATAGACTTTTAAAGGGTGTTCCGCAGCATTCGAATTTGCCGCGAACACCCCAAATTGTTCGCTGTTCGGCGAACTTGCGAACAGCCAATGTTCGAGTAGAACATGAGTTCGACTCGAACTCGAAGCTCATCCCTAGTTAGGATGATAAATGGAAAAAAAATAGTCCGAATTGTAACTATTTGACTTGAATCTATATGTATAATGTGTAGCAGCACACTGTTCATTTCTTTTGTTCATTATTTTTTATTGTTTGTATGTGTATATAATCTCCTTATGGAGCAAATAAAAACGTTTCTGTTAAAAAAAAAAATCCTCAAAAGGTTTTGAAACTGATCCAGTGATTTACCCTCACTTTGGAGAGATTTATATTCACTCCCTGTTATGTGTCTGGGATGAAAGTAAAAGTAATCTCCCAAAAGGAGACGCTGAAAACAATAAAAAACTACATTTTAACCCTTCTCTTTTGTATCTAAACTAAGAAAATGTTTTGGCATGAGATCTTTAAAAAAAGTCACAAATTAAAGCTGCCAGCCTTCAGTAGACAGGCCAGTGAATACACGGCTCCATTTTTTCTATAACAATGAAAAAAATCACTGCTATGATAGGGAAAAACTTCCCCACACCAGAAATCTTGAATTCTATTTAACTCTCACCAGAAAAGGGAGAAGGCGTTATATCTGATGTTGAATCAATACATTTCTCTATATGACAATGGAAAAAAAAATGGGCCATTTCCAGCTCTGGTACTATATTCATATTAGCTGCAATGTGTTTATCTATTCCACTGTCATGGTGGTTCACAGCAGTGGCTCCCAGTTATGGTGTAAAGGGTATAGATGGTTTCAATAGTGTAACTGGGTCACAAAGGTACAGTCCAGCTGAACTTCTGCACATTAATAATAATTCACCTGCTGCATTTTCTTTAGACCTTTGAGCAGCATAAAGCAGACTGCAGCTTCAGGGCTCGGCAGTAGCAGACTGGCATATTAAACTACAATGGCTAAGAGGCAAGCAGAAGTAGTGTGCATGGAAGTAGAAGAGGGGCAACGGAGTTTGTTTTTGGGCTAAGCTTAGAACTAACATGACCAGGCCAGCTATTCCATCGCTCTTTCTGGCTAATGTTCATTGATTGGATAACAAATGGATCTGATTAGGCTGAGATCAATTGTTTGTCAAATGATAAGGGACTGTTGTGTCTCTCCCCTGATGGAAACTTGACCAAATAGCAACATACCAAACTCAGCTTTCCAATTCAATGGGATGCTACTGCTCTGAGCAGATCGTAATCATCTGTTGGGCAGAACTTGAGGAGGTGGACTTTATATTTACATTTGTCCTTACATTAACAAAGGTTGGTGTACAAAGTGTTCCTGGTTGGTAGTCTCTGAGGCAGTATTTCTGCCATGTTACTACAAGATTGCTTTGAATGTACTAACTGGCAGATTTTTAAAAAGGCAGTGATAAGTGTTGACCAGGAAGAATATGCAACAGCTGTAATGAGCTATATCAGCATGTGTGTGGAGGATGTTACTTCAACTAGAACAATTAATATCTAACACAATCAAAAACCATGGCTGAATGCAGAGATTTACTCTTTGATTCTATGTTCAGGGCAACACATTTGAACTCAGAGCAGCAAGGAGAAGCCTCATTGCAAGTATGAGAAGTGCCAAAGCTAACTATGCTGTAAAAAATCAGAGTCACGTTCCAGTATATAAAGAAGGCCATCAAGTTCAGTGTTGACCCCATCAGTATACATACAAACAGAACAGGTCCACTGCAGATCTCATAGAAAGTTCATCTTGTTCTTACTCACTTGGAGAATAAGGATTCTTCAGTTAGACTTTCTTTTGGATTTTAGTTCTGTCAATTCTATTATTCCACAAACCCTGATAGATAAATTTATACTTCTTATGCCCCGTACACACGGTCGGATTTTCCGATGGAAAATGTCAGGTCGGAGCGTGTTGTCGGACATGTGTGGGCTCCATCGGACATTTTCCATCATATTTTCCGACACACAAAGTTTGAGAGCAGGCTATAAAATTTTCCGACAACAAAATCCGATTGCGTCAATTCCGACCGTGTGTGACCATTTCCGACGCACAAAGTGCCATGCATGCTCAGAAGAAATTCAGAGACGGAACAGCTCGGTCTGGTAAAATTAGCGTTCAGAATGGATACAGCACTTTCGTCAAGCTGCAATGTCAAAAATAGTTTAATGCAGCGCACTCTCTTCTTCTTTATAATGTGAGAAGAATGAAGTAGTTTTGCTGCTCATATTCACACAGACTTCTCACAAACTTATTTCTTTATTATTTATTGGGATTCCCTCAATATATTTAGATTTCTCACATCTGACCAAATATTTTTGGGTTGTTTTTAAATATTTTTTCTTTTTTTTAAGGCTGTTTTTGTATTTGTTTGGTGGTTTGTATTTTTTTCAAGGCTGTTTTTTTTATTTTTTGTGTTTTTTTAAAAAAAAAGTCTGATGTTTTTTTATTTTTTTTTGTGTGTTTTACTCCATAATATTTTTGTGTGTGTTTTGTGTGTCAAGTTACCACAACACCATTGATATCTTGTATTATTGAATCTCAAGGAGATTGTTTGGTGTTGGTGTCTCTTGTTAATTTCACATTGTATATTTGAAATGTACCTGCCTCCTCACAAACAAACTGTCCTTTTAAAAGGAAAACACACATAGGCAAGTATAATTGTAAAAAAAATCCTTTATTAAGGGCTCACAACTAAACAAAGAGGGAGGCAACTCTGGAGAAACAGCTGAAATGGGTGAAGCCTTTGGCCCCCAGGGCACACATCAACTATTTTCTTGCAAAATTGGTGGCCTGAGGAGTCCATATCTAAGGGAGTGCAGTCTGGTCCAGAAGTCCCAGAGATCCGGAAAGCAGCAGATGACATCTGTGTCTCCTGGCTGTGGTCATACAAGAAAATGAAAGACAATAGTTCCGCGCTTAGGAGGAGAAAAAAGGAACTGCAGCCCCCCCGACACAGAATATCACCTAAGTGAAATTCTAATCAGACAGAATTCTATAATGGGGGAATTGGCGCTGTTCAACCACATATGCACTGGATAATGATCATAAATATATAAGTGTAAAAATTATATATATAAAATATAAGTGTGAAAAGTTGTGGGTAAAAAGAGCTATATATATATATATATGTGAAATGCTCTTACAGCAATATATTAAACATTAAAGTGCAGTGTGCTATAACATATGTACTCTAATACATCAATAAAAACCTGTAAACAATCCAAACTGTGATAAAAAACAAGTGGTGAAAATCCAATCTAAACCACTCCGGTAAAGTGTCCAGCTTTAGTGTGTAAACTGTCCAATTCATAAACAAAGTGATGATAAAAAACAAAGTGATAATAAAAAACAGTGTCCCAAATTTTTTTTTTAAAAACTGTCATGTGTCCCTTCAGTAAAATGACAATATTCTTGATGTGGCAAGTGCTCCCCGTCTTCCAATGCACCCCCACTCGTGCCCTCACTCACCAGAGTGCCCAACCCCTGCAGGGGGAACAGGCATGTAGACAAAATCCAGCAGTGATGATCCTTGGTGACAGTCCTCAGTCCTCCTTCCCTTCTTTGATGTCACGATCACCTCTGATTAATCCCCAGCATTAAGCATCCATATGTGGCAAAAAAGAAGTGAGCCTCATAGTGTGAATCTGAAAATGTATATTTTATTGTTAAAAACACTAATTTAAAAAAGGAGCTGACAGCGCTCCACCGACCGGCTCAAAGCCTCTGGCCGAGTAGGCAGCGTGGTGTAGCGTGCGTTTCACCGCCCGCCTGCCCAAAACCGGAAGTCAACACAGCACAAAGAGTCAACGTATGCGTATCACGTGGCCACGCCTTACGCGTTTCGTCATTAAGACGTCACCTGAGGCATGGCCATCTTGGTACTCCATACATCTATATATAGTCAATGGAGGCGCCTTGATCGCCAATCAGAATGTGCAGTCCCACCCTCCGTAATGAAAGGGTATACCCCAAGCGCCATCTAGTGGTCTTGTGAATAAATGACATGGTTGGCGCCTCCATCATTTGCAATACAAAACATCATATGGACAAAATATATAAACGGTGGTCTGTGTCTATTCAAACTTAACAATGCACATCTTCCAGTCATCCCACAAGAGGAAAAGGAAGTGATAAAAAATGACTTTATATAAAAAAGAAGTGTATATAAAAATTATTATAGGATACGAGCAGAAAAAGGATATTATGAAACTAAAAAAAATGGAAAAAATCTAAATAAGTGTGAGATATTAAAATTAGAACAACTATAAACAATCTTGCGAATAGTCAATAATAAAGAAATGTATAAAAATATATTGCTTATATATGTGGTGGCCAAAGAATCATAATGCAGGTAAAGTATATGAAGAGGAGGGGTATGAATATATACCCTCCGGGCCTAATGGTCATGGGAAAAACGGCAGACTATAATACTGTAACCAATATAGATATGGTTCTATATTGATGAAGGTTATCAAACAGGGAACTATTTAATTGGAAGTGGTGTGTAGGAGGTGCTGTATTAAAAATAAAAACTTTTCTGAATAACCATTTTTAAATAAATAAATCTGCAGAAAAAATATATAAAAAAATATTTAAAAAAAATATATATTAAAATTATATGGTAATGACGTTATATATGAAAAGCTATATAAAAAACTTGAAAAGCATTAGAAGCACTGTGAGGCCAAAAAGGAGAAGTGGTAGAAACTGGTCTTGTTAAGAGGGGTGTAGGGACTATAGAAATAATCTAGGTGGGCACAGGTAATTAAAAATTAGATAAAAACAGTTTAAATCTATTTCCACATTAAGTCCCCTAGGAACCAGACAGTCTAAACGATGTATCCATCTGGTTTCATTTCGAGAAATCAGATTTTTCTTACTGCCCCCCCTCCAATGGTCCTTAATAGTATCAATACCATAAAAGATCAAACCAGATAGATCCCTATGGTGAAATTCATCAAAATGTCTGGAAAGGTTGTGTTTAGGGAACCCCTTTCTAATATTATTAATGTGTTCCCTGATACGTACACAGAGAGGTCTTGTGGTCCTGCCCACATATTGCAGTCGGCACGGACATTCGTTGATATATGTCACGTGAGTGGTGTTACAGGTGACCAATTCTCTGATATCATACTCTTTACCACCCCTTGATTTGAAGGAGGTTCTCTTCTTGGGTTGTTTTTTACTGACTCTGCAGGCCAAGCACTTCTGACATCTGTAGAAGCCCTTCATACCAGAAAACAGTTTTACATTCTTAGGGGGGTCGATGACGTTATGAACCAGGTGGTTCCTGAGAGTTGGTGCTCTCCTATAAATAAACCGAGGTTTCTTTGTGAGGATTTTTCCTAGGGTCCTATCAGATTTTAAAATAGGTCAATACTTCCTCACTATATGCTCAATGGACCGATACCGGTTGGTGAAGCCTGTGACAAAAGCTATATCCTCCGGAGAGTTCTTCCTCTTATTACACTCTTTTATTAATAAGGAATCCTGGTCAAGTTTTTGTATCTTGTTCTTTAATCTTACCAAGGGATCACGTTGATATCCTTTGTCTTCAAATTTCTTTATTAGGGTATCAGCTTGGTTCCGATAATCTTCGATGTTCCGACAGTTCCTCCGTATTCTTAAAAGCTGTCCCTTGGGGATGTTCTCTTTCCATTTTGGGTGATGGCAGCTAGAGGTGGGTATGTACCCATTACGGTCTGTTGCTTTGAAGAAAGTCTTCGTAAATAATTCCCCATCCTGTTTGAAAATCTGTAAGTCCAGATACTCTATCAGATCATAATCGAACTTGCCAGTGAAGGAAATACCGTATTCATTTTGGTTGAGTCCATCTAGGAATTCCCGAAACGACTCAGAATCTCCTTCCCACAGAATAATTACATCATCGATATATCGACGGTAAAACTTTATTTCAGGCCAACTGGTGCCATATATGTAGCGTTCTTCCAACAAGTCCATAAATAAATTTGCCACACTTGGGGCATACTTGGCACCCATGGCCACGCCTTTTTTCTGAACATAAAAGTCTTTCTGATACCAGAAGTAGTTGCTTTCCATTGCCAATCCAAGTCCTTCTAAAATAAATTGAATTTGTTTGTGTCTGAGATCTGATCTTTCATGTAAGGCCATCTAAACCCCTTTTAACCCATCCTTCTGGGTGATGCTCGTATACAGGGAGTTGACATCAATCGTTGCCAATAGACAATGGTCAATTCCAGTAATTGTCTTCAATTCATTAATGAGTTGGGTGCTGTCCCTAAGGTAAGATTTGCCTTTCACTACTAATGGTTTCAAAAACTGGTCAATCCACTCCACCTATAATTGGTCTGCCCGGTTGTTTATTCAGCCGCTTGTGTGTTTTGGGCAGGTAGTATATAACAGGAGTTTTGGTGGATTCCGGGACTAAGTATTTGGCTTCTTTCTTATTCAAAATACCTGCCTCTCCACCTTTTTTCACCAATCTTCTCAAACTCTTAACGTATTGTGGCTTGGGGTTACGCTTCAATTTTTTATAGGTATTCTCAACTCTCAGCAAATTCTTCATCTCCTCCTTGTATTCCTCCTTTTTCAATATAACTAGTCCACCCCCTTTGTCAGCGGATCGTATCACCACTTCCTTTCTCTTACCGATTTCTTTAATTGTTTTCCAGATATAACTACTTTTAGACTTTTTCTTCTCCATTTTGGCCAAGTCACTTTCCACCATCCGTTTAAAAGCACCTATACATTGGTCCCCTGGGACCTTAGGGTTGAAGATTAAATTATTCCTGAGATAATGTGAACATAACCATCGTTTTCAGTCTTTGTTATAACTTTGTTGTTCAAAGCATAGTGTTTTTTTATCTTCAATTTCCTAATAAATTTCTGTAAATCGATATACACTTCAAATTTGTCAATACTCTTATCTGGTGCATGTTTCAGTCCCAGATCCAGTATCTTCAATTCATCATCCGTAAAGACTGCATCACTTAGGTTAAAAATTCCTTGGCCTAATACTCCCTTCTTCTTTTTCTGCTTCCCTCCTCATTTTCCTCTAGTCTGTTTCTTTCGTTGCCTCTGTGTGAGTATTCCAGTTCTCTCTCTGGATTCCTGCTCCTTCCATTCTCCGAATTCATACGTGGATGTTGTGGTGATGAGTATCCTTGGTGTCCATTCACCCTTTGTGTCCTGTTCATACCAAATAGTGGACCTCTTCTTTGAGGGCTGTGAGGGTCTCTCTGTGTCCCTCTCCATCCAGGTGGGTGATATTGTACTCTCGCATTCCATCTCCCAGGGGGTCTGTCTCGTGGTCTCCCCTGATGAAAATCCCTTTCTCCTGGGTAGTCTCTTTTGTTTCTAAAATCCCATTGGGGCATATGTTGTCTTCCTTCCCTGAGAGGGGATAATCTGTTGTGTGTGGGTACATTGTACCGTGGAGTACCTGGAGATTTCCCAGAGTTTGGTCCATAGTACACATCCCTCCTATTATCCGTATGTCTCAGTGGGTAATTCGGAGTCCTGGGAATTTCTTTTCTCCTACAGTAGGTGACCGCGATATTGTGTCAATCTCACCGCATTTCTCTGCGAGATTTGACACCAGCGAGCTCCGTCGCAGGAGCCAGCGCCGAGATGGCTCACTCATCGGGAAAGGAAAACTTTGTTTTCCTTCCGCGATGAGTGACAGGCAGTGCTGAAAGCTGTCTGGTATAAATCCTAAAGGGGGAACGCCGTGCCAAATTTTAAATGAAAAAACTGGCATGGATTCCCCCCAAGAGCATACCAGGCCCTTAGGTCTGGCATGGATTGTAAGGGGAACCCCCTACGCCGAAAAATCGGCGTGGGGGTCCCCCCAAAATCCATACCAGACCCTTATCCGAGCACGCAGCCCGGCCGGCCAGGAAAGGGGGTGGGGACGAGCGAGCGCCCCCCCTCCTGAGCCGTATCAGGCCGCATGCCCTCAACATGGGGGGTGGGTGCCTTGGGGGAGGGGGCGCTCTGCGGGGCCCCCCCACCCCAAAGCACCTTGTCCCCATGTTGATGAGGACAAGAGCCTCTTCCTGACAACCCTGGCCGTTGGTTGTCGGGGTCTGCGGGCGGGGGGGCTTATCGGAATCCAGGAGCCCCCTTTAATAAGGGGGCCCCCAGATCCCGGCCCCCCACCCTGTGTGAATGAGTATGGGTTACATGGTATCCCTACCCATTCACCTAGGGAAAACTGTCAATAAAAAAAAAACACAGTACACAGGTTTTAGGAGTAATTTATTAGGCAGCTCCGGGGTCTTCTTCCAACTTCGGGGGGTCTCCTTCCGACTTCTCCCGGTGTTCGGCCTCTTCTCCCGGTGTTCGGCCTCTTCTCCCGGGCCCCACCGCTATCTTCTTCCAGCTCTTTTTGCCAGCGAGGGGCCCGGTCTGCTGTCGCTGTCTTGTCGCCGCTGTCTTGCCGCCGCTGTCTTGCCGCCGCTGTCTCGTCGCTTCTTCTCTTCTTCTCTTCTTCCGATGTTGACACGACGCTCTCTCCGGCTGGAATGCTGTGTGCGAGCTGCGGAGCCATTTATTTAGGCGGTGACCCCGCCCCCTTGTGACGTCATGTTCCCGGCATGCGCAGGGACTCTGGGGTCACGCCCCCTTATGACGCCAGAGTCCCTGCGCATGCTGGGAACATGACGTCACAATGGGGCGGGGTCACCGCCTATATAAATGGCTCCGCAGCTCGCACACAGCATTCCAGCCGGAGAGAGCGTCGTGTCAACATCAGAAGAAGAGAAGAAGAGAAGAAGCGACGAGACAGCGGCGGCAAGACAGCGGCGACAAGACAGCGGCGACAAGACAGCGGCGACAAAACAGCGGCAGCAGACCGGGCCCCTCGCTGGCAAAAAGAGCTGGAAGAAGATAGCGGCGGGGCCCGGGAGAAGAGGCAGAACACCGGGAGAAGAGGCAGAACACCGGGAGAAGTCGGAAGGAGACCCCCGAAGTCGGAAGGAGACCCCGGAGCTGCCTAATAAATTACTCCTAAAACCTGTGTACTGTGTTTTTTTTTTATTATTGACACTTTTCCCTAGGCGAATGGGTAGGGGTACCATGTACCCCATACTCATTCACACAGGGTGGGGGGCCGGGATCTGGGGGCTATTAAAGGGGGCTCCTGGATCTGATAAGCCCCCCGCCCGCAGACCCCGACAACCAACGGCCAGGGTTCTCGGGAAGAGGCTCTTGTTCTCATCAACATGGGGACAAGGTGCTTTGGGGTGGGGGGCCCCTCCCCCAAGGCACCCACCCCCCCATGTTGAGGGCATGCGGCCTGGTACGGCTCAGGAGGGGGGGGCACTTGCTCGTCCCCACCCCCTTTCCTGGCCGGCCGGGCTGCATGCTCGGATAAGGGTCTGGTATGGATTTTGGGGGGACCCTCCCCTTACAATCCATGCCAGACCTAAGGGCCTGGTATGCTCTTGGGGGGGAATCCACGCCGGTTTTTTCATTTAAAATTTGGCGCGGCGTTCCCCCTCAGGATTTATACCAGACAGCTTTTCAGCACTGCCTGTCACTCATCAGGGAAGGAAAACCAAGTTTTCCTTTCCCGATGAGTGAGCCAGCACGACATGCACAGTACCCTGTCGCCGAGAACCAGCGGGATGGTATCGCGCTGGAAACACAATCTCGCGGTCAGGTACTGTAGTTGGAGGTATATGTTCAAACCTGGTTTGTCGCATATTGCTTGAATTCTGGGTATCCACCTCTGTAATCTCATCCATTGATATTTCATCCAGGTCTTCATTTACTTCTCCAATCCCTGTCTGCAAATAATAAACCTTTTTGTTGGTGTAATCCAAGACATCCCTTTTATATTTCTTTTGTTTTTTAGCCTGAATCTCTGCATCATTTTTTATTTATCTCTTGCAATTCCCTTTCTTTAGTTTTGTAATCATTTTGATTACTATATGGTAGCAGGAGTGTTTTTATCTCACTAATGCTAACCTCAATCCCACTCAGTTTTAATTGTCTTCTCTTAATAATATTACCAAGGAGCTCTTTCTCACATTTAGAAAAGAAAGCATACCATTCATCCATAAGGGTGGCATCATTCAGACTATCATTGGGGTTCAGGTCCCACCTCAATCTTCTAGGTGTCATATTTTCCCCAATGTATGTCCCAAGGGTGGCAATATCCCACCACACCCTGAGTTGTTTTTTAAGAGTATGTCTGAGCTGTTTGAACAGGCTGTTCATATCCTGCGTGTTATTAACCTGTTCCTGACTAAAAATCCCTGTAAGATCTATATTACGGTTCAACATATAGCCAAATATATCCATAGCGGCAGAACTTGACGAGTACACCCCTGGGGTGACAAGGAAATGAAAGACAATAGTTCTGTGCTTAGGAGGAGAAAAAAGGAACTGCAGCCCCCCCGACACAGAATATAAGTGAAATTCTAATCAGACAGAATTCTATAATGGGGGAATTGGCGCTGTTTAACCACATGTGCACTGGATAATGATCATAAATATATAAGTGTAAAAATGATATATATAAAATATAAATATAAGCGCCAAAATACACAAGCGGCTGAATAAACCACCGGGCAGACCAATTATAAGTGGAGTGGATTCTTTGTTCTCGAGACTAGGAGAATACATTGACCAGTTTTTGAAACCATTAGTAGTGAAAGGCAAATCTTACCTTAGGGACAGCACCCAACTCATTAATGAATTGAAGACAATTACTGGAATTGACCATTGTCTATTGGCAACGATTGATGTCAACTCCCTGTATACGAGCATCACCCAGAAGGATGGGTTAAAAGGGGTTGAGAAGGCCTTACATGAAAGATCAGATCTCAGACACGAACAAATTCAATTTATTTTAGAAGGACTTGGATTGGCAATGGAGAGCCACTACTTCTGTTATTAGAAAGACTTTTAAGTTAAAAAAAAGGCATGGCCATGGGTGGCAAGTATGCCCCAAGTGTGGCAAATTTATTTATGGACTTGTTGCAAGAACGCTACATATTTGGCACCAGTAGGCCTGAAATAAAGTTTTATCGTCGATATATCGATGATGTAATTATTCTGTCGGAAGGAGATTCTGAGTCGTTTCGGGAATTCCTAGATGGACTCAACCGAAATGAATATGGTATTTCCTTCACTGGCAAGTCCGATTATGATCTGATAGAGTATCTGGACTTACAGATTTTCAAACAGGATGGGGAATTATTTACGAAGACTTCCTTCAAAGCAACAGACCGTAATGGGTACATACCCACCTCTAGCTGCCATCACCCAAAATGGAAAGAGAACATCCCCAAGGGACAGTTTTTAAGAATACGGAGGAACTGTCGGAACATCGAAGATTATCGGAACCAAGTTGATACCCTAATAAAGAAATTTGAAGACAAAGGATATCAACGTGATCCCTTGGTAAGATTAAAGAACGAGATACAAGAACTTGACCGGGATTCCTTATTAATAAAAGAGTGTAATAGTAGGAAGAACTCTCCGGAGGATATAGCTTTTGTCACAGGCTTCACCAACCGGTATCGGTCCATTGAGCATATAGTGAGGAAGTATTGGCCTATTTTAAAATCTGATAGGACCCTAGGAAAAATCCTCACAAAGAAACCTTGGTTTATTTATAGGAGAGCACCAACTCTCAGGAACCACCTGGTCCATAACGTCATCGACCCCCCTAAGAATGTAAAACTGTTTTCTGGTATGAAGGGCTTCTACAGATGTCAGAAGTGCTTGGCCTGCAGAGTCAGTAAAAATCAACCCAAGAAGAGAACCTCCTTCAAATCAAGGGGTGGTAAAGAGTATGATATCAGAGAATTGGTCACCTGTAACACCACTCACGTGACATATATCATCGAATGTCCGTGCCGACTGCAATATGTGGGCAGGACCACAAGACCTCTCTGTGTACGTATCAGGGAACACATTAATAATATTAGAAAGGGGTTCCCTAAACACAACCTTTCCAGACATTTTGATGAATTTCACCTCAGGATCCATCTGGTTTGATCTTTTATGGTATTAATACTATTAAGGACCATTGGAGGGGGGGCAGTAAGAAAAATCAGATTTCTCGAAATGAAACCAGATGGATACATCGTTTAGACTGTCTGGTTCCTAGAGATTGTTTATAGTTCTAATTTTAATATCTGCTCGTATCCTATAATAATTTTTATATACACTTCTTTTTTATATAAAGTCATTTTTTTATCACTTACTTTTCCTCTTGTGGGATGACTGGAAGATGTGCATTGTTAAGTTTGAATAGACACAGACCACCGTTTATATATTTTGTCCATATGATGTTTTGTATTGCAAATGATGGAGGCGCCACCCATGTCATTTATTCACAAGCCCACTAGATGGCGTTGGGGTATACCCTCTCATTATGGTATCCAGGCTCCCATATCTGTTTTGAGGGTGGGACTGCACATTCTGATTGGCGATCAACGTGCCTCCATTGACTATATATAGACGTATGGAGTACCAAGATGGCCGCACCTCAGATGACGTCTTGATGACGAAACGCGTAAGGCGTGGCCACGTGATACGCATACGTCGACTCTTTGTGCTGTGTTGACTTCCGGTTTTGGGCGGGCGGGCGGTGGAACGCACGCTACACCACGCTGCCTACTCAGCCAGAGGCTTTGAGCCGGTCGGGGGAGCGCTGTCAGCTCCTTTTTTACATTTTTTAAATTTAGTGATTTTAACAATAAAATATACATTTTCGGATTCACACTATGAGGCTGACGTATTTTTTGCCGCATATGGATGCTTAATGCTGGGGATTAATCAGAGGTGATCGTGACATCAAAGAAGGGAAGGAGGACTGAGGACTGTCACCAAGGATCATCACTGCTGGATTTTGTTTACATGCCTGTTACCCCTGCAGGGGTTGGGCACGAGTGGGGGTGCACTGGAAGACGGGGAGCACTTGCCACATCAAGAATATTGTCATTTTACTGAAGGGACACATCACAGTTTTTAAAAAAAAAAATTTGGGACACTGTTTTTTATCATCACTTCGTTTTTTATCATCACTTTGTTTATGAATTGGACAGTTTAAACACTAAAGCTGGACACTTTACCGGAGTGGTTTAGATTGGATTTTCACCACTTGTTTTTTTATCACAGTTTGGATTGTTTACAGGTTTTTATTGATGTGTTAGAGTACATATGTTATAGCACACTGCACTAGGGATGAGCTTCGAGTTCGAGTCGAACTCATGTTCGACTCGAACATTGGCTGTTCGCAAGTTCGCCGAACACCGAACAATTTGGGGTGTTCGCGGCAAATTCGAATGCCGCGGAACACCCTTTAAAAGTCTATGGGAGAAATCAAAAGTGCTAATTTTAAAGGCTAATATGCAAGTTATTGTCATAAAAAGTGTTTGGGGACCTGGGTCCTGCCCCAGGGGACATGGATCAATGCAAAAAAAAGTTTTAAAAACGGCAGTTTTTTCAGGAGCAGTGATTTTAATAATGCTTAAAGTCAAACAATAAAAGTGTAATATCCCTTTAAATTTCGTACCTGGGGGGTGTCTATAGTATGCCTGTAAAGGGGCGCATGTTTCCCGTGTTTAGAACAGCCTGACAGCAAAATGACATTTGGAAGGAAAAAACTCATTTAAAACTACCCGCGGCTATTGCATTGCCGTCAATACACATAGAAGTTCATTGATAAAAACGGCATGGGAATTCCCCACAGGGAAACCCCGAACCAAGATTAAAAAGAAAAATGAAGTGGGAGTCCCCCTAAATTCCATACCAGGCCCTTCAGGTCTGGTATGGATATTAAGGGGAACCCCGGCCAAAATTTAAAAAAAAAAATGACGTGGGGTTCCCCCTAAATTCCATACCAGACCCTTCAGGTCTGGTATGGATTTTAAGGGGAACCCCGCGCCAAAAAAAAAAAAAAAACGCGGCGTCTTCTATCTTCTTCTCCTCGGGCCGCTCCGCACCCATGGCATTGGGGGGGAGGCTCCCGCTCTTCTCTTCATCTTCTTCTTCATCCTCTTCTCTTCTTCCTTCTTCTCTTCTTCTCTGTTTCTCTTCTTAATTTTCTTCTCCGGGCCACTACGCATCCATGCATGGAGGGAGGCTCCCGCTGTGTGACGGCGTCTCCTCATCTGACGGTTCTTAAATAACGGGGGGCGGGGCCACCCGGTGACCCCGCCCCCCTCTGACGCACGGTGACTTGACGGGACTTCCCTGTGACGTCACGGGGAATGCCACAGGGAAGTCCCGTCATGTCCCGTGCTTTAGAGGGGGGCGGGGTCACTGGGTGGCCCCACCCCCCCGTTATTTAAGAACCGTCAGATGAGGAGACGCCGTCACACAGCGGGAGCCTCCCTCCATGCATGGATGCGGAGCGGCCCGGAGAAGAAAATTAAGAAGAGAAACAGAGAAGAAGAGAAGAAGGAAGAAGAGAAGAGGATGAAGAAGAAGATGAAGAGAAGAGCGGGAGCCTCCCCCCCAATGCCATGGGTGCGGAGCGGCCCGAGGAGAAGAAGATAGAAGACGCCGCGGAGGAGATGCTGGACGAGAACGCCGGAGGAAGAACCAGAAGAGCCAGAAGAACCAGAAGAAGAAGAAGATGAAGGAAGAAAGAAGAAGCATTTAAATAAAGGAATTGTCAAAAACTGTCTCTTGTCATTTTTAACTATTTTGACACTTTTTTAGTGAAATGGTAGGGGTAAATACCCCCTTACCATTTCACACAGGGGGGGGGACCGGGATCTGGGGGTCCCCTTGTTAAAGGGGGCTTCCAGATTCCGATAAGCCCCCCGCCCGCAGACCCCCACAACCACCGGCCACGGTTGTGGGGATGAGGCCCTTGTCCTCATCAACATGGGGACAAGGTGTTTTGGGGGGCTACCCCAAAGCACCCTCCCAATGTTGAGGGCATGTGGCCTGGTACGGTTCAGGAGGGGGGGGGGTCGCACTCTCGTCCCCCCCTCTTTTCCTGCGGCCTGCCAGGTTGCGTGCTCGGATAAGGGTCTGGTATGGATTTTTGGGGGAACCCCACGCCGTTTTTTTTTTTTTTTTGCGCGGGGTTCCCCTTAAAATCCATACTAGACCTGAAGGGTCTGGTATGGAATTTAGGGGGAACCCCACGTCATTTTTTTTTTTTAATTTTGGCCGGGGTTCCCCTTAATATCCATACCAGACCTGAAGGGCCTGGTATGGAATTTAGGGGGACTCCCACTTCATTTTTTTTTTTTTTAATTTTGGTTCGGGGTTTCCCTGTGGGGAATTCCCATGCCGTTTTTATCAATGAACTTCTATGTGTATTGACGGCAATGCAATAGCCGCGGGTAGTTTTAAATAAGTTTTTTCCTTCCAAATGTCATTTTGCTGTCAGGCTGTTCTAAACATGGGAAACATGCGCCCCTTTACAGGCATACTATAGACACCCCCCAGGTACGAAATTTAAAGGGATATTACACTTTTATTGTTTGACTTTAAGCATTATTAAAATCACTGCTCCTGAAAAAACGGCCGTTTTTAAAACTTTTTTTTGCATTGATCCATGTCCCCTGGGGCAGGACCCGGGTCCCCAAACACTTTTTATGACAATAACTTGCATATAAGCCTTTAAAATTAGCACTTTTGATTATTCATGTTCATGTCCCATAGACTTTAACGGTGTTCGCGTGTTCGAGCGAACTTTTTTCCTGTTCGCATGTTCTGGTGCGAACCGAACAGGGGGGTGTTCGGCTCATCCCTACACTGCACTTTAATGTTTAATATATTGCTGTCAGAGCATTTTACATATATATATATATATATATATATATATATATATATATATATATATATATATATATATATAGAGCTCTTTTTTCCCCACAACTTTTCACACTTATATTTTATATATATCATTTTTACACTTATATATTTATGATCATTATCCAGTGCATATGTGGTTTAACAGCGCCAATTCCCCCATTATAGAATTCTGTGTGGTCATACAAGAGCCTGCATCTTTGGCCAGACCAGACTGAACCCAGGGCCATCATTCTCTGGTCTTCCTTCCATGCTTCCTTCAACGCTGTGGCTGTGGTGGTGGAGTTGTGGCAGCAGGAGGAGGAGGAGGAGGAGAAGGAGGGGCCAACTCACTCAGGTGGGTATTGGGTGTGAGTTCCCCACTCACCCCCTTACTTAGGACTTTATACAGAAGGTCCTCACATAGCTTGCGTTGACCCTCCTGCATGCCTTTCAGTTTGGTGGCAGCCATGCAGGCAAAGGCCTCTTCAGGAGTGGGTAAGGCTCTGAGGGACGCAGAAGCCTCCTGAATGAGCCTGAGTGCAGAATCCTGCATGTGAGTCGCCTTCCTGGGTCTTTTGTATGGAAGGCGGAGGGGAGGAACCTGCGATTTGGTCACGCTGCGACTGGTCCCAGGCTTCTCCTGGCTGCCACTTAGCCCTGCCTCCTCCTGGCTGCCACTAACCCCACCTCCTCCGGGCTGCCACATTCCACAGCCTCCTCCTGGCTGCCACATTCCACAACCTCCTCCTGGCTGAGGTCTTCCTGTGTATGAAAAAGGGACATCGTTTTAGTTTTTTATTCACCAATCACACACAATTTTCACCTCCTGACTGTTGCAAATTGAATGTTAACAAATATAACAGACTATCCTTCTGAGCCCACCATTTTTCAGTCTTGTCCAAAATATTTTTGCCGACTACTGTCTATTGATATGTAAAACACTTTTTTCAATCAGCAATTAGTGATTAATAATAACATCTAGTAAACATAATTTATTTATTGACCAGAAATCGGTAGAAGAATTCTATACCTGGCTCCATCTGGGCTCCTCCACTTCTTCCTGGCTGGAAGTCCCAGGATGGACATCGGAAGCCTCAGGTGGGGTGGAAGATAGGGTGGAAGGAAGAGTGGAAGGAAGCGTAGAGAGGGATTCCCTGACTTCAGTCTGGTCTGATAGAAATCGCAGTCTCTCATAGTACCACAGCCTGGGGACATAAATGTCATCTGCTGCAGCTCCGGACCTCTGGGAATCTGTGACCTTCTTGCGCTCCCTAAGATAAGTGCTCCTCAGGCCACCAATTTTGTTTTTTAAATAGGGGATGGTTGATGTGGGGACCACCGGCTTCACCAACTCCAGCAGTTTCTCCAGCGCTGTCTGCCTCTTTTGTTTATTATTGTAATGTGGATGTCTCACCTGCCACAGACAGGGCAGCTCCCTGTATTTGTCTATGAACAGGGGGAGGAAGTTGTGGTCATTGAAGCCATCCATTTTATCTGCAAGACACAACACAAGACAAACCCTAATGTCAGCCTAAAGTCTACTAAACTTGTGCAAATACAGGCCTTAATCTAGAAGCAGTATAGGCCCAATGTAAAAATCTTACCTTCGCTATCACGATCAGCACCTCCATTACTCCTTCCTCCGTTCACAGATCGTACGTACTAAGCACGCGTGTTACGCTTTATAGACACTGGGCATGCGTGAAACTCAGCCCGCCCCTGACGTTCTTTCTAGTCTCTTCCCCTCCCCTTCTCGTTCAGCGCAGTGGGGAAGAGCACATGGTGGAGACACAGCAGGTGTCTGATAATTACACCAACAAGGAGGAGGAGGAGGAAAGCCCAGAGCCAGAAATGTCCTGATCCAGAAGGAGACGATTTGGGCATCAAATATGTCCTTTGGGGAGATGTTGGAGATGGTGGACATCCTGAAGAAGGCCGACTATGACGGGAAGTATGGACCTTACCCCAACCCCAATGTCAGAAAGGCCAAGATAATGGCGAAAGTAGTCAAGAGTCTGCACCGGAATTTCGGGGTACGACCATCGAAAGATCAGCTCAGGAAGCGGTGGTCGGACCTCAAATTAAGAGAACACAAGCAGTACAGAAAGATCCGGAGAGTGCTGCAAATAAGTAAGTAGTTGTGCTGTGTTCCTATTCTTTTTATGTTTATTACTTTCGTGCTGCTCCATGTGCTTTTCTTAACTGTTATCCAGTTTAAAATGGCAACTTTCATGTTCATGGGCACATTATTCGTTCATATCAAACATAGTTCGTTTGGCCATATGCAATTGCCATCATTTTTTGGGGCCTACTTGTGTGAAAAGAATTGGGTTGTGTAAATGTGTTTGTTACTAGAATGAAATGCAAACTAGATTCTGTGTAAGGAGAGGACACTCAGCAGCAGTTTACACATCTGGACGCTGGAGCACTAGTGTGGGACACACGAACACCCTTTTTATTAGGGGGTCCCACACAGGTGCTCCAGTGTATACTATAGGGGGGTCTCCATCTGTGAAGCTTGTACAAGACAGGTAAAGTATTGAAGCTTGACAAAGGACAAAACAGACAATTGTACCCCACTTCCAAGCAATGTTTCATATTCATATTTCTGCCATCAAATATCTGTGTGCTAAGTATACCTATTTTTTTGTACATAGGGGATAAAAGACTCGGAGGACACCCCTCATCTGAGGAGACCACAGGCCCCCCACCTCTGGAAGAAGGTGAAATCCCCCAAAGCCAAGCAGAGCAGGAGGAGGAAGACGTGGTGGAAATTGTCACCACAACAGGTGAGTGTCTGCGACCACAGGCTCAGGTAAGAGATGGATACCGGCAGATTTATAATACATGGTGTTTTTTTTGTTTTCTCTCTTTTTAGGTGATCGTGATGTTGTGGATCCTGATCCTTTCACCTCTGAAAGTGCCCAGATCCTGATCGGGGAGATCATGGGGTGTAATGTTGCATTGGAAAACATCAAGAAAAACATCAATGATGTTCTTCAAAAAAATAAGAACATCATTGATGTTTTAGGGCGAGTTTAAAAGCCCTCCAAATCCCTTTGTTTTTTGGTGTGCTACAATTTTTGAACATTTTTTTTCTAATATTAGAAAAGCCAAATTTTGAAGAGGCACACAGTGTGACAACATGTGCTATTTGCCATCACGGGAGATAAATGGACGCGTTTTGGGGGTGCAACCCCTTCCTCAATAATAAAGTAGCTGTGAGGAATGGGTTGCACCCCCAAAACATGTCCCTTGATCCCCCATGATGGCAGGTAGTACATGTTGACATTCTTAAATTTGTGTGCATCTTCAAAATTTGGCTTTTCCTGGGGTGACTTCACCCCATCTGCTGAACGCAATATCAAACTTAGTTTGTAAATACTCATGTCTGATATTGCCTTCAAGTTCTACCAAATGTGAACTTTGTAATTTCAAGATTTGTGTCTTTCTTGTTGGTTTTAAACATGCCTGTTTGATCTAAAATGACATTTCTATTTTTTCTGATGTGACCCCAAAAATTGTTATACAACAAACATGTTGGTTTGTTTTAAAAACCTTTTCTAAATGCACATGTGATTGTGCTGGTATTAAAAAGATTGTTAATCAAGATTGTGTGGATTATTGTCTCAATGCTACAAAACTTTTGTTGTGCTGTAATGGGTGTTTTCTGTGACAATGGGGGTTATTTCCTGAGGGGAAATCCACTTTGCACTACAAGTGCAGTTTCAGTGCAGTTTCAAGTGCACTTGTAGTGCAAAGCGTCTTTGCCTTTAGGAAATAACACCCAACAGTGCTTTATAAGGTTACACAATTACGTCAATTTCAGGACTCACCACATTTCTCTCAGGGTCAGCTAAAACAAACACAAGCAGGAAATGTCACCAAACCTTGGTTTTTTGTTTTTTTTTATTTAAAAAATATTTTACACATTGTCTGGCATATTGATGGCCCCCCTACCCGCAAAGAATTCAAGGTCTCTTAGCCAGACATCACGGGCACTCAGGGGGGGCAAGCCAGGACGGCCACTTTCAAGCGCCGTCAGGGTTAGTTCATTAGGAATTCCGGCCTCAGGCCCAACTGAGCCAGCATAGTTGGCAGAATGTTGACGTAAAAAGTTGTGTAGAACACACCACGCCAAGATAATGTGATTCAGTTTGTACTCCGCCATATGTATGGGTGTAAGAAATAGGCGGAACCGGCTGGCCATGATTCCAAATGTGTTCTCCACCACTCTTATGGCTTGGTCGGTAATTAAAAACCCTCTGGTCCGGGGTGAGGGTCCTCATCGGCAATGGCCGCATAAGATGGTCCCCCAGCGCAAATGCTTCATCCACAACGAAGACGAATGGGAGTCCTTCCACATTGTCTTCTGGAGGTGGCAAGTCCAAGCTGCCATTCTGGAGACGCCTGTAAAACTCTGTCTGGGCGTTGACTCCGCCATCCGACATCCGGCCATTCTTCCCCACGTCCACATACAGGAACTCGTAAGTGGCCGACACCACCGCCAACATCACAATACTATTGAACCCCTTGTAGTTGTAATAGTACGACCCCGAGTTGGGTGGTGGCACAATGTGGATGTGTTTCCCATCAATTGCCCCTCCGCAGTTAGGAAAGTCCCACCGCTGGGCAAAGTGGGAGGCCACAGTCTGCCATTCCTGTGGCGTGGAAGGAAACTGTGGAGTCAAAACAAAATCAAAAATTAGTCATTTTGCACATAAACAGGGAAAGCAGATTAGACACAAACATTCTTGGCCAACATCAAGCTAACATTTTTATGAGGGAATTTTTTAAGACCAAAGTATAAGGTACACCTATCAGATTCACCCCCCCTCTCATGGGCCATTTATAACATTATAGGGGGGGGGAACTCTTGGACAGGTAACCCTCTTGACTTCATTGAGAGATGAATGCCTAAATAATGGGTATTACTTTGGCCAGCCCCTCCTTAGTTACACTATTGGCAGCCCACTGGATAGGTAAGAAGTGTCATAATACAAAGATATAAATACACATTGTACACATTTGAGCACATTTGGACATTCTTCTATTACCTATCAAGATAATAATAGAATACAAAAACTTGAAACAGTACCATTTGAAAGTATACAAACAGGCCCTTGCACTACATGCTTTGGGGAATCCATCCATAAATCTGACCACTAAAGAGATGGGTATAGTGTGTATGGGTTTGGCAAAGTCAGCAGATAGATGATTGAGGATAGATAGAGAATTGGTATCAGCTGACTTAGCAGTTGGGGGGAGGGAGGGTTCAAAATGATTTGGGGACACTCAAAAAAAGCCTCTGCCACTCTGCCTGCATTTAAAGCACAAATCACATTTCTAAACATTTTAGGGGGTGTTTGGGGTAAAGCACTACTATGGAGTTGCTAAAATACATTGTTAAGTGACTACATGAGGTGAATATAAGGCCAGGAGACCATGCTGGGGAGGTAAGTGAAGGCAAATATGCATGAAGGACAAAAAAAATAATTACATAAAAATCCAGCATGCATGAGGGCAAAGGGGACATTCACAGCATATTACAATCATGGTAATTAGGGAATAAGGAAAGAAATACAATATATTATCAAACATTAAATACAATAAAATGTGATGTTAAAGGATAAATCTTACCTTAATATACTCCTTCTGCAGGACCTGTATGATGGCAGAACAGGTCTCTGGGATAATGATCCCCAGAGCCTGGGGGGAGATGCCTGTCGAGAACTTGAGGTCCTGCAGGCTTCTCCCCGTCGCCAAGTACCGCAGGGTGGCGACTAACCTCTGCTCCGCAGCGATGGCTTGCCTCATGCAGGTATCCTGCCTGCTAATATAGGGGGTCAGCAAAGCCAACCAACTGTGAAATACGGGGTCCGTCATCCTGTGAAAGTTCCTGAAATCGTCAGGATTATTTTCACGGATCTCACGGAGCAAAGGCATGTGACAGAACTGGTCACGCTGAAGCAACCAGTTCTTGGTCCATGAACTCCTCCCCACCCTGTTCATGGACTGGGCTTGTGTCAAGGTAAGGACCCCAACACCAAGCCCCCGCACAGCACAAACTCTACGAGGAGTACGTATACGTAACATGGCTAGAAAACGGTCGGCTGCTCAGAACGAAGTAACAGAATGCACTGAAGAACAGCAAGGCCTGTGAAGAGTGACCTGAAAAACAGTAACAAAAGAACAAGAACACAATGACAAGTCAAGGGTACTAGCTGCACGCACTGAAGAGCAGATACAAACCCACAAGCACAAACTCAACAGCAGAAAACGATCTGAAAACCACGAGTCTGAAAAAGCGCGAATCATCTCTCACCAAACTTTTACTAACACGAGTTTAGCAAAAGGAGCCCAAAGGGTGCAGCGCTTGGTTCTAAACTGGCCTTTTCTAGTCTCGTCGTACGTGGTTGACGTCACCGCATTCTTGGCGATTGGAAATTCCGACAACTTTGTGCGACCGTGTGTATGCAAAACAAGTTTGAGACAACATCCGTCGGAAAAAATCCTAGGATTTTGTTGTCGGAATGTCCGATCAATGTCCGACCCTTTGTACGGGGCATTAGAATTAGCTTGTTTTTGTGCAACTGGGGACTGGACCTTTTAACAAATAAGCCCCAGTCTGGTAGAATTCAAAAATGTCAACCTTTTTCATCATCCTCTATGCCAGTTCTTCCCAGGGATGCATCCTGAGCCCCTTACTGTACACACTGCTGACCTACGATTGCTTGAATAAGTATTTGAGCAATCACAATGTAAAATTTGCAGATGATAGAAAAGTAGTGGGGCTCATCACTCATTGTGATTACTCTACGTATTGTCAGGAAGGGAAGAATTTGTAAGTTTGGTAGGAAGTTATTCTCGCCATTAACATAAAAAAGACAAAGGAGATGATTGTGGACTTTAGGAAGACTGGCACCACACCTCCTCTATATTGAGAGGTGAAGCTGTTGAGATGGTTCTTTACTTTAAATATTTGGGGGTGTACATCTCTGATAACCTCACCTGAAACACTAACAGAGTCAGCATACTGAAGAAGACCTATTAACACCTTTACTTTTTTGATGATATTAAATCGTTCTGGGCTTGGTACTTCATTCCTTATCTCATTTTGTAGGAGTATGGTGTAAAGCATCTTTACTTTGTGCATTACTGTTAAGTACAATAAACAGGCACTGCAGTGGGTTGCAAAAACTGCTCAGAGGATTATTGGCATTAATCTGCCCACCATCAGTAATACTTACAACAGCAAGTGTAGGAAGATGGCCCTTAAAATGACATGGGACTTTTACAAACCTTTATATGAACTGTTTGTCCCCGGGATGGATCATTGGAGCTAGAACAACTAGGCTGGGGAGCAGCTTTTTTCCTGATGAATTGACAAATTCTGCATTACCCTGAATTATTGCTGTTATTAGTATCATTACTTTTCAGGACATTGCTGCAAGTTGAGACTAATAATTGTTCACTTTATGATTGATAATTTTGCAATATTATTGAGCGTGCTGCTGTTTTATGATTGGTTTTGAGGGTCTAGGGTATCTTCAGGTATGATGCGCCAGGTTTTTAATAGTTGGAGACCCTCAGGGAGCATTCTCACCACATGGGTCTTGTTCTGGTGGGTGATAAGTAGCTTGGTGGGAAATCCCCATTTGTAAGGGATTTTGTGGTTCTGGAGTGCCTTGGTAATTGTAGCAAGTTGGAGGCAGTATTCCATGGTGGCTTTGAAAAGGTCAGAGTAGAGATTGATAGAATTAAAGGGGTCTGGAAGACTGGCTGTGCATTTCGCTGCATACATGATGCGCTCCTTGATCGTAAAGAAATGGATGCGTGCCAGAACATCTCTGGGAGTGGAGGCTGGTAAGTGGGCAGGTTTAGGGAGTCTGTGCGCCCTGTCAATCTCCAGGTCTCTCTCAGACAGCTCGGGCATGAGTGAGTGCATTAGGGATTGGATGAAATTTGTTAGGTCATCCTGTTGGAACGACTCTGGAATATTGCAGAATTTTATATTGTTCCTTCAAGAATGATCCTCTAGGTCTGCCAGCTTGAGTCGGATTTGTTGTAGTTCATCCTCATGGTCAGTGACTGCATCCACCATTTCATTATGGGCAGTGTACAAATCACCCACTCTGGACTCTATGGTGTACATGCGTTGGTCATGGTGCTGTACTGAGACAGACAATGATGATACCGTTGTGGATCGATCAGTGTACAGGTTCTGCTTGAGGGATAGGAGCATGCTCTTCATAGTTTGTTCAGACAAAGGTCATAGTTTGTTCAGGACAATAGTCTGAAGCAGGGAATGATTCCAGCACTGATGACTACTGAGGAGGAAGGAGAGAGAATAGACAGAAGGCTGTGCTGGTGTGTGCTCTGGCTCTGTTGTACTGAGCCTCAATTTAGCTGGGCTTGCTGTAGAGGGTGAATTAGGGGGGGAGACTCACCCTGGTCATCTGTGGAGGAGGGTGTCCGTTTTTTTTTTTTTTCGTGTAAAATCTTTATTTAGCAACATTTTAGTAGAAAACTACACACATTTTAGAAATGCGGGTTAGAACACATATATAACTTGTCCAAATACCTGCTAGTGCAAATAAGTATTTCGGACCTACGGCAGCGGCACCATCTTTAATCTATAATACACACCCTGAATCAGGATGAACATGCGGCGGTGTGTTGGTTAAACCCATCCACAGCCGCATTCAAAGTGCTAAATGATCAGGAGAGCCAGCGGGCGAGCACCCCCTGCCGACGGTTCGAACAGAGGGGGGTAAATACCTCCAACAACCTCGTCCGTCCCATCGTGTCCAGGGAGGGCACACCCTTCACATCCCCCCACCCACCAGAGGCGGACAATAAAAAGGTCCACCTCCAAGTGGAGGGTCTGTGCTCCCCTTTGTTGTCTGCCGCCGCCCGTGTCCAGGTAGTGCAACATCAGCATCTTATGACCGCAGCCTGGTAACTGGCAGCCGGTATGCAGTCTAAAAAATAACATTAGAAGGAAGAGAAAGATAGGAAATAGTTAGAGTCAGGGGGGAACAGGTATGAAAGGATGAGGAGGAGAGGGGAGGGGGGAGTGGTGTGGAGCATACCTCAGAGTCTGAGAAGGTCTTGTAAATCTGCGCCGAGCGAGTTCCGCCACCGACAGGTTATCACCGTAGAAGGTATCTATGAAAAATGGGCCTTATTACTGTTGTTCAAGCGGGATCTCAGGGTTGGTTCTGCTAATTCCAGTAGGGCCAGATCTAGGCTTGAGGGTATGAGATACGGGTCAAACATAAAGTCTCTCCATGGTCCCCATATGACCTCAAAACGTTCCAACTTTCCTTTACAGGATGCTATCCAGTGTTCAGCTTCTCTAATATCATTGACTTTTTTAATCCAGTCTTCTCTAGAAGGGACCCTGGATTGTTTCCAATAAATTGGGAGGAGGCGTTTAGCCGCATTTAAAAGGTGTGGTAGGACGCTTTTTCCGTATCTGCTAATCGGCATCTGAGGGACATGCAGGAGGAAGTAGGCTGGGTTCAAAGGAACATCTAAGTCTAAATTTCTTTTATTAGAGACTTGATATCCACCCAGTATGGCCATATCAAAGGACACTCAAATGTGAAGGAGTGTGCCTCTCTGTCCACACTTCCTCCTGCATTGATCTGATACCGAGGGGTAAATACGGGCTAAGTCGGTTGGTACTCTGTACCAGCGCGACAAGAGGGTGTCTGTTTTGACATCGCGGTCGGGTGGTGTGGGGTAGTAGAGGAGTAATGTGAGCCAATCGTTAGCCCTGTTTTCCGTCACTGTGTGGCCACTATAGCTGATTTCCCTGAGGAGCTGAGGGATTAGGCAGCCATTCACATGCGCCGTCAAGCCACGACCCCGCGTGCTGCTGTTTTTTATGTTTAGTTGTTGTTGGTGTTAATTTAATTTAAATTGTATTTATCCTCACACTTTTATCTTTAAAACGTTTATGTTTATATATATATATATATATATATATATATATATATATATATATATATATATATATTTATATTTTTTGTTTGGTTGTCTTGATTCTACAATTGTTCATTCGTCAGCCATAATGTGAACGTATTAAAAGTTATTAACTGGGTAATATACTAAACCACATACAGTATAGCATTACCAGTGCCGGGACAAGGTCATCTGTTCAGCCCGCTCTCTGCTGAAAACGTGTCACAGGAGTGCAAAATGAATTGCACTCCCGTGATCTATAGAAAAAGCCCAGCCAAACAAGCTTTGGCTGGACTTCTCCTTTAATTTGCAGTGATTTCCTCTCACTTCCTGTTTTAGCTATGGGACAGGAATTGAAGGTACATCTCCCTAATGGGATACAGATGGCAAAAAAGAAAAAAAAATCTGACAGGACTCATAACCTTCCCTTGCTCTTTCCAAAATCTAAAAAAAAAGGTTTTGCCCATAGTTCTACTTTAAGCTGGGTTCACATGGATCAGAAATCATCTGGTTTAGCAGGGGCCTGTTGAATTCAAAGCTGTGTGTAGCCCTACTGGTTCGACAGAACTTGATTGTTAGATTGGCTTCTGTCAAACAGTCCTGTTGGAAAACTTCCTTCAGTCAGCGGCTTGCAGCCAATCAGCCGCAGCAATGATCAGTGTATTCTGACAGAATACATTAACATGGCAGGGAGGATTGCACTCCTGTGACACGTTTTCAGCAGAGAGCGGGCTGAACCCTGCTCTCTGCTGATGTCACAGATATCAGTCCATTACGCGTCATAAGGGCAATGGAAGTCTGGGTCCGCCACGTGCCTGGACCAACACCCATCTCAGCCTCCCAGCGAGCTGCTGAAAGGCTGAGATGACCGCTCCCTGACCCTTCACAGCTCAGCGCTCAAGTGAGCGTGGAGGGAAATGAGCAGAGAGCTGTGACTGACAGTCTACAGCTCTCTGCTCGGGGAGCTGTGAGAACCGAGCCATCTGCTGCGAGAGCTCCAGGAGAATAATTCTGATGATTTCAGGAATTATCTCCGGATGACGGACCCCTGCTTTCACCATCTATTGACTTTGCTTACCCCCTATATTAGTAAGCAGGACACATGCATGAAGCAAGCCATTACTCCTGAGCAAAGGCTCGTCGTCACCTTGCGGTACTTGGCAACGGGGAGAAGTCTCCAGGACATCAAGTTTACCACTGGGATCTCCCCCAGGCTCTGGGAATCATTTTTCCAGGGACCTGTTCTGCCATCATACAAGTCCTGCAGAAGGACTATATTCGGCTAAGTTTTAGCCTTTAACATCACATTCTATGTATTTATTGTTTGCTAATGTATTGTATTAATTTCTTCATTCCATAATTACCATTATTGTAATATGCTGTGAATGTCCTCTTTGTCCTCATGCATGCTGTAAGCTTTTAATGCTTCTTTTTTGTCCTTCATGCACATTAGCCTTCATTAACCTCCCCAGCATGCTATCCTGGGCCCATACACACCTAGCCTAGTAACTTAACAATGTATTTTGTCAGCTACATTTTTGTGCTTACCCCAAACACCCCCTAAAATGTGTACAAATGTTATTGTTGTCCTCAAATTCAGGCAGAGTGCAAGAGGCTATTTTTGGGGGGCACAAACTCATTTGAAACCCTCCCCCCAAATGGTAAGTCATCCGACACCAATACTCTATCTGCTGACTTTTCCATGTAGTGCAAGGGCCTGCCTGAATACATTGAAATGGTACTGTTGAAAGTTTTTGTCTCCTATTATCTTGATAGTTAATTTATGAATGTAAACATGTGCTTCAATTTGGACAGTGTGTATCCATATTTTTGGATTATGACACTTCTTACCTGTCCAGTGGGCTGCCAATAGTGTAAGTAAGGAGGGGCTGGCCAAAGTGACACACGTTACTTATGCATTCAGCTCTCATTGAAGTGGAGAGGGTTACCTGTGAAAAAAATCGATAAAAAGTGCCATGCAGATAATTTGTTGCAAACATCAATAACCTTGAAGCAATAAAAATTCCAAATTCTAAGTAAAGTGCTTGTGCTCTACAAAGTGGATACAAATCCGTGCTTGATAAGTGCTTGATATGTGCTCACAAGACGGTGCCCCCACATAGATGTGAACTCACCCCTCCAAATGGATGGAATGTACTAGCGTTGTTTGGGGCAGAGGTTCCTCATAAGAATGACAAAAAAGCCTCATTGGGCAGAAACGTTTAAAACATTTAGATGTTTTAGATCCAGATAAAAAAACATGATATTAGACCCACATGTAAGGGTGCCTAAAAGCCTGGCACTCGGTGTGAACAGCAGGTAAGTTCCCAGGAAATCTGCCCATAAGCAGTGGTAAGCCGCCGCCGCTGTATACTGGTTGATTTCTGGGACCAGAAGTGATAAAGCGGACCAACCTCTACATGTTTCAGCCAATCAACCGGGCCTTCTTCAGGAAGTGGACTTCCTGAAGATGGATCGGACTTCGAGTCGCATCAGTTCCAAATGTGATATTTATTTAAAATTTTTGGCACTTAGCGCGGTATATTTATTTTCTTTACTAGTATCATTTTTCACTTGCAAAGTTTTATTCACTGCAGCTGTCAACTGTCAATTTTCATGTTATCACTTACTCATATCAATGTTTAGATTTCTTTGGCGCTTTGGTTTTTTTCTTTTTACTTAAGCATGTGCGGATTGGCCCACCACCCAACTTAGGCTCTTATTATTTTATTTACAAGGGCTTTTGTAGTATTGTGATGTTAGCGGTGGTGTTGGTCAATTATGAATTTCTCTTCCTTGACGTTGGAAAGAACGGCCAAAACTCAGACGGAGGAGTGATAGCCCAGACAGATTTCTACCGTCAGCTACAAAATGGCACCTTGTGTTTGCCACCTCCTGAGGAGAATGTGGAGGGCCTCAACTCTGTGTTTGTTGTGGATGAGGCCTTTGCTCTGGGGGCACATCTCATGAGGCCATTTCCCATGAGAAACCTGACCCCAGAGCAGAGGATTTTTAACTATTGGCTGTCTCGTGCCCGAAGAGTTGTGGAGAATGCATTTGGCATCATGTCGAGTCTGTTCAGGCTTTTTCTTACTGCGATCAACCTGGCAGAATACAAACTCAATCATGTGGTGTTGTGCTGCTGCATTCTTCACAATTATTTAAGGAGGAATGCAGCCAGCTAGCCTGAGTTTGGCACATTTTATAGCACATTGTCACTATAACTACACCAACTTAACAAATACACTGGTATTGAGCATTGAAATAAGAAGCCACGCATTGTTTAATATAAAACATTTTACTCCAAGCACATTCACATGTGCGTTATAAAAGGTTTTTGAACAAACCAACAACTTGGTGTATAACATGTATGTTTGACATTATTTAGACTTGTTCGGGGCTAAACAGGCATGTTTAAAAACATAACATACACATCCCCAACTCAGGTACTTACAAAGTTTGACTTTGCTAAAGTGAAGGCCATATGAGACATTAGTATCTCAAAACTGTGTTGATCATGCCTTCCTCAGATGGGGTGATCTCACCCTTCTAAAAGCCAAAATTTGAAGCCACGTACACGTAGAGGCATAACTGGTAAATGTCCCTTATGATCCCCTGCCTAATATGTGTTTAGGTACAAACAGGTTATTTCCTCAAGCCCCGAAACACACAGTGTGTTGACATGTGCTATCTCCCATCATGGGATATCAATGTACGTGTTTTGTGGGTGCAACCCCTTCCTCCAAACTAAAGTAGATGAGAGGAAGGGGTTGCACCCCTGAAACATGTTCATTGATCCCCCATGATGTGAGCTAGCACATGTTGACACACTGGGACTTATTTCAGAAATGCCAGTCCACTTTGCCCTACAAGTGCACTTTCAAGTGCACTTGCATTGCACTTGTAGTGCAAAGTGGTTTTGCCTTTTTGAAAGTGTGTCAACATGTGCTAGCTCCCATCATGGGGGATCAATGGACATGTTTCGGGGGTGCAACCCCTTCCTCTCACCTATGTTATTTTGGAGGAAGGGTTGAACCTACAAAACGTGTACATTGATATCCCATGATGGGAGATAGCACATGTTGACACACTGTCTGTGTGTTTTGGGGCTTTAACAAAATAGATGTAGGGTAGGACACACATTGTAGGTATGGAATCATGAGGGAAATCCAAATTTTGGAGTCCCAATTTGTGTGCATCTTCAAAGTTTGGTTTTGTGATTCATTCAAAACTGTACAAACACGTACAACTATAAAACTTTTTTGTTTTAGATTTTCCCTAAAATATCTATGATGTTGCTAAGTCATTTTTTCCAAATCCCGATTGCAAACCATGAGCTCACTGATCAGGATTTGTGCACTTGCACTGCTGAAGTGATTTTCTTCTTCCACAACATCCACATCACCTAAAAATAAAAAAAACAGACCATGTATTAAAAATATTCAGGCATCCATCTATCAGCTGAAGCTGTGGACACTAACCTGTGTTGACACCATTTTGACAACTTCACCCAGTACTTCCTGCACATCAGCATCAACATTTGAGGGTGTGTGGTGAGTTGCCTTTCTTCAGCATCGTCAGGACGCGCTGGGTTACTGATGGTCCCACACACCTCAGATGTCCCTCTTCTTATCTCCCCTATGTGAATACAAAAAAGGTATCCTCCTGTGTCCAGATGTGTAAAAAGCTGCTGAGTGTCCTCTACTGATACTGAATAAAGTTGAAATTTCATTATAGTTTCAAACACATCTAGACAACAATCTAATGAACTTATTTTAAACTCTTGCCGACTGCTGCATGCCGATATACGTCGGCACAATGGCAGCGGTGGGCAAATGTACATACCTGTACGTCCCCTTTGAGAGGCGGGGATAGCAAGGGCGTGCACGTGCCCACCACATACAGCGTGACCGTGCCCGTGGGACCGGCGGACTCGATGTCTGCTGGTCTCCCAGTGATCGTGTCACGTAGCCACAGAACGAGGAAGTGCCTGTGTAAACAAGGCATTTCCCTGTTCTGCCTTGTGTCATGACAGAGATCACTGCTCCCTGTCATCGGGATGTGATCGCTGTCATGTGAGTTGAAGCCCATCCCCCCACAGTTAGAATCACTCCCTAGGACACACTTAACACCTTCATCGCCCCTAGTGGTTAACCCCTTCCCTGCCAGTGTCATTTACACAGTAATCAGTGCATTTTTATAGCACTGATCACTGTATAAATGACAATGGTCCCAAAATAGTGCCAAAAGTGTCCGATGTGTCCACCATAATATTGCAGTCCCGATAAAAATCGCAGATCACCACCATTACTAAGAAAAAAAAAGTTAATAATAAAAATGCCATAAACTATCCCTTATTTTGTAGACGCTATAACTTTTGCGCAAACCAATCAATATACGTTTATTGCAATTTTTTTTACCAAAAATAGGTAGAATACATATATTCGTTTTTTATATATATATTTTGGGGATATTTATTACAGCAAAAAGTAAAAAATATTGCATTTTTTTCAAAATTGTTGTTCTTTTTTTGTTTTATAGCGCAAAAAAATAAAAAGCGCAGTAGTGATCAAATACCACCAAAAGAAAGCTCTATTTGTGGGAAAAAAAGGACGTCAATTTTGTTTGGGTGCAACGTTGCACGACCGCGCAACTGTCAGTTAAAGCGACGCAGTGCCGAATTGCAAAAAGTGCTCCGGTCAGGAAGGGGGTAAAATCTTCCGAGGCTGAAGCGGTTAAGCAAAATAGGCCTGAACAAATGTATTTAACCTGCATCTCCCAAAAATGAAGTATTAGTGGTCAAATGAATGGTGTTTAATGTCCTGCGAACAATTCCTGTGTCCATGAACATAAAACTTGTCATTTTATACTGTACAACAGTAAAGAAAAGAACATGGACCAGCACGAAAGTAATAATAATAATAGGAACACACAATAAATACTTACTTTTTTGCAGCATCTTCCTGATCTTTCTATACTGATCTTCCTCTCTCAAATTAAGGTCTGACCAGCGTTTTTTCAACTGATACTTGGATCATCGTACCCCAAAATTTCTCTGCAGACTTCTCGCAACTTTAGCCATGATCTTGGCCTTTCTGGCATTTGGGTTTCTGTAAGGTCCATGATTCCCCTGATGATGATGTCCTCAATAAGATGTCCACCATCTCCACCATTTCTGCAAAAGACATATTTGAGGCCTTGTATCTCCTCCTGGATCTGGAACTGGCTTGCTCCGGGCTTTCACCATTGTTGCTCTCAGCACACACCTACTGGCTTTCCGCCATTTGCTCTCCCACTGCCCCGAAAGAGATGAGGCGGGGAATACACTAGAAAGAAGGACAGATGTGGAGTTTGACGCATGCGCAGTTTATATAAAGCATAACTCGCGGTCGATGTAACGGCCGTAGGAACGATCTGTGAGTGGAAGACATAAGATCGGAATCGCACAAAGGAAAGTTCAAACGAAGGCACAATTGTAACTTGGGGCATTAGTGGTTAGTGGCCTATACTGCTTATAGATTGAGGCCCATATTGGGACCAGATTATAAGAGTTTAGCCTGACATTAGGGTTTGTCTTGTGTTGTGTCTTGCAGGTAAGATGGTGGATAAATTTACAACCCCTGATTTTTTACCGGAATTTATCCAACAATACCGGGAGCTGCCATGTCTATGGCAAGTTAAAAGCAGGGATTTTTCAAACAAAATCAAGACCAAGGCAGCGATGGATAAACTGTTGGAATTGGTGAAGCCTGTGTATCCCACGGCAGACATCAATTATTTGAAGGCCAAAATTGGTAGCCTGCGGAGTACATATAATAGGGAGAGCAAGAAGGTCATGGATTTCCAGAGATCTGGAGCAACAGCAGGTGACATATATGTCCCCAGGCTATGGTACTACAACAGCCTGCGGTTTTTGTCAGACCGAACCGAACCACACCCATCACTCTCAACACCTCCTTCCACATCGGCTGAGGCTCCTGAGGTCCACCCTGGTCCTTCGACACAGGAAGAAGATGTGGAGGAGCCCAGCTTGACCCAGGTATAGCATTGTTTAACATATTTGTTGTCAAATATTGAATGATGTGAGCTAAATGTTATTGATCCCAAATTTCTGCTTTAACAAAGTGGTTTCCATATCAAAAGACAGTAGTGGCCAAAAAGGATTGTGACAAGAATGAAAAATGCAGAATGATAATCTTTTCTATTTGTTAACATTCAATTTGCAACAGTCATGAGCTCAAAATTGTGTGTGATTGATGACTAAAAACCTAAAAATAAGTCCCATTTTCATACACAGGAAAGTCTCAGCCAAGAGGAGGCCATGCCAAGCAGCCAGACTAAATCCCAGGTTCCTCCCCTCCGCCCTCCAACTAAAAGGGCCTGGAAGTCGAGAAACCCGGGTGATGCCACAGCTGCGTTCCTCAGGCATGCCACAAGTGCTATTAGCACAGCCCCTGATGCCCAGAAGGCTTTTGGCTATTTGACGGGAAACAAATGAAAAGATATGGAGGAAGACCAGTGCAACATGTGCAAAGAGATGATCCTTCAGCTCCTCAATAAGGGGAGGAGGGACCAAATCACCCTGAAAATGCACATATGCGAAATTGACCATAATCCTCCACCACCTCCACCAACACCACAGCCACCCCATCCACCACAGCAGCATGGCGGACCATGGCCAATGCAGCCCCAACCCCCCAAAAAGGCTGCTGGGCTGGGAATTATCAGCAGTATAATTTATAACTTTATTTTTGTTTAATTTGATCTTTTTTTTGGTGCAGAGAATGCATTTTTGATTTAATTTATTTATTTGTGTTGTTGTGGAAAATTTTATATTAATGTGTTGTCATAAGTCTCCCAGTGTCTGATCAACCACAGCCCGCTCTAATAGCTGACTGGGGCAGATCGACGCTGGCTGGGACCTGTTAGGTAGTGGAAAACTTCCTGGTGTTTGGAGAGAGGTGTTTGCAGAGAGAGGACATGTCCGCCAGCAAAAGGGCCCCTGTGCAACGCACAGAACGATCGTCTGGTGGGGATGCGTTCACTCTGCAAAGACATTATCGGTTTAGAGGTGTTTTGCTCTTGTCACTCCTGGTATGCCTGATCAACATGTTTGGGGTGCCATGACGTACACCTGCAGATAATCTCCCATCCATGCACGAGGAACTTTAGTCATCGTCATTTAGTATATTGTATCATGTCCTGTAGTCATTGTTCATTGGTTGTTTTGTGTTCTGTTGTTAAATCCTTATATGGTCACTTACATCCTGTGAGGTCATATCCTGTGAGGTCACAAGCTTTGTAAGAGGTGTGTTTGGTTGTTGGAGGCGGAACCCTCAAGCTTTTGAGACCTCCTATTGATATGCTAATAAAGTGGCTCATGCAGACAGCTGGGGCTAGCTGCAGTGTGGTTTTGGAAGTGGAACCAGAAACATGTGTTTTGTCTAGTTGGTTGCATGGGGCACACACCAGAGGATGGATACGATCAAAAGGTGAGATGCATTTATTTAATTAGACAAATTTGTTATTATGATTAGAAACAGGAGATTTGGCTGTGTGCTTTGCGTACAACCAAATTTCGCTGACAGTGTGGAAGGAATTGTTGAGGGCGATGGCCTGGGTTTGGTCTGGTCTGGCAAAAAAACGCAGGCTGTTGTAAGACCACAGCCTGGGGACATATATGTCATCTGCTGCTGCTCCCGATCTCTCGGAGACCAGGACCGTATTGTGCTCCCTATTAAATGGACTCCTCAGGTTACCTATTTTGAAATTCACATAATTGATGTCTGCCCTGGGGTACAAACGCTTCACCAATTCCAACTGTTTCTCCATTGTTGCCTTCCTTTTGATTTTTATATGACCTTGTGCTCCCTATTCAATAGTTTTGTTTTTTTTGACAAATACTTAGCTAAGTGTTTTACTTAAAAAAGGACAGTTTGTTTGTGAGTAGGCAGGTACATTTCAAAAATACAATGTCAAATTAACAAGGGACACCAACATAGTTGTATCTTTGAGCTTCAAAAATACAAGATAATAATGGTGTTGTGGTAACTTGACACAAAAAGAACTACAAAAAATATATTATTCTAGAGATCACTATAAAAAAAAATATTATTTTGGAGATCACTACAAAAAAAAACATTATTATTATGGAGATCACTAGAAAAAAAAATATATTGAAATACGTTTGTCAGAACTCTGTGAATATCACCATCAAAGCAGCTTCATTATTATACCATTATAAAGAAGAAGAGAATGCTCTGCATTGAGAGATTTCATAATTTGCCGCGTCACGAATGTGATATCTCCATTATGAACGCTAGTTTTAGAAGACCGACCGCTTCCGGCTCGTCCTTGCTTCCGAGCAGGTGTGTATGTGCTTTGGACTTTCGTCCGACGGACTTACTTACTGTACACACGATCGGAAAATCCGACAACACACATTTGTCCGCGGAAAATTTGAAAACCTTCTACATTGTGTGTACGAGGCTTTATAATTGATATAGTGAGAAAAGTAACACAGAGAACCAATGGACAGATTGGGGGAATGGGGAAGGGATGTGTACAGAAGGTAGAGAGGGAGGGGTTAAAAAAAGGGGGAAGAGAGAAAGGAGGGGGGAAAAGGGGGGAAAAGGGGGGGGGGGGAAGGTGAAGGGGATAAGGGAGAAAAGGGGAGGGGTTAAAAAAAGGGAAGGAAAAAAAAAGAAAGGAAAGGAAAAACAAAAGTAGAAGGAAGAAGTAGAAGGAAGGAAAAAAGAGAAAAGGGAGTTGAGCCTAAAAAGTGGGGTGATGGTGAATCAAAATAAGCATCTAAAGAGATAAGCATAGTGTATACCTAGTTTTCAAATTACAATGAATGAAGGGTCCCGGGAGGAGTAATCCCACTGAAGGGGGATACCAGGAAATACAGATGAAGGGGGTACTCTGAAGAGAGGGTGGGAAATAGGGATGGGCTATCTGTTCGAGTCGAACATGAGTTTGACTCAAACATTGGCTGTTCGCCCGTTCGCTGAACAGCAAAAAATTTGGGGTGTTCGCGGGGAATTCGAAAAGCCGCGGAACACCCTTTAAAATCCTATGGGAGAAATCTAAAGTGCTAATTTGAAATGTTAATATGTAAGTTATTGTCATAAAAAGTGTTTGGGGACCCGGGTCCTGGCCCAGGGGACATGTATCAATGCAAAAAAAAGTTTTAAAAACAACCGTTTTTACGGGAGCAGTGATTTTAATAATGCTTAAAGTGAAACAATAAAAGTAAAATATTCCTTTAAATTTTTTAACTGGAGGTTGTCTATAGTATGCCTGTAAAGTAGCACATATTTCCCGTGTTTATAACAGTCCGAAAGCAAAATGACATTTCTAAAGGTAAAAAAGTCATTTAAAAGTGTTAGCGCCGGCTATTAATGAATTGTCGGTCCCGACAATACACATAAAAGTAATTAAAAGTCATATTGAAAAATAAAAAAAAAATGCTTGGGGGTCCCCCAAAATTCTATTACCAGGCCCTTCAGGTCTGGTATGGATATTAAGGGGAGTTCTGCGCCAAAATTTAAAAAAAATGGCGTGGGGATCCCCCCAAAAATCCACAAGAGACGGCTTGGGACAAGTCCTTTATTAAAAATAAACAAATAAAAAAGAGATTCCAGCGATGTAATCCAATAAATCCATGCTCCTACTCCAGCAATGTAATCCAATTCTCGATCTCCAATGATGGATGATCTCCAACGACTCCAGCGAGGAACACGCACAGGATCCTGCCTCCACCGGAGGCACCCAGCCAATGATGCAACGCTAACTTGACAGCTCTTATGTAGCTGAAGGCGGGGCCACCCATCACGTGACCCCGTCCCCCTCTGACAAGGGAAAATGCCGGGGTTTCCCAGTGATGTGTACGGGTGACCCCGCCCCCCTCTGATGCAATGGGAATCCTGCATCAGAGTGAAACTTTTATTGTTTCACTTTAACCACTTCCAGACCACCGCACGCCGAAGTACATCCAAACTTTGAAGGGGGAAATCGCTGTTATGGCAGCAGCTAGCTGCCATAACCCCGGTATCCCCGTTTTCGTGCGGCGGCCGGCTTTCAGATAAAAGTGGTCCCTGCGGCGGATTCACCGTGAGATCACTTTTATCGGCAGCGGGAGAGGCCCCCCCCCTCCCGCCGCGATCCGGTGCCCTCCGCTGCTTACCGCAGCAGTCGGTAGCTGCGGAGGTGATTGCGTCCTTCTCCGTGCTGTGCCTGGAGACGAGTTAGGCTAAGATGGCGCCCACTCATCTCCATGACACTGCTGGCCGGAAGCGACGTCAAAACGTCACTTCCGCCCACGCCTCTTAAAGGCATATTTTTTTCGATGTCATTTTTTTAAATGACTTTTTTTTTTTTTTAAATTGCATTTTAGTGTAAATATGAGATCTGAGGTCTTTTTGACCCCAGATCTCATATTTAAGAGGTCCTGTCATGCTTTTTTCTATTACAAGGGATGTTTACATTCAAACATTCAATTTTTTTTAAACAGTGTAAAAATAAATAAAATAATGTAAAATAAATAATAAGAATAAAATTTTTTTTTAAAAAACCCCTGTCCCGACGAGCTCGCGCGCAGAAGCGAACGCATATGCAAGTAGCACCCGCGTATGAAAACGGTGGTCAAACCATACATGTGAGGTATCGCTGCGACCGGTAGAGCGAGAGTAATAATTCTGGCCCTAGACCTCCTCTGTAACGCAAAACATGCCACCTGTAGAATTTTTAAAACGTCGCCTATGGAGATTTTTGAGGGTAAAAGTTTGACACCATTGCACGAGCGGGTGCAATTTTAAGCGTGACATGTTGGGTATCAATTTACTTGGCATAACATTATATTTCACAATATTAAAAAAAATGGGCTAACTTTACTGCTGTCTTATTTTTTTATTCAAAAAAGTGAATTTTTTCCAAAAAAAGTGCGCTTATAAGACCGCTGCGCAAATACGGTGCAAAAAAAAGTTTTGCAACGACCGCCATTTTATTCTCTAGGGTGTTAGAAAAAAACATATATAATGTTTGGGGGTTCTAAGTAATTTTCTAGCAAAAAAAACTGTTTTAAACATGTAAACACCTAAAATCCAAAATGAGGCTGGTTCTTAAATGGTTAAGCACTATTAAAATCACTGCTCACGAAAAAAAGGCCATTTTTAAAACGTTTTTTTGCATTGATGCATGTCCCCTGAGGCAGGACCCAGGTCCTTAAACACTTTTTATGACAATATAAAAACCTTTAAAATTAGCACTTTTGATTTTTCATGTTTGTGTCCCATAGACTTTAACGTTGTTTGCGTGTTCGAACAAATTTTTTGCCTGTTCGCATGTTCTGGATGCAAATTGAACAGGGGGGTGTTCGGCCCATCCCTAGTGGGGAATGACAGTGCACAAGGCACAGACACAACACTCCCACCCAAATGCCCTGTAAAGGGAGATAAAGTGCCCAAGGTAAATGAATGAGCCCGCTATAAATTTCCTTGAATGGAGAGGGCTATACAATAGCCACAATGGGCCTGTGGTTTAAAACACAAGGGTAAAGAACTTACAGTTTTAATTAGGCAGCAAAGCTTCTCCTGGGTCCAAGATCCAGCCTATGGATGAGCAGGCTACTGCCTGCTACTTATAGTCCCCAACCCTGTGACGTTTCACTGACGTCAGCCGTAGCCGTGAAGAAAAACATACCTCGGATGCCAGAGTGTCGTCATGTAGCACAAGAGAGAGAGGAAAGTCAGCCACATCTGATAACAATGTTGTACACAAGAGAATAAATAAATATAAAAACTGTAAAGTTAACATAGGCAAAAAAATAAACAATGTAATGAGATACATACAGTCGATATAGTGGGAATAGGTAAATCCCCATACAGGGCCAGAGCAACCAAAAGAGCACATAACGGACTCAAAGGGACATGAATCCTGAGACTAGATTATATGCAAAAAAATATTAAGGATATACATATGATACACGTACAGGCACAGATGGAACCTTTAAGAATAACAGACCGTGGGCATGGATGGATTGCATCGAATGGGGCAGGTGAACATAACTAAACGGTTACCAGCTATCATCACAAAAAAATGCATGGAGATGTAACTTTACAATCAAGGTTAATGCAAGATCTGTGGGAACCCCAGAAAGAGAATATAGGAGGCAACTGATTTACAAGAATGGTCTATAGGAGTTGACTTAATTTAGGCCAGGTGGAATGGTGGCATTAAGCCTCTCAAGCCAGAGGGTTTCCCGCTGCAAGAGTACTCTGTCACGGTCCCCCCCTCTGGCATCCAGGGGCACCACCTCCAAGGCTAAAAATTTAACAACTCAAAGATTTAATTTGTGGTGGAGGCCCATGTGTTGGCCGATGGTGGTAAGTTTACCATTAATTGAGTGGTATAAATGGTCTCCGATTCTCTGCCTGAGTTCCCTAAAAATTTCTTGGATCGTGGTACAACCCTTGTTTGGTCATGTTTATTCATTAATATCGTTTGTAGAGGCTAATCATAATTTTCATGTGCAAAATCATGTGCAAAAACATTCATAAAAGTGCCTCTAAGTGTAACATGAGCAAAATAGAGATGCCGATTTTGTTTTGTACCTTAGGCCTGAGCAGAGACAAAACTATTAAAGTGTATATGTGGTTTTGCCTTATGAGAATATATGTAGCTTTAAATATACTTTAGCGCAGGGGTCTCAAACTGGCGGTCCTCCAGCTGTTGCCAAACTACAAGTCCCATGAGGCATTGGAAGGCTTACAGTTACAAGCATGGCTCTTACAGGCAGAGGCATGATGGGACTTGTATTTTTGAAACAGCTGGAGGGCCGTCAGTTTGAGGCCCCTGCTTTAGCGTTTTCTTTTGAAATGTATTATGCTTTGGAAATAACTGAAAAAACAATTTCTATTGCTTTGTGTAAATGTGTAGTGTTTACTAAACTCTTAACCTCTTGAACTTCATTTAGATCTCAATTTGTCAAGGTGATACATGGGTTCATTACAAGCTGTTGCTTTTTCCATTAAAAAGTCTTGATACAAGATGTGCCCTATCTGAACTCTTAGAACTTACAATGCTTATAAAGCGCGGCAAGAATTTTTTTCTTGCATGTTTTTTCTGGTAGTTTTCTAATAGTAACAGTTCTGCTTCAAGAGTGCAGTACCTGGTCAGCTTTTCAACACATTGGGGCTGGTTTACTGAAACTGGAGAGTGTAAAATCTGGTGCAGCTGTGCATGGTAGCCATTTGACTTCTAGCTTCAGCTAGTTCAATTAAGCTTTGACAATAAAACCTGGAAGCTAATTGGTTTCTATGAGGAGCTGGGCCAGATTTAGCACTCTCCAATTTTGGTAAATCAACCCCATTGTCTCTATATACTGTATGTAAAAACTGTTTCACAACTTGCTCCATGATATTCTATCTGCAGATATGAGATAACAATTATCTAATCTAACTGCATTTCCCATATGACAACTTGCATCCAGAGCATAAGACAGTACTGTTTATAACCTCCCTCCACTGTCATAAATGCAATGGAGGGAGGTTTTTCTCGGGAGCGGTGATTTTAATAACGCTTAAAGTGAAACAATAAAAATGAAATATTCCTTTATATATTGTGCCTGGGGGGTGTCTTTAGTATGCCTGTAAAGTAGCACATCTTTCCCATGTTTATAACAGTACCACAGCAAAATGACATTTCTAAAGGAAAAAATGTCATTTAAAACTGCTTGCGGCTGTAACGTATTGTTGGATCCCGGCAATATAGATAAAAATACCAAAAATATAAAAAAAATGGCATGGATGTCCCCCCCAAAATTCATACCAGGCCCTTCAGGTCTGGTATGGATATTATGGGGAACCCCGCACCAAAATTTTTCAAAAAATGGTGTGGGGTTACCCCAGGCCCCCAGGCACTATATACTCTGAATAGCAGTATATATACACTACCGTTCAAAAGTTTGGGGTCACATTGAAATGTCCTTATTTTTGAAGGAAAAGCACTGTACTTTTAAATGAAGCTAACTTTAAACTAGTCCTAACTTTAAACAAATATACTCTATACATTGCTAATGTGGTAAATGACTATTCTAACTGCAAATGTCTAGTTTTTGGTGCAATATCTACATAGGTGTATAGAGGCCCATTTCCAGCAACTATCACTCCAGTGTTCTAATGGTACAATGTGTTTGCTCATTGGCTCAGAAGGCTAATTGATGATTAGCAAACCCTTGTGCAATCATGTTCACACATCTAAAAACAGTCTAGCTCCTTCCAGAAGCTACAAAACTGACCTTCCTGTGAGCAGATTGAGTTTCTGGAGCATCACATTTGTGGGGTCAATTAAACGCTCAAAATGGCCAGAAAAAGAGAACTTTCATCTGAAACTCGACAGTCTATTCTTGTTCTTAGAAATGAAGGCTATTCCATGCGAGAAATTGCAAAGAAATTGAAGATTTCCTACAACGGTGTGTACTACTCCCTTCAGAGGACAGCACAAACAGGCTCTAACCAGAGTAGAAAAAGAAGTGGGAGGCCGCGTTGCACAACTAAGCAAGAAGATAAGCACATTAGAGTCTCTAGTTTGAGAAACAGACGCCTCACAGGACCCCAACTGGCATCTTCATTAAATAGTACCCGCAAAACACCAGTGTCAACATCTACAGTGAAGAGGCGGCTGCGGGATTTTGGGCTTCAGGGCAGAGTGGCAAAGAAAAAGCCATATCTGAGACTGGCCAATAAAAGAAAAAGATTAAGATGGGCAAAAGAACACAGACATTGGACAGAGGAAGACTGGAAAAAAGTGTTGTGGACGGATGAATCCAAGTTTGAGGTGTTTGGATCACAAAGAAGTAAGTTTGTGAGACGCAGAACAAATGAAAAGATGCTGGAAGAATGCCTGACGCCATCTGTTAAGCATGGTGGAGGTAATGTGATGGTCTGGGGTTGCTTTGGTGCTGGTAAGGTGGGAGCTTTGTACAGGGTAAAAGGGATTCTGAATAAGGAAGGCTATCACTCCATTTTGCAACGCCATGCCATACCCAGTGGACAGCGCTTGATTGGAGCCAATTTCATCCTACAACAGGACAATGACCCTAAACACACCTCCAAATTGTGCAAGAACTATTTACAGCAGAAGCAGGCAGCTGGTATTCTATCGGTAATGGAGTGGCCAGCACAGTCACCAGATCTGAACCCCATTGAGCTGTTGTGGGAGCAGCTTGACCGTATGGTACGCCAGAAGTGCCCATCCAACCAATCCAACTTGTGGGAGCTGCTTCTAGAAGCGTGGGGTGCAATTTCTCCAGCTTACCTCAATAAATTAACAGCTAGAATGCCAAAGGTGTGCAATGCTGTAATTGCTGCAAAAGGAGGATTCTTTGATGAAAGCAAAGTTTGATGTAAAAACAATGTTATTTCAAATACAAATCATTATTTCTAACCTTGTCAATGTCTTGACTCTATTTTCTATTCATTTCACAACGTATGGTGGTGAATAAGTGTGACTTTTCATGGAAAACACAAAATTGTTTGGGTGACCCCAAACTTTTGAACGGTAGTGTACTATACGGCCTGACCCAGAAAAACTGGGCCTTAGGTGTTGGTGGTACCAGAACATTGTAACCCCTCACAGTTACTCTTGTTGGGGGCAGGAACAGGCCCTGCTGTGAAATATTATATCAAAAATTGTAATTACATGCCCCTGTTAAACAGTAGCAGAAAAATTGGGCCTTTGGTTTTGGTGGAGCCAACACACTGTAACCCCTCACAGTTAACTATTATTTTAAAAATTGTAATTACATGGCCCTGTTAATCAGGGGCAGACAATTTGGGCTTTGGGTGGTGGAGCCCTAAACCAAAAATATTGTTGGAAGCTAGCATCTTCAAGATTGAGGAGGAATAGGATAGTCAGCATAGGCATATAAGAGAATTACCCCCAAGAGGTTAAAGGGACTTTAACGGCAACTCATTTAAAATTTAAAATTTATTTTATTGAGTAGAAAAAATATATATGTATCACAAAAAGAGACATATAACAAACAAAACAAGAACAATGTCATACAGTCTATAAAAAACTATACAACGATATACTGTATATGCAAGGTTGGAACGACTATGTTCAATGGTCTTGCCACGAAATCTTACGCGTTTCGGGACTTAAGTATAATGTCCCTTCATCAGAGACGGAATGTGGATCATAGACCTATTATGTAACGAGATAATTAGTAAAATCAGCATAAGAAACAAACATGTATAAATGATATTTACAGGTATCACGTGTATGTCATTAGGTCCATTGTGACCGTAGATAAAAAAGAGCACAACCTACCCATGCATGACAGCAATGGAGCATCCATGTCAAAATCGCTACAGTGAGGGTGTCAGAAACCCCAAGTCCAGCAGGTGGAACAAGGACCTGGAAGGGCCGGCTGGCCCAAATCTATCCGCACTGATCCAACCCACACCTATAAGGGGGCATCCCGCAACTTTGCCACAATAGACTGCAACCAAATCGCAGGTACTAAAACATACCGTGTCACCTGCGAACACAAAGGCAAGTGCTTGTTATAGTAAAAAATTGCGAAAGGCTCATAAGTAGTTCGAAACATCAAAAAATTCAAAAGGCAAAGTGGGGGTGCATAAAGAAGCTATGTTCATACCAAGAATTTCTGGGTCAGGCCACAACAGTCTGCAACACCACGAGAGAAAGGGGTATGCTGCCGAGTATGTACAAGCACAGATCAAACCAGGGCGTTAGCCCATATACAGGCTAGATCTGTAAATAAAGCAGAGGGGAGATAGGGTGGTGATGGCAACCCAGAGAGTATCAAGTTGAAGAAACAAATAGTATGGCTGGATCACAGCTATGCATGGCTGGTACTTACAGCGAAATGTAGTCTGAAGTCTTGGTGAGGCAGGGTTTAAAAGCGGAGGCGTCCGGACCAGTCACCGCCAAGTGCGGTAATGATGAGCCCGTTCTGGTGCATCACCAGAATATAAGGAAGCTGGGGGGGCGTGGTATAGCGTGACGTGCGTCTAATCAGCGCAGCGTCATCACAGCCAGCATACAGTGAAGAAGTATGAGGGGGGAGGAGCGGTCGCGTCATAGCGCCACGCCCACTACACGTTCTGGTAAGGTGAGGCTTGGTAGTTGCCTGGCAACATACCAGGCAGCTGGGGGGGCATGGTTTGGCGTGACGTACGTCAGGCCAGCGCAGCGTCGTCACCTCACTCACACAATGGGAATGTGTGGAGGGGGAGCGATCGCGTCATAGCGCCACGCCCACCACACGTTCCCGTATTACAGACGAGATCCAGCGTGCATCTGACAGGCAGGGCCGCCCACAAGGCTGAACCAAAACAAGGCAGACGGGGCAGCGAGGCACAATTCAATGGTTGCTTGGCAACATGCCAAGCCAGCATAATTCACCTAGGAGTTTGGGGAATTTACTTAAGCATAAAAAAGCTGTGCAATGGAGCTCAAGTGGGACTAGATGTTGTGGCCAGTATCGCCCGGTCTGAGATTAACCCATTAGGGCAGAGAAGCCTGACTGATTCGATGTGTGGGTTACATAGCCACACCGAACCCTTATAGAGCCTAACGCCTAGAAATATTATTCCCATGGCTAGTGTGGCACAGGAGTAATGACAAAATATGTTTGTTTGATTGTATATACCCGACGGGACCACAGGGGTCCCCCTCAGAAGACACAGTCCCACCCAGATTCGAGGGAGGGACTGCGGTGGCAGTCAGCATAGGCAGTCTTCAAGGGATCCCAGATCCATAGCAAATTCAATCAGTTACATCAGCGTCAGATGCTTGATAGCTGCTGATCCAAGACTGATTCATTTTTTTTTTTTTTTTTTTTTAAGTTTTTATTTGATTTTCAAAGAATACATTAACAATATAGTATTGTGTACAGTCAGATTTTGTGGCATGTACAGAGGCGACAAATGAAAGGAGTACTTTGGTACAAACTTAGGTCTAAACAAGGGAAGGTTTCCAGTGTATTTGCCCATATAAGATGGCTAAATGAACACGTTTTATCAGATCATATCATTTCCACAATTGATTATAATTAATGGATACCTGGATGGATCTGTTTGGAAAATCCCTAAGGATATTAAATTATGCGATAAGAATAATACAGGGAAGAGAACAAAACCGGGGGGGGTGGTAGGTAGGTGAGTGGGGGGGGGGCCCTAAATAAAGTGAGAGAGTTGGTATGGTATATTGCAGTATATGATTGTCCAAGTTTATTTTGTCCCATTGACATTGACATTAAGCTGGCTGGTGTCGGAGATTAGAATGGGGTTCCGGTTGTGCTCTTGAAATGGCATCCGATGAGAGGAGTCGTAGTAGGAGAAGGAGGATAGGCTGAAATTTGCTATTTCCTCCTGTGAGAGAGATGAGAGCATAAAGGCGTGCCATTTAGAGTGGAAGTGTTCTGAGGAGTTTTTCTGTTTGAAATCCATGTTTAGGCGGTCTTTGATTAGTAGATGCATGAGATCTCGTTTGATTTGGGTAATGTTGGGGCATACAGGTGAAATCCAGTTTTTCAAGATAGTTCTTCTTGCGATTAAGAGGCAAGTCAAGGACCACCCTTTGTGTGAGGTGGCATCTTTCGAGATCTTTGTGGGTCCAGCACTGATGTTGGCGGATTTGGACCATGGCAGGAGTATTGGGTCCCAGTGGCCGAAAATAAGAAGCAAAGGATCCTTGGGTAGTTTAATTAGGGTCACTTCAAATATGTAGGCAAGAACTTGTTCCCAGAATGTGGATATGTAAGAGCAGTCCCAAAAACGATGAGCTAGGGATGGTTTCTGGTGGTTACATAGTGGGCAGAAGGCTTTGCTTTTGTCCGTTTTTGATGATAGGAAAGGCATATATGCTCTGTGGGCTATTTTCAGTTGTGTTTCTCTCCATATTTCGTTGGGTGTTAACTTTTGTACAGCATTGAGCCCTTGGAGGATTTTTTCCACTAGGTTTGGGTCAGGGAAGTCTTTGTTCCAGTTTTTAATTGATGATAATGAGAGAGGTAAAGAAGACTTGTTGAGGAGAGGTTTATATATGTCTGATATTTTGTATGAATTATTCAAGATCATTTGGTCTGTGACGTTTGTTTGAAACCTTTTGTCAACTTGTTTGCACGCCTCCCTTAAAAAACTGGTGCATTGACCATAGTAGAAGTTATGTGTTGAAGGTAGAGAGAAGGTTTCCGCAATACTGGCAAAGGGTAATGGTTGACCCGTCCGTATGTTGCAGAGGAGGGAGAATTTAGTTAGGCCTTTCTGTTCCCATGTTTTGAAAGATTTGTGCTCTAAACTCGGCGAAAAAGCCGGATTTCCTTGAATCAGGAGGTGTATCGACACAAAGGGGGATATCTTGAGTATTTTCCGTGCTTCTCTTCATGCCACTGCTGTATCCCTTAATAGGAGATTATGTTGGTAGGGAAGGGGGACTGACTTCCATCTGCAGTGTAGGAGGGCTACTAGTGAGTAAGGATGGGCCATGTCAGATTCCAAAGAGAAATTTGAGTAACGAGAGGACTGCGTTATCCAGTCTAGACTAGTTTTAAGCAAACATGCTATGTTATAAATTCTGATATGAGGGAGACTGATGCCCCCTTCGCGTCTGGGAAGATATAGTTTTTTGAGAGCTATACGTGGTCGTTTGTTTTGCCATAGGAATTTAGATATAGAATTATTGAGTGAAGTCACATCTTTATGATGGAGAAGTAGTGGGATAGTTTGCATTGGGTATATTAGTCTTGCAAAACTGACCATTTTCACTAAATGACATCTTCCCAAAAGCGAGAGGGGCAGATCCATCCAGGTATTAAGTTCCTGAGTTATTTTTGACAATAAAGGAGGGTAGTTAAGGTGGTATAGTGAAGAAGGGAGTTTTCCTATTTTTATTCCCAAGTAGGTGATATGAGATTTAGCAACAGGGAAAATTGATTGCTGGGTCCATTTTGGTGTGGAGTGAGAACCGATGGGTAGAATTTCGCTTTTGCTGTAGTTAATACGGAGACCGGAGCACAAGCGAAATTCATTGAATACATTTTTTATGGTAAGCATATCTGAAGTAGGGTTGGCTGAGAATATGAGGACGTCATCTGCAAATAGGGAGGTACGTAAGTCATGTGTGCCTATCTTTATGCCATGTAAGGGGGCTATTAATGTTAGATACCTGGAGAGTGGTTCTAGTGCGATATTGAAGAGGAGAGGGGATAGGGGGCAACCTTGACGTGTGCCCTTATGGAGGTGGAGTTCTTCTGATAGAAGACCTGCTACCACTAACCTTGCTGTCGGAGCTGTGTACATGGCGGTAATAAGATGGTGGAAGGGACCAGTGAAACCCATTGCTGTCATTGACATGGATAACCAGTCGAAACTGACGTTATCAAAGGCTTTTTCCGCATCTAACGTGATAATGGCATGATCAGTGTTCGGGGAATGAAGTGCATGTTCGAGGGCCAGCATAACTTTGCGGATGTTAAGGGTGGCAGTTCTTCCTTTAATAAAGCCTGATTGGGCGGGGTGGATTAGAGAGGGCATAATATCTGCTAGCCTAGTGGCAACGATTTTTGAGAGGATTTTCACATCTAGGTTGAGATGTGATATGGGCCTGTAGGAACCCGGTTCCTGGGGGTCTTTGCCCTTTTTTGCCAACAGTTTTATAATGGCTTGGTTCCCCAATTGTAGGTATGCACCTCCTGTCCATATATGCTGATATACTTGGAGAAGAGTGGGTTTAGGAGGGGTTGTAGGGTTTTGTCAAATTCACTGGTGAAACCATCTGGGCCTGGGGCCTTGGATAGAGTTAGGTTGCGGATGGTTGTCGAGAGTTCAGGGAGAGTGATAGGTGCATTAAGGGTTTCTAGTTGTGATGGGGAGATTTTGGGTAAAGTTATTTTTTCGGGAAAAGTGCGTGCTTTTTGTGTATCTATGGGATCTGAGGCATAAAGAGTAGAGTAGAATTTTTGCATGACTTTGTTAATTGGAAGTGGAGTGGTGTGGAGTGCGCCTGTATTATCACGTTGAGATGTGATGTGGGTGGGGCGGTATGGACCTTTGCATAGTCTGGATAGGAGTTTTCCTGCTTTGTTTCCAAACTTATGGAATGTAGCATCTAAATAGGCCTTCTTGGTTTTTTCCAGGGTGTTTACCCAAGTGTCAAATTCTCTTTTTGCTACCTGCCATTCAGAGCGTGCAGCTGGGGAGTCTTTAGTGTACAGTTCTCGTTGTGCCTGATGTAGGCGAGAGCTGGCCTCTTTGTATTTAGTTAGGGTGTTGCGTTTAAAGGAGGTTGCATAGGATATGATACGGCCCCTTAGGAATGCTTTACCAGCGTCCCAAAATAGGTTGGGGTCATGTATGTGTGGAGCGTTGTTTGAGAAGTATTTAGCCCATGCGTCAGAGATGTAATGTTGAAAATCAGTGTTGTTATGCAGGTAGGATGGGAATCGCCATATTTTGGGGTGTGGGGGTAAGTCTAGGTTGTCTAGTGTCACCTCTATAGGGGCGTGGTCTGAAATGGTTATGTCGTGGATAGTGGAGTTCTGGAGGAAAGGGAGAAGGTTGTCAGAGCCAAAGAGATAGTCTATCCTAGTAAATATTTTATGTGGATTGGAGTAGAAAGTGAATTCCCTGTCTGCCGGGTGGGAGAGGTGCCATAAATCCTGGAGGTGGATGGAATCCATGGTGCTGGCCAGGAGGGAGGGGGCTGGGGGGTTAGTGCCCTGTTTTGGACCTTTTGGAGAGGATCTGTCATCTAACTGGTGGAGAGTGTCATTGAAATCTCCCCCAATCAGATGGGGGAAATGCGTGTTGTCCAGTAGCCAACTGGTTATTTCAGTGTAAAATTGTCTGCCTGGGTTATTGGGGGCGTAAACATTAGTTATTACTAGCTCTTTGGAACCTATTTTGACGTGAGCCGTGAGTAGACGGCAGTGTGTATCGTTTTTCGCAGACAGGACTGTGCAAGGGAGGTTCTTGTGTATGAGTAGGAGAACGCCAGCTTTGCGTCCAGCTGCCTCTGAGCCTAGAACAGTGCCTACCCAGAGCTTCTTCAAGTGTGATTCCTGTAGTAGTGCTATATCGGCTTTGAGCCATTTGAGATGCCTTAGGATTTTCATTCTCTTTTGGGGGGATCTGAGACCCTTTACGTTCCATGAGATTATTTTCATATTAGGGGGGTTGAAAGGGGGTATGTGCTGATAGGTTTGGTTTAACATTGTGTGGGTGGTATGGCAATGTATCAGCTGTGTCCGGGGGAATGATGTTGTTATATGGGAGGTGGACTATAATAAAAGTGCACTTGGTTTGGTAAGGGCCTTGGGGGAGAGAGGGAAGAGGGGGAGGGGGTTTAACATATAAGGGGAGCAACATAAAGGAGAATATCACAATTAAAACAATTAAACATGGAAACTTCGCTTTTTTCCACATGGAGTCACTGTGTAGGTCAACTCCCATATCGGGACAGTTGTGGTATATCCCCAGAGAGCCCTTGGAGGTGAGACAGGTGTTTGTGTAGGCACCAAGGGGTCATAGTTTTGGGGGAGAGGGGGGAGGGGTGCAGTTAGCCGTACACAGTGAGGCCAGGAGGAGGTAAAGAACATATTCAGAGAGGTAACTACTAAGATAAAACCTAGAAAATTGAAAAACAGCTGTATATAAAAACATTATACATTACGTGTTGTTGTGCGAAAGAAGATAGGAGGAACCTGAGGGGGGACAGAGAAATCTACTGTCCAAAAAATTTTTTGAGACCAGAGAGGTAGGATGCAGGTTTCTGTTCAGCGAGGAGTATAGCGGTGCTGGTCCGAGACCGAGGATCTGAAGCGCTTGGGAGAGTCTTTGCGCGGGCTTCGTTGATCCAGGGATCGGTTGATTGGAGTGCCTTTTGAAGGGGTGTGCTGTTGAGCGTTGGGGAACAAAGACCGCATGTAGGCTTCTGCTTCTGAGGGTTCCTGGAAGGAAAGCTGGTCCCCGCGGGGTGTCTTAAGGCGTAGGGTAGCCGGGAAGGCTAGGGTGAATTTGATTTGTTGTTTAAAGAGTTCAGAGCATATCTGTTGAAAGGCCTTGCGTTTCTTTGAGACTTCGATGGAGTAGTCAGCAAAAATCAGGACCCTCTCCCCGTCGATTTGAAGCGAGCAGGTTTGTCTGAATTTTTGGAGGATTAGAGCCTTATCAGAGTAGTTCAGATATTTGGCTATGATGGGCCGAGGGTTCTTGTGTTCTTCACTATACGACCCCATCCTGTGAGCGCGTTCCACCGTGCAGGAGCCTGTTAGGCCTAGCGCCTCTGGAATGCGTTGAGAGCAAAAGTCTGTTAAGGCAGATGCTTGGAGAGATTCGGGTATCCCCACGAATCGCAGGTTGCTCCTTCTGGATCTGTTTTCCAAATCGTCAAGTTTTTGGATTATGTATTGATTTGTCTTGTCTTGTGCTTGTTCCGTGGCTTGAGCTTGGTACATCTCTTCTTCCATGCTTGATTGGCGATGTTCTAGCTCGTTCAGCCTAGTGTTATGTTCTCCTAGCTGGGCCTTTATCTGTTTCATCCCCGCATTTACAGCCTTTTCCACTGATGCAGATATCATGGGGGACAGAAGGGCTGCCACTGCCTGTGCAATGCGCTCTGTTTTATGGTCCCCGGCAAGCTGTGGAGATGTGGCTGACATGGAGAAGGCCTGAGAGAAGGGTGCTTGAGGACAGGAGGCTTGAGAGTGTGGCTGAGCAGGGAATGCCTGAAGGGATGTGTGTGGAGCTGTGCTTCCACTTACTTCCATCTCCGCCGTCTGCTGCTGCGCGCCTGTGTGAGCTTCCGTGTAGGCTGAAGCCGGGGCCTCGATTTGCGGCTGGGCCGGCGGCGCCGTCAGGGCCGTGTTGGAGCGGGAGCCGAGGACCTCCACGAAACGGTCCATATAGCGGGTGTATGTGCCCAAGGTGGCCGAGGGTGTTGTTTGGCTTCTGGGCAGGTTTTTTAGGCCGATTTAGTGTCCTCAGTGCGGGAGCTGTGAGGAGGTGCAGCTACTCCATGCGGCACCGGAACCGGAAGTACTGATTCATTTTAATGAATGTGAGCCTATAAACGGAGTCTGTGGACAAGTGCACTCTTTGATCCGTTACAAACCCTCCAGCAGCACTGAATGTGCATTCAGAAAGCATGTTGGATGCAGGACAGGCCAGTAGCTCAATTGAATATTGAGCAAGTTCTGGCCATTGGTCCATCCTCAAGATCCAGTAACTCAGTGGATGCTCTGTTGGAAAGGTCTCCAAGTCTGCTCTTGCCCCTAGATATTTCTGTACCATATAATGAAGACGCTGGTAATGGTTGCTTGAACCAATCAGACCTTGATGCTGAGGACTGAAAAATTGCTTAAAGGCATCAGTCAGCTGGCCACCTTCTCCACCGCTTTTCCTCTGACTAAACAAAGCCTCAGCAACATGTCCAGCACCAGGAAATGGTAACCTACCAGGGTCTGGAAATGCGTTACACAAACCTTTCTTCAAAGCCTCCTGAAGAGGTTTCATCCTCTGCTCCCTCTGTGAAGGCAGGATGAGTTCTGCAACTTTACCCTTGTAACGTGGATCAAGAAGGGTTGCCAGCCAGTAATGATCCCTCTCCTTGATACCACGAATCCTAGGGTCCTTTCGCAGGTTTTGCAGAATCAGGGAGGCCATGCAGCATAAGTTTTCAGAGGCATTTGACTCTCTCTGGGTCACTAAGGATCACATTATCCGTAATTAACCCCCTCCCAGCCACATACAACTCCTTGGGTTTCTGGGGACTGAAAACCATCCCTTGAAGACTGCTGCGTGTTATCCTCTACATCCATGCTGACACAATCCTCCTCTTCTTCTTCTTCCTGTGTGTTTGACGGCCCCACAGGAATGCTATCTGGATAAAGGGGGCCTTGAGAGGAAAAGAAGTCTTCCTCTTCCTCCCGTTATTTGGCCTCAAGTGCCCTGTCCATGATTCCTCAAAGTGTGTGCTCCAGTAGGAAGACTAGAAGGACAGTGTCACTGATGCATGCTTTGTCGCTGCTCATCATCCTAGTGGCCTCCTTAAATGGTGACAGCACAGTGCAATGCATCCTTGATCAGCAGTAGGGATGAGCTTCGTGTTCAAGTCGAACCCATGTTTGACTCGAACATCAGCTGTTCGATCATTCGCCGAATTGCAAACGTTATGGGCGTTCGTGTGGCGTGTCACGGCCCATAATTCACTGCGTCATCGCAGTGCATTGCTGGCTGATGATTGGCCAAGCATGCACTATGACCCGCATGCTTGGCCAATCACAGCGCCGTCTGTACAGAGAGCTGTAATTGGCCAAAGCCAGGGTGGCCAATTATGGCCCAGGGGGTTTAGTACACGCCCCACACTGTATAAGGCTGGTGTTCTTCTGATCCTATTAGTCCTATTAGCTACAGTATTTACAGTTAGTGTAGTGCGTCCTCTGCACAGTGTGCACCTAAAGCTACCTGTAGAAGATTGGTGGTGTTTTTCTGATCCTATCACTACCGCAGGCAGCTACATTATTTTTTAGTGTAGTGCGACCTTTGCACAGTGTTCAGCTAAAGCTACAAGTTAGTGTAGTGCGACCTCTGCACAGTGTTTAGCTAAAGCTACAAGTTAGTGTAGTGTGACCTCTGCACAGTGTTCAGCTAAAGCTACAAGTTAGTGTAGTGAGACCTCTGCACAGTGTTCAGCTAAAGCTGCAAGTTAGTGTAGTGCGACCTCTGCACAGTGTTCAGCTAAAGCTACAAGTTAGTGAAGTGTGACCTCTGCATAGTGTTCAGCTAAAGCTTCAAGTTAGTGTAGTGCGACCTCTGCACAGTGTTCAGCTAAAGCTCCAAGTTAGTGTAATGCGTCCTCTGCACAGTGTTCAGCTAAAGCTTCAAGTTAGTGTAGTGCGACCTCTGCACAGTGTTCAGCTAAAGCTCCAAGTTAGTGTAATGCGTCCTCTGCACAGTGTTCAGCTAAAGCTTCAAGTTAGTGTAGTGCGACCTCTGCACAGTGTTCAGCTAAAGCTACAAGTTAGTGTAGTGCGACCTCTGCACAGTGTTCAGCTAAAGCTACAAGTTAGTGTAGTGCGACCTCTGCACAGTGTTCAGCTAAAGCTACCTGTAGAAGGTTGGTGGTGTTTTCCTGGTCCTATCACTACCGCAGGCAGCTACATTATTTACACGTTAGTGTATTGCGACCTCTGTACAGTGTTTAACTAAAGCTACCTGTAGAAGGTTGGTGGTGTTTTCCTGATCCTATCACTACCGCAGGCAGCTACATTATTTACACGTTAGTGTATTGCGACCTCTGTACAGTGTTCAACTAAAGCTACCTGTAGAAGGTTGGTGGTGTTTTCCTGATCCTATCACTACCGCAAGCAGCTACATTATTTACACATTAGTGTAGTGCGACCTCTGCACAGTGTTCAGCTAAAGCTACCTGTAGAAGGTTAGTGGTGTTTTCCTGATCCTATCACTACCGCAAGCAGCTACATTATTTAAACGTTAGTGTAGTGCATCCTCTGCACAGTGTTCAGCTAAAGCTACAAGTTAGTGTAGTGCGACCTCTGCACAGTGTTCAGCCAAAGCTACAAGTTAGTGTAGTGCGAACTCTGCACAGTGTTCAGCTAAAGCTACCTGTAGAAGGTTGGTGGTGTTTTCCTGATCCTATCACTACCACAGGCAGCTACATTATTTACACGTTAGTGTAGTGCGACCTCTGCACAGTGTTCAGCTAAAGCTACCTGTAGAAGGTTGGTGGTGATTTCCTGATCCTATCGCTACCGCAGGCAGCTACATTATTTACATGTTAGTGTATTGCGACCTCTGTACAGTGTTCAACTAAAGCTACCTGTAGAAGGTTGGTGGTGTTTTTCTGATCCTATCACTACCCCAGGCAGCTACATTATTTACACGTTAGTGTAGTGCAACCTCTGCACAGTGTTCAGCTAAAGCTACCTGTAGAAGGTTGGTGGTGTTTTCCTGATCCTATCACTACCGCAAGCAGCTACATTATTTAAACGTTAGTGTAGTGCGTCCACTGCACAGTGTTCAGGTAAAGCTACAAGTTAGTGTAGTGCGACCTCTGCACAGTGTTCAGCTAAAGCTACAAGTTAGTGTAGTGCGACCTCTGCACAGTGTTCAGCTAAAGCTACAAGTTAATGTAGTGCGACCTCTGCACAGTGCTCAGCTAAAGCTACCTATAGAAGGTTGGTGGTGTTTTCCTGATCCTATCACTACCACAGGCAGCTACATTATTTACACGTTAGTGTAGTGCGATCTCTGCAGTGTTCAGCTAAAGCTACCTGTAGAAGGTTGGTGGTGTTTTCCTGATCCTATCACTACCGCAGGCAGCTACATTATTTAAACGTTAGTGTAGTGCGTCCTCTGCACAGTGTTCAGCTAAAGCTACAAGTTAGTGTAGTGCGACCTCTGCACAGTGTTCAGCTAAAGCTACCTGTAGAAGATTGGTGGTGTTCTCATACTAATAATACTACAGGCAGGCAGTTGATTTTGCTAGCTGCAGTATCAGTATATATATATATATATATATATATATATATATATATATATATATCCCAGATTAGTGCAGCTACATCTCACTGCAGTCCATTAGTATGTCTGGAAGGCCAACAAGCAGAGGTAGACAGTCACAAGCCAATAAAAGAGGGCAAGCAGGCTCTGTGTCTAGAGGCAACAGTGCTGGTCGTGGACATGGTGCATCCTCATCAGCACGTGGCCGTGGGACACACTTGGCCTTTTTTTCGGCAGCTGGCCGTGTTGAGCCGCAACATGTGGAAAACTTGGTCGAGTGGATGACCAAGCCATCATCATCCTCCTCATCCTCTCTCACCCATGCTCAGGAAACTTTGTCTGGCAAAGCAGCTGCCAACACGGCCTCTTCTCTCGGCTCAATGGCATCAGTGACTCCTTCCCTAGCCCCACCATGTCCTCCTGAGGAGTCCATCGAAATGTTTGACCACAGTGTTGGGTATATGCTCCAGGAGGATGCCAGCGTTTAGAAGGCTCTGATGATGATACTGAGCTTGATGAAGGCAGTAACGTGAGCACGGACAGAGGGGGTGCCCAAGAAGGACAGCAATCTGGCAGTCATGTTCCCCCTGCTGCAGCATACTGCCAGGTTTGCTCCAGTGATGAGGAGGGAGGGGATGATGAGGTCACTGACTCAACATGGGTGCCTGATAGGAGAGAGGAGGAGGAGGCACATCACCAACGAGGCAGGATGCCCTCCAGGGGCCAGCCTAAGGGCAGCACACTGACTGCATCACACCTCAGAGCTCCGCATGTGCAGGGCGCTGCTGTCTCTGCGCGTTATTCCAAAAGTTCTTTGGTGTGGGCCTTTTTTGAGACGAGTGCATCAGATGGCACCGCTGCTATTTGCAACATATGTCTCAAGTGTATCTTGCGTGGCTAAAACATCTCCCGCTTGGGCACCACATGCTTGACCAGACATACGTTGACCTGCCATGCAGTTCGTTGGCAAGCGTACCTAAAAGATCCACACCAAAAAACAAAGAGGACCTCTCCTTACTCCTCATCAGCTGGGATCTCCAACTCCACTATACCTTCAGTCCTTTCTGAGACCTGCACTGAGAGGAATGAAGGTGTAGAATTAGGTGTGTCACAGCCAAGTACTTGTGGGAAATCTGCTATCGGTACACCGACATCAGATTGTACCAGGCAAATTTCCCTGCCACAGCTGCTGCACCGCAAAAAGAAGTTCGCTCCCAGCCATCCACATCCCCAGCGGTTGAATGCTAGCTTGGCAAAATTGCTAACACTTCAACTGCTACCTTTTCAGTTGGTAGACTCTGCCCCCTTCCGTGAGTTTGTGGAATGTGCGGTTCCTCAGTGGCAAGTTCCCAAACGCCACTTTTTCCTCACGGAAGGAGATTCTGGCTCTCTACCGGCATGTGGAAGGCAATGTCCATGCCTTGCTGGACAAGGTGATCAGCGGTAAGGTGCATATTACTGCTGACTCATGGTCCAGCAGGCATGGACAGGGACGTTACCTAAGTTTCACGGCACATCGGGTGACTATTCTGGCAGCTGGGAAGGATGCAGGACAAGGTGCAGTAGTGTTGGAGTTTGTTCCACCACCACGCCTCCAAAATGCCACTACTAGTGATTCTGACACACCTCTCTCCTCCACCCCCTCCTCTTCTTCTTCCTCCATGGCCTCTTCCTGTGCTTTGTCTTCGGAACCAGTGGAGCTCTGTAGGCATTCAAGGGGCTACACAAGTATGCAGGCCAAAAGATGCCATGCGGTGCTTGAGCTGGTGTGCTTGGGGGACAGGAGCCACACTGGGGCAGAGGTTCTGTCAGTGCAGGGGCAGGTTCAGAGGTGGTTGACACCACACCAACTTAAGGCAAGAATGGTGGTTTGCAACAATGGCACCAACCTCCTCTCCGCCCTCCGACAAGTGCCCTGTTTGGCTCACGTCCTTAACTTGGTGGTGCAGCAGTTCTTGGGCAGGTACCCAGGCTTACAGGATGTCCTGAGGCAGGCTAGGAAAGTCTGTGTGCATTTCCGCCAGTCATATAATGCCAGTCCCAGTTGTCCACCTGTTGGAGCACACGCTGCGTGGAATAATGGACAGGGCACTTGAGGTAGAATAGAGGCAGGAAGAGGAGGACTTCCTTAGCTCTCAAGGCCCCCTTTATCCAGACAGTGTTCCTGCGTGCCCTCCGATCACACAGGAAGAGGACGAGGAGGAGGATTGTGTCAGTATGGAGGTGGAGCCTGGCACTCAGCATCAGCAGCAGTCTTTAAGGGATCATTTACAGTCCCAAGAAACATATGGACTTGTGCATGGCTGGGAGGAGGTCGCTGCGGATCATGTCGTCCTTAGTGACCCAGAGGACTCCGGACCGAATGCCTCAGCAAACCTATGCTGCATGACCTCCCTGATCCTGCAAAGCCTGCGAAAGGATCCTGGTATTCGTGGTATCAAGGAGAAGGAACAATACTATCTGGCAACCCTCCTTGATCCACGTTACAAGGGTAAGGTTGCGGACCTTATCTTGCCATCGCAGAGGATGAAACATCTTCAGGAGGCCTTGCAGAAAGGTCTGTGCAACGCGTTCCCAGCTACTGGGAGGTTACAAACTCCTGTTTCTGGACAACGTGTTGCTGAGGCTTCGGTCAGTCAAAGAAGGAGCGGTGGAGAAGGTGGCCATCTGACCAATGCGTTCAGACAATTTTTTAGTCCGCAGCCCCAAGGTATGATCAGTTCCAGCAACCATCGCCAGCGTCTGTTTTACATGGTGCAGGAATACCTAGGGGCAAAATCTGACTTGGACACCATTCCCACTGAAAATCCTCTGGGTTACTGGGTCTTGAGGATGGATCACTGACCACATCTTGCACAGTATGCAATTGAGCTACTGGCCTGTCCTGCATCCAGCGTTCTTTTGGAACGCACATTCAGTGCTGCTGGAGGCTTTGTAACCGATCACAGGGTGCGTCTGTCCACCGACTCATTCGATCGACTGACCTTCATAAAAATGAATCAGTCTTGGATCACCACCAGCTACCAAGCACCTGATGCTGATGTAACCGAATATTTTTTTTTGAAATGTCAGATCCCTGTAAAGACTGCCTATGCTGAGTGACTATCCTGTTATGCTGAGTAATTATCCTCTTCCTCCTCAATGATCATGCTGATAGCTTGTAAGAACATTTTTGGGTCTGGGCGCCGCCACCAGTGCCTAAGGCCCAATTTTTCATCCCTTGTTTAACAGGGGCGTGTAATTACAATTTTTGATGCAATTCTTTGCAGCAGGGCTAGTTCCTGCGCTCTAACTAGAGTATCTGTGAGGGGTTGCAGTGTTGTGGCACCAGCACCAGTGCCTAAGGCCCAATTTTTCAGCCCCTGTTTAACAGGGGCATGTAATTACAATTTTTGATGCAATTCTTTGCAGCAGGGCTAGTTCCTGCGCTCCAACTACAGTATCTGTGAGGGGTTCCAGTGTTGTGGCACCAGCACCAGTGCCTAAGGCCCAATTTTTCAGCCCCTGTTTAACAGGGGCATGTAATTACAATTTTTGATGCAATTCTTTGCAGCAGGGCTAGTTCCTGCGCTCCAACTAGAGTATCTGTGAGGGGTTCCAGTGTTGTGGCACCAGCACCAGTGCCTAAGGCCCAATTTTTCTGCCCCTGTTCAACAGGGGCATGTAATTACAATTCTTGATCTAATATTTCACAGCAGGGCCCTGTGAGGGCTTACAGTGTTGTGGCCACAACAACACCTAAGGCCCAAATTTCTGCTGAGTATATAGGGCAGGCCCCTACTTTCAAACATCCAACCTACAAATGACTCCTACTTGCAAACGGAAGGAGACAACAGGAAGTGAGATGAAATCTACCCCTGGGAAGGGAAATTCTCTCCTGTAAGAGTTAATATGGGAAAAACTTTTCTCCTTTACACTGGGACTGGGGGGTACCTATGCCATTTGTCTCACTGATTTTCATCCATATTGCCAGGACCCAACATTACATTAAAGCCGCAAGCAGTTTTGAATGACTTTTATTCCTTTAAAAATGTAATTTTGTGCAGGGACTGTTCTAAGCACGGGAAACACACGCCACTTTACAGGCATACTATAGACACCCCCCAGGTACGATATTTAAAGGAATATTTCACGTTTTTTTTTACTTTAAGCATCATTAAAATCACTGCTCCCGAAAAAACGTTAGTTTTTAAAACTTTTTTTGCATTGATACATGTCCCCTGGGGCAGGACCCGGGGTCCCCAAACCCTTTTTAGGACAATACCATGCAAATTAGCCTTTAAAATGAGCACTTTTGATTTTGAACGTTCGAGTCCCATAGACATCAATGGGGTTCTAACGTTCCTGCCAATTTTCGGTCCGTTCTCAGGTTCTGGTGCGAACCGAACCGGGGGGTGTTCGGCTCATCCCTAATCAGCAGCCACTGGCGTGGCGAAAAGAAGCCAAGCTCCTCTGACCCTGTCCTGGTGCTATACTCGCACAGGTACTCATTGATGGCCCTCTGCTGTGTGCAGCCACTGCAGCATTTCCAATGTTGAGTTCCACCTGGTGGGCATGTCACAAATGAGGCGTTTGGTGTACAGGTTGCATTCCCTTTGAATGTCAGCCAGCCGAGCACTGGCATTGTATGATCGGTGAAAATGACCACAGACTTTTCTGGCCTGCGTCAGGAGATCTTGTAAGCCTGGGTACCTGGTCAAGAAATGCTGCACCACCAAATTCAGGATGTGTGCCAAACATGGAACATGGGTCAAGTGTCCCTGTCGGGTGGAGAGAAGATTGGTGCCATTGTCACATACAACCATTCCTGGCTGAAGTTGGCATGGCGTCAACCACCTCTGAGCCTGCCCCTGCAGAGCTGACAGAATCTCTGCCCCAGTGTGGTTCCTTTCCCCTAGGCAGACCAACTCAAGCACCACATGGTATATTTTAGCCTGACTGCTTGTGTAGCCCCTTGAATGCTTACAGAGCACTGCTGGTTCAGAGGACAATTCTGCAGAAGAGGCCATAGTGGAAGAAGAAGAGGAGGTTGTGGAGCAGAGAGCTGTGGCAGAATCATCACTAGCATTTTGGAGGCATGCATCCTTCCCAGCTGCCAGCAGAGCCCCCTAGTGCGCCATGAAGGAAAGGTAACGTCCCTGCCAATGTCTGCTGGACCATGAGTCAGCGGTAATATGAACCTTACTGCTGACCGCCCTGTCCAGCGAGGCCAAAATATTGCCTTCCACATGCCGGTAGAGAGGCAGAATAGCCTTCCATGAAAAGAAATGGCATTTTGGAATCTGCCACTGAGGTACAGCACATTCCACAAATTCACAAAAAGGGCCAGAGTCTACCAGATGAAAAGGTAGCAGTTGCAGTGCTAGCAATTTGGCCAAGCTAGCATATAGACACTGAGCATGTGGATGGCTGGGACTGAATTTCTTTTTGTGGTTCAGCACCTGGGGTAGGGAAATTTGCCTTGTAAAATCACTTGGTGGTGTACTGCTAGCAGATTGGCTGCAAGTACTTGGGACACCTATTGCTATATCTTCATTCCTCTCAGTGCAGGTTTTTGAGAGGACTGGAGGTATAGTAGGGTTGGAGATCCCAGATGAGGAGCAAGGAGCAATCCGCCTTTTTCTTTGATATGGGTCTTTCAAGCGCTGTTGCCAATGGACTGCATGGCAGGTCGTCATATGTCTGGTCAAGCATGTGGTGCACAAGCGGCTGCTGTTCTGGCCATGATTAATCTGCTTCAGACATAGGTTGCAAACAGCAATGGTGCAATTTGCTGCACAAAAGGCCCACACCAAGGAACTTCTAAAAGTCAGTGGGGAGTCAGCGGCGCCCTGCACCTGTGGAGATCTGCAGTGTGATGCAATAGGGTGGCTGCCCTTAAGCTGCCCCCTAGAGGACATCCTGCTTCATTGGAGTTGTGCCTCCTCCTCTTCTCTTCTCTCAGGCACCCAAATACAGGCAGTGACCTCGTCATCCGCTCCCTCCTCATCACTGGAGCAACCTTGGCAGTATGCTGTAGCTGGGGGAACATGACTGCCATTCTTGTCCTTCTGTGGCACCCCCTCTCTCTAGGCTCACGTTACTCCCTTCCTCAACCTGGGAGCCAACATCGGAGCCTTCAAATCGCTGCGCATCCCCCAGCAGCATGTACCCAACACTGTGGTCAAATAATTCTGGGGACTCCTCCCTGCATGATGATGGGCTATGGAAGGAGTGACTGTGGACAAGGAGCCGGTGGAATTGGCTGCTTTGGCAGCTGCGTTGGAAGGCAAACTACTCTGAGCCTGGGTGACAGAGGATGAGAAGTATGAGAACGGCTTTATTATCCCCTCCACCAGCTCTTCTGCATGTTGTGGCTCAATAACATGGCCAGCAGCAGAAAAAAAGGACAAGCCAGCCCCACGCGGCCACCTGCAGAGGATGCACCATGTCCACGACCACCACTGTTGACTGTAGACACAGAGGCTGCTTGCCCTCTTTTACTGGCCTGTAAGAATCTGCCTCTCCTTGGTGGCCTTCCGGACATGATGTATTTTTTTTTTCAACACCACACTACACTTTATTAGATACTGTGTACACCGCCTGAAGTGTATTAGAAACTGTACACATTGTATTAGAAACTGTACAATGGCTGCACTGTATTGTATACTGTGTACACCACCAGAAGTGTAGTAGAAACTGTACATACTGTATTAGATACTGTGTACACCGCCTGCACTGTATTAGAAACTGTACTACGGCTGCACTGTATTGTGTACTGTGTACACCACCAGAAGTGTATTAGAAACTGTACACACTGTATTAGATACTGTGTACGCCACCTGAAGTGTATAAGAAACTATACACACTGTACTATATACTGTGTACACCGCCTGAAGTGTATTATAAACTGTACACATTGTATTAGATACTGTGTACACCACCAGAAAGTAGTGGAAACTGTACACACTGTATTAGATACTGTGTACACTGCCTGAAGTGTATTAAAAACTTTACACACTGTATTAGATACTGTGTACAGCACCAAAAAAGTAGTAGAAACTGTACACACTGTATTAGATACTGTGTACGCCACCAGAAAAGTAGTAGAAACTGTACACACTGTATTAGATACTGTGTACACCGCCTGCACTGTATTAGAAACTTTACTATGGCTGTCCTGTATTGTATACTGTGGACACCACCAGAAGTGTAGTAGAAACTTTACAACCTGTATTAGATACTGTGTACACTGCCTAAAGTGTATTATAAACAGTACACCACCGAATGCACTGTAAATATAGGCTACAAAGAATGCAGAGTATATATATGTATATATATATATATATATATATATATATATATATATATATATATACTGTATATACAAGACTCTATATATATTAATACACCGCCTGAAGTGTATTAGAAATAATACACCACCGAATGCACTGTAGATATAGGCTACACTGGATACAAAGTTCATCCATATGTGTCCCATGCGGTATATATGCTTATTGTTTGACTGTCACCACACCTCGTGCGTTATCACCCCTATAGTAGTGAACTCACCAGATAAACAATGGGTAAAAGCCTGTATAACCATCCATTCATGGACCAGCAAAGTCAGTCTTTCCATGTCACTCATGACAAAGAGATGCATATACATAGCATATACATATCGCATCCAACATATACACACGTACGGGCAAGGGAATTTAACCCATCATCCGTTGAACGGCACAATACATCCTTAACTCGAAAAACTCATCAAAGATGTATAGGTACAGACGGGAACTCAACCCATCTTACGTCACATAACACTATACATTATTCTGGTTGTGGAGGCACGTATGCTTGCACATATCCCAAACATCATAACCATATATTACACATTACATTGATCGCTCACAATAGCGCATCGGCCACATTGCACTCCTCCTGATATTGATCGATTGCAACATATATGTTCATTTAATAATGATACCTCAATTAAATTAATTCAATTCCAATTACATATAATCTGCTATAGAATAAGCAGCATCAGTGCCTCCACCTATAGCACAAAAGATTATATATGGACAAATCAGGGAGCAATTAAGATACACGTTTTTTGTTCATGCTTAAATCTAAAAAAAAAAAAAATCATACATTCATTTAAAATTGATATTAATATTTTAGCAATGTCAAACTACCTTTGATAAAATTACGGCATTAGAACAGCCAGCACCCCAAAGTTAAAAAATATTAATAAATAATTCATAACATTTAGTAATTGTATCACTTAACCGCTTCAATACAGGGCATTTTTCACCCCCTTCCTGCCCAGACCAATTTTTAGTTTTCAGCACTGTTGCACGTTGAATGACAATTGCGTGGTCATGCAACACTGTACCCAAATGATGTTTTTATTTTTTGCGCTGTAAACAAAAGAAGAGCGACAATTTTGAAAAAAACACAATATTTTTTTTATTTTTTGCTATAATAAATATCCCAATTTTTTTTAAAAAAAGCTAATTTTTCCTCAGTTTAGGCCGATATGTATTCTTCTACATATTTTTGGAAAAAAATTGCAATAAGCGTATATTGATTGGTTTGCGCAAAAGTTATAGCATCTACAAAATACTGGATAGATTTATGGCATTTTTATTTATTTATTTATTTTTACTAGCGGCGATCTGCGATTTTTTTCATGACCGTGACATTGCAACAGACATATCGGACACTTTTGACACATTTTTGGGACCATTCACATTTATACAGCGATCAGTGCTGTAAAATTGCACTAATTACTGTGTAAATGTGGCTGGCAGGGAAGGGGTTAACATTAGGGGGTGATCAATGGGTTAATTATATTTCCTAGGGAGTGATTCTAACTGTAGGGGGCGGGGACTCACAAGGGGAGGAGACCGATCGGTGTTCCTCTGTACTGGGAACACACCATCGGTCTCCTCTCACCTGACAGGACATTGATCTGTGTGTTTACACACACAGGTCCACAGTCCTGCTGTGTTCACGGGCCATCCCCATAGATGGCCGGGAAGCCCAGGAATTCATATTACTATATCCGAGTAATGAAGTGGTTAATACATCTATATAGAATCCGTATTAATAATTCATCTAAAAGTGAGCAATTCATAAAACATACTTCATTCATAAAAAACGAATAATCACTAATAAAACAGTTTAGATCAAGTTCTACATTCAATACATACATTGATAAAATTGAGTATATTGGATTGTACAATATTTTATATTTTATTTATTTATTGTTTTTAAGGTTGAACTGGATGGACTTGTGTCTTTTTTCAACTTGACTAACTATGTGACTATCCCCTTAAGGTATAAAGCATCTGTAAGATATATCCATTTAGTTTCACACTTCGATAAGTCTCTGACCTGAGGGGTATCTATTGTGTTTACAGTGAAAGTGCATGCACACACTATAATCCTTATAACCTATTTTAATATTGTTGATGTGTTCAGATACTCTGTTTCCCACTGTGTGTTTTGTACGGCCTATATACATCAGGCCGCATGGGCACTGTAATACATATACCACATGGGTCGAGTTACATGTGATGAGATCTTTGATCTTAAAAGTTTTGCCATTGGCAGTTGAACAAAATTTGGTCATACCTCTTACATATGAGTTCACCTGCCTACATGATAAACATCTGCAGCAGGAATAAAAACCCGCTCTATCCCAGAACATCAAGGGTTTGGTTGGAGGATCTAATATTTTTTTCACTATTTTGTCACCAAATGGTCCTTTCCGATAAATAAACTTTGGGACTTTAGGTACTGATTTCCTTAAAATTGTATCCATACCTAAAATTGACCAGTACTTTCTAAAAATAGTTTTTACTGCATTGTATTGTGAATGATAATTACTAATGAAGCCCAATTCATGACCATCATCATTAGATTTAACCCTATTTGTCAAGCACATAGCTTGTGTGGTGTGTCTCATCTCATGCAGGACTCTATCTAGTTGTCCCGAGTTATAGCCCTTTTCTACAAAGCGTTCCTTTATAATTTGCGATTGTTTATTTGTTCCCACCTCCTACTGTATGACACTCTAGTTTTATGTTATTATTGTTTTGGTTGAGACTTTCAACAAATTCCGTCAGAAATGATTCTGTTCCAGCCCAACTAAAGAACAGGTCATCTATAAACCTTTTATAAAATAAAAGTTCACTCCTCCATTGGCCATAAATATATCGGTCTTCCCATTCACTCATAAAAAGATCAGCCAAGCTTGGTGCAAATTTAACGCCCATCGTTACGCTCCTCTTCTGATTATAACATTTTCCAGAAAACCAAAAATAATTGTGAGACAAACAAAATGCTAAAGCCATGCCTAAATACTTTTTCTGTATATATGGCAAATCATCCCTCTGACTGAATGCCCAATTTAGTGACAGAAGAGCATCATCATGCTGAATCGCAGTATACAATGATGCGACATCCGCTGTCACCAAAAAAACTAAGAGGATCCTTATGAACCTTAAGTAACATATATATAGTAGGAACTCTACTTTAACTAGGTGCCAAAAAACATTTTTCAGCGGGGGCCCAAATCAAGACTATTCCTCGTATCTGCAATTGGTACATTAGTACTTTGCCAGAGAAATAAGAAACTTAAAACGTTTCATAGAGATATGAATGATTTTAAGAACAATTCAATCTATCTCTGGCAAATAACTAATGTACCAATGTACAATGTTCTAATGTACTAATGTACCAATTGCAGATACCAGGAATAGTCTTGATTTGGCCCCCCCACCGATTAGGAATTTCCCAGTGCAGGTTGAGAATATACCTTTAACCTGCAGTGAAACATCAGGATTGGTTCAGGCCCCCCAACCCCATATACAAAGTGGTAGGGGAGGACAGAGGGGTAAAAGAGGTAGAAAGAATGAGAGACATAACACTCAATGGAATCAATGGCACCAACAAAATGTAGGCGAACATCAATATAATAAGCCACAGAAAAATCAGCAACAAGGTTATGTAGATAGAGACCAGTTTATTCTATACCCTGATCCAGGATTCGATCAGCAATACTGTGAATTGCCGGGTGGACAGTATCACAGATATGAAGATAGGGATCAGTGGAGCACCCATCTGATTCCTACTGCCAATCGTTATGAGGTATTATACAGTAACAAGTTTGGGACCCTGAAACAAATGAGACCTTTTTTAGGGAGAGGGGGGAGGGTATGATCAAGACCAAGAGGGGGCAATCCTTGGAGAGGTTGGAGAGGACGTCCTCCACTAATCTCACAACAACCCAGAGAACATGGGTGGTGGAATCCTCCTCAAAGGTGAAGACCCTGCAGCCCTCTGGCGACATCAGTAAGAAAGGTAGGAGAGGTTGTAGAAGTGGACGAAGAATCCAACAAAAAAAAGGAGAAGGGAGACAGATTAGCGGGCATTTACAATCTGGCGAAAGTTGATCTGACTAGCAAAGAAATAAATATATTAAATGCCGGTTTGAAATGTGCAGTAAAAAAAAACCTGTCAATAAGTTTAATGTCTATATTGATGTGCACAAATACATCAGGAAAATAAATATGAAAAGGTATTTCCTGGGGATACATCAAGTTCCACAAAAAGAAAAGATAATACATCAATTGGAATAGATAGTGGTTTAACCACTTAAGCCCCGGACCATTTGGCTGCCCAAAGACCAGAGCACTTTTTCGCGACGCTTTAACTGACAATTGCGTGGTCGTGCGACGTGGCTCCCAAACAAAATTGACGTCCTTTTTTCCTCACAAATAGAGCTTTCTTTTGGTGGTAATTGATCACATCTGCGGTTTTTATTTTTGCACTATAAACAAAAAAAATAGCGACGATTTAAAAAAAAAACACATTATTTTTTACTTGTTATAATAAATATCCCCAAAAAATATATTTAAAAAAAAAATTTTTCCCTCAGTTTAGATACGTATTATTCGACATATTTTTGGTAAAATTTTTTTGCAATAAGCGTTTATTGATTGGTGTGCACAAAAGTTATAGCGTCTGCAAAATAGGGGATAGTTTTATGCCATTTTTATTAATAATTTTTTTTTTACTAGTAATGGTGGTGATCAGCGATTTTTAAAACATATAACATAGATTGATGCGCTCTGATACAAAGTTCAATCAATGTGAGAAAATAATTTTTTGTGCTAAAAAAACAATGTGAAAAAAAATTGCTACCAAATCGCTAAAAAATCGCATATATATAATATCACAAATATATGAAAAAATCGCAAATATTTAAAAACTGTGTTCCTCCAGTTATACAAATCCACTGGAAGTGGTGCGATATCTCCAAAGTAAACTAAGCAACAATTGTGTATAGATATACTAAAAATGCGTTTGCAAATAGTAATCAATCCAAATTAGTGCCAATAAATAAATAAATTAGATATATTCCCTGTAATAAGTGTTGAATCCTCCATAATAAAAAATAAATAAATGATATGCTTATAAAGGTGCAATATATATACAATTGATGATTGATCAGCGATTTTTATCATGACTGCAACATTATGGCGGACAGATCGGACACTTTTGGCGTGATTTTGGGACCAATCACATTTATACTGTGATCAGTGCAATTAAAAATGCATTGATTACTGTGTAAATGTGACTGGCAGTAAAGGGGTTAACCACTAGGGGTCAGTGTAGGGGTTAAGTGTGTCCTAGGGAGTGATTCTAACTGTGGGGGGCGTGGCTATGTATGACATGGCACTGATCACCGCTCCCGATTACAGGGAGCGGTGATCAGTGTCCTGTCACTAGGCAGAACGGGGAAATGCTTGTTTACATTAGCATTCCCCCGTTTTTCCTCTCCGCAAGATGATCATGGGTATCCCCGCGGACATCGGGTCCACGGTACCCGTGATCACACTCACATAGGTCACGGCGGGCACACGTGTGCCCCGTCGGCGGCATGCGCATGCCCGCAAACCGCTTCTTAAAGGGCAACATACAGGTACGTTAATCTGCCTGTACGTGCCCTTCTGCCGATGTATATCGCTGTGAGCCGGTCGGCAAGCGGTTAAAAAAAATCGCTCTTTATTCAATCCACAGTAACCCTCTAATAATCATGTTGAGGTGTTCCAACAAATGGTTTTAAAGGATGTGGAGAATTTATCAGTTAAGAATATAAATCTTAAATATATAGAAGAAGGTATTACAGCATTAGAAGGGGGAGGGGTAGTGATTTTAGATAAACTATCATTCACAATACAAAGAAGATCAAAGATCTCATCACATGTAACTCGACCCATGTGGTATATGCATTACAATACCCGTGTGGCCTGATGTATATAGGCAGTACAAAGTGCACAGTGGGAAAAAGAGTATCTGAACACATCAACAATATCAAAATAGATTATCATAGTGTGTCCATGCACTTTCTCTGTAAACACAATAGAGACCCCTCAGGTCTAAAGTTTTGGGGCATAGAAATAACTAAATCCATGTGGAGGGGAGAGAATAGAGTCAGAGACTTATCGAAGTGTGAAACTAAATGGATATATCTTACAGATGCTTTATACCCTAAGGGGATAGTTACATAGTTAGTCAAGTTGAAAAAAGACATAAGTCCATCCAGTTCAACCTTAAAAAAACAATAAATGAATAAAATAAAAAATATCGTACAATCCAATATACCCAATTTTATACCCACAGTTGATCCAGAGGAAAGCAAAAAACCCCAGCAGAGCATGCTCCAATTTGCTACAGCAGGGGAAAAAATTCCTTTCTGATCCCCCAAGAGGCAATCGGATTTTCCCTGGATCAACTTTACCTATAAATGTTAGCACCGAGTTATATTATGTACATTTAGGAAAGTATCCAGGCCTTTCTTAAAGCAATCTACTGAGCTGGCTGGAACCACCTCTGGTGGGAGTTTATCCCACATTTTCACAGCTCTAATGCCCCGTACACACGGTCGGACATTGATCGGACATTCCGATCGCCAACAACGCAGTGACGTCAAGCACGTACGACGAGACTAGAAAAGGCCAGTTCAGAACCAAGCGCGGCACCCTTTGGGCTCCTTTTGCTAATCTCGTGTTAGTAAAAGTTTGGTGAGAGACGATTCGCACTTTTTCAGACTCGTGGTTTTCAGATCGTTTTCTGCCGTTCAGTTTGTGCTTGTGGGTTTGTATCTGCTCTTCAGTGTGTGCAAGCAAGTTCCGCGTGACTTTAATTAGTCATTGTGTTCTTGTGCGTTCGTTACTGTTTTTCAGGTCGCTCTTCACAGGCCTTGCTGTTCTTCAGTGCGTTCTGTTACTTCGTTCTGAGCAGCCGACCGTTTTCTAGCCATGTTGCGTATGCATACTCCTCGTAGAGTTCGTGCTGTGTGGGGGCTTGGTGTTGGGGTCCTGACCTTGACACAAGTCCAGTCCATGAACAGGGTGGGGAGGAGTTCATGGACCAAGAATTGGTTGCTTCAGCGTGACCAGTTCTCTCATATGCCTTTGCTCCGTGAGATCCGTAAGAATAATCCTGATGATTTCAGGAACTTTCTCAGGATGACGGATCCTGTGTTTCACCGTCTGTTGGCTTCGCTGACCCCTTATATTAGCAGGCAGGATACCTGCATGAGGCAAGCCATCACTCCGGAGCAGAGGCTGGTCGCTACCCTGCAGTATTTGGCGACAGGGAGAAGTCTGCAGGACTTGAATTTCTCGACAGGCATCTCCCCCCAGGCGGGGATCATTATCCCAGAGACCTGTTCTGCCATCATCCAGGTCCTGCAGAAGGAGTATATGAAGGTAATATTTTTATCCTTTAATATCACATTTTATTGTATTTAATGTTTGCTAATATATTGTATTTCTTTCCTTTGTATCTCTTTTGTGGTCAGATTTATGGATGATTTCCCCAAAGCATGTAGTGCAAGGGCCTGCCTGTATACTTTCAAATGGTACTGTTTGAATTTTTAAGATCCTATTATTATCTTGATTCAGGTAATAGCAGAATGTTCAAATGTGCTCAAATGTGTACAGTGTGTATTTCTATCTTTGTATTCGGACACTTCTTACCTGTCCAGTGGGCTGCCAATAGGGATGAGCCGAACACCCCCCGGTTCGGTTCGCACCAGAACCCGCGAACGGACCGAAAGTTCGCACGAACATTAGAACCCCATTGACGTCTATGGGACTCGAACGTTAGAAATCAAAAGTGCTCATTTTAAAGGCTAATTTGCATGGTATTGTCCGAAAAAGGGTTTGGGGGCCCGGGTCCTACCCCAGGGGACATGTATCAATGCAAAAAAACTTTTAAAAACGGCCGTTTTTTCGGGAGCAGTGATTTTAATGATGCTTAAAGTAAAAAAAAAAAGTGAAATATTCCTTTAAATATCGTACCTGGGGGGTGTCTATAGTATGCCTGTAAAGTGACGCGTGTTTCCCATGTTTAGAACAGTCCCTGCACCAAATGTCATTTTTAAAGGAAAAAATCTCATTTAAAACTGCTTGCGGGTTTAATGTCATGTCGGGTCATGGCAATATGGATGAAAATCAGTGAGACAAACGGCATGGGTACCCCCCCAGTCCATTACCAGGCCCTTTGGGTCCTGTATGGATATTAAGGGGAACCCCGCACCCAAATTAAAATAAGGAAAGGCCCTATATACTCTGAACAGCAGTATACAGGCGGTGCAAACAAGACAGGGACTGTAGGTTTGTTGTTAAGTAGAATCTCTTTGTAATTTTGAACGGGTACATTTTTAACGTGTTTAGCTCCAGCCAAAAAATCTTTTTTAAGCTTTTTGGAAAACATAGGGAAGGGTTATCACCCCTGTGACATTTGTTTTGCTGTCTTTCCTCCTCTTCAGAAGATTTCACCTCACTTTTTTGTCCCAATGAAAAATGTTTTTTGAAAATTTGGTTTTTTTTTGTGGAACAAGGATTGGAAAGCATCAGTGGAAAGGAGAAATTGTTTTCCCATATTAACTCTTACAGGAGAGAATTTCCCTTCCTAGGGGTAGATTTCATCTCACTTCCTGTTGTCTCCTTCCGTTTGCAAGTAGGAGTCGTTTGTAAGTTAGATGTTTGAAAGTAGGGTCCTGCCCTATATACTCAGTAGAAATTTGGGCCTTAGGTGTTGCTGTGGCCACAACACTGTAAGCCCTCACAGGGCCCTGCTGTGAAATATTAGATCAAGAATTGTAATTACATGCCCCTGTTGAACAGGAGCTGAAAAATTAGGCCTTAGGCACTGGTGCTGGTGCCACAACACTGCAACCCCTCACAGACACTCTAGTTGGAACGCAGGAACGAGCCCTGCTGCAAAGTATTGCATCAAAAATTGTAATTACACGCCCCTGTTAGACAGGGGCAGAAAAATTGGTCCTTAGGCACTGGTGCTGGTGCCACAACACTGCAACCCCTCACAGACACTCTAGTTGGAACGCAGGAACGAGCCCTGCTGCAAAGTATTGCATCAAAAATTGTAATTACACGCCCCTGTTAGACAGGGGCAGAAAAATTGGGCCTTAGGCACTGGTGCTGGTGCCACAACACTGCAACCCCTCACAGACACTCTAGTTGGAATGCAGGAACGAGCCCTGCTGCAAAGTATTGCATCAAAAATTGTAATTACACGCCCCTGTTAGACAGGGGCAGAAAAATTGGGCCTTAGGCACTGGTGCTGGTGCCACAACACTGCAACCCCTCACAGACACTCTAGTTGGAATGCAGGAACGAGCCCTGCTGCAAAGTATTGCATCAAAAATTGTAATTACACGCCCCTGTTAGACAGGGGCAGAAAAATTGGGCCTTAGGCACTGGTGCTGGTGCCACAACACTGCAACCCCTCACAGACACTCTAGTTGGAATGCAGGAACGAGCCCTGCTGCAAAGTATTACATCAAAAATTGTAATTACACGCCCCTGTTAAACAGGGGCTGAAAAATTGTGCCTTAGGCACTGGTGGTGGCGCCCAGAACCAAAAATGTTCTTACAAGCTATCAGCGTGATGATTGAGGAGGAAGAGGATAATTACTCAGGGATAGTCACTCAGCATCAGCATAGGCAGTCTTTGAAGGGATCTGAAAAAAAATATTCAGTTACATCAGCATCAGGTGCTTGGTAGCTGGTGGTGATCCAAGACTGATTCATTTTTATGAAGGTCAGCCGATCGACCGAGTCAGTGGACAGACGCACCCTGTGATCGGTTACCACGCCTCCAGCAGCACTGAATGTGCGTTCCGAAAGAACGCTGGATGCAGGACAGGCCAGTAGCTCAATTGCATACTGTGCAAGCTCTGGCCAGTGATCCATCCTCAAGACCCAGTAACCCAGAGGATTTTCGGTGGGAAAGGTGTCCAAGTCTGATCTTGCCCCTAGGTATTCCTGCACCATGTAAAACAGACGCTGGCGATGGTTGCTGGAACCGATCATACCTTGGGGCTGCGGACCAAAAAATTGTCTGAACGCATCGGTCAGACGGCCACCTTCTCCACCGCTCCTTCTTTGACTGACCGAAGCCTCAGCAACACGTTGTCCAGAAACAGGAGTTTGTAACCTCCCAGTCTCTGGGAACGCGTTGCACAGACCTTTCTGCAAGGCCTCCCGAAGATGTTTCATCCTCTGCTCCCTCTGCGATGGCAAGATAAGGTCCGCAACCTTACCCTTGTAACGTGGATCAAGGAGGGTTGCCAGCCAGTATTGGTCCTTCTCCTTGATACCACGAATACGAGGATCCTTACGCAGGCTTTGCAGGATCAGGGAGGCCATGCAGCGTAGGTTTGCTGAGGCATTCGGTCCGGAGTCCTCTGGGTCACTAAGGACAACAACGTCCGCAGCCACCTCCTCCCAGCCACGTACAAGTCCATGTGTTCCTTGGGACTGATCCCTTAAAGACTGCTGATGCTGAGTGCCAGGCTCCACCTCCATACTGACACAATCTTCCTCCTCCTCCTCCTCCTCCTCGTCCTCTTCCTGTGTGATCGGCGGGCACGCAGGAACACTGTCTGGATAAAGGGGGCCTTGAGAGCTAAGGAAGTCCTCCTCTTCCTGCCTCTGTTCTGCCTCAAGTGCCCTGTCCATTATTCCACGCAGCGTGTGCTCCAACAGGTGGACAAGGGGGACAGTGTCACTGATGCATGCACTGTCAGTGCTCACCATCCTCGTGGCCTCCTCGAATGGTGACAGGACAGTGAATGCATCCCTGATCATGGCCCACTGGCGTGGGGAAAAAAAACCAAGCTCCCCTGACCCTGTCCTGGTGCCATAGTCGCACAGGTACTCATTGATGGCCCTCTGCTGCGTGTGCAGCCGCTGCAGCATGGCCAACGTTGAGTTCCACCTGGTGGGCATGTCACAGATTAGGCGGTTCTTGGGCAGGTTAAACTCCTTTTGGAGGTCCGTCAGCCGAGCACTGGCATTATATGACCGGCGGAAATGCACACAGACTTTCCTGGCCTGCCTCAGGACATCCTGTAAGCCCGGGTACCTGCCCAAGAACCGCTGCACCACCAAGTTAAGGACGTGAGCCAAACAGGGCACATGGGTCAGTTGTCCCTGTCGGAGGGCAGAGAGGAGGTTGGTGCCATTGTCGCAAACCACCATTCCTGCCTTAAGTTGGCGTGGCGTCAACCACCTCTGAACCTGCCCCTGCAGAGCTGACAGAACCTCTGCCCCAGTGTGGCTCCTGTCCCCCAAGCACACCAGCTCAAGCACCGCATGGCATCTTTTGGCCTGCGTACTTGCGTAGCCCCTTGAACGCCTACGGAGCACCGCTGGTTCCGAGGAAGAGGCCATGGAGGAAGAAGAAGAGGAGGGGGTGGAGGAGAGAGGTGTGTCACAATCAGCATTTTGGAGGCGTGGTGGCGGAACAACCTCCAACACTACTGCACCTTGTCCTGCATCCTTCCCAGCTGCCAGCAGAGTCACCCAATGGGCCGTGAAACTTAGGTAACGTCCCTGTCCATGCCTGCTGGACCATGAGTCAGCGGTAATATGCACCTTACCGCTGACCGCCCTGTCCAGCGAGGCATGGACATTGCCTTCCACATGCCGGTAGAGAGCCGGAATCGCCTTCCGTGAGAAAAAGTGGCGTTTGGGTACCTGCCACTGAGGAACCGCACATTCCACAAACTCACGGAAGGGGGCAGAGTCTACCAACTGAAAAGGCAGCAGTTGAAGTGCTAGCAATTTTGCCAAGCTAGCATTCAACCGCTGGGCATGTGGATGGCTGGGAGCAAACTTCTTTCAGCGGTGCAGCAGCTGGGGCAGGGAAATTTGCCTGGTAAAATCTGACGTCGGTGTACCAAAAGCAGATTGCCCACAAGTACTTGGCTGTGACACACCTAATTCTACACCTTCATTCCTCTCACTGCAGGTCTCAGAGAGGACTGAAGGTCTAGTGGGGTTGGAAATCTCAGCTGATGAGGAGCAAGGAGAGATCCTCTTTGTTCTTTGGTGTGGGTCTTTTAGATATGCTTGCCAATGAACTGCATGGCAGGTCAACATATGTCTGGTCAAGCATGTGGTACCCAAGCGGGAGATGTTTTGGCCACGCGAGATACGCTTGAGACATATGTTGCAAATAGCAGCGGTGCGATCTGATGCACTCGTCTCAAAAAAGGCCCACACCAAAGAACTTTTTGAATAACGCGCAGAGACTGCAGCGCCCTGCACATGTGGAGCTTTGGGGTGTGATGCAGTCAATGTACTGCCCTTAGGCTGGCCCCTGGAGGGCATCCTGCCTCGTTGGTGATGTGCCGCCTCCTCCTCCTCCTCCTCCTCTCTCCTATCAGGCACCCACGTTGAGTCAGTGACCTCATCATCCCCTCCCTCCTCATCACTGGAGCAAACCTGGCAGTATGCTGCAGCAGGGGGAGCATGACTGCCAGATTGCTGTCCTTCTTGGGCACCCCCTCTGTCCGTGCTCATGTTACTGCCTTCATCGAGCTCAGTATCATCATCAGAGCCTTCCAAACGCTGGGCATCCTCCTGGAGCATGTACCCAACACTGTGGTCAAACAGTTCGAGGGAATCCTCAGGAGGACATGGTGGAGCTAGGGAAGGAGTCACTGATGACATTGAGCTGAGGGAAGAGGCCGCTGCTTTGCCAGACAAAGCACCCTGGGCATGGGTGAGAGAGGATGAGGAGGATGAGGACGGCTTGGTCATCCACTCGACCAAGTCTTCCGCATGTTGCGGCTCAACACGGCCAGCTGCCGAAAAAAAGGCCAAGCGTGTCCCATGGCCACGTGCTGATGAGGATGCACCGTCTCCACGACCAGCACTAGACACAGAGCCTGCTTGCCCTCTCTTATTGGCTTGTGACTGTCTGCCTCTCCTTCTTGGCCTTCCAGACATACTAATGGCCTGTAGCTGCACTAAGCTGGGATAGAACACCTGTAATTTTCTTCAGGTAGCTTTATATACTGTAACCAGACAAGCCTGCCTGTCAGTAGGAAGATAACAGGAACGGATCTAGCTGAACACTGTGAGCAGGACGCACTGCACTAAATGTAAATAGCAGGAACGGATCTAGCTGAACACTGTGAGCAGGACGCACTGACTGCGCTAAATGTAAATAGCAGGAACGGATCTAGCTGAACACTGTGAGCAGGACGCACTGACTGCACTAAATGTAAATAGCAGGAACGGATCTAGCTGAACACTGTGAGCAGGACGCACTGCACTAAATGTAAATAGCAGGAACGGATCTAGCTGAACACTGTGAGCAGGACGCACTGACTGCACTAAATGTAAATAGCAGGAACAGATCTAGCTGAACACTGTGAGCAGGACGCACTGACTGCACTAAATGTAAATAGCAGGAACGGATCTAGCTGAACACTGTGAGCAGGACGCACTGACTGCACTAAATGTAAATAGCAGGAACAGATCTAGCTGAACACTGTGAGCAGGACGCACTGACTGCACTAAATGTAAATAGCAGGAACGGATCTAGCTGAACACTGTGAGCAGGACGCACTGACTGCACTAAATGTAAATAGCAGGAACGGATCTAGCTGAACACTGTGAGCAGGACGCACTGCACTAAATGTAAATAGCAGGAACAGATCTAGCTGAACACTGTGAGCAGGACGCACTGCACTAAATGTAAATAGCAGGAACGGATCTAGCTGAACACTGTGAGCAGGACGCACTGCACTAAATGTAAATAGCAGGAACAGATCTAGCTGAACACTGTGAGCAGGACGCACTGCACTAAATGTAAATAGCAGGAACAGATCTAGCTGAACACTGTGAGCAGGACGCACTGCACTAAATGTAAATAGCAGGAACAGATCTAGCTGAACACTGTGAGCAGGACGCACTGCACTAAATGTAAATAGCAGGAACGGATCTAGCTGAACACTGTGAGCAGGACGCACTGCACTAAATGTAAATAGCAGGAACAGATCTAGCTGAACACTGTGAGCAGGACGCACTGCACTAAATGTAAATAGCAGGAACGGATCTAGCTGAACACTGTGAGCAGGACGCACTGCACTAAATGTAAATAGCAGGAACGGATCTAGCTGAACACTGTGAGCAGGACGCACTGCACTAAATGTAAATAGCAGGAACAGATCTAGCTGAACACTGTGAGCAGGACGCACTGCACTAAATGTAAATAGCAGGAACGGATCTAGCTGAACACTGTGAGCAGGACGCACTGCACTAAATGTAAATAGCAGGAACGGATCTAGCTGAACACTGTGAGCAGGACGCACTGCACTAAATGTAAATAGCAGGAACAGATCTAGCTGAACACTGTGAGCAGGACGCACTGCACTAAATGTAAATAGCAGGAACAGATCTAGCTGAACACTGTGAGCAGGACGCACTGCACTAAATGTAAATAGCAGGAACGGATCTAGCTGAACACTGTGAGCAGGACGCACTGCACTAAATGTAAATAGCAGGAACAGATCTAGCTGAACACTGTGAGCAGGACGCACTGCACTAAATGTAAATAGCAGGAACGGATCTAGCTGAACACTGTGAGCAGGACGCACTGACTGCACTAAATGTAAATAGCAGGAACGGATCTAGCTGAACACTGTGAGCAGGACGCACTGCACTAAATGTAAATAGCAGGAACAGATCTAGCTGAACACTGTGAGCAGGACGCACTGCACTAAATGTAAATAGCAGGAACAGATCTAGCTGAACACTGTGAGCAGGACGCACTGCACTAAATGTAAATAGCAGGAACGGATCTAGCTGAACACTGTGAGCAGGACGCACTGACTGCACTAAATGTAAATAGCAGGAACGGATCTAGCTGAACACTGTGAGCAGGACGCACTGCACTAAATGTAAATAGCAGGAACAGATCTAGCTGAACACTGTGAGCAGGACGCACTGCACTAAATGTAAATAGCAGGAACAGATCTAGCTGAACACTGTGAGCAGGACGCACTGCACTAAATGTAAATAGCAGGAACAGATCTAGCTGAACACTGTGAGCAGGACGCACTGCACTAAATGTAAATAGCAGGAACGGATCTAGCTGAACACTGTGAGCAGGACGCACTGCACTAAATGTAAATAGCAGGAACAGATCTAGCTGAACACTGTGAGCAGGACGCACTGCACTAAATGTAAATAGCAGGAACGGATCTAGCTGAACACTGTGAGCAGGACGCACTGCACTAAATGTAAATAGCAGGAACGGATCTAGCTGAACACTGTGAGCAGGACGCACTGCACTAAATGTAAATAGCAGGAACAGATCTAGCTGAACACTGTGAGCAGGACGCACTGCACTAAATGTAAATAGCAGGAACGGATCTAGCTGAACACTGTGAGCAGGACGCACTGCACTAAATGTAAATAGCAGGAACGGATCTAGCTGAACACTGTGAGCAGGACGCACTGCACTAAATGTAAATAGCAGGAACAGATCTAGCTGAACACTGTGAGCAGGACGCACTGCACTAAATGTAAATAGCAGGAACAGATCTAGCTGAACACTGTGAGCAGGACGCACTGCACTAAATGTAAATAGCAGGAACGGATCTAGCTGAACACTGTGAGCAGGACGCACTGCACTAAATGTAAATAGCAGGAACAGATCTAGCTGAACACTGTGAGCAGGACGCACTGCACTAAATGTAAATAGCAGGAACGGATCTAGCTGAACACTGTGAGCAGGACGCACTGACTGCACTAAATGTAAATAGCAGGAACGGATCTAGCTGAACACTGTGAGCAGGACGCACTGCACTAAATGTAAATAGCAGGAACAGATCTAGCCTAATCTATCTAACTCAAATCAAATGACACTGTCTGTCTCTCTCTCTATCAGCACACCGGAACACACTACACAGGGCCGCCGTGCAGGCGGCCTTATATAGTGTGGGGCGTGTACTAAATCCCCTGAGCCATAATTGGCCAAAGCCACCCTGGCTTTGGCCAATTACAGCTCTCTCTACTGACGGCGCTGTGATTGGCCAAGCATGCGGGTCATAGTGCATGCTTGGCCAATCATCAGCCAGCAATGCACTGCGATGCCGCAGTGAATTATGGGCCGTGACGCGCCACACGAATTTGGCGCGAACGGCCCATAACGTTCGCAATTCGACGGACGGTCGAACAGCCGATGTTCGAGTCGAACATGGGTTCGACTCGAACACGAAGCTCATCCCTAGCTGCCAATAGTGTAACTAAGGAGGGGCTGTTCCAAGTAATACCCTGTATTTAGGCATTCATCTCTCAATGAAGTGAAGAGGGTTACCTGTCCAAGATTTCCACACCCCCCATAATGTTAGAAATGGCCCATGAGAGGGGGGGAGGGGGAATATGATAGGTGTACCTTATACTTTGGTGTTGTTAAATTCCCCTTAATAAATGCTATCTGGAGGTTGCCCCATAATGTTTGTGCCTAATCTGCTTGCCATGTTTCTGAGCAAAAATATTAATTTTTTTTTTTCCTCAACAGTTTCCTTCCACGCCACAGGAATGGCAGACTGTGTCCTCCCACTTTGCCCAGTGGTAGGACTTTCCTAACTACGGAGGGGCAATTGATGGGAAACATGTCCACATAATCCCACCACCCAACTCGGGGTTGTACTATTTCAACTATAAGGGGTTCAATAGTATTGTGATGTTGGCGGTGGTATCGGCTAATTACGACTTCTTGTATGTGGACGTGGGGAAGAATGGCCGGATGTCCGATGGTGGAGTCATCTCCCAGACGGAGTTCTACAGGCGTCTCCAGAATGGCAGCTTGGACTTGCCAGCTCCAGAGGACAATGTGGAAGGACTCCCCTTCGTGTTCATTGCTGATGAAGCGTTTGCGCTGGGGGACCACCTTATGCGGCCATTCCCGATGAGGACCCTAACCCCGGAACAGAGGGTTTTTAATTACCGGCTGGCCAGAGCCCGAAGAGTGGTGGAGAACACATTTGGAATCCTGGCCAGCCGGTTCCGCCTATTTCTGACACCTATCCATATGGCGGAGTATAAACTGAATCATATTATCCTGGCGTGCTGTATTCTCCATAACTTTTTAAGGAAACATTCGGCCAACTATGCTGGCTCAGTTGGGCCTGAGGCTGGAGTGATACCTGAAAGAACACTGACGGCGCTTGAAAGCGGCCGTCCTGGCTTGCCCTCCCTGAGTGCCCGTGATGTCCGGTTACGATACCTGGAGTTCTTTGCGGGTAGGGGGGCCATCAATATGCTTTCAAATTTGTGAAGCCTTTTTCCAATAAAAAAGCAAAAAAAAGAAATTCTTTGTGGACATTTACTGCTTGTGTTTGTTTTAGCTGACCCTGAAAGCAATGTGGGGAGTCCTGAAAATGGCGTGATTGTGTAACCTTATACAAAGCACTGTTGGCTGCTATTTACTAAAGGTGTATACACTTTTTATACTACAAGTGCTCTTGAAACTGCAATGAAAATGCTCTTGTAGTGCAAAGAGGATTTGCCCTTAGGAAATAACCCCCATTTTCTCAGAAAACAGCAATTACATCACCCCAAAAGTGTTGTAGCGTTGAGACAATAATCCACACATTCTTGATTAACAAACTTTTTTATACCTGCACAATCACATGTGCATTTACCAAAGGTTTTTCAAACAAACCAACATGTTTGTTGTATAACAATTATTGGGGTGGCATTATCAAAAATATAAATGTCCATTTACAATAAAACAGGCCTGTGTAAAACCAACAAGAAAGACAAAAAACTTGAACTTACAAATTTCACATATGGTAAAACTTGAAGGCAATATCACACATGAGTATTTAGGAACTGTGTTTGATATTGCGTTCAGATGGGGTCAAATCACCCCTTGAAAAGCCAAATTTGGAAGGTGCACACCAATTTACGAATGTCAACATGTGCTAGCTGCCATCACGGGGGATCAAGAGACGTGTTTTGTGGGAGCAAGCCCTTCCTCTCAGCTACTTTATTATTGAGGAATGTGTTGCACCCCCAAAACGTGTCCATTGATCTCCCGCGATGGCAGATAGCACATGTTGGCACACTGTGTGCATCCTCCAAATTAGGCTTTTCGAAACATTGCTAAAATATTTAAAACATTGTACCACACAAAAAAAAGTGATTTTGTGGGGTTTTAAATTCGCCCCAAAACATCAATGATGTTATTTTTTTGAATCACATCATTGATTTTTTTATGGATGTTTTCCAATTCTAAATGACACCCCATGATCTCCCCGATCAGGATCTGGACACTTTCTGATGTGAAAGGATCTCGATCCCTAACATCACGATCACCTAAAAAGAGAGAAACCAAACAAAAACAGGTATCAAAAATCTGGCGGCATCCATCTCTTACCTGAGCCTGTGGTCGCAGACACTCACCTGTTGTGGTGACTAGTTCCACCACATCTTCTTCCTCCTCCTGCTCCGCTTGTGTTTGAGGTATTTCACCTTCTTCTATAGGTGGGGGGGTCTCTGGTCTCCTCGGATGAGGGGTGTCCTCCCAGTCTTTTCTCCCCTATGTAAAACAAAAATGGTATAATTAGCACACATATATTTGATGGCAGAACTATAAATAGGAAACATTGCTTGGAAGTGGGGTACAATTGTCAATTTTAGCAGAGTTCCAAGATGTCGCTTTTTTATTGGCCTTTGTCAAGCTGCAATACTTTACCTGTTTAGTACAAGCTTCACAGATGGAGACCCCCCTATAGTATACACTGGAGCACCTGTGTGCCCTCCCTAATAAAAATGGTGTTCTTGTGTCCCACACTAGTGCTCCAGTGTCCAGATGTGAAAACAGCTGCTCAGTGTCCTCTCCTTAAACAGAATCTAGTTTGCATTTCATTCTAGTAACAAACCCATCTACACAACCAAATATTTTGCATCCAAGTAGGCCCTAAAAAATGTAGGAAAATGCATATGGCCTAAACAATGGTGTTTTAGAGGGGGAAAAAAATGTTTGATACGAACGAATAATGGGCCCATGAACATTAAAATTGACATTTGAAACTGTACAATTAAGAAAAGCATATGGAGCAGCAGGAACGTAAGAAAGACAAAAAGAATAGGAACACAGCACAACTACTTACTTTTTTGCAGCACTCTCCGGATCTTTCGGTACTGCTCGGGCTCTCTTAATTTGAGGTCCGACCACCGCTTCCTGAGCTGATCTTTCGATCGTCGTACCCCGAAATTCCTCTGCAGACTTTTGACCACTTTCGCCATGATCTTGGCCTTTCTGATATTGGGGTTGGGGTAAGGCCCATACTTTCCATCATAGTCGGCCCTCTTCAGGATGTCCACCATCTCCAACATCTCCCCAAAGGACATATTTGTGGCCTTAAATCTTCTCCTTCTGGATCGGGACGTTTCTGTCTCCGGCCTTTCCTCCGCCTCCTCCTCGTTGCTATAATTAGCACGCACCTGCTGTGACTCCGCCATGTGCTCTTCACCCACTGCGCCGAACGAAAAGGGGCGGGGAATAGACTAGAAAGAACGTCAGGGGCGGGCGGAGTTACACGCATGCGCAGTGTATATAAAGCGTAACACACGTGCGTATTACGTATGATCTGTGAGCAGAGGAAGAAGCACTGGACGCGCCGATCGTAAGAACGAAGGTAAGAGACAAACTTGTGCCTATACTGCTTCTACATTGAGGCCTATATTGTAACAAGATTAGGAGAGTTTTGTCTGACATTAGGCTTTGTCTTGTGTTGTGTCTTGCAGTGAACATGGATATCTTAGTAAAAGATAATGACTTCATGTCACTATTCATTGATATGTTAAGGGAGCTGTCATGTCTGTGGGAGATCAACCACCCACATTACAAGAACCAAACAAAGAGGAAGGCAGCACTGGATCAATTGTGTGAAATTGTGAAGCAGGTGATCCCCACGGCAGACATCACCTATTTGAAGATCTTAATTGGTGGCCTGAGGAGCACATATGTAAGGGAGCACCAGAAAGTCCAGAATTTGCAGAGATCCGGAGCAGCAGATGACATCTATGTCCCCAGGATGTGGTACTATGACAGGCTGCATTTTCTGGCAGGCCAGACTGAACCCAGGCCATCCCTCTCCAGTCTTCCTTCCACGCTTCCTTCCCCCTGGCTGAGGCTTCTGACGCCCAACCTGGGCCTTCCAGGCAGCAACATGTGGAGGAGCCCAGATTGAGCCAGGTATAGCATTCTTCTAAATATTTCAGGTTGTCCAATCAATGATGTTAACTAGATGTTAGTTTGGAGTACTAATTTAGGATTGTGATTGATGAAGCAAAAACTAAAACCATGTCCCTTTTTCATACACAGGGAAGTCGCAGCCAGGAGGTGGCCGAGCCGAGCCGGCTGCCTGATCTGCAGGTCCCTCACCTCCCCCTGGAAAGAGAAAGTGGCAGGAGGAGGAGTGCCCTAGAGAAGGCTGCCAGAGGACTCTTTTGGAGGGCTACAGAGGTCCTGGGAGCACCACACACCGTGGAGGAGGACATTGCTGCCACCATTGCCTCTAAAATGCAGAGGATGGAGGAGGGACAACAACTCATGTGTGAGTCGCTCATATTGGAGGCTCTTAACAAAGGTGTGAGGGGCCAAATTACATCTCAGACACTCCTTTGCGAACTCACAGATGGTCCTCCTCCTCCTCCTGCAGGTCCTCCTCCTCCTCCTCCTTCTCCTCCAGGTCCTCCCAGTCCTCCTCCTCCTCCAGGTCCTACTCCTCCTCCTGCCACATCTCCAACAGCACAGCCACAGCCAGGAAGGAAGCGTGGAAGGAAGACCAGAAAGTGAGGACCCTGGATCCAGTCTGGTCGGCCAAATGATGCAGCCTCTTGTAATACCACAGCCTGGGGACACAGATGTCATCTGCTGCTATCCAGATCTCTGCAAATTCTGGACCAGACTGCCCTCCCTTACACATTGGCTCCTCAGGCCACCAATTTTGATGTTCAAGAATTGATGTCTGCCCTGGGGGTCCCAGGCTTCGCTAATTTCTCCTGTTGATCCAGTGTTGCCTCCCTCTTTGTTTGGTTCTGAGCCCTTAATAAAGGATTTTTTGTTTGAATTATACTTGCCTATGTGTGTTTTACTTCAAAAAGGACAGTTGGTTTGTGATGATTCAGGTATATTTCAAAAATACAATGTGAAATTAACAAGGGACACCAACAACAAACAATCTCCTTGAGATTAAATAATAAAAGATATCAATGGTGTTGTGGTAACTTGACACACAAAACACACACAAAAATAGTCTGGAGTAAAACTAAAAACAACATTAAACAAAGATCAGCCTTGGAAAAAATACAAACTTAAAATCGAAACCAAAAATGGCTTAAAATACAAAAAAAGAAAACCAAAAAAAAAACCATTCTGTCAGATGTGACAAATAACAATATATTCAGGGAATTCCAAGAAAAAAAACAAAAAATAAGTTTGTGAGAAGTGTGTGTGAATATGAGCAGCAAAACTACTTAATTCTTGTCACATTATAAAGAAGAAGAGAGTGCGCTGTATTAAACCATTTTTTAACATTGCAGCGTGACGAAAGTGCTGTATCAATTGCGAACGCTAATTTTACCAGACCGAGCTGTTCCGTGTCGAAATTTCTTCTGGGCATGCGTGGCACTTTGTGCGTCGGAACAGGCCACACACGGTCGGAATTGACGCGATCGGATTTTGTTGTCGGAAAATTTTATCTCCTGCTCTCAAACTTTGTGTGTCGGAAAATCCGATGGAAAATGTCCGATGGAGCCCACACACGGTCGGAATTTCCGACAACACGCTCCGATCGGACATTTTCCATCGGAAAATCCGACCGTGTGTACGGGGCATTACTGTGAAGAAACCTTTCTGTATTTGGAGATGAAATCTCTTTTCCTCTAGACATAAAGAGTGCCCCCGTGTCCTCTGTGTTGACTGTAAAGAGAATAACTCAACACCAATCTCTCTATATGAACCCCTTATATATTTGAACATGTTGATCATATCCCCCTTATTCTCTTCTTCTCAAGAGTGAATAAATTCAGTTCCTCTAATCTTTCCTCATAGCTGAGCGCCTCCATGCCTCTTATCAATTTGGTTGTCCTTCTCTGCACTTTCTCCAGTTCCCCAATATCCTTTTTGAGAAATGGTACCCAAAACTGAACTGCATATTCCAGATGAGGTCTTACTAATGATTTGAACAGGGGCAAAATTATATCTCTCTCTCTGGAGTCCATACCTCTCTTAATACAAGAAAGGACTTTGCTTAGGAAACCGCAGCTTGGCATTGCATGCTATTATTGAGCTTATGATCTATCAAAACCCCCAGATCCTTCTCCACCACGGATTCCCCCAGTTGTACTCCCCCTAGCATGTATGATGTATGCATATTCTTAGCCCCCAAGTGCATAACTTTACATTTCTCAACATTAAACCTCATCTGCCACATAGTCGCCCAATTAGACAGTGCATTGAGGTCGGCTTGTAAATTGGAGACATCCTGTAAGGACGTTATTCCACTGCATAGCTTGGTGTCATCTGCAAAGACAGAAATTTTACTTTTGATCCCAGGCCCAATATCATTTATAAAGTTATTAAAAAGTAAGGGTCCCAGCTAGGGATGAGCCGAACACCCCCCTGTTCGGTTCGCACCAGAACTTGCGAACAGGCAAAAAATTTGTTCGAACACGCGAACACCATTAAAGTCTATGGGACACAAATATGAATAATCAGAAGTGCTAATTTTAAAGGCTTATATGCAAGTTATTGTCATAAAAAGTGTTTGGGGACCTGGGTCCTGCCCCAGGGGACATGGATCAATGCAAAAAAAGTTTTAAAAACGTCTGTTTTTTCGGGAGCAGTGATTTTAATAATTCTTAAAGTGAAACAATAAAAGTGTAATATTCCTTTAAATTTCGTACCTGGGGGGTGTCTATAGTATGCCTGTAAAGGGGCGCATGTTTCCCGTGTTTAGAACAGTCTGACAACAAAATGACATTTCAAAGGACAAAAAGTCATTTAAAACTACTCGCGGCTATTAACGAATTACATCAATACACATAAAAGTTCATTGATAAAAATGGCATGGGAATTCCCCACAGGGGAACCCCGAACCAAAATTTAAAAAAAAAATGAAGTGGGGGTCCCCCTAAATTCCATACCAGGCCCTTCAGGTCTGGTATGGATATTAAGGGGAACCCCGGCCAAATTTTTTTTTAAAAATGGCGTGGGGTCCTCCTCAAAATCTATACCAGACCCTTCAGGTCTGGTATGGATTTTAAGGGGAACCCCACGCCAAATTTTTTTTTTAAAATGGCGTGGGGTCCCCCCAAAAATCCATACCAGACCCTTATCAGAGCACGCAACCTGGCAGGCCGCAGGAAAAGAGGAGGGGATGAGAGAGAGCGCCCCCCCCTCCTGAACCATACCAGGCCACATGCCCTCAACATTGGGAGGGTGCTTTGGGGTAGCCCACCAAAACACCTTGTCCCCATGTTGATGAGGAAAAGGGCCTCATCCCCACAACCCTTGCCCGGTGGTTGTGGGGGTCAGCGGGCGGGGGACTTATCGAAATCTGGAAGTCCCCTTTAACAAGGGGAACCCCAGATCCCGGCCCTCCCCCCTGTGTGAAATGGTAAGGGGGTACAAAAGTACCCCTACCATTTCACAAACAAACTGTCAAAAATGTTAAAAATGACAAGAGACAGTTCTTGACAATTCCTTTATTTAAATGCTTCTTCTTTCTTCTATCTTCTTTCTTCTATCTTCTATCTTCTTTCAGTTTCTTCCTCCATCTTCTTCTTCTTCTGGTTCAGAAGGGGGCGGCGTTACGTAACGGGTGACCCCACCCCCTCTGACGTCACGGGGAATGCCACAGGGAAGTCCCCGTCAAGTCCCCGTGCATCAGAGGGGGGTGGGGTCACCAGGTGGCCCCGCCCTCCGTTATTTAAGAACCATCAGAAGAGGAGAAGGGTCACACAGCGGAAGCCTCCCATCATGCCATCATGTATGCAGAGCGGCCCGAGGAGAAGAAGGGAAGAAGACGCTGCTGTGGAGGAAGATGCTGGATGAGAACACTGGAGGAAGAACCAGAAGAACCAGAAGAAGAATAAGAAGATGGAGGAAGAAACCGAAGGAAGATAGAATATAGAAGATAGAAGAAAGAAGATAGAAGATAGAAGAAAGAAGAAGCATTTAAATAAAGGAATTGTCAAAAACTGTCTCTTGTAATTTTTAACATTTTTGACAGTTTGTTTGTGAAATGGAAGGGGTACTTTTGTATCCCCTTACCATTTCACACAGGGGGGAGGGCCGGGAGGGGAACATGGGGACAAGGTGTTTTGGGGGGCTACCCCAAAGCACCCTCCCAATGTTGAGAGCATGTGGCCTGGTACGGTTCAGGAGGGGGGGCGCTCTCTCACCCCCCTCTTTTCCTGTGGCCTGCCAGGTTGCATGCTCGGATAAGGGTCTGGTATGGATTTTTGGGGGGACCCCACGCCATTATTTTTTTAAATTTTGGCGCGGGGTTCCCCTTAAAATCCATGTCAGACCTGAAGGGCCTTGTATGGAATTTAGGGGGACCGCCCACGTCATTTTTTTTTAAATTTTGGTTTGGGGTTCCCCTGTGGGGAATTCCCATGCCGTTTTTATCAATTAACTTTTATGTGTATTGTTGGACCGGCAATTCATTAATAGCCGCGAGTGGTTTTAAAGGACTTTTTTTCCTCTGTCATTTTGCTGCCAGACTGTTCTAAACATGGGAAATATGCGCCCCTTTACAGGCATACTATAGACACCCCCCAGGTACAAAATGTAAAGGAATATTACACTTTTATTATTTCACTTTAAGCATTATTAAAATCACGGCCATTTTTAAAACTTTTTTTTGCATTGATCCATGTCCCCTGGGGCAGGACCCAGGTTCCCAAACACTTTTTATGACAATACCATGCATAAAGGCCTTTAAAATTAGCACTTTCAATTTCTCCCATAGACTTTTAAGGGGTGTTCAGCGACTTTTGAATTTGCCGCAAACACCCCAAATTGTTCGCTGTTCGGCGAACTTGCGAACAGCCGATGTTCGAGTCGAACATGAGTTCAACTCGAACTCGAAGCTCATTCCTAGTCCCAGCACTGAATCTTGGGGTACACCACTGATAACCTTAGACCAGTGGTTCTCAACCTTCTAGTGCCGCGACCCCTTGATAAAATTTCCAAAGTTGTCGGGACCCCTAACAGTAAAATTATTTTCATAGCATGGGTTGTCAGCACCCAAGGCAAGGCAAGTAATTTGCGCCCCTAACCCGCAGACATTTAGCGCTCCCCGAGTCCTTTTATTGGCAACTATAATCACAGGTAGTGTTACTCACTGTGTCTCTGGCTTCACTGTGTCTCCGACTTGGTGGTGTCTCGTAGCAGTGACACCTATGCTGAAATCAGGAGATAGGGTCTCCTCCAGCCCCTCCCACTTCACATTCCTCACCAGTCAGCTGACCTCTAGTCTCTGCCCCCTAGCCATACCATGAACTGAATGGGCACCTGCGAAGAGGCTGAGTGGGCGGCTGCAGGCTCCAGGAACACCCCAGGTTGGGGGACACAGACTCCAGGGACAGCCCTGCTGTGGGTTGGTCGCAAAAAGGCTGGGAGAGCGGTGTGGGCTTCAGGAACAGCCCAGGATTCGGTGACCCCTGACAAATCATCATTCGACCCCCGAGGGGGTCCCGACCCCCAGGTTGAGAACCACTGCCTTAGACCATTCAGAGTAAGAATCATTAACCACTACTCTCTGAATTCTGTCTTTTAGCCAGTCTTCTATTCATTTACAAACTGATATTTCTAAGCCTGTAGACTTTACCTTACACATAAGCCGCGTGTGGGGAACTGTGTCGAACGCTTTTGCAAAATCCAAGTATACCATGTCCACAGCCACCCCTCTGTCCAAGGTTTCACTTACCTCTTCATACAAAGAAATCAGGTTTGTCTGACAACCTCTGTCTTTCATGAATCCATGCTGTCTGTTTCTTAAAATGTTTTTTTTCCAGCAAGAACTCGTCTATGTGGTCTTTTATTAAATGCTCCAGTATCTACCCGACTATAGAAGTTAAACGAACAGGTCTATAGTTACTTGGTAAAGACTTTGATCCCTTTTTTAATATAGGCAACACGTTCGCCCCGCGCCAATCCAGTGGTACTATTCCCGTCATTAAGCCCTAAAAATTAGATACAATGGCTTTGAAATTACAGAGCTCAATTCTTGTAGGATCCATAGGTGGATGCCATCAGGTCCAGGTGCTTTATCCACCTTTGTTCTGTCTGACTGTAGAACTCAATCTAAACTTGTTTAACCGGTTCAATACAGGGCAATTTCACCCCCTTCCTTCCCAGGCCAATTTTTAGTTTTCAGCGCTGTCGCACTTTAAACGTCAATTGCGCGGTCGTGCAACGTTGTACCCAAAAAAAATTGACGTCCTTTTTTCCCCACAAATAGAGCTTTCTTTTGGTGGTATTTGATCACCTCTGCGGTTTTTATTTTTTGCGCTATAAACAAAAGAAGAGCGACAATTTTGAAAAAAACACAATATTTTTTACTTTTTGCTATAATAAATATCCCATTTTTTAAAAAAAAAAACTAATTTTTTCCTCAGTTTCGGCCGATACGTATGCTTCTACATATTTTTGGTAAAAAAAAATCGCAATAAGCGTATATTGATTGGTTTGCGCAAAAGTTATAGTGTCTACAAAATACCGGATAGATCTATGGCGTTTTAGAAAAATATATATTTATTTATTTTTTTAGCGGCGATCGCGATTTTTTTTTGTGACTGCGACATAATGGCGGACACATCGGACACTTTTGACACATTTTTGGGACCATTCACATTTATACAGCGATCAATGCTATAAAATTGCATTGATTACTGTGTAAATGTGACAGGTTAACCACTAGGGGGCGGGGAGGGGTTAATATGTTTCCTAGGGAATGCTTCTAACTGTAGGAGGAGGAGACCGATCAGTGTTCCTCCGTTCTGGGAACACAGATCGCTCTCCTCAGAGCTGACAGGCTGTGGATCTGTGTGTTTACACACACAGATCCACGGTCCGGCCCGGTTAACGGGCAATCGCGGGTGCCCGGCGGACATCGCGGCCGCCGGGCACACGCACCGGGTCCCGAGCAACGCGGCGGGCGCGCGCGCGCTCCCGGCGGTGCACGCGCCCCCCCTAGGTGGCCGGGAATCCCAGGATGTCATATGACGTCCACCCAGGATGGGAGATCCCATCTGTGGACGTCATATGACAATACTCCGGTATTGAAGTGGTTAATACATTTTTATTAGGGATGGGCCGAACACACCCCGGCTCGGTTCGCACCAGAACATGCCAAACAGGCAAGACATTTGTCAGAACACACGAACACCGTTAAAGTCTATGGGACATGAACATGAAAAATCAAAAGTGGTCATTTTAAAGGCTTATATGCAAGTTATTGTCAAAGAAAAGTGTTTGGGGACCTGGGTCCTGCCACAGGGGATATGTATCAATACAAACTTTTTTTTAAAAATGACAATTTTTTTGGGAGCAGTGATTTTTTTTTTATTGCTTAAAGTGAAACAATAAAAATGAAATATTCCTTTAAATATTGTCCCTGGGGGGTGTCTATAGAATTTTCGGGTCTCAGCAATATAGTTAAAACTAATTGAACAAAAGAGCATGGGATCCCCCCCAGTCCATTTCCAGGCCCTTTGGGTCTGGTATGAATATTAAGGGGAACCACAAACCAAATTTAAAAAAAAAATGCGTGGGGTCCCCCTAAAATCCATATCAGGCCCTTCGGGTCTGATATGGAAAGTAAGGGGAACCCTGCGCCAATTTTTTTTTAAAAAAAGGCATAGGGGCCCCCCCAAAATCCATACCAGACCCTTATCCAAGCACACAACCTGGCAGGCCGCAGGAAAAGAGGGGGGAATGAGAGAGCACCCCCTCTCCTGAACCATACCAGAACACATGCCCTCAACATGGGGAGGGTGCTTTGGGGTAGCCCCCCAAAGCACCTTGCCCCTATGTTGATGGGGACAAGGGCCTCATCCCCACAAACCTTGCCCGGTGGTTGTGGGGGTCTGCGGGCGGGGGGCTTATCGGTATCTGGAAGCCCCCTTTAACAAGGGGACCCCCAGATCCCAGGCTCCCCCCTGTGTGAAATGGTAACGGGGTAAGTACCCCTACCATTTCACAAAAAAAGTGTAAAAATGTTAAAAACAACAAGACACAGCTTGGGGACAAATCCTTTAATAAAAAATAAAAATGTTTCACGATGTCCATTTGTAACGACACCCCGAGTATGAAAGGGGTTAAAGTCATTTAGGACATTTCATACCCAAACACAAAGGCAGCTATCGAACACTCCAATCAGCCGAACAAGGAACCCATACAAATAATCCACCCCAAAAACGAGACACGGCTCTGTCTTCAGGTTCCAAGCAGGAATGAATCTTTATTCAAAAAACACATGTTATACAGATCCCACTTCAAAACATTTCCCCCCCACCCTTGGAAAACAGGGCGGGTTAAACTGTCCAATAACAATGGACACACAGGTCAGGTGTGCTTAACTTCTCATCAGTAAACAGTCTTAACAGGGGGGCTGCTGGAGGAATCCCCCCTCCCTCTTTCCTCACAGCAATACACATCCTGTGATCCTGTGAGGCAGACAAACACAATAGAACATTGGAATACAGCCCCACCCCAAAGTAGCACAGCAAACAGTACACATTCTAGATACACATATATACAGCATTGAGTCTCTGACTAGCACAGATCATAGTGGAGTTCTCATTCACCCTGTACCCCATTAGTGACTCCCGTCACATGGCTCCCTCCTTGTGGAACACTCCGGCAGACCCGGCTTGATCCTTCTCGGGTCAACTTGGGGCTGTCCGGAACTAGGAGGCCGGAGTGACGTCGGTTTGCCGGGACAACCCATCAGCATTGCCATTTTGCTTACCGGGTCGGTAGCTGATGGTGAAGTTGTATGGTTGCAGGGCTAAGCTCCACCGCAGCAACCTGCCATTGTCTCCTGAGACCCGGTTAAGCCAGACCAATGGGTTGTGATCAGTGACTAATGAAAATTCCTGTCCGTACAAATAAGGGTTCAACTTTTTAAGGGCCCAAACCAGGGCCAAGCACTCTTTCTCCACTGCTGCATAGCTCACTTCCCGGGGTAATAGTTTTCTGCTCAGGTATGCGACAGGGTGTTCTCTTCCATCCTCCCCGATTTGGCTCAGCACAGCCCCCAGTCCAAACATGGAAGCATCTGTGTGGACAAGGAAACGTTTGTTAGGTACTGGGGCAGCCAAGACAGGGGCATTTACAAGTGCTTGCTTGAGGGCTAGAAACGCAGCTTCACAAGCTGGAGACCACAGGACCTGCCTAGGTAAATTATTTTTCGTCAGGTCTGTCAGGGGCTTGGCGATAGCACTGTAATCAGGGACAAAACGTCGGCAGTACCCGGCAGTCCCCAAGAAGGCTAATACCTGGGTCTTAGTACGGGGTGTGGGCCAGTTAGCTACTGCCTCTACCTTGGCTGGCTCTGGTCTCTGGTTCCCACACCCTACTCGGTGTCCCAGGTACTGCACCTCCGCCATACCTAGAAGGCACTTGTCTGGTTTCAAGGTCAGGCCTGCGGCCCGAATCTTGTCCAGCACCACCACTACGAGAACCAGGTGCTCCTCCCAAGACCCACTTGTTAGGCGCTCGTCTTTTCCTTGTGGCCTAGGCTCTTGGAGATGGCTCAGTGGAGGTCCTCGCTGGCGGTTAATCAATGACACATACACACATAGGTATGCTGAAAATGATTACAATTCTTTATTTCAGGATTCGCTGTTTTATGCTGTCTTTACAAGACTCTGCCCACAATTTGGGGGCCAATCAAAATAATACACAACAAAGTTCATTAGCATATTAGTAATTTCTTAATCTTGTGATTTGATTTTTCATACTTTAATAATGTCTTGTGATATCAAAAATGGTGACCCCTGTAGTTCAAGTTAATAGGTCAAAACATTCCTTACCCTCTGTCATTGTCTACTGGGCAACCGCAACTTCCCTAAAAAAGACTAAGGTTAGCTGTTATGCCGGACAAAAAAGTACAGAGATAAAACCACAAGCAGATGTTTCCTCAGATGAACACAGAATAGAGGAATAGACAGACAGTATGATATATTTTAGTAAAATCATAAGACAGTCTGACCTTCATGAAAAATATACTCAGATATTTTTCTGATTATTAAAGCAAATAAGCAAAACCCTGAACATATCATGAACAGAGTGAAATCAACAATTAATCAATAATGAAATGTAATATGGAATCTCCTTACAATCCTCCCTTTGACCATTCGATATCATCGAAATGGTCATTCTACCTATTCGTCACACCTCAAGGAGTCATATTCCTCGGCTACCTTTTCATCATGCCTTAAGGAGTCGTATTCCTCTGCCTCATTTCCCTGGTTCTCGTACCATACCGTGGGATCTCTGGTAATGGAAGTCAGCTTCATGGTTTCGGAAGGTGCTTTGTTACCCTTTTTGTAGAGGCATTTGAGTAACGTGAAGCATGCATACAAGAACAATATGAAAAGCAGTATGGTAAAAATGGTCATTGCCACTTCTAAGACATTGGCAAGAGCTAGGGGGAGTTCCATTCAAAAAAAGGAGTGATGTTTAAGGGAATGGCCATCAATGGGATTCTGGCTGTACTGGGGTGGAGTTTGCTGCATATCCAACATTTCTCAAAACCAGACTTTTGTGCATAACTGTACTTAAACTTCAACAACAACATCTTGTCAGTGAAACCTGAAGGGGGTTCAGTGGGGGACATACTTCTTTTATATTTTAAACTAGATGTATTGGCTGTCTGTGCATTTCCACATATCCCTTCTAGTGACCCTAAATCTTCTGGATGGTACACACAATTTGTTATTAACCAAGTAGGTATGAATACTATCAGAATCAGACATGTCCAGAAGCATAATGTTTTTCCTGACACAAAGGTGGAAATCATTTTGTCAGGTACTGTGTGCAAAGTTCTGTTACACGTTTCTTCCTGTTGGTGGGGGATCCGTCTCGTCGTCCAGAGAGATTTGTTTTATGCCTTCTTGAATGTCCTCCAAATCTGGTCGCTGTTCCTGAAGAGAGAAGTCTTGGGATGCTGGTGGAGGGTCAGGGGTCTGGGGTTGCTGTGGACACTTCTTTAACCGGCTGGCGTGGATCCAGGTGTTTCCTAGATCGGTCAGTACAGCAGTTCTGGAAACCTTCTCTATTTTCCAAGGTCCAGAGAAAATGGGTCCAACCTTCTTTTTGTGTGCCAGTTGTTTCACCAGTACTTTGTCTCCTGGGATGAAGGGATGAGTAGGTTCTGTTGAAAGAGGAGAAAAGGTGACAGAGACTTGTTCGTTCATATCTTGTAGCATACTTACCAGATTTTTCACGTACATTTCCTGTTGAGAATAGATGTTAATGTCAGTGTTTTGATCTAAGAGGGGCAGCTCTATGTTTGCAGGAACTCCCATCAAAATCTCAAAGGGCGAGAGTTTTGTTCTAGCATGTGGTGTTGTTCTGATCTGGAATAGGACAGAAGGAAGGTAATCCAACCATCCTTTCATGGTGCCCCCCGTAGCCTTTTTTAACTTGTCCTTAATGTTCCTATTCATTCTTTCCACTACTCCTGCACTTTGTGGGTGGTAAGGGATGTGCAGTTTCCACTGTAAGCCTAGTAGCTTAGCTAAAGTCTGTGTAACAGAGGAGCTGAAGGCAGGCCCTCTGTCTGACCATATGGCCGTTGGTATTCCGAACCTACAAACCCAATGGTTCAGTATGCATTTGGCAGCAATTTTAGCAGTCTCACCTGTACACGGAATTCCTTCAACCCAACCTGACCATTTGCATACGATCACGCAAAGGCATTTCAAATTGCCTTTTTGTTTGGGCATGTGTGTGAAGTCTATTTGCAAATCTGTCAGGGGACCCAGGGGTGAAGGCAGGTGGCCATGTAATCCATGATTTTTCCCTTGGACATTGTTTTGTGCACAGGTCAGACAGCTGCTGGTGAGGAGTTTTGCCTGTTTACTTAAGTTGTTTGTGCAAAAAGACTTTGTGTATATGTTTGTTAGGGCGGTGGTACCTATATGTCCTGGACCATGGAGATAGGAAAGTATGAGAACACTGCTTGATTCTGGTATGCCCAATATCTTCCCCTCTTTTGACCAAAGACCTTCTTGGTCCTTGGTCAAGCCATCCTTGACCCAAAAAGAAACATCCTCTTCTGTAGCTAATCCCTGTATTTGTGCCACAACGGTTTTAAAGTTGGGTGATGTAAAATGTTCCTTGAAGAACATTGTTGTGGGGGCTGGCTGACCAATGTATAGGGCAGCGGCTTTTTTTGCTTCTCTGTCTGCCAGAGCGTTTCCTTTGGAAACTCTGCTGTTATCTGATGAATGTGCTTTCACTTTGACGACCGCTATCCTCTTTGGGAGAAGAATCGCTTGCAGGAGTGCTTTAATTTGCGTAGAGTTAGCGATTGGCTTGTTGTCAGCGGTTTTAAATCCTCTATTCGCCCAGATTACGCCATAGTCGTGCGTTACGCCAAAAGCGTACCTACTATCTGTGTAGATGTTTACCTCCTCATCAGAGAAAAGTATGCAGGCTCTTGTGAGTGCCTCCAATTCTGCTACCTGTGCCGAGGAGGGTGGTAAGGCTTTTGCTTCCAACACCACATCAGGTAGTTGGACAATGGCATACCCTGTCAGGAATGTTGTATCAGAGGGGCGAGAACAACTGCCGTCTATGAAGACGTCCTGTACTCCTGGTAGGGGAATGTCAGTGAGATCTGGGCGAGGGCTGGTTATTGCTGCAACCTGTTCAACACAATTGTGCTTCTGATCAGGGTCTCGTGGCAGCTTGAGCAAAGAATGTAAAAGACGGACAGTGGGATTACTTGGTGGTGCGTGTTTGAGGGTGAGGTTATCAGTATTCAGAAGTGTGATCTCATACCCACTAAGCCTTTGTGCTGTCATATGCTGTGTGTTCATGTTTTGCAGAAGGTGAGTTACTGAATGAGTAGTGTAGAGAGTCAGTTCATGGCCTAATACTGATTTGTTAGCCTCCTGAACTGCCATAGCACAAGCAGCAAGGTTTTGTAGACAAGATGGCATCCCCTGTACTTGGGTAGGCAACTTTTTTGAGAGATAGGAGACTGGTCGGTACCCGGTTCCATGTTGCTGTGTCAAAACCGCAGCAAAAGAATTTCCCGATACCACACAGTATAATTGAAAGGGTTTGCCATATTCTACCAATCCCAGGGCGGGGGCCTGAGTCAGACTTTTTAACAAGGCCTGAAAAGCACAGAGCCTTTCTGTTGTCCAATCTACTGTCTTTGGGGCGGTGGACAAGGTAGCCTCCCTCAGAATGCCATCATAATATGAACAATCTGGGATCCATTGGCGGCAATATACGATTGCGCCCAAGAATGAGAGCAAAGTTGCTTTGTCTCTTGGAGGACTGAGAGCCTGCAGGGCTGCGGCACGTTTGGGGGATACCAGCCTGGTTCCCTCCTTCAAAATGCATCCCAGGTATTCTACCTGACTTTGACACCATTGTGTCTTCTTCTTCGATGCTAGGTGGCCAGACCTGGCCAGGTGATGTAACAGAGATGTGGAATCGACCGCACAATCTTCAGCAGATCGACTGCACAGGAGCAAGTCGTCCACATACTGTATTAGTACCGACCCGCGCTCAGCAGTCCATGACTTAATTGTCTCATTAAGGACCATGGAGAAGGCTGCGGGACTGTCCACATACCCCTGCGGTAATCTTGACCAGGTCAACTGTTTTCCCCTTCCCCATGAGAATGAAAACATGGGCAATACCCCATCATCGATCGGGATGCTAAAGAATGCGTTCGCCAGGTCTACTACTGTGTAGCAAAGGGAATCAGCAGGTATTTTCAAAAAGATGAAAGAAATATCTGCTACCAAAGGTGGCAGAGGTATAACCTGCTTGTTCACGGCCCTTAGGTCCTGTACAAGCCTCCATTCCCCATTTGCCTTTTTCACAGGGTAGATTGGTGTATTCCAGGGGCTTATAATGTGTTTCAGAATCCCTTTGGCTATGTAATCGTTGATTAATGGTGTGATGCCTTCAATTTTTTCAAGTGGCAGGGGGTATTGCTTGTGATATTGTACTACAGCGTCTGGACGCATTTGTGGTGTGTAAGGTGTACAGTTAATAAAACCCACACTCCCTTTGTTGTCTGCCCATATAGCATGTGTTTCTAGAGTGGGTGGCAATGATGCAAAGAGTCCCCTGAAAGTGTGTCTCTTTGGAGCATGTAAATCACAGAACGGTGAGCTGGCAGTGAGGGAGCCCCCTCTGTCAAATTTAATGGTGATATTCAGTTTTGAGAGTAGGTCCCTCCCCATTAAAGATACTGGGCAATCCACAAGGACAGCAAAACTCTGGGTGCACAGTTCCTGCCCTTCTGGAGTAGCCACGGGCAATGGTGGAGTGATGGGGTGGGTAACTGATGTCCCATTTATACCAATAGAGTTTCCCTCAGTGCAGTGCGGTGTGTCATATATGGCATCATTCAAACTACTGAATGTAGCCCCTGAATCCAAAAGTAGACATATCAGGTGATTGTCTACCCGCAATAGTACCTGCGGAAGACTTTTCCATGTTGGATTGTAACACACAAGGCTGAGGGACGGGACATACTCTTGGCATCCCTATTGTGGTGTCCGCCGAGCGGATGGCCACTGCATCGGAATGCGTGGGGGTGGTCTGTTGGGCTGAGGCTGGTATTGGGGTTGTGGTGGGGGTGGTTGGGGTTGTGGTGGGTGAGGATACCTGATATCCTGAAGGCGACGGGGGCCGGTGTTAAGATTCCTACCTCTCCCTCTCTGGGCGTTTGTTCTAATTCTGTAGGGACATTGGGACTTCCAGTGCCCCAGTTCCCCACAGTTAAAGCACCCCTGGTCTGGTGGGTAAGCCTGGTCTGGGGGATAACATTACAGTGGTGGATAAGGTTGCATTGTCATTATGTGGGTGGGCGGGGTCCCACCAGTTGGCAGAGTCTGGGTTGGTGTCAGGGAGGGAAAAATGCCACCCTTTTGTTCAAATACTCCTGATGTTTCTCGTGACCTAGCATCTTTCATAAATTCATCTGGGGGTTGTTCTGCCCACTTTGGATTAGTGAATTTAAGCAACTGTGTCACCTTCGTATCGCCACCAGCCATAATGGTGGTGGTGAACAATTGGGGGTTGGCGTTATCTACTGCTTTCCACAGACCATATACCCGGGTACAAAATTCATAGAACTTTTCCTTCGGCCCCTGTTTTGCTAGGACAAGTTCCTGAAGTGCAGATGAACCCTTGTATATAGCAGACCAATGATTCCCCATACCTTTCCAAAAAGACACCCAATCTTTATTTTCTTCTATGTGGGCTGTCCATAAGGCATCTACGGGATGCCCTTCTGGGCTGTCAGGGTCAACTATACTAAGAATCCCTGCTATATCTTCCTTATCCAGGCTTGTCCCTGCACTGTATTTTGCAAGGAAAGCACCAGCCTCCCTAGGGCTTTTCTTTGGGCTGGGGCATAACTCCTTTATTTTTGACAGTGTGCCTAGGGGTAGGGGAATATGCACTACCGTCTCCCCTATATGCATAAGTGGTGCTTTAAAGGTGGCACCTAGAGTTTCCTGGTCCACTTCCATTTCTCTTTCCTCAGTAGAGGATTCACCCTGCTCCCTTTCCTCCTGTGGGGGTTTCTGGCTTATGGCCGGTTTAGTTTGGCTTCTGAGTGTGGTGGATGGCTGTGAAATTATCTTTTCTTCAGCTTCCTTAATCCTTCTCGCCTTTTTCTCTAGTTTCCTCTCGTACGCCTCTAAATCTTCCCTTTTCCTCTGTATCCTTTCTTCCTCTTCCTGCTGTCTCTTATTAAACTCTTTCTGTTTCTCCTTCCACTCCTTTTCCCTGGGGCTTAACTTCCTGACTCCTTCCTCTTCTCCCTTTTCTAGGGACATTCCATCCCTTTCTTCCTTTTCCAACTTCCTAATCCTCTCTTCTTCTCTCCTACGTATACCTTCTGCCCGGACTTCCTCTTCCCTTCTTCTACTTTCGTTTTCCCATCGTGTAACCTGTACCTGATCAGCTGCACCATATACCATGGTAGCTAATACTGCTGGATCCAAAGATGGATACAGCTGAAGACATGGACCCAATGTTCCATCCTCCTGTTTAACCATCACATAAGGGGGGGGTGCTTCGGGTTGCTGTGAAAGGGCGGGTAAATTTACAGGTTTTGGTGTGGGGGCTTTAGTTACATACTTTGTTTTATATTTGGCTAAGCATTTATTCCATATTTTGTAACAATCTCTCATATACTGGGTGTCTTCCCATTTCCCAGGTGGGTAGGAGTGCTTGTGTACCTGACACACCTTGCTCACTTCCTTCCAATCATCCTCAGAACAGGGTCCCACTGGCCCTGGGTCATGTATCCCCAGCTGTTGGCACCTGTCTCTGACCTGTGTCCAAAACGGTTCTACCTGTGATCCCGGTAGTGTGTTTTTAACATACTCATAGGGAGATGGATTGGCCATGGTCTGGGTTGCCGCAGAATTCCCCATCCAATAACCTTGGTAGTGTATGACTAGAACAGGGACAGAGATGAAAGCAACCTGTTTGTGCTATAATCTGTTCCCTGACTTGGGAGTAAGTCCCTTGGTCTCTTATGGCAGTGGGGCTGAAATAGCTATGGAGGTTAACTCTTAGTACCCGGTGTAGGGTACCCCTTCTTGTGGCAGGAAAAACCCCCCTTGCACCAAGTCGGTATGAAAATCCGGTTGGTCTAGTGGTAAGCAGGATCCACGTCCTGTCAACACTAAGGAACAGTAAACCAAAGGTGCAATGTGGGCAGGCGGGCGCTATCTCACTACAGTCAGGCTCCTGTCTTAGGTCGTTCATTTAGTACATATATGTGTAATACAATATCTTAACAAAAAAATCCTCTAAATCAATACAGTACTTTACATTCAGTTGTCATACACATATATCATACACTTATCTCTAATTCTCTAATACTCTATACACTCTAAATACTTACGGTGGTACCTAAGAGAAAAACAAACAAGCAAATATATATACAGTAGCAAAATAAAGTTACATTTACATTAACATGTTATTATAAGTGCACTTTTCAATATTTTCCCCAAAAATTGGGCGTCCACTTAGCCATTCCTTATACTACGGGCGTATTCTATACTTCCCGAGTTTTAAACACACATATATCTACTCAACACAGTCAGACCAACCTAGTCAGACTACTTAAACAAAAATCAAAAAACCCTGCGAGCCCTTAACCCCCCAAGGGGCCTAGCCCGTTGCGAAGGCACAGTTATGTAAGTGGGTGGACATACAAGGTTATTTGAACAAGGCAAGCATCAACACCAGTTACCAAAAAATAGGTAAAAAGGAGGTGACTTACCTGTTCAAAACACCCCACCACTTCCTGGTACCAAAAACTGTTAGGCGCTCGTCTTTTCCTTGTGGCCTAGGCTCTTGGAGATGGCTCAGTGGAGGTCCTCGCCGGCGGTTAATCAATGACACATACACACATAGGTATGCTGAAAATGATTACAATTCTTTATTTCAGGATTCGCTGTTTTATGCTGTCTTTACAAGACTCTGCCCACAATTTGGGGGCCAATCAAAATAATACACAACAAAGTTCATTAGCATATTAGTAATTTCTTAATCTTGTGATTTGATTTTTCATACTTTAATAATGTCTTGTGATATCAAAAATGGTGACCCCTGTAGTTCAAGTTAATAGGTCAAAACATTCCTTACCCTCTGTCATTGTCTACTGGGCAACCGCAACTTCCCTAAAAAAGACTAAGGTTAGCTGTTATGCCGGACAAAAAAGTACAGAGATAAAACCACAAGCAGATGTTTCCTCAGATGAACACAGAATAGAGGAATAGACAGACAGTATGATATATTTTAGTAAAATCATAAGACAGTCTGACCTTCATGAAAAATATACTCAGATATTTTTCTGATTATTAAAGCAAATAAGCAAAACCCTGAACATATCATGAACAGAGTGAAATCAACAATTAATCAATAATGAAATGTAATATGGAATCTCCTTACACCACTGTAGATCGCAATGTCATCCAGGTATGCACATGCAAAATCCTGAAAGCCATCGAGGAGCCGATCCACCATACGTTGGAAGGTAGCCGGGGCATTTTTCATCCCGAATGGCATGACCTTAGACTGGTACAAGCCAAACGGGGTAACAAATGCCGACTTGGGGATAGCATCCTCGGCCAGGGGAATCTGCCAATAGCCCTTACACAGGTCTATTGTAGTTAAATAACGTCCCCTGGCTATACGATCTAGCAGTTCGTCTACCCTGGGCATTGGGTAGGCATCAGTGGTGGTCTTCTCATTGAGTCGCCTGTAGTCCACGCAGAACCGGGTAGTTCCGTCTTTCTTAGGCACCAGGACTACAGGCGAGGCCCAAGGGCTGTCAGAGGGCTCAATGACTCCTAACTGAATCATCTCCTGTATCTCCTTCCGCATTACTTCTCGGACTGCTTCAGGGATACGGTAGGGGGGCTGACGAAGGGGTGCTTGTCCAGGGGTCTCTACCTTATGCACAGCCAGGGTCGTGTAGCCCGGTTTTTGGGAGAAAGTCGCTTGTTTCTCCCACAGAAGCCGCTTAGCCTGTTCCTTCTTTGTGGGGCTTAACCAGTCCCCTAGCTGTACGAGGCTAATGAGGTCAGTCTGGGGGTCTCTCTCTAGTAAGTCAGGGAGGGGTAAACTTTCAGAGTCGTCCGCAGCAGGGGCACATACTGCAGCCACATCCTCCTGCCGTTCTTGATACTCCTTCAGCATGTTCACATGAAAGGTTCGCTGGATGGGGGTCCCCTCCCGCTCTGTCTCTCCCTCCCAGTGTCCTCTAATGAGATCAAGGGGTCCGCGGACCCTTCTCCCATAGAGTAACTCGAAGGGAGAGAACCCAGTAGATTCCTGGGGTACCTCTCTGTACGCAAATAACAGGTGAGGCAGGAATTTCTCCCAGTCTCTGCAAGCGTCCGAAAAGGTCCTCAGCATTTGCTTGAGGGTCCCGTTAAAGCGCTCGCAGAGACCATTAGTCTGGGGATGGTAGGGTGAGCTCAGCAAGGGCTTAATATTGCAATATTGGAAGGTACCATAACTGCTGGGTGAGCACAGCGGTAAACTGGGTTCCCTGGTCAGAGAGAATCTCCTTAGGGAAACCCACTCTAGTAAATATTTTAACCAGGGTATCAGCTACGGTCTCTGCTTCAATGTTGGACATAGCTACTGCCTCTGGGTAACGGGTGGCATAGTCCACCACGGTGAGAATATACTTCTTCCCGGATGGACTAGGCCTGGCCAAGGGACCCACAATGTCAACGGCTATGCGGTAAAAGGGCTCCCCAATAATAGGCATGGACATAAGTCTGGCCTTAGGGTGGTCCCCCCGCTTACCTACCCGTTGACATGTGTCACACGTTTTGCAGTACTGTCGCACATCCTGTTTAAAATTGGGCCAGAAGAAATTCTGTGTAATTCTATGGGCTGTGCGGCGGGACCCTAGATGTCCTGCTAGTGTTTTTTTTAAAAAAAAAATTGGCGCAGGGTTCCCCTTAATTTCCATATCAGACCCGAAGGGCCTGGTATGGATATTAGGTGGACCTCCACGCAATTTTTTTTGAATTTTGGTTCGGGGTTCCCCTTAATATTCATAGCAGACCCAAAGGGCCTGGCAATGGATTGGGGGGATCTCATGCTCTTTTTTTCAATGAGTTTTATCTATATTGCCGAGACCCAACAATTCATTACAGCCGCGATCAGTTTTAAATGACAATTTTTCCTTTAGAAATATCATTTTGCTGTGGTACTGTTCTAAACATGTGAAAAATGTGCCAAGTTACAGGCCTACTGTAGACACCCCCCAGGCACATTATTTAAAGGAATATTTTATTTTTATTGTTTCACTTTAAGCATTAAAAAAATCACTGCTCCCAAAAAAATGCCCATTAATTGCTCCCTGATTTGTCCATATAACGGAAAATTTATATCAAATACTTACCGTAATTTTCCTTTCCTGATGGACTCCATGGCAGCCTATGTATGGGTTAATCCTGCCTCTCATACCTCATAGGACCCCACTCCCATAATTTTTTTTTTTTTTTTTAAGCTACTTCAGCAAATACTTTTGGGATACTTAATTCATCATTTTTTTCCCATCAAATGTCACATCATAGTAGCTTTAATCTTTTCTTTCCCCTTTTTATCCCTCCCCCCTATTTAATCTTTATTCAATTTTTCTTTCCCTTCCCCTTCGCTTCCTCCAAGAGCTAACAAATTAGTTAAAAAGTGAATACACAAAACGTTCTCTTACATAATAAAATGGATAAGTACCTCAACAATAAGTGAGGGCGCATTATACTAAAAGACAGTAAAATGAGTAGTAGAAACCAAAGTGATCAAAAGACCTCCTCCATCCCACTCACTTCACCTATTTTCAGTGTTACAGACCAAGCGTTGCCCCTTAATCCCTCCGCTCTTTCCTATCCCTCCCATTCATTTGTCACTCTATAGGGGGGAACCCATTTTTTCCAACCATCTCCTCCACATCGCATCAAATTCCTTAAGGTTGCCTCTCTTTGTATACACTGCTCTTTCTTTACATATAGTCTCATTCACTTCCCGGATCCAATCTCTCACAGTAGGGGTTGTTCTAGATTGCCATCTGGTTGCGATAATTTTTCTGGCTTGGAACAAACACCTCACTATTGCAATTGTGGTACTATTCCTCTCCCCCCGCTCCTTCCTGTACCCCAATATGCATACCACAGCATCCATTTTCATTGTTATTTTAAATATATCACTTATGATTTTAAGCACTTCCTCCCAATACCAATACAGTTTGGGGCACCTCCATACCATGTGTATAAGATCGCCGGTTCCCTGACATCTGGGGCATTTATCGTCTGATCTTCTGCCAAACTTGAACAGCCTCTTAGGAGTATAATAAGCCCTATTTAACAACATCAGATGGGATATCTTCTGAGGGGGTGAGACCGATACCCTCGAGCCCATTTCCAGGATTCTTTTCCACTGTTCCTGTGTTATTCTCCCTATATCCTCTTCCCATCTTTTTTTCTCTTTGCGGAGTTTCTCCTCAGCATTAACTTCTTTGCTTATCTGTCCATAGAGTTCAGATATAAGTCCCTTAGTGGAGCCTACCTGGAGTATACTCTGAAAGAGGGGCATTTTGTTCCATACTGGTGGCGGTTTCCTAAATTGGGCTTTAAGGGCATGCCTCAACTGTACGTAGGAGTGAAATGAGCGTTGCGATATATTGAACTCTCGTCTCAAATCTGAGAATTTTTTAAAAGTATTTCCCAGGTACAGTTGTCTCAGTCTTTTAAAGCCATGTATTTCCCATTCTCTTACTTTTCCTAACGGGAGGGTTTCCCGCAGATTGTAGTTATTCCAAAGGGGAGTGTATTCAGTTAGCCCATTATATCCCATCTGTTTTTTAACAGTTTTCCATATTTTAGTTATCATTTTTATTGTTGGAGACCTATAGCCAAAGGAATCCGCCTCTAGTGTTTCAATAATTGTATTATGTGAAGCTTCAGTCAGCACGATTCTCCCATTGGAGGTACCTCCACCTGGAACGTCACATCCCATTAGGTGCTGCAGCTGTGACGACAGATAGTAACGCTCAGGGTGAGGCAATGCCACACCTCCTTCCCCGCTGGTAGTTGTAGCGTTCGAAGTCGGATCCTGGCTTGCCCCCCCTTCCATATTAGTTCCCTAAAAAGGGACTCAATTTTGTTGAACCATTTCTTACAGATCCAGACTGGGGAGTTATGCAGCAGGTACAATAATTGGGGCATCCAGATGATCTTTATAAGGCTGCATCTGCCTGCCACTGATAATGGAAGCCGTTTCCAGATGCCTATTTTTTGTTTGAATTTGGCCAGCAGTGGCATAAGGTTTTTACAAATAAATTGATTAGGGTCTTTCGTCAAAGCTATCCCCAGATATTTCAATGTATCCACTACTACCAACTGAGGTATTTCTGTCATTATTACCTCAGTCGTAGAATCTAGTGGAAGGAGTTCCGTTTTCTCCCAGTTTATCTCTAACCCTGAGAAGCTTCCAAATTTCTCGACTAAGCTTATCGCTTTTGTCAATGATTGCCCCATATCTCCCAGATAAAGAAGAATATCGTCTGCGTATAGTGCGATTTTTTAATCTCCCGTCTTTCTCTGAAACGCAGTTATTTCAGCGCTTGATCTTATAGAAATGGCGAGAGGTTCCATTGCCATGGCAAAGAGCAGGGGCGACAAGGGGCACCCCTGTCTTGTCCCCCTCTCAAGCTCAATCTTATCCGAGAGTTCGTTATTAATTCTAAGCCTAGCACTGGGTCTATGGTACAACATCTTAATCCACCCAATAAAGAAGGGGGCAAATCCAAATTTCCCCAAAACCCTCCAGATGTATCCCCACTCCACGCTATCGAAAGCTTTTGTAACATCAAGTGACAGCACGACTCTTGAACCTACATTCTCCATTGGAGTCTGTATATTCAAGAATGTCCTTCTGATATTCATGCTTATAGATCTATTAGCTATAAAACCCGCCTAATCTGGGTGGATCAGTTTTGAAATTAATCTGTTCAACCTAGTTGCCAGCACCTTGGCTAGGATTTTAGCATCTGAGCATAAAAGAGAAATTGGTCTATATGCCGCTACATCCAGGGAATCTTTCCCTTCTTTTTGTATAAGTACAATGGTTGCTTCTAGCATTGAAATGGGAAGTCTTCCCTCCCTGGGCGCTCCCCTCAATGCTTTTAGGAGCTCCAAGAGTAATATTTCTCCATAATATTTATAGGCCTCAGTCGGAAGACCATCTGGACCAGGGGATTTCTGATTAGCCATACTCGTTACTGCCTGTTGAAGTTCTACTAAAGTTATTGGGGATTCCAACTTTTCTCTTTCCTCTTGCGTAATGGTCGGGATTTCCAAGCTGCCTAGGAAGTCTTCCATTACGCCCTCTACCCCCACCTTTTGGGCTGAATAAAGATTTTTATAATAATCCCTAAATATCTGCAATATTTTTGTGGTGTCAGATAAAATCTCTCCTCCTGGGGACCTGATAGCAGAGATAGAGGAAGGTGGGGAGTTGGACTTCACCAACTGCGCCAACATCTTTCCCACACTTTCACCCTCTGCGAAGGAAGACTGCCGAAGGAAGAGTCGTCTGGTCTCAACCTTCCGCATAATCATAATTTTATAGTCTTGTTGTTTATCCAACCATATTTTTTCCCTTTCAGATGATGGATCCGTTACATAGTTGTTCTCTGCCTCTATTACCTCTTTTCTAATGCGTTCTTCCCATATCTTAGCTTCCTTATTAAATTTAGCTACCTGCTGGATCAGAACCCCTCTAAGATATGCCTTCAGAGTATCCCACAGAATCCCGGCCGTTGCTGTACCTTCATTACATACTATAAATTCTCTCAATTGAGGAAGAACTCCGTCCATTTTTTTAATTAGTTCAAACCAATATGGGTTTATTTTCCACTCCCTCTGAGCCTTCTCCCCCCCTAATTTCAATGTAAGGACTATTGGGGAGTGATCTGATATTCCTCTTGGCATATATACAACCTTCTCTGTAATCTGGAGTGCTCTATCATTACCCAGTGCCATATCTATCCTGGGTTCCTGGGTTCCGCACCCTCCAAATATCCATCAGCCCCACTTCATCCAAAAGTTGACTCAATCGGCCCCTCCCCGTGGGCTCCGCGTTTATCCGTATTGGGAATCTATCCAACTTTTTATCTAGGATATCATTGAAATCCCCTACTACTATAACCGGTACTTCTTCTTTATCTACCAAAAATTCATTTAATCTGATCATAACATCAATTTTAAATGGCGGAGGAATATAGATATTTGCCAATACATACTTTCTATTTCCAATTGAGCAATATAAAAAAATATATTGGCCATTCTCGTCTATGCTGGTCTGACTGCAGGAAAAAGCCACCCCAGATTTCACCATAACACTTACCCCCCTACAGTAAGAAGAATATACTGAGTGAAACTGAAGTCGGTATTTCCTATTCCGCAGTTGCTGGGTTGTATGCTTGGTTAGGTGTGTTTCCTGCAGGCAGATCAACTCAACTCCATATTTCTCTAGCATGGAGAATACTGCTGCTTTTTTAGCCGGTGTTCCCAAACCTCTAACGTTCCAGGATCCTATATTGAGTGTTTTAGCTTGCATATAGAGGTGAGGAATATATATAAAACTGTCGTGTGTTCCTATTCCAAAATAAGTTTATGTTGAGTTCATATCTAATCTCTATGTTACTATCAAATATTTTGTGATAATATCCCTGTGCACACAACTCATTTGCATTACCTTTTATAATTTTAAGCAGTGCTTCTAATTCAAGTAAATTCACCTTCCAAAATAGTGCATGTGAGTTTCAACCATTATTTTCCTGTGCCACAAATTATTACTTTATGAATTATCTTGCAAAAGTGATCATACTTTCCCAGAGAATTCTTTGGTGACACACCCTTAGCATTTTGACTCTCATTTAATCCACTCTTCCCCTGTGCCAATAGTCTATCATTACCTATCTTACCTCCCCCCATCAACCTTTCCCTCCTCCCTCCCATCCCCCAGCCCCCCCTTACCCCTCCCCTCCTCCCCCCACCACCTATCTAGGTGAACCCTAGGGGTCCTTATAGTGACCATTTCCCACTCCATGTTAACACTTCCATCCATCACTCTACATACCTCATCCGTGTGTATCTACCCCTCCACTCATTTCTTCAAAGAAAGAAAAAGAGAAAAACACAAAAAAAACACAAAAAAACACAAAAAAACACACAAAAGAAACACAAAAAAGGATAAGCTTTTCAAACAATACAACCGGACCCTTTCTCCAATTCCCTCATTCCTTAATTTAGCTACAGTTTCTCCTTATTCTCTTCCAACCACTTCTCCACACTAGTTGGGGAGTCAAAAAACTGATTGCCCCCCAGAGCCGTTACACGTAGCCTAGCTGGGTAGAGCAGGGCATAAGAGAGCTTGAATTTCTGTAAGGTACGCTTGATCTGTATGAACTCTGCTCTGCGTCTCTGAAGTTCTGGTGAAAAGTCAGGGTATAATGATATCCTAGTGCCGTTAAAGAAAATATTTCCCGCCTTCCTTGCTTTCCGCAGCAATGTCACTTTATCTTTATAATTGAGGAACTTCATCAGGAGTGGCCTGGGATACCCACCTGCTGGTGGGGCCCTAAACGGGACTCTATGTGCCCTTTCAATAGTGAACATTGTTAAGAATGACTCTCTTCCAAAAAGTTCCACAAGCCATTTTTCCAGGAACTCTATAGGGTTAGGGCCCTCGCTCTTCTCCGGCAACCCCACCATCCTCACATTGTCCCTTCGGTTTCTGTTTTCCAGCTCGTCCATTTTTGATGTATATCTAGCCATCTGTTCTTTCATATTTTTCACCTCTTTTATTAATGGAAGTATATCATCTTCTAATTGGCTTGTCCTCCCCTCCAGGGCTGTTGTTCTTTCCGCTGTTTTTTGTAGGTCCTGTCTGACCAATATCAGATCTTCCTTTACCCCTTTCATTTGGTCACAGAGTTCTTTTAGTGATCCCTGACAAGCACTCACTATCACAAATACATCCTTCAATGTTGGCTCTTTCTCTAGTGGTGGACATGGATCGTTTGTTACTTCTTCAACTTGCTCCATTGGTTCTGGGCTATTGTTACTCAGCGCTTTTGTTGTCGTAGCCAGTGGCACTATAGCCACTGATTGGCCCTGGCTTTTTCTATCTGTCGTAGCCCCTTGTTGTGCTTTAGTCTGGGCTCCCTTCTTTGGTGGTGTCTGAGCAGGGGCATGGGCATATTGCTCCAATTTTGCTGCTGCTGCCATCTGTTGTGCAGTTTTCTCCTTTGAAGAGCGTAGGTGTTGCATCTTTTAACTATTGTCCTCCAGCGGGTCAACCACAAATGGGGAAATAGCCTCTATAAGTTGATATCTGTGATTTCCAGACAAACCAAAGTCGCAGTAAATTGCTAAGGGGCTATAAAAAATTAACCCCTTTTATTTTAATTTTAGTCCAAAATCAAAATCAAGAATGTATAAATTTAGGTCAGCATAAAAGGGAAATATTAAATCAGCATGGACGGGGGTGTTTTAGGGCATCTATAATATGCATATATAACAATCCACAAGCTAGCTTTATCATCTGTGCACATTCATGCCGCTACCACTTCTCCAGTCCAGCCTGTATGGGTCCAGTCTTGATCTTAAACTTCCCGGTATACACGGCCTCTATCATTTAGGCTCCAGCCCACCATGTAGTTTGTCCTGCTAATCCCCCCTTTACTTATGCACCCCACAAACAAGTTTGAGATTACCGAGCTCCAAAATAACCTTTACTCACGTGTCCTCAAGGGGGAATTTCAGGGTTGCAGCTCTCTCAAAGCACAGGACTCTGTGTTAAGGTCACTGCCTTCCCCTCCTTCAGCTGTTTCCAAATAATGCAGGCGACTTGTGGCTCAAATCACTCCTCTCAATCCCTGCTGTTGGCTTGTTGTCATCCCTGCCTTATCTACTCACAACACAACCCTGCAGATATCAGCGTCAGTGTCTGTAGGAATAGCTCTCTCTCCACAGCCCAGCTGATCAGCCAGTTAGTCAGCCAAACTGAAAGTGAAAGAGGAAAGAGGCACACGATGTGCTAGAAAGCCTCCCTGGCCAAGACTTAGTGCTTATCAGTGCTTATCAGTCAGGCTCTCCATGGACAGTAACGGCAGCTGTCGGCAAACATCAGGGGAGGTAAGGTGAGCAGAGCAGGTATCAGGTGGATGAGAGGGGACACACACGCATTGCTCCTCACTCCTCACTCACACACACGCCGCTCCATCCGGTCACAGAGCCCCCCCGTAGACACACTCCTAACCCCATAAATCTTTGCATCTAGACAGAGATCGTGTACCGTAACTTAGCCTACTCCAGCAAATGGGAGGGAACTCCTGCTGCCATGGAGTCCATCAGGAAAGGAAAATTACGGTAAGTATTTGATATAAATTTTCCGTTTTCCTGACAGACTCCATGGCAGCCTACGTATGGGAAATTACTAGCCATACACACCCGGGTGGGCAATTGCTGGTTAAAGAAAAAAAGGTTTAATTGGCACCATCAACAGATAATACGTGCAAACCAAAATTAACCGATGACAAGGAAGCCGGTTCTACACAATAGTGCGTCATAAAAGTGTTAATTGATGACCATGAGGCCGCTTTACAGAATACTTCCGGAGATACATGCCGGGATGCTGCCCACGATGTAGAAACGCTCCTAGTAGAATGAGCGGTCACTGCCTCTGGAGGAGCCAAACCCTTATGCCGTGTACACACGGTCGGACTTTTCGTCTACAAAAGTCAGACAGCCTGTCCGACAGACTTCCGGCAGACTTTCGGCGGACTTGCGGCGGACTTGCGGCATACTTTCTAACGAACGGACTTGCCTACACACGACCACACAAAAGTCCGACGGATTCGTACGTGATGACGTACACCGGACTAAAATAAGGAAGTTCATAGCCAGTAGCCAATAGGTGCCCTAGCGTGGCTTTTTGTCCGTCGGACTAGCACACAGACGAGCGGATTTCGGGGTCCGTCGTAGTTACGAAGTAAAGATTTGAAGCATGTTTCAAATCTAAAGTACGTCGGATTTGAGGCTAAAAAAGTACGTTGAAAGTCCGGAGAAGCCCACACACGATCGGATTACCAGCCAGCTTTAGTCCGTCAGCGTCCGTTGGACTTTTGTAGACGAAAAGTACGACCGTGTGTACGCGGCATTAGACTTATAAGCCCACTGAATGGCCTGAATAATCCATGCTGCGATGGTTCTAGAGGAAGCGCGCTTTCCCCTGCTTTTACCGTGGAAGAGAACAAACAGGTGATCAGATTGGCGAAAAGAAGCTGTGGCTTGTAAGTATTGCTTTAGAACCTCTCCGACATCTAGACGATGAATATTAGAGTCCTCAGAAGACCTGAGCGTAGGAAGAACAATTTCCTGATTTTCATGGAAGACAGTTGTTACTTTGGGATTTGAACCTAACATAGGAATCAGGACCACTCGATTAGGGAAGAAAGTAAGGAATGGTTCTTTGAATCCTAAGGAACCAATTTCGGAAACCCTCTTAGCCGATGTTATGGCTACTAAAAAGACCACTTTGAGGGAAAGTTCCTTAATAGATGACTGGTCCACATGTCGTATTTCTCTTCCTGCGAAGAAGTCCAAGACAAGAGGAAGATCCCATTTAGAAAATCTTGGTTTTCTTTGAGGTCTAAATCTTATTGCTCCCCTGAAGAACTGCCTAGTAAGGGGGTGTCTGGCCCATGATACACCTGTGAAGGCGGAGATTGCAGAAACTTGGACTCGTAAGAAGCTAACCGATAAAGACAGATCCAGGCCTGTTTGCAGAAAACCCAGAATATCCTGTATCCTTGGGTCAATACAGGAACCATTAGTGGAGGCCACATAGTCCGCAAACTTTGACCAAATTCTTTGATAGACTTCCCCTCTCAACCACCAAGCCATCAGATGGAGATGAGATGGGCATGGGTGAAGAGACGTACCTTGCGACAGGAGATCTGGTCTGGATGGGAGAGGGACCGGATCCCGGTAACTGAGCTGAACCAGGAGAGGAAACCATGGCCTGTTGGGCCAGAAAGGAACAATTGCCACTACTTCGACTTCTTCCCACCTGAGCCTCGATAGAAATCGGAGAATGACTGGTACCAGGGGAAAGGCATAGGCCTTGTGGAATCTCCACTGGTCCGTCAGGGCATCCACTCCGTAGGCCTGGGGACAACGACACCTCGTGTAATATTTCTGCAGTTTGAAGTTGCAAGGGGATGCAAACAGATCTACTTCCGGCATCGCTCCCAAAGACAAGACCCAGTTGAACACTTCGGTGAGGAGAGACCATTCGTTGTTGTCCAGGGTGACCCTTGAAAGGAAGTCTGCCTGGACATTCTGAATTCCGGGGAGATAAACAGCCGATAAATTTGTCAAGTTCGCCTGGGCCCAGGACATGATCGGACTTACTTCTTTAAGTAAAGAGAGACTGCGGGTGCCCCCCTGCCTCTTGATGTAAGACACTGCAGTCGTATTGTCCAGTCTCAGGAGGACTGAGGCCCCTGATGTCAGGTGGGAAAAGGCTTGACGTGCACAGAAGGCAGCTCGAAGCTCCAGAATATTTGAGACTATCCCTTGGGATGGGAAGTCCCATTTGCCTTGGGCTACCTCCGTCAGACAGAGAGCACCCCAACCTCTGTTGCTTGCATCCGTTGTCACCGTGATCCAGGAGACAGGTGCTATGGAATGGCAATTGAGAAGATTCTTCAGTTGCAGCCACCAGGGGAGGCTCTCCCGCATGGAGGTGGTTACCCGTACAAGATGGTCTCGAGACCCTGGATCCCACTGTTGGAGAAACACCTTCTGAAAGGGCCGCATCTTCCATTGCGCCCACCTCACCATGGGGGCTGTGGCTACCATGGTCCGGATTATCTTTAGACATTGCGAGGCTCTGAGAAGAGATGATGACATTGATGGACGAATTCTTTCCCGAATCACCGGAACTTTATCCAGAGGCAGAGAGATGGTGCTCTCCACCGTGTTGAATTGGGCTCCAATGAATATTAGAGACTGCGTTGGATCTAAATGACTTTTCTCCTTGTTCAACAGCCAACCGAACTCTGTTAGGGTAGAGATGACCTGATCTCGATGTGCCAACAGCTGATCCCTGTCTTGTGAAAGCAGATGTAGGTCGTCCAAATAATGGTGTAACCGGATACCTTTGACCCTGATTAACGCTACCACAGCCAATAAGAGCTTCGAAAACACTCGAGGCAATGTTGTAAGCCTTAATGGGAGACATGTGAATTGGAGATGCCTCTGATCTACTGCGAATCGGAGATACACCTGGAATTCCCTTGCAATCGGCACATGAAAGTAGGCATCTTTCAGGTCTATGGAGACAAGCCAATCTCCCGTTGTATCGTCTGGCGTATTGTTAGCAGAGTCTCCATCTTGAATTTTTCCTTCTTGATGAAGGAGTTCAGATATGTCAAGTCGATTACAGGCCTCCAGGACCCATTCTTTTTGAGAACCATGAAAAGGGGGAGTACACCCCTAGAAATCTTTCTTCTGTTGGTACTTGAATGGCGGCCCCCTGGACTACTAGTGAATCTGTATATGACAGAAGAACCTGTTTCTTCTCTTCTAAGTGTGGAAGAGCTGTAGGAACAAACCGTTGTGGGTGGACTGCTGAACACCCAAGTATGACCTGAAGAGACCATTTTGACAGTCCAGAAATCCCAAATCGAGGCTGCCCAGACGTGCTGGAGACGGAGTAAACGAGCCCCGACTCGCTCCATCTGGACAGGCTCTATATCAAAAGGACTTTGCAGCCTCACGTCCCCCAGAAGAGGCTGACTTTGAGGACTTCTGCCCTGAAGGTTGATTTCTCCTCCAGTTTTTTCTGAAATCACGGCCAGGTCTGTAGCAACGTGCATCCCTCGCACGCTCCTGATCTTGTCTGGGATGAGTTTTTCTCTTACCAAAAAGACGGCGATCCTGGGGTAAGAACCCTGAATTACCCCCTGTAGCATGAGTAATGGCAGAGTCAAGTTTATTCCCAAAGAGGGAGGAGCCCTCAAAGGGAATTTTACACCATGCCTGTTTAGAGGCAGGATCCGGAACCCACGAGCGCAACCACAAGGCACGCTTCGCCGTGACTGAAGAAAGCATGACACGTGCCACAAGGCGGATAAAATCAAGGGATGCTTCCCCCAGAAAGGCTGATGCCAGCTTCAGCTCGTGTACTGGTGAGTTCTTGAGCAACTCCTCAGAGATCTTTCCCAACACTGCATCCATAGCTTTAGACAGAGCTGCAAGAGCCAGGGCTGGTTTACAAGCCATGCCTGCCGTAATATAAATGCGTTTGAGGTCAGTGTCAATCTTCCTCTCCAAACCATCTTTAACCACTTCATATCCGGGCCATTTCTGACACTTCGCTCCTACATGTCAAAAATCATCATTTTTTTGCTATAAAATTACATAGAACCCCCAAACATTATATATGTTTTTTTAGCAGAGACCCTACAGAATACAATGGCGGTCATTGCAACTTTTTATCTTGCACGGTATTTGCGCAGCAATTTTTCAAACGCGTTTTTTTTGGAAAAAAAACAGTTTCATGCTTAAAAAAAAACAAAACAGCAAAGTTAGCCAAATTTTTTTGCATTGTGTGAAAGATGAAGTTACGCCGAGTAAATAGATACCTAACATGTCACGCTTCAAAATTGCACACGCTCGTGGAATGGCGCCAAACTTTGGTACTTAAAAATGCCCATAGGCGACGCTTTAAAATTTTTTACTGGTTACATGTTTTGAGTTACAGAGGAGGTCTAGGGCCAAAATTATTGCTCTCGCTCTAACGTTCGCGGCGATACCTCACATGTGTGGTTTGAACACTGTTTTCATATGTGGGCGGGACTTACGTATGCGTTCGCTTCTGTGTGCGAGCTCACGGGGACAGGGGCGCTTTAAAAATTTTTTTTTTTTTTTTATTGTTAATTTTACTTAAAATTTTTTATTTTGACACTTTAAAAAAATATTTTTTTTTTTGATCACTTTTATTTCTATTACAAGGAATGTAAACATCCCTTGTAATAGGAATATGACACGATCAGTCCTCTTTACAGTGAGATATGGGGTCAATAAGACCCCACATCTCACCTCTAGGCTGGGAAGCCTAAAATAAAAAAAAAAAATAAAACGATCGCCGCTTCACAACCGAAGCGGCGCCGTTTTTTTGAATGCAGAGGCCGGGCGTGACGTCATAACATCGCGCCCGGCCTCCGAACGATCATAGAGACTCCGGCGACCATCTGGTCCGCCGGAAATCTCTATGGTGAACATCCGGCGCCAGCGGATCCGCTATCCGACTCACCGATCGCTGAGGTGAGTCGGTAGTAGCACCGGAGGGCGGCGGGAGGGGGGGGGGTGTCCCCTCCCGCCGCCCGTAAGAACGATCAAGCGGCGGAACAGCCGCTATGATCGTTCTTATGGTGTACGGAATCGCCGGCTGAAAATGCCGGTATCTGAATGATGTCTGTAGCCTCAGACATCATTCAGATATAAGCCCTGAAAGTGGAGGCCGTCATATGACGGCCTCCGGATGTCAAGTGGTTAAACGAAACAGTGTCTTCCAGAGGAAGCGTGACATGTTTCACTGCCCTCATTAAAGCCGCATCAATGAGGGGTGCCCCTTCCAGATGCTTTATCTCCTCACCTTTAAATGGGTACATTTTCACTATCTTGGAAATCAGCGAGTTCTTCCTCTCAACTTTACTCCATTCATCTGAAATAATTTCCCCAAGTTCACCCAGGAAGGGGAAGTTTGGGCGTTCTTTCTTGAGCTGCTTGAAGTACTTCCTCTGTTTAGAGGGTGTTTCTACTGGCTCCTCCCATCTCAATGCGTTTTTAACCGCTTTAACTAATTGAGGAACCAAGGAAAAATCAAATCCTGTACTGGAGTCTTCCACCTCCGCTTCGCCGTCGGAGGAACCACTTAAAGAGAGACTTCGACGAGAGGGATCTGGAACCTCAGGGTCGACCCTGTCAGGAACTGGTGGTGGAGCAGCAGGAGGGCTGGATGTACGGATGCGATCTGTCCTGTTCAGAGATTCTTGAACCACTCTTCTAACCAGAGATTCCACCTGTTGGTCTCCAGCTCCACGTTCCTTTACAGCTCGAGAATAGCATGACTCACAGAGAGATTTATCCTCTGGGACCTGAGCTTTACATCCCCAGCATGTTCTCTTATTAGAGCGGCTGGAATGGCGGTGAGAATGACGACTAGACGTGGACCGTCTGGAAGATGATCTAGGGCGTCTGGAACTTGACGTTGAATGACGATTTTTGTCATTAGCTTCACGTGCCGAAGAATGGTGTTCAGACCTAGAAGGGCTGAGGGAAAGAAAGAGTTAACATGCACCTAACCACTAACCCAAAACAAACAGGCAGAGGAAAATCAATTCCATCCTACCTGCAGAGTAAGGGTTGGCCACTAGGGGGCGGTGACACATCCAAGGCAAAAAAGGTTTCAAAACCACTGCAAGCAATCAATACAGCATATTTAGAAAAGAAACAGGTGGATGAGCAGGATAAGCATAGGCAAGTAGTGCAGCATAACCCCTTACCTTAAACAGCAGAGATATGCGCTCGGGGAAGCAGCTGCTGCAGCTTGTAAGGCAACCCAGAGAATAGCTGAATCTGATAGCTATTTAAATCTGCCGCCCCCCCGGATGATGTCATCGCGCATCAGCATGCCTACACTGTGCCCGAGGCCACCCCATAGACCTCGTGCGCATGCCCGACCGCCGCCATCTTGCCCGGGCTGCGCACGCGCAACCAAGCCTCGACCTGAATCGCGGCTCGCGCATGCACAGACGGGTTGAAAGGCGGTGAACTGGGACGCAGATGCGTTCCAGCCGCCATGGCCGGACAAACAAACACGAAACTAGGAGACGCAACAATACAAATACAAAAACAGCTGCCATGTACATGAAAAAGGAGCATTATACATTACCACCACGGCATTACTTCGATCCGGCCTGAGACTGGGAGCCATGTTGCTCATGCTGCACGACCAGGGCATTTCAATAAAGGGCCTCCCGCTAATAGCTGGGACGATTGGCCATGTTGCCGCTTGCCTGCCAATGGCTGGCTAGTAAGATCTTTAAGGCATCACAATAACTGCCCATGTCCACCCTGCTAATAGCCAAGGTAAATGGACTCCAGAAAAAAACACCGCCAGGACGCCTTCTTCACGTGCAAATCACCAGGACTGGACCGACAACATCCTAAGGTAAGACTACCTTGATCCTAGGAGGAGGACAAAAAAGGAACACAGTCTCTGTCTAGATGCAAAGATTTATGGGAGTGGGGTCCTATGAGGTATGAGAGGCAGGATTAACCCATACGTAGGCTGCCATGGAGTCTGTCAGGAAATAATCTTTTGTGCTATAGGCGGAGGCGCTGATGCTGCTTATTCTATCGCAGATTATATGCAATTGGAATTGAATTAATTCGATTGAGGTATCATTATTAAATGAGCATACATGTTGCAATCTTTCGATATCGGGAGGAGTGCAATGTGGTTATATGAGCTTAGCTCTAACTGATTTTAAACAAGGGTTGAAATTAAGGCCGATGCGCTATTGCGGGCGATCAATGTAATGTGTAATATATGTTCACAATGTTTAGTATGGGATATGTGCAAGCATACGTGCCTCCGCAACCAGAATAATATATAGTGTTATGTGACGTAGGATGGGTTGAGTTCCCATCCGTACATATACACCTTTGATGAGTTTTTCGAGTTAAGGATGTATTGTACCGTTTGACAGGCGATGGGTTAAATTCCCTCTCCCGTACATGTGTATATATTGGATGCGTTGTGCTGTGTGGCCACGCCCTCTGATGAAGTGATGACGAAATGCATTGGGGCGTGACCACGCAGCCAACCAGTCTGTCAATCAGCGGTCAACTCGACCTGAGTACTCCGCCGTGTGACTGATCCATCTGGCGGTGAGAGTTGTGACTGATCATGATAGGACTGTTTATGTTCAAACACTTTTATAATTCATTTTGCTTGTAAGTGCAACCTGTAAGGGGGATGGGTATTGATATAATAAAATTTTACCTTACAGAATTACGCTATGTATATGCATCTCTTTGTAGTGAGTGACATGTAGATGGAAAGACCGACTTTGCTGCTCCATGAACGGATGATTATACGGGCTTTTACCTATTGTTTATCTGGTGAGTTAACTACCATAGGGGTGATAACGCACAAGGTGTGGTGACGGTCAAACAATTAAGATATATACCGCATGGAACACATATGGATTCAATTTTATTTGTGGTTTTATGCAACTAAATTATGTGATCATATGGATGGACCAAATTCATGGACTATATAACAATTTGAATTTGAGCACTGCTAATGTTGGATTTTATTCAGCATATTTGTTCTGATTGTTAATTATATTATAGTAGCTGCTAGAAAAATATATCTCTTGGAATTTTTGACCATATGTGCTGGGAGTGGGTTGGTTTGCTTAATTCGGTATACTTACTTTTCCACAAATTTTCTTTGAATATATACTAGACTGACTGTATATATGTATCAAATACACTGCCACTAACTGAATAACCTGCCTGCTTAATCTAACTCAAGCTATCTCTCTGTTCATGCCAACAACACTACACTGGCTTCCTCAGCAGAGCATGCTGTGATTGGCCAAAGCAAGCAGGTCAGGTGCATGCTTTGGTCAATCATCATACAGCAATGCACTGCGATCTCACACTGCATTATGGGGCGTTCCACGGAGCTCAAATTTCCATGAACACCCCATAATGTTCGCTGTTCTGCGAACGAGCAAACATCTGATGTTCGAGTCGAACTTATGTTAAAAATTATCTCACAACATCTCCATATTTGTGAATAGTTTGTGTTTATTTTAAGTTTACTATTAACCACTTGCCAACCGCCTAACGCAGATATACTGTGGCAGAATGGCACGGGCAGGCAAAATAACGTACCCCAGTGCCCGAGGCAGTCGGCACCATTAGGGGAGCGATCCGTGCTGAGGGGGAGGACACTCATTTGTGGCCACCCCTCGCGATCGCTCCCAACGAATGAAAATCTTCCTCTGCTACTGTAATGTAAACAGCGGCAGAGGAAGTGATGTCATCTCGGTCTTTTCGTTCCGGCGCTGAGGAGAGAAGACATCCAAGTAAGTGCACCAACACTACACATTACAGTAGAACACTCTAGGCACACATTTCACCCCCCAGTCATCCCCCGATCACCCCCTGCACCCCCTGTCACAGTGAAACCAATAGCAATTTTTTTTTTCTGATTATTGCATTGGTGTCATTTGTAAAAGTTATAAGTGGTCGGGGAGTTAGTGTTAGGCTCCTTTAGGTCTGAGTACCACCCTAACCCCCCCTAATAAAGTTTTAACCCCTTGATCACCCCCGTCGCCAGTGTCACTAAGCGATAATTTTTTTGATCGCTGTATTAGTGTCACAGGTGACGCTAGTTAGAGAGGTAAGTATTTAGGTTCGCCGTCAGTGTTTTATAGCATCAGGGACCCCCATATACTACCTAATAAAAGGTTTTAACCCCCTGATTGCCCCCTAGTTAACCCTTTCACCAGTGATCACCGTATAACTATTACAGGTTGGTGGTTAGTTTATTTTTTATAGTGTCAGGGCACCCGCCATTTATTACCTAATAAAGGTTTAAACCCCTGATCACCCGGCGGTTGATACAAGTTAGGTTTTAGGGTCAGATAGGGTCTTCTTCACCCCAGGCAGCGTCAGGTTAGTGCCAGTACCGTAACACCCACGCACGCAGCATACACCTCCATTAGTGGTATAGTATCTGAACGGATCAATATCTAATCAGATCTATACTAGCGTCCCCAGCAGTTTAGGGTTCCCAAAAACGCAGTGTTAGTGGGATCAGCCCAGATACCTGCTAGCACCTGCATTTTGCCCCTCCGCCCGGCCCAGCCCACCCAATGCAGTATCGATCGATCACTGTCACTTACAAAACACTAAACACATAACTGCAGCGTTTGCAGAGTCAGGCCTGATCCCTGCGATCGCTAACAGTTTTTTGGTAGTGTTTGAATCAGTCACTAACAGTCAGGAGCTTTTTTACCTGTGAGTCTCACTACTGTACCACTAAATTTAGAGCCCAAAATGGCAAATCGAAGGTACAGTAGTGAAGAGGCCTGCACGTTTCTGAGCATGACAGATAGTGAAGAGGAAGTCACTCATCTGTCAGATTCAGGCTCAGAATACGATCCTGTAGATGACAGCGGCTCCATGACAGACAGCTCTGACGACGGAGTTGTGGTCCCTGCCAAGGTCAGGCGTACCCGACCTCAATCTTCTTCTGCTGTTGTTGAGGTGCAGGAACTGCAGGTCCCTCGTATGGAGCGGAGCAGAGCAGTACTAGCACCGCTTTTCCTTCTGGTGAACTGGCAAGCACCAGCAGCCTAGTACACCCCAGTCGTAGTCAAACCAGCATTGCAGTAACACTTGGTGACGTGGCGAGTCCCATAAGTGCAGTTCAAGCTGGTGAGGTGGCAAGCACAAGTAGTGTCCCACTGCCACCAAGAAGAAGACAAACACAGGCCCGTCGTGCCCATAGTGCCCTTCCTGCTGCATTCGCCAATCCTAATTGGGAACCCACCACTTCTGCAGCACCCATACTTCCCCTATTCACATCCCCAACCAAATGCAGTCGGCTACATGAGAGACATTTTCTTTATGTCCTCCCGAGTACCCCTACCCAACGAACCCCCCAAAAAAGATGTTGTGTCTGCAGAAAGCACGGATATAGGCATGACACCCCCTATTATTGTCCCTCCTGTCCTGCCAATCCTGGTCTTTGCATTGGTGAATGTTTTGAACACTACCATACACTAGTTGAGTATTAGCATAGGGTACAGCATTGCACAGACTAGGCACACTTTCACAGGGTCTCCCAAGATGCCATCACATTTTGAGAGACCCGAACCTGGAACCGGTTACAGTTATAAAAGTTACAGTTACAAAAAAAAGTGTAAAAAAATATATAAAATAAAAAAACATAAATAGTTGTTGTTTTATTGTTCTCTCTCTCTATTCTCTCTATTGTTCTGCTCTTTTTTACTGTATTCTATTCTGCAATGTTTTATTGTTATTATGTTTTATCACGTTTGCCTTTCAAGTATGCAATTTTTTATACTTTACTGTTTACTGTGTTTTATTGTTTACAATTTTTTCGTTTTCAGGTACGCCATTCAGCTGCAGCGCAGATTTATTTATCTTGACAGCAACAGCATTTGCTCCCACGATACATAAAGCTGTGACTCCAGTGCTGTCGGAGGTGATATACGCCGAAGCATGGGGGCAGCAGGGAGCAGGGGCGGAGGAGCGATTTGCTCCTAACTTTTGGGGCGGATGCCCCCATGCTTCGGCATATATAAATGGTGCATGTATGCCCATCATTAGAAGTGGGTGGATGAAGGGAGGTATTCTAATGTTGGGCATACCCACCGATCAATCTCTTTTTTTCGTTCAGCCCACAGGCTGCATAAAAAAAAAGAGTACAATATATGCCCAACAAGGACCAGCAACGTACTGGTATGTTGCTGGACTTTGAGTGGTTATACCAGAAGGATGCCTGCAGGTTTAGGTATCATCTTGGTATCATTCTTTTCAGCCAGCAGTCGGCTTTCATGTAAAAGCAATCCTAGTGGCTAATTAGCCTCTTGAATACTTTTACAAGCAGTGGGAGGAAATGTCCCCCCCACCGTCTTCCATGTTTTTCTGTGGCTCTCCTGTCCCAACAGGGAACCTGAGAATGCAGCTGGTGATTCGGCCAGTTGACCATAGAGCTGATCAGAGAACCAGAATGGCTCCAATCATCTCTATGGCCTAAGAAACCGGAAGCTACGAGCATTTCATGACTTAGATTTCGGCGGATGTAAACAGCGCCATTGGGAAATTGGGAATGCATTTTATCACACTGATCTTGGTGTGGTCAGATGCTTTGAGGGCAGAGGGGAGATCTAGGGTCTAATAGACCCCAATTTAAAAAAAAAGAGTACCCGTCACTACCTATTGCTATCATAGGGGATATTTACATTCCCTGACATAACAATAAAAATGATAAAAAAATGATAAAAAAAAAAATGAAAGGAACTGTTTAAAAATAAGATAAAAAAGCAAAAAAAAAAAAAAAAAAAGCACCCCCTGTCCCCCCCTGCTCTCGCGCAAAGGTGAATGCAAGCGTTGGTCTGGCGTCAAATGTAAACAGCAATTGCACCATGCATGTGAGGTATCACCACGAAGGTCAGATCGAGGGAAGTAATTTTAGCAGTAGACCTCCTCTGTAAATCTAAAGTGGTAACCTGTAAAGGCTTTTAAAGGCTTTTAAAAATGTATGTAGTTTGTCGCCACTGCACGTTTGTGTGCAATTTTAAAGCATGTCGTGTTTGGTATCCATGTACTCGGCCTAAGATCATCTTTTTTATTTCATGAAACATTTGGGCAATATAGTGTGTTTTAGTGCATTAAAATTAAAAAAAGTGTTTTTTTTCCCCAAAAAATGCGTTTGAAAAATCGCTGCGCAAATACTGTGTGAAAAAAAAAATGGAACACCCACCATTTTAATCTGTAGGGCCTTTGCTTTAAAAAAATATATAATGTTTGGGGGTTCAAAGTAATTTTAAAACAAATAGTATCAGAAAGGGCTTTGTCTTCAAGTGGTTAGAAGAGTGGGTGATGTGTGACATAAGCTTCTAAATGTTGTGCATGAAATGCCAGGACAGTTCAACCCCCCCAAATGACCCCATTTTGGAAAGTAGACACCCCAAGCTATTTGCTGAGAGGCATGTCGAGTCCATGGAATATTTTATATTGTGACACAAGTTGCGGGAAAAAGACAAATTTTTGTTGTCACTAAATGATATATTGCTCAAACATGCCATGGGCATATGTGGAATTACACCCCAAAATACATTCTGTTGCTTCTCCTGAGTATGTGGATACCACATGTGTGAGACTTTTTGGGAGCCTAGCCGCGTACGGGACCCCAAAAACCAAGCACCGCCTTCAGGCTTTCTAAGGGTGTAAATTTTTGATTTCACTCCTCACTGCCAATCACAGTTTCGGAGGCCATGGAATGCCCAGAAAGGCACAAACCCCCCACAAAAGACCCCATTTTGGAAAGTAGACACCACAAGCTATTTGCTGAGAGGTATATTTGCTGAGAGGTATGGTGAGTATTTTGCAGACCTCGCTTTTTGTCACAAAGTTTTGAAAATCGAAAAAAGAAAAAAAAATACATTTTTCTTTTCTTTCTTCATTTTCAAAAACAAATGAGAGCTGCAAAATACTCACCATACCTCTCAGCAAATAGCTTGGGGTGTCTACTTTCCAAAATGGGGTGATTTGGGGGGGTTTTGTGGCCTTCGAAACTGTACTAGGTAGAGAGGTGTGAAATCAAAAATTTACGCCCTTAGAAATCCTGAAGGCGGTGATTGGTTTTCGGGGCCCCGTACGCAGTTAGGCTCCCGAAAAGTCCCACACATGTGGTATCCCCGTACTCAGGAGAATCAGCAGAATGTATTTTGGGGGTGCAATTCCACATATGCCCATGGCCTGTGTGAGCAATATATCATTTAGTGACAACTTTTTGTAATTTTTTTTTTTTTGCCATTATTCAATCACTTGGGACAAAAAAATGAATATTCAATGGGCTCAACATGCCTCTCAGAAATTTCCTTGGGGTGTTTACTTTCCAAAATAAGGTCATTTGGGGGGCTTTTGTACTGCCCTGCCATTTTATCACCTCAAGAAATGAGATAGGCCGTCATAAACTAAAAGCTGTGTAAATTCCAGAAAATGTACCCTAGTTTGTAGACGCTATAACTTTTGCGCAAACCAATAAATATACGCTTGACATTTTTTTTACCAAAGACATGTGGCTGAATACATTTTGGACTAAATGTATGACTAAAATTGAGTTTATTGGATTTTTTTTATAACAAAAAGTAGAAAATATAATTTTTTTTCAAAATGTTCGGTCTTTTTCTGTTTATAGAGCAAGTAATAAAAACTGCAGAGGTGATCAAATACCATCAAAAGAAAGCTCTATTTATCGGAACAAAAGGACGCAAGTTTCGCTTGGGTACAGCATTGCATGACCGCGCAATTAGCAGTTAAAGCGACGCAGTGCCAAATTGTAAAAAGTGCTCTGGTCAGGAAGGGGGTAAAACCTTCCGGGCTGAAGTGGTTAATTACACTGCTCAAATATGTAGTGGTGATTTTTTGTGTCAATAAATTGCAGCGTTTTATAATATATATAACTGAGTCCCGATTTGTCTTATAATAATCAAAAATATATTTTTGCTTGTCATTACTTATACCAATTGACATCAGAAATTATTGTTTTACCAGAGCACAAGGAACTATTGCTTACATGTAAATTAGGCTCCCTCGTGATTCTTTTCCATTATGCTCAAGCTTAATCAATTTTGAATAAGCTAGGAATACATAAATAATGGGAAGATGTAATTTTCCATTGGTAGTTTTAGATTTTACTAATATTTTCTTGTTAATAAACTTCTAAATGGGAGCAAGTGTCTGGACAGACCTACAAAATAATTATTTTTAATATTATTATACAGGATTTATATAGCGCCAACAGTTTACGCAGTGCTTTACAATATAAAAGGGAGACAATACAGTTATAATACAATAAAATACAAGAGGATTAAGAGGTCCCTGCTCAGAAGAGCTTACAATCTAATAGGGTGGGGCAGGTGGTACAAAAGTTTGTAACTGTGGGGAATGAGCTGTTGGAAGTGGTAGGAGATTAGTTGGAGACGTGATAGGCTTTCCTGAAGAGATGAGTTTTCAGGGATCGCCTAAAGGTAGCAAGAGTAGGGGATAGCCGGATAGATGGAGATAGCGAGTTCCAGAGGATGGGAGAGGCACTGGAGAAATCCTGGAGATGAGCATGGGAGGAGGAGATGAGAGAGCTTGAAAGCAGGAGGTCTCGAGAAGAGCGCAGAGGTCGATTTTGGCTGATATTTGGAGACAAGATTGGTAATGTAGCTCGGGGCAGAGTTGTGAATGGCTTTGTATGTTGTGGTTAGTATTTTGAATTTAATTTGCTGGGTGATTGGGAGCCAGTGTAGGGATTGGAGTAGAGGGTTGGTAGACACTGAGCAGTTGGTAAGGTGGATAAATCTGGCAACAGCATTCATGATAGACTGAAGAGGGGATAGCCTATGGAGAGGTAGGCCAATGAGAATGGAGTTGCAATAGTCAAGGCAAGAGAAAACAAGGGAGTGAATGAGGAGCTTGGTGGTTTCATTTGTTAAAAAGGTGTGAATTTTAGAGATGTTACAGAGGTGAATTCTACTAACTTTTGACAACGATTGGATTTGAGGCTGAAATGACAAGTCAGAGTCTAGGATTACACCTATTACCCTGGCATGAGGGGAGGGACTGATGGTTGCATTGTTGATTTTGATGGAAAAGTCATGAAGGGGGGCACGGGCGGGGGGGGAATATTAATAGCTCAGTTTTAGAGAGATTTAGTTTAAGGAAGTGGTGCAACATCCATGCTGATAGGTCAGTTAGTAAGTTAGTAATGCGAGAGGAGACTGAAGGAGTGAGGTGAGGAGTAGACAGATAGATTTGGGTGTCATCAGCGTATAAGTGGTATTGGAAGCCGTGGGCGGTTATTAAGTGACCAAGGGAGGAGGTGCAGATAGGGAAGAGAAGGGGTCCAAGAACAGAGCCTTGGGGGACCCCCACAGAAAGGGGCAATGGAGAGGAGGAGACAGAGTTGTAGGTGACACTGAAGGAGCGCTGTGATAAATAGGCAGAGAACCAGGATAGAGCAGAATCTCAGAGGCCAAGGGAATGTAGTTTATTGAGAAGGAGCGGGTGATCAACAGTAACAAAGGGCGCAGAGAGGTCAAGTAGTAGGAGTATGGAGTACTGCCTGTTGGTTTTAGCAGTTAGTAAATCATTAGTGAGTTTTAGCAAGGCAGTTTCCATGGGGTGCTGCGAGCGAAAGCCAGACTGTAAGGGGTCAAGAAGGTTATTTTCACTGAGGTAGGAGCTAAGACGGTTGTAGACTAAGTGTTCTAGAAGTTTAGAGGTGAATGGGAGCAATGAGATGGGTCTTAAGTTGTTCAGGTTGGTAGGGTCCAGTGAGGGCTTTTTAAGAATGGGAGTGATCTGCGCATGTTTTAGAGGGGAGGGGAAGATGCCACTAGAGAGGGAGAGATTGAAGATGTGGGTGAGGGAGCATAGGATAGAAGAGGAGGGTGACCGTAGTAGTTGTGAGGGAACAGGATCCAAGGGACAATTGGTTAGGTGGGCATCCGAGAAAAGTTTTGTAACCTCTTCAGTAGTAGCCAAATCAAAAGAGGAGAGTGTTGAATGTGCTGCTAGGCAAGGTATGTTGGGTGGGGAAGACATACGCACAGTGGAGGTGTCCTCACAAATTGCATCGATCTTGTCTTTGAAGTGATTGGCAATCTTTTGGGCAGTGAGTGAGTTAGTGGGTAGAGGGGGTGGGGGACGAAGCAGAGAGTTAAAGGTTGAGAAGAGCCGATGGGGACTGGATGACAAGGAATTAATAAGAGAGACAAAGTAGGCTTGTTTGGCAGCATGGAGGCATGAATTGCATTTTAGAAGGGCAGATTTATATAGGGTGAAGTCTTGCAGGCATTTGGTTTTACACCACAGTCGTTCAAGAGCACGCCAATGTCTCTTGAGATTTCTAGTGCTGTCAGTTTGCCAGGGTTGTAACGGTCGGGGCCTGATTCTGCTTGTGGTTAGAGGAGCAAGTGCATCTAGTGATAATGAGAGTGAACTGTTGTAGACAGAGGTGGCAAGGTCAGGACAGGACAGGGGAGAGATTATGTCATATAGGTGGTCAGTAGCAGAATAGAGAAGAGAAGGGATAAAGTGGCGAAGGTTTCTACAAGTAATTGTTTGCTGCTTGGAGGGATGGGTGGTTGGAGGTAGGGATACAGTGAAAGTAATGAGGTTGAGATCAGAGAGAGGAAAGGGGGTGTTGGTGAAGTTGCCAGGGTTGCAGAGATGGGAGAATACAAGGTCAAGGGTATTACCATTGGAGTGAGTGGAAGTATGTGTCCATTGGGTTAGGTCAAAAGATGAGGTTAAGTCGAGAAGTTTAGCTGTAGTTGGGCTGTTAACATTGACAGGAATGTTGAAGTCACCAAGAATAATGGTGGGTATTTCAGAGGAGAGAAAGTAGGGTAGCCAGGCAGCAAAGTCATCAAGAAAGCGCAATACTGGTCCTGGAGGCCGATAAATTGCTGCAATCCTCAGAGAAATGGGAGAAAACAGACGAATACAGTGCATCTCGAAAGAAGAGAGGGATAGAGAGGGATAGAGAGGGAGGGACAGGAAGGACTTGGAAGGTGCTTTGTGGGGATAGAAGGAAGCCAACTCCACCTCCTTTCTGTCTGTTGGGTCTGGGGGAGTGAGTCTAATGGAGACCACCATGGGAGAGGGCAGCAGGAGAAGCTGAGTCAAAATTATGAAGCCAGGTTTCTGTTATGGCGAGTATGTTAAAACCTTGAGAGATGAAGAGGTCATGTACAGATGTTAGCTTGTTACAGATGGAGCGGGCGTTCCAAAGGGCGCATGAGATTGGTGGGCTGCTTTGAGGAAGCAGGGGGATAGAAATTAAACTGAGTGGATTGCGGTGGTTGCCAGAGGGGGAGGGGTAGAGATGTACAGATGGATAGGAGACAATTACCAAAAATGTTACAGCAAAGTCAGTTCAGTAGAGATGTACAGATGGATAGGAGACAATTACCAAAATATTTAACAGCAAAGTCAGTTCAGTAGAGATGTACAGATGGATAGGAGACAATTACCTGTAAAAGAGCAGAGAAGACATGATCAGAATTGATAACTGCGTCAGTGAAACTGCGCATCACTCATGATAGAGCCACTCAGCACAGAGCCATGATGTCTGCACCTTGCCCCTGTCTGCGCCACCCCATAAGCTGCTTTAAATTTATAGGGAGACTTAGCAGGGATGCATTTCTCAGTTGGTCATTATTGGGTCTGATGTGAGACACCTGAATATGGGGAGGAGATGGCCAGTACCAGACCAGCTACAAGCCACATGGAGTTGAGAATCAATCACCAGTAATATTGCTATTTCAGTGTGTTTTTTATAGAGCTAGCATTAAATATAGAAGTTTAAAGATATGGCAGCAGGAGACAATTACCAAAAATGTTACAGTAAAGTCAGTTCAGTAGAGATGTACAGATGGATAGGAGACAATTACCAAAAATGTTACAACAAAGTCAGTTCAGTAGAGATGTACAGATGGATAGGAGACAATTACCAAAAATGTTACAGCAAAGTCAGTTCAGTAGAGATGTACAGATGGATAGGAGACAATTACCTGTAAAAGAGCAGAGAAGATATGATCAGAATTGATAACTGCGTCGGTGAAACTGCGCATCACTCGTGACAGAGCCACTCAGGACAGAGCCATGATGTCTGCGCCTTGCCCCTCCAAAATGTTGAAATAGCAATATGTGTAAAGTGAGTCTGTATTATTTAACCCAAATTTGCAGTATTCAAATTTGATCCACATTTTTAAATTCAAATCAAATGTCATGGTGGTTGAAATTTTCACTGACCCACAGGTGTTGCTTTACTAAAACTGGAGTGCAAAACCTAGTGGAGCTTCTAATTTTAGCTTGTTCAATTAAGCTTTGACAAAAAAAAAACTGGAAGCTAATTGGTTTCTATGCAGAGCTACACCAGATTTTGTACTCTCCAGATGTAGTAAATTAACCCCATAATGTCTTGCACGCAGGAATGTAAAGGAAAATAACTGTTCCATGCAGTATTCTTATCATGTATATAAAGCATTTCCTGTTTGTGGCTTCAGGTGTATACTTGTTAACACGCACATGAGTTGCATTAAGTTAAGCTCTTAAATTATAATTGTTAGTCAGCTTCAAGGGGAACTGTAAAGGCCATGCCTTCATTCATAATATTGGGAAAATGTACATACAACAAAAAATAAATACACTCAAAATAACCTAAGTAATATTAAACAGTGGCTGTTGGGGCTTTCCATGATATTTTGGTAACAATAAGGCCTCAGTCAGATGGACGCTGCCACCCATACATCATGCATGAGGTAACTGTTTTCACACCTGCATGCATGTAGGCAGCCTATATAAGTGGATGCAGAAGCAAAATCTGACAGGTGTGCTGAATTAGGCAGACAGTGTGCATTCAGGGCCACACACCCACTCCTGCACACCTCTCAAATTTTGACATGTAGCTGTGTCTGTGCAGCCGCTTTGTCTGCATCCAATCCTGGCTGCCTGCACTAATGGGGGTGGAAAACTGTCACACAGTACAGGTGCCACAGCCTATCTGAATGAAATCTAATTGTTACCAAAATGGCATGGGAAATCCCACCAGCTTGCTGAATATTATTTAATTTGCTTTAGGTATTTTTTTTGGTTGTTTGTTAATTATCCCAAAGTTATGAATGAAAATAGAGCCATTAAAGTTCCCTGTGATGATGACTTACATTACAATGAAGTCTTAAGAACTAAACATAACGCAAAGCATTTGCATTCAAGCACCTGCACGGCTGTCAAATTATGACATTCACTCAACCACCAAATCTGAATCCACATCCATTGGCTGTCTACACACAGCTCAGGACAGATGCAGTCCCAAAAATCAGTACAGGTGCCAGAGTCCATTTAAATGAGCCTCTCCAAAAGGCCAAAGGTAGACCTAGGAAAAGGTCTCTAATTGCCTTCAATGCAATTCAAGGACAAAATTCAAATTTGGCATTTTGAATTTGGGTTGAAATCTAATTCGCCAAAGCATCCAGAAAGCCCCTGAGCTTCCTGTGTAAATACCAACTATGTCAAAGGCATGTCTAGCTTCTTAAGCATCCAGACTTCTCCCCCCCCCAATCCAGATTGGTTTATTATACAAGAACTCAACAAGGAGTTTTGCGCTACCCTTTGTATGCCTTGATATTGATTAGCGAAGCAAATACAAGAGCATATAGTACATTTAAATCTGCAGCCAGTTGCACAGATGGTATAAACCAGAACAAATAATAGACAGTAATAGGAGATCACTTTTTTATCTGAAATAAATATAAAAAATGGTATATGATGTTTTGGAGGAACCATTACCCTTTTGTCAACATACCTGCCTGTTTGGTCAGTGAGGTCATCTGTCACAAAAATGGGCCATTAGTAGTGCTTAAAGGGTGGGGAGTAGTGGAGCCAAACACTTTTTTTCTATGAAAAGATATTATTTGTATATTTGAGTGCTTTGGACTTCAGAACTACCGGGGAATTCTAGAAACCAATGGAACCTATTTACATTTACAGTACAGTTAAAATAACATTTCTCTTACACTACCATTTTAGGTTGATATTTTTTTTTACTGCAGATACATGTTATTTCTTCTGTATAGAAAAAGATAGAGACATACATATGAATACATATCAGTGCTAAATCAACTGAAAAATATTTCCTGCTCTAGCTAGAGTGTGATACATTCTGCAAGACGTTTGTTGTAAATGTGATGTTGTTATGGTAATTAATCAGCATAGATGTGGAGTACACTATCTGACATACTAATATAGGTGACCTGAGATACCTTAAAATTTACACATACAAATTTGCTTTTTAGGTTACTGTTACATTACAAAAACAAAATGAATACTTAGAAAATCATATCACACATCTTTAATTCATATAGCAAATAATACACGTATGGTTATTAACACAGATAAATGTAACTGGAAAGATATAGAACAATGAGCAACAAATTTTACATGCAACAACTATGTGCCTCCCTAACACAAGATAAAATGAGACTCAAATATATGTGTTAGCTTAGTGTGTGAAAAATGAAGGTCAATTTTCTTGATTCGCGTTATGGAAAAGAAATGTTCTCGCAAATCATAGCGAAGAATAGACCTTTTTTTTTAATCTTAAAGACAATCATAATGCAGCCAATTTAGTCAATTTTGATTACTTCTACTGATAACCGTATATTCTTTTATTCAGCTTTGCTTCAAAGCTTGTTGTTCGTGGTAATCTTTATAAATAAAATGTGCTCTGCTGGAGTCAGTTTGGATCTTGAAAATCTCATTAAATATCACAAATGATATTTTGTAAACTTAAACATGTATGCATTTAATTTAAAAATCCTGCTAGATCTTGACATATATTTGTGAAATCCATTACATAAGGATGTTTCAACAGTCTATATATGCAGTCATAATTTTAGTGCTGGTTCACACCAGCACGGCTTCAAAGTTGCGCAACTTCTGCGCGACTTAATCGCAGCTTGGATACAACTTCTTAAACAGAAGCCAATGCAAGTCATTTTGAAATTGCCCCAAAGTAGTGCAGGAACCTTTTTCTAAGTCAGAGTGTCTTGAGTCCGACACCGATTAGAATGATTCAATTGCCGTTAATGGGGTGCGACTTGTTATGCGGCAGTGTGAACCGGGGCTTAATGTGTCATTAGATATTAGTGAAATGCAGTGCAGTTGTATTTGCTTTTAGTATAATGTGGCAACCTTCTTGTATGGGATGGTGTGTGTGTTTTGAAAAACGAAGACTAATCATTTTCTATCAATATGTAAATGCTGATTCTTTTTTCATGAATTAACCCTCCACATTATCTTTAGCAGTTGGTTGTATACACACTCCTTCCTCCTCTCCACAGTTTGTATGTTGCTACTTCTCACTGGTCATTTCATGTGTCCTCCCACACATGGCGAGGACAAAACTTTACTGATTTTTTTGGCTCTGGTAGGGTCTGCCTTGGTGTGTACTTTATGGCTTTGTGCATAGAGAGTATGAGCAGATCAGTGAGTGGGAAGAAACCAGGACCATACATTTACAGAGGTTGGTTTATTTAGTTTATGCCTATCCTCCTTCAAATACATGACAACAATTATTTGTATATATTTTTTTACACCCCCATAAATCATGGTGTATAGTGTAGCACTTTTCCCAGTTTGCTATATTTTAGGCAAAATAGGGTGTGGAAAGAAAGTGGAGGTAAATAGGTCCTCTAATTTGTGTCAGTGCCAGTAATAGTAGCCCATCCCCAGTGCTGGTGGTTAGGGACAAACTGTAATAAACCCCGCCAGCATGGGTAGTCAGTGGCAAGCTGTAATAATAAACCCATCAGCTTTGATGGTCTGTGGCAGGATGTAATATGAAACCCCATCACATTGGTGGTCAGTGGTAGAACAGCCCCCCGCCCCCCTAGCACTGGCTTAATAAACCTTCCCTGGCATGGTTGGAACACACAGGGTGCTTGGCACCTCACTGTTACTCTGCAAAGCCAGCACCCCCTAGGTGATAGTGCCCCGTGGAAACTGCCCCCAGCCCTTCCTTAGGTATGTCAATGTACTTAAGTACCTCTTTTACCATTCAAGTGGAGATTATTGTCAAAAAATTCAGAAAATACCTATATTCTTCAATTGGGTGTTCACATTAATCTAGGAAATACACTCTCCTTCTCCTCTGGGTCAGCTCTCTATTTTCTTCCATCATTCCCTTGTCTAGCCACTTTCTAGTCTCTGCTTTCTTGCTCTCCTGTGCTCATTTCCTTGCCTACACTCTCCTCTGGGCTCCCTCTCTGGTATCCACTAAGGATGGATTGATGGTTCAGTCCAAATCTAGGTTTATATTTTTCCCATTCTTTGCCCTGTTCGGCAGGAGTTGAGTATCAAATATAGAAGCCGTATTTTTACCGCTTCTATATATAAAAGCTTCCCACTGTCAATGGTTCCTAAAGAAGCAGTGGATGCTGGATCCTGCTGTATCCTTAGCAACTGCTGCAGTCTCCAGCACATTGCATAACATGGCTGGGAATCCCTAGCCCGGGAGCAAACGGGGTGGCATAGAAGTGACATCACTGCCCATATGGCCATATTAGATCAATAATGTCACTACTTTCCCCGCCCCCTCCCTTATATAGCTAATGACAGCTCAGGGAGCTGTCATTCTGTAAGCAGTACCACTGGGATCAGTCATGTGCACTGGGTTTATTGAGTTTTTATATGGCGAGCCGCGGGTGGTGAGCATCATGATTGACAATGGATATTTTTTTTTACTAAAAAATTTGTCAGAGATTGGGTGTTTTTATTTCCAGGTTACCTTTTTTTAAATAAGTGGGGGTACTATGTACTCCTTACCCATTTACAAGGGGAAGCAGTATCTGGGGTTCCCGCATTTGTAAAGAGGTTTTTCAGATTCCAGAAAGACCCTTGCCCTCAGACTCCAAAAACAACCGAGCCAGGATTGTAGGCAAGAGACCCTTGTCCTAATCAATGTGGGACCCAATCAGTGTTATTAACCATCAATATTTTTTTCTGCAGCCAGTAAAAAATTAGCACTTTTCTCCTGCCAGTAAATGCCAGTGACAGGAAAAGGTTACTAGTAAAAAATATGGCTGTGGCTCCTGGCTCAGAACTGCGCCTGTTCTTGTCTTGAGCCGGCCGAGACCATCCGAGTGCCTGCCACAGTGTGTTCGGGTGGCACCGGCGAGGGGTCTGGTGGAGGTGGAGCCTGAGCTTGTAGTTTGATCTCATGCTGCAAGGGAGCCAAGCAAAGCAGAGCTGCCAGACATCTGCGGGATGAGAGCAAGGCAAGCCGGGAGCAGGACTGTCAGTGCTGTTTAGGCTGGGGTGGACTGAAGGGACCACCTGGCTTGGAGAGAGACTGTCACTGTGACTCAGGGGGGGAAATATGTCATATCAGTGAGGTGTCATCATCATCTGTGCTGCTGCACACTGTTGTCACTGTCACTGTGAGAGTCAATTTCATGTGTGTGTGCCTGCCTTTCTAATTTCTTGCCCTCCTGAGTCGTGTCCATGAGCTACTTACTGTATGGAAAATAAAATAAGAAATATGTTTTTTGCCTTAATATCTATATTAAATCACGTTGCTAATTGCAGATTGTACATGTTTGTAGCCTAACCACTGAAAACAGCAATAAAAACTAATTTTGTAGCTTTTGGATATGCCAGTAAATTTTGGGTGTTGTGTCAGTAAATTTCAATCTCGTAGGTTGGTAACACTGGACCCAATGCTTTTCCAGTGGGCTAACCCTGGCAGGGCACCCCATCCCAAGTTGAAGGCATATGAACTGATCTGGTTCAGTAACTTTTTTTGGGCCTATTGGTATGCATTGCATTGTGGGCTATTGGTATGCATTTTGGAGGGAAATCAATTACAATACACAATTGTTATTCATTGATGTTGTAGGATGTGCTACAGTAAAATTGGCATTTATAAAGAAAAGAGTTATTTTAGTATTAGTATTTTATTAGTATATGACAGGGATATGCAATTAGCGGACCTCCAGCTGTTGCAAAACTACAAGTCCCATCATGCCTCTGCCTCTGGGTGTCATGCTTGTGGCTGTCAGAGTCTTGCTATGCCTCATGGGAATTGTAGTTCTGCAACAGCTGGAGGTCTGCTAATTGCATATCCCTGGTATATGACATCCAAAGTTTGCCAAATCCTGCTTAAACCAAAAACAGAGCAGTATCCACCATAGAGAAGTTACTCCTTCTCCATATCCTCTTTCTGACCCATTATCCTGCTCTTTTTGCCTCTGTGACCATCCTCACGTACTCTGATTTTCACCCTTATGCCCTGTACACACGGTCGGATTTTCCGACGGAAAAAGTGCGATCGGATTGTGTTGTCGGAAATTCCGATCGTGTGTGGGCTCCATCGGACTTTTTTCGTCAGAATTTCTGACACACAAACTTTGAGAGCAGGCTATAAAATTTTCCGACAACAAAATCCGATCCGTTAAATTCCAATCGTGTGTACACAAATCCAACACACAATGTGCCACGCATGCTCAGAATAAATTAAGAGATGAAAGCTATTGGCTACTGCCCTGTTTATAGCCCCGACGTACGTGTTTTACGTCACCGCGTTCAGAAGATCGGATTTTCCGACAACTTTGTGTGACCGTGTGTATGCAAGACAAGTTTGAGCCAACATCCATCAGAAAAAATCCATGGATTTTGTTGTCTGAATGTCCGATCAATGTCCGATCGTGTGTACAGGCATTACTGTGTCAGATATCTGTTGTACAGCTTTCCAGCCTTTGCTCTCCTCCTCTGTTCTGGTTTTCTTACCTCTGATCTCAGCCCTTCACTTTTATGTGCTGAAGATTTATTTGACTTGAGAGTCAATAGATAGTAATGTTAGGGAGGGTTCTACAAGCATCTAATCAATAGGTATGAGTGGAACTGTCCTGGTTTTGGTTTAGGCATTGTTAGGTAAACTCCAAAGAAATTCAGATGTTGAATCCCGGATTTTGATGCTCGGTATAAGACCTCTGTGAGTGGCCCAGATACCACGTGATCGCTATGCTATCACTTGTCACGTAGTAAATGTCATAAAATGGAGAAAATGGTGAAAAGAACTGCGCTAAAAACCAAGTGCGAATCAAATAATGTGAAAAGCAGCAATCCCCACAAAAACATCAATTGTGGAAAAGCATAAGAAAAATAAGGGGTTGCGCTAATACTAATAAAACATAATGAATAATTTACAATGAAGAAAAATTCATATAATGATCATAAATGAAAATAAATCAATGTGCAAAAACGTTTGGTGATAATGAAAAAAAAAGTCCCATTAAATAAACATCAATTAAGTGTCGTGAAAAATCCAAATCACCAACAATATACAAAAAAAGTCCAAGTGATAATAATGAAGTTCTGTGACAGCAAAGAAGGGTCCACCACCAGAAATGGAAGGGGTTACTCCTTACCAGAAGGCCATGACCCCCCACCACAGAGGATCACAGCAAGCAGGAATCTTTAAAAGCCAAAAATGGGAACTGCCAGCGGTGTCCACCAGAGGTCATCTCATCATCAGCAACTCCAACGGACCCGGGACATAGATACTACGTGTTCAGCTTTCAGTTCCCGCTGTATCTTCTCCTTCAGAGCCTCAACGCTCACCGTTCCTTCCCCAGCCATGGACTTTTTTTGTATATTGTTGGTGATTTGGATTTTTCACGACACTTAATTGATGTTTATTTAATGGGACTTTTTTTTCATTATCACCAAACGTTTTTGCACATTGATTTATTTTCATTTATGATCATTATATGAATTTTTCTTCATTGTAAATTATTCATTATGTTTTATTAGTATTAGCGCAACCCCTTATTTTTCTTTTGTCATAAAATGGAACCCATTTATGACATCATTGCTTACTACTGTGTGTCATCTGTGTGTCATCTGTGATTGATCATCAGTGATCACATGGTACCTGGGCCAATCACAGCATCCTGTATCATGTGATAGCTGTGGCCAATCACAGCATCACAATAGTAAACAATGAGTCATAAATTAAAGCAATTCACAACAGTTCAAATGATCATCACTGTAACAAGCAGTCACAGTGCAAAAAAAAAATCCATGGTCACTTCCCAGAGTAGTATAGCCGCACTATGACAGTATGTAAAAAAATGTGAAAAAATGGACAAGGAAGTAAAAAAAAGTAATGGTGACGCTGTACTGCACTGGTGACATGATGCAAGTGAAGGAGAAAAATATTTTTTTTTCCAAATTTACAGTCTTTTTTTGTTTGTTTAGGAAAAAATAAAAAAACCCAGTGGTGATTAAATACCACCAAAACAAAGATCTATTTGTGTGAAAAAAATTATACAAATTTCATATGGGTACAGTGTTGCATGACCGCTCAATTGTCATTCACAGTGTGACAGTGCTGAGGGGGTAAAAATGCCCAACAGACAAGTGGTTATAGTGAAAAATTAAAAATACCCCATTCCGTTAGTAAACATGCCTTGGGGAATGGGGGGGGGGGCTTAATTCTGCTCCTGACTGTGAAGGAGGTCATCTCTGTGATGTGCAGAAAGTGCTGCTGCAAAATACTTACTAGACCTTTTGAGGGTCATGCACAAAACGTTACAAAACGCACAAGGTCATTCAGGAGAGTCTCATATAGAATTTAAGGGGGGTCATCATGCAAAAGAAAACCAGGTGTAAAGTCCTCCTAAAAATCCATACAAGATGGTTAATTTAAGCATGAAGCCTGAGTGGCCAGGAAAGAAGGGGCAAGTGTGCACTGCCTCTCCTAAATCATACTAGACCACATTCCCTCAACATATGGGGTAACTTGTACCTACGTAATGAGGACAAGAGCCACTTCCCCACAACCTGGCCAGTGGTTGTGGGGATCTGCAGTTGGCAGGCTTATCGGAATATGAAAGCCCCCTTTAATAAGAACTTAGAAATAAAGACACTCAAACATATAACAAATCCTTCATTAAAAAATAAATAAAAATCCCCCCCAATAATAACTTGTAAATACATAGTCAATCACCATCCCACTGACTCACCAAATAAGAAACCCTTATGGCCCGTCACATGACCAATACTGATGGTACCCTTAGCCAAATAACAACTCCCTATGCTGTTATAAGCTATATAAGGAAAGTGGAGGAGATAGTAGTGACATTATTGCTCAAATATAGCACATTTGGACAATAATTTCACTGCTGTTCCTGCCCCTTTGCTTACTGTACTAGACATGTGCATGATGAAAAAAATGTGTTTAGTTTTGTTTCGATTCGTTAATCTAGTTATTTAGTTTCGTTAAATTTGGTTGATTTGTTCAATTTGTATTCGGATTCGTATTTGGAATTCGTATTAAGAATTTGTTTATGTCTTTTATGAATTTTCTTCAAATTCACCGTTTTTTTTTTCGATTTGAAACATTCGAATCGATACATTTTGAATCCGTCAAATCGAAAACTTCGGATTTTTTTTTTAATTTTTTCGATTCAAATGTGGCAAAATGAACAAACAAAAGAAAAATCTTCAACAAATGATTACAATGGCTCTTTAATTGACATTTGGCTTAACAAAAACAGCATTATTTCAAAATGGTACTCTAATAGCACACACTGGGGTTGATTTACTAAGAAACACGGGAATTAATGGTCATTCTACATTTAGTTACTCCCATTTAAGCCAACTAAGACTTCAACTAGGACAGTAATCTTCAAACTACGACCCTCCAACTGTTGCGGAACTACACATCCCACGAGACATTGTAAAACTCTGACATTTACAGACATGACTAGGCATGATGAGAATTGTATTTCCTGAACAACTGGAGGGCCGTAGTTTAAAGACCCCTGAACTAGGTGAACATGTGAATGAAAAAGCAGGCTATTACCCGCGAACATGCCTTTGTAAATACCAAATCGGCAAATCCGTGAATTTACAAGTGGCGATTACAAACGAGTGTACAATATGGAACTGCACTGCAGCCATGATCATATGTATGTGAATAAAACATTTTTATGTGAGATGTGCTCTACCTCATGAGCATCTATTTATGTATATACCAATTATTGTTTCTAGTTTGTCTCCTTATTTCGCTAACAAATGCAGTTATGAATGAGTGTTACAGAGTAATGTTGTCTGCTATTCTGTAAAGTTACATGTCTTGAACAGGGATGAGCCGAACACCCCCCCCCCCGGTTCGGTTCGCACCAGAACCTGCGAACGGAACGAAAATTTGCACCAACGTTAGAACCCCATTGACGTCTATGGGACTCAAACGTTCGAAATCAAAAGTGCTCATTTTAAAGGCTAATTTGCATGGTATTGTCATAAAAAGAGTTTGGGGACCTGGGTCCTGCCCCAGGGGACATGTATCAATGCAAAAGAAAGTTTTAAAAATGGCCGTTTTTTCGGGAGCAGTGATTTTAATGATGCATAAAGTAAAAAAAAAAGTGAAATATTCCTTTAAATATCGTACCTGGGGGGTGTCTATAGTATGCCTGTAAAGTGGCGCGTGTTTCCCATGCTTAGAACAGTCCCTGCACAAAATGTCATTTTTAAAGGAAAAAAAAGTCATTTAAAAGTCATTTAAAACTGCTTGCAGCTTTAATGTAATGTCGGGTCCTGGCAATATGGATGAAAATCAGTGAGATAAATGGCATGGGTACCCCCCAGTCCATTACCAGGCCCTTTGGGTCTTGTATGGATATTAAGGCGAACCCCGCACCCAAATTAAAAAAGGAAACAGCAGTATACAGGCTCTGTACTCTGAACAGCAGTATACAGGCGGTGCAAACAAGACAGGGACTGTAGGTTTGTTGTTAAGTAGAATCTGTTTGTAATTTTGAACTGGTACATTTTTACTGTGTTTAGCTCCAGCCAAAAAATCTATTTTAAGCTTTTTGGAAAACAGGGAAGGGTTATCACCCCTGTGACATTTGTTTTGCTGTCTGTGCTCCTCTTCAGAAGATTTCACCTCACTTTTTGTCCCAATGACAAATGTTTTTTGAAAATTTGTGTTTTTTTGTGAAACAAGGATTGGTGATAAAGCATCAGTGGAAAGGAGAAATGTTTTTCCCATATTAACTCTTACAGGAGAGAATTTCCCTTCCTAAGGGTAGATTTCATCTCACTTCCTGTTGTCTCCTTCCGTTTGCAAGTAGGAGTCGTTTGTAAGTTGGATGTTTGAAAGTAGGGGCCTGCCCTATATACTCAGCAGAAATTTGGGCCTTAGGTGTTGTTGTGGCCACAACACTGTAAGCCCTCACAGGGCCCTGCTGTGAAATATTAGATCAAGAATTGTAATTACATGCCAGTGTTGAACAGGGGCAGAAAAATTGGGCCTTTGGTGGTGGTGGTGGTGCTGGTGCCACAACACTGTAAGTCCTCACTCGCTCTTGGTGGGTGCAGAAACGGGCCCTGCTGTGAAATATTAGATCAAGAATTCTAATTACATGCCTTAGGCACTGGTGCTGGTGCCACATGAACGAGCCCTGCTGCAAAGTATTGTATCAAAAATTGTAATTACATGCCCCTGTTAAACAGGGGCTGAAAAATTGGGCCTTAGGCACTGGTGCTGGTGCCACAACACTGCAATCCCTCACAGATACTCTAGTTAGAACACAGAAACGAGCCCTGCTGCAAAGTATTGCATCAAAAATTGTAATTACACGCCCCTGTTAAACAGGGGCTGAAAAATTAGGCCTTAGGCACTGGTGCCACAACACTGCAACCCCTCACAGATACTCTAGTTGGAACGCAGGAACGAGCCCTGCTGCAAAGTATTGCATCAAAAATTGTAATTACACGCCCTTGTTAAAAAGGGGCTGAAAAATTGGGCCTTAGGCACTGGTGCTGGTGCCACAACACTGCAACCCCTCACAGATACTCTAGTTGGAACGCAGAAATGAGCCCTGCTGCAAAGCATTGCCTCAAAAACTGTAATTACATGCCCCTGTTAAACAGGGGCTGAAAAATTGGGCCTTAGGCACTGGTGCTGGTGCCACAACACTGCAACCCCTCACAGATACTCTAGTTGGAATGCAGGAACGAGCCCTGCTGCAAAGAATTGCATCAAAAATTTTAATTACACGCCCCTGTTAAACAGGGGCTGAAAAATTGGGCCTTAGGCACTGGTGGCGGCGCCCAGAACCAAAAATGTTCTTATAAGCTATCAGCGTCATCATTGAGGAGGAAGAGGATAATTACTCAGGATAGTCACTCAGCATCAGCATAGGCAGTCTTTGAAGGGATCTGAGATTTCAAAAAAAAATATTCGGTTACATCAGCATCAGGTGCTTGATAGCTGGTGGTGATCCAAGACTGATTCATTTTTATGAAGGTCAGTCAATCGACCGAGTCGGTGGACAGACGCACCCTGTGATCCGAAAGAACGCTGGATGCAGGCCAGTAGCTCAATTGCATACTGTGCAAGCTCTGGCCAGTGATCCATCCTCAAGACCCAGTAACCCAGAGGATTTTGGGTGGGAAAGGTGTCCAAGTCAAATCTTGCCCCTAGGTATTCCTGCACCATGTAAAACAGACGCTGCCGATGGTTGCTGGAACCGATCCATACCTTGGGGCTGCGGACTAATAAATTGTCTGAACGCATCGGTCAGACGGCCACCTTCTCCACCGCTCCTTCTTTGACTGACCGAAGCCTCAGCAACACGTTGTCCAGAAACAGGAGTTTGTAACCTCCCAGTCTCTGGCAACGCGTTGCACAGACCTTTCTGCAAGGTCTCCCGAAGATGTTTCATCCTCTGCTCCCTCTGCGACGGCAAGATAAGGTCTGCAACCTTACCCTTGTAACGTGGATCAAGGAGGGTTGCCAGCCAGTATTGGTCCTTCTCCTTGATACCACGAATACGAGGATCCTTCCGCAGGCTTTGCAGGATCAGGGAGGCCATGCAGCGTAGGTTTGCTGAGGCATTCGGTCCGGAGTCCTCTGGGTCACTAAGGACGACATGGTCCGCAGCCATCTCCTCCCAGCCACGTACAAGTTAATGTGTTTCTTGGGACTGATCCCTTAAAGACTGCTGCTGATGCTCAGTGCCAGGCTCCACCTCCATACTGACCCAATCCTCCTCCTCCTCCTCTTCCTGTGTGATCGGCGGGCACGCAGGAACACTGTCTGAATAAAGGGGGCCTTGAGAGCTAAGGAAGTTCTCCTCTTCCTGCCTCTGTTCTGCCTCAAGTGCCCTGTCCATTATTCCACGCAGCGTATGCTCCAACAGGTGGACAATGGGGACAGTGTCACTGAGGCATGCACTGTCACTGCTCACCATCCTCGTGGCCTCCTCAAATGGTGACAGGACAGTGCATGTATCCCTGATCATGGCCCACTGGCGAGGGGAAAAAAAAAACAAGCTCCCCTGACCCTGTCCTGGTGCCATAGTCGCACAGGTACTCATTGATGGCCCTCTGCTGCGTGTGCAGCCGCTGCAGCATGGCAAACGTTGAGTTCCACCTGGTGGGCATGTCCTCCTCCTCCTCTTCCTGTGTGATCGGCGGGCACGCAGGAACACTGTCTGGATAAAGGGGGCCTTGAGAGCTAAGGAAGTTCTCCTCTTCCTGCCTCTGTTCTGCCTCAAGTGCCCTGTCCATTATTCCACGCAGCGTATGCTCCAACAGGTGGACAATGGGGACAGTGTCACTGAGGCATGCACTGTCACTGCTCACCATCCTCGTGGCCTCCTCAAATGGTGACAGGACAGTGCATGTATCCCTGATCATGGCCCACTGGTGTGGGGAAAAAAAAACAAGCTCCCCTGACCCTGTCCTGGTGCCATAGTCGCACAGGTACTCATTGATGGCCCTCTGCTGCGTGTGCAGCCGCTGCAGCATGGCCAATGTTGAGTTCCACCTGGTGGGCATGTCACAGATTAGGCGGTTCCTGGGCAGGTTAAACTCCTTTTGGAGGTCTGCCAGCTGAGCACTGGCATTATATGACCGGTGGAAATGCACACAGACTTTCCTGGCCTGCCTCAGGACATCCTGTAAGCCCGGGTACCTGCCCAAGAATCGCTGCACCACCAAGTTAAGGACGCGAGCCAAACAGGGCACATGGGTTATTTGTCACTGTTGTCGCCTTCCATGACAAAAAGTGGCGTTTGGGTACCTACCACTGAGGAACCGCACATTCCACAAACTCACGGAAGGGGCAGAGTCTACCAAATGAAAAGGCAGCAGTTGAAGTGCTAGCAATTTTGCCAAGCTAGCATTCAACCGCTGGGTATGTGGATGGCTGGGAACGAACTTCTTTCCGCGGTGCAGCAGCTGGGGCAGGGAAATTTGCCTGGTACAACCTGACGTTGGTGTACCGAAAGCAGATTGCCCACAAGTACTTGGCTGTGACACACCTAATTCTACACCTTCATTCCTCTCAGTGCAGGTCTCAGAGAGGACTGAAGGTATAGTGGGGTTGGAGATCTCAGCTGATGAAGAGCAAGGAGAGGTCCTCTTTGTTCTTTGCTGTGGGTCTTTTAGATACGCTTGCCAACGAACTGCATGGCAGGTCAACATATGTCTGGTCAAGCATGTGGTGCCCAAGTGGGAGATGTTTTGGCCATGCGAGATAACCTTGAGACATATGTTGCAAATAGCAGCGGTGCGATCTGATGCACTCGTCTCAAAAAAGGCCCACACCAAAGAACTTTTGAAATAACGCGCAGAGACAGCAGCGCCCTGCACATGCGAAGCTTTGGGGTGTGATGCAGTCAGTGTGCTGCCCTTAGGCTGGCCCCTGGAGGGCATCCTGCCTCGTTGGTGATGTGCTTCCTCCTCCTCCTCCTCACTTCTATCAGGCACCCACGTTAAGTCAGTGACCTCATCATCCCCTCCCACCTCATCACTGGAGCAAACCTGGCAGTATGCTGCAGCAGGGGGAGCATGACTGCCTGATTGCTGTCCTTCTTGGGCACCCCCTCTAACCGTGCTCACGTTACTGCCTTCATCTATCTCAGTATCATCATCAGAGCCTTCTAAACGCTGGGCATCCTCCTGGAGCATGTACCCAACACTGTGGTCAAACAGTTTGAGGGACTCCTCAGGAGGACATGGTGGGGCTAGGGAAGGAGTCACTAATGCCATTGAGCCGAGGGAAGAGGCCGCTTGGTCGAGTGGCTTGGTCATCCACTCGACCAAGTCTTCCGAATGTTTTAGCTCAACACGGCCAGCTGCGGAAAAAAAGGCCAAGCGTGTCCCACGGCCACCTGCTGATGAGGATGCACCGTCTCCACGACCAGCACTGTTGCCTCTAGACACAGAGCCTGCTTGCCCTCTTTTATTGGCTTGTGACTGTCTGCCTCTCCTTGTTGGCCTTCCAGACATGCTAATGGCCTGTAGCTGCACTAGCTGGTATATATATATATATATATATATATATATATATATATATATATATATATATATATATATATATATATATATATATATATATATATAGTATGAGAACACCACCAACCTTCTACAGGTAGCTTTAGCTGAACACTGTGCAGTGCTCACAAAAAACTAACTTGTAGCTTATTTAGCTGCCTGCGGTAGTGATAGGATCAGGAAAACACCACCAACCTTATACAGGTAGCTTTAGCTGAACACTGTGCAGGGCTCACACTGCTCTAACTTGTAGTTTTAGCTGAACACTGTGCAGAGCTCGCAAAAAACTAACTTGTAGCTTATTTAGCTGCCTGCGGTAGTGATAGGATCAGGAAAACACCACCAACCTTCTACAGGTAGCATTAGGTGAACACTGTGCAGAGCTCGCAAAAAAATAACTTGTAGCTTATTTAGCTGCCTGCGGTAGTGATAGGATCAGAAAAACACCACCAACCTTCTACAGGTGAACACTGTGCAAAGCTCACAAAAAACTAACTTGTAGCTTATTTAGCTGCCTGCGGTAGTAATAGGATCAGGAAAACACCACCAACCTTTTACAGGTAGCTTTAGCTGAACACTGTGCAGAGCTCGCACTACAGTAACTTGTAGTTTTAGCTGAACACTGTGAGGAGGACGCACTACACTAACTTGTAGCTTTAGCTTAACACTGTTCAGAGGACGCACTACACTAACTTGTAGCTTTAGCTGAACACTGGACATGTGCATTCGTTTTCGTCCGAATGCGCAGATTCCGAAAAATGACAGATCCGACATAAACAAATGCTTTATTTTCGTTTTCGTTGCGACAACAGTTCGATATAGATAGGAGATTCGACATGACGCTAACAATAACAATTTGTGTCTATCGAACCTGTGGTCGAATGTGCCTAACCTTAACTCTATAGTTTATCCACCATAGTAGTCCAAGATTATTCGAAAAGATTCGACATAGAGAGAAGATTCGACATAGAGAGTAAAGATTCGACGTAGAGAGAAAAATTAAGTAAAATAAAAATAATGATGATGATGGTTATTATTGGCCAATTGTAACCAAAGAGGAGGGGCAGTAAAATAGCTAGAACCGCATGTACAGCCAACTTAGTTTCACTTACGTTTTGCTAGCAGAGAGAGACAGACACGCTGATTCATTTCAGAACAGTCAATCTTAGCTGGTCCGTTTGAATTCATTGTCACTTTGTCAGAGAACCTGAACTATTTCATTTGAGCATAAGCTAAGTACAGCAGCAGAACAGTAGTGAAGCAAGCTACATCTGTGTTGTGAACTTGATAGATAGAATAGTGATACTAGTGTTGCTGCTAGTGTTGTGATAGCCTCAGAGGCTGCCCGTGTTGTGGTGGGGGGTGATTTATAGATTGAGATTCTATATACCCTATCTCCACTCCAGTCCATTTTCTGACTTGCAGTTGCTGTAAAGTTCAGAAATGTACCATTCTAATGTAAAAGTGAAGGCTGGTAGAGGTAGTGGTCATGGTCACGGTCACGGTGGACGCCTTGCTAAAAAAAGTGGCAAGGTCTCTGCTACTAGTGCCTCTGACACTTCTGCCGCCACCAACATGCCGTCCACAGCAGTGGGTGTCACCGCCAGTGCCACCAGCAAAGCTAGTTCCACCACCCCCAGTTCTTCTAATATTACTTTTCCTGCCAGACCACCAACATCTGCTGCCACTTCCACTGCCAGTGCAGCGCCTCCTTCCACTTCTACAGGTGTCATGGCTGCATATTTTTATGGAATAAGCAAGAAACCTAGTAAAGTGGAGTTGCCTTTACAGTCACCACCACCAATCACATTACCAGTGCCACTGCCCAGCTCCCCAAAGGAGCAATTGAGGGAGACAGCAGCAGAGACAGAGTGTGAGACTTTTTCTTCATTGGCCCAAGAAGATGATTTAGAATGTGATGCTCCTCTTTCCCCAAAGACTGCGGATGTTTTATACAATCTTAGCCCACAGGACTTACAGCTTGACCTAGAGAAAGTGCAAGAGGGATATTCTGTGAGGAGTAGGACAGGTAGCAGTCCACTTTTTTCATCTGCTGCTAACTCCCCTTCTCCATCTGTTATAATGGAAGAATCCTGTGATGATGATATCACTGACCTCCCAGTCCCCAGAACCCCTGCCATTAGCAGCACTAGTTCTAGTTCACCAAGTGTAACTGTAGTGGCAACAGCTTCCACCACTGGTGTGCTACCTGCTACAGCTATATCAGCCCTAAATAGATATCCACAGGGTCAAGGGGCTGCATCCCGCCGCAGCAACCTTTGGAAATACTTTCAAACATTGGAAGGTGGGTTCTTTGCCAAGTGTAAATTGTGTCGGAAGCAAGTAAGTAGGGGTAAAAAGTTAGGTCATTTAACCAATGCTGGTATGAACCTACACCTTAAAAATAACCACCACTCTACTTTACTGCGGGCAGAGGCAGAAAAAGAAGATGGTAGCGCAGGAAGCAGCATAACAGGCTCTGACTGTACTGGTGGTACCTCCTCAAGCACACCACTTACTCAGAGCACATGAGGCAATAGAGAGGGTTCAATTAATACAACCCGTCCACGTGCAGTAGTTCCACTGCTAACCCAATCAGGCTCCTCATCCTCCCAAGGACATCATCAGCCTACCCTCGATAGTTTTGTTCGCTTTAGTTCCAAGGGCATGTCAAAACAGCAGGCCAACAAGATCACCCGCCCCATTGGCCAATTCATTGCTGTTGGAGGAGCCTCTTTTCGCATGATTGAAGGGGAGCCGTTTAAACAGCTCATGCATGCCCTTGCTCCATGATACGTTGTTCCTGCACGAACAACTTTCAGCAGAAAGATTATTCCAGCACTATACCACTCGTGCGTTGGATTATTGAAGGAAAAAATGGCCAAAGCCGAGGGTCAGACAATTCATTTGACAACTGATTTGTGGACAGCTCCCAGCGGTCAACACGCTTTCCTGTCTTTGACGGCACACTGGTGGCAGGCCACTGTGCCTGTTGGTGGTGGCGCTGGTGTAAGAGTTCAAACTGCATCAGGAAGCAGGTCTGCAGCGCAAGACCAGCAGGGTTATCAAGCTTTCCTGCTCCACACAGAAGTCTGTGATGACCAACACAGCTCTGCCAACATATTGCGGGCAATTAGATCAATGTTGGCGAATTGGTTTGGAGAGCGGGCAGTCACCAATGTCTCTGTTGGGTTCATTGTGACAGACGGAGGTTCAAACATGGTTAAAGCTCTCCAAGATGGATCTTTTGTCGGTGTGCGCTGTTCTGCACACATACTGCATTTAGTGGTCAAGGGTGCAATCCCAGTGGAGAAAAACAACAAGATTGCTCAAATCTTGGACCTTTGCAGAAAGATTGCAGGGTATTTCTACCTCAGTGTAGGGGCTAGTCAACTGTTGAGGGAGGAGCAAGAACAATCAGGGCTCCCCATACATCGCCTGAAACAAGATGTCAGCACCCTGTGGAACTATACCCTGGAAATGCTGGAATGCATTTTGGAGCAAAAGACAGCCATCCACAATCTATCATCCCGCCACAGCATCGGGATTGATTCCACACTGGGACGTGATGACTGGTGTATAATTGGGCAGCTCGTTTATGTCTTAAAACCCTTTCGGAATGTGACGGAAAACTTGAGTCAGAGCAATGCCAGCCTAGGACAGGTCATACCCTTGTTTACCTATCTCATAGATAAGATGGGATCGTTCCTAGAAAACAGTAAGCCTGTTTGTGGCAGCCCACTTCATGCCGATGTAGCGTCTTTCATCAGAAAGCTACAAGCTAACTTAAAAGATCGGCTAAATGACCGTGTCCGCAAAAGCCCTGAACTCATGCTGGCTTCCCTGTGTGATCCCAGGATCAAAGGTAAACTGGCACTCAGAGACAACAGCCTCTCCTACTGGAAACAAAAATTGATTGAAAGGGTCCGGAATTTGCAGCAACAGAGATGTACGATGGTTGAGGCTGGTTTTGAAGATTCACCTGCCATGTCTGCTATTCCAAGGCCTGGCACCATCACTCAAAAACAACAGAGTGGAGCATGTGCATGTTGGGTAGAGGCACTTGACAATCTGGTGGATGCAGGTCAAGCAGCAGGTAATCGAGAGGAGAGCAGTGCCTCTGAAATGGTCAGGGCCTACCTATATGAAGCACCTTCTTTGCTTCCTACAGAGGACCCTTTGACCTATTGGGATGGTAAGAAAAGTTTGTGGTCTGGTCTTTGCCTGGTTGCCCAGCAACTACTATCCTGTCCTCCAACCACTGTGCAAAGTGAGAGAGTTTTCTCTATTACTGGGAATATTCTTAATCCACATCGTTCACAACTAACACCCCATTTGATGGAACAAATAACTTTCCTCAGATTTAACCTCCCCAAGCTGGGTTACCCTACCCTTAACTTGTGAGACCTGAATCATTGTTACCATGTGAAGATAGATGGGACTAGAGTGACTTGAGTGTGCGTGATTGCATGAATGAATGTTGTGTAAATGGACAGTGAAGATAGATGGGACTTAGAGGAACCATCCAAATGTTGAGGAAAATAATTTTTTCTATTTTCTTACCACTTGACACAATAGCAGTTGTCTACTTGACTTTGGTGTGACCCCAAGATTTAAATAGAATTATATTGTTTTAAGCAATCCAAATTTTTCCCTTTATTCCTTCCATCACCCTTTTTTGTAATGAATGTTGTGTAGAGTGACTAGAGTGTGCGTGATTGCATAAATGAATGTTGTGTGAATGGACAGTAGCAAGGGTTGAAGCCTTGACGTGGCACTACTGCTCACGTGTTGCCGTCTGTCAGGCTCCTACTTACCAGACCGGCGAGTCCAATCGGGCAGAGGGTAGGCTCCCTTACGCGTCCGACTAACGGCCCCTGGTAGAGTAAACAGAAGGCACGAAAGTACGGAGTGGTATGAGAGCCTGTATTCACTGTCCAGGTACTGCAGGGTTAACAGATGAGAAGGCTGAAGCTGGCTGGAGCACAGGCACAAGACTGAGCAGGTTTGTTTGGAAAGCAGGCTGGGTAGACAACAGACAGGAAGCTGGGATCCAAGGGAGCAGGCAGACGGATGGTCAGGAAGCAGGCCGGGTTCGGTAACAGACAGACGGCAAAGGTACAGTGGAGCAGGCAAGCGGATGGTCAAACAAGCAGAAGTCAGGTACAGGCAGAGTTCAGGGAGAGGTCCAGGAGACAAGGCCGGGTCAGCAGGTAATCAGGAACGGTCAAGGTACAAGGTCAGGCACTAGGACGACTAGCTGTTGATCAGGCAGCACTGGTCACAGGGGCACGCCGGCTTAAATGCCTCTTTTGGCGCCAAACGACGTGCACGCGTGCGCCCCGGCACACACAGGCGCGCGCACCCGCCAACGCCCGCGCGCGCGCCCCCGCACACCAGCGTGCACAGCAGGATGACCCTGGACACACACACCAGCACCGCGAGGAACACGCACAGCGGGGTCCACAGGAACGCGCGCGCCAACGCGCGCCGAAGCGCCCTGCCGCACACCGCCGCGAGCACCCTGCCTGCCGAGGTACGCCCTCTGACAGTGCCCCCTCCTCAAGGGCAGCCTCTGGATGCCCAGCTGGGCCAACCTGGTTGCATGGGAGTCTTTGAAAGCTTGTAACAATTCATCAGCATGGAGATTACTTTCAGGCTCCCAAGAGTTATCCTCGGGTCCATACCCCTTCCATTTAATGAGGTACTGGAACTGATTCTGCCTCTTTCTACAATCCAGGATTGCCTCGATTTCGAATTCCTCCTCATTGTTGACCATAACAGACTCCGGTGGCTTGGCCTTACGATCAGAAAAGGAATCAGGAATAACTGGTTTCAACAATGACACATGAAAGACCGGGTGAATTCTAAGGGACTCCAGCAGATTAAGTTCATATGCGACATCATTCACTTTTCTTTTAACCTGAAAAGGACCCATAAACTTAGGTCCCAACTTCCTGGAGGGACAAGCCAACTTTAAGTTACTTGTGGAAAGCCACACTTGGTTACCAGGTTCAAGGACAAGTTCTCCACGTCTTTTCTTGTCAAACATCTTCTTGAAGGATGCCTGGGACTGGGCCATGGTCTCTTGCAAGATCTTACAGTTTTTAGAGAAGAACTCCATTGTTTCATTTACCGCAGGCAGGGTACATTCCGGGATAGAACTGGGAAGGAAGGAAGGGTTGAATCCATAATTGGCAAAGAAGGGTGTCTGGTTGATAGCTGAATGTAGGGAGTTGTTGTATGAAAATTCAGCGACTGGTAACAGGGACACCCAGTCATCTTGCGAAAACACAGAAAAGCAACGGAGGTATTGCTCCAGCGTCTGGTTAGTTCTTTCTGTCTGGCCGTTAGTCTGAGGGTGATAGGCCGAAGAAAATGCCAATTCAATTTCCAGCGCACCACACAGTGCCTTCCAGAACCGGGAGGTGAACTGGACACCCCGATCCGATACAATATTCGCGGGTACCCCATGTAGTCTCACTATTTCTTTGACAAAGATCTTCGCCGTTTCTACGGCTGTGGGTGTACCCTTCATGGGGAGAAAGTGTGCCATCTTGGACAGTCTATCGATCACCACAAAGATGGTCGAGAAACCTTCAGATGGGGGTAGCTCCACGATGAAGTCCATTGATAACATTCTCCAAGGCCTGCCAGGAATCGGTAAGGGCTTCAACAAACCCCAGGCCCTTGAGCGGTTGCTTTTATTCCGGGCACAAGTGTGGCAAGAACCCACATACCTTTTACAGTCTTCCAATAATCGTGGCCACCAAAAGGTGCGTTGCACCAATTCAGTCGTTTTCCGGGCTCCGAAGTGACCTGCCAGCTTGTGGTCGTGGCACAATTCCAATACCAGCACTCTAAGTTTTTCAGGAACCAAAATCTTGCCTTCGTGCCAGAGCAACCCATCACTTAAACTGGTCCCAGTAGGTTGAGGAATTTCTGAGGAGGCTTGCCTAATTCTGGAAATTAAATCTCCCTGGAGAAGTAAGAAATTTCCCACTGGCAGGATAGTATCTGGAGGAGCAATTTTCTTGGAATCATGAAACATTTGAGATAAAGCATCAGGTTTTCCATTCTTGGATCCGGGTCTGTATGTGATGTGAAAGGAGAAGCGGGAAAAAAAAAGTGCCCATCTAGCCTGTCGTGGTTTAAGTCTCTTGGCTGACCTTAGGTATTCCAAGTTCTTGTGATCGGTATAAATGAGAACAGGATGTACAGCACCCTCCAGCAGATAGCGCCATTCCTCCAGAGCCGCCTTGATGGCCAAAAGCTCCCGATCTCCCACATCATAATTCCTTTCTGACAACGAGAGTTTGCGGGAAAAGAATGCTACCGGGAACAAAAGGGCTTTGGGGCCCTGGCGTTGAGAAAGTACTGCCCCCACTGCGATCTCCGAAGCATCAACTTCCAGCACAAACGGTAGCGCAGGGTCAGGGTGTTTAAGGATAGAGGCAGATGTGAACAGTCCCTTTAATTTCTCGAAAGCCGCTTGTGCTCTGGATGTCCAACAGAATCGGGCTCCCTGTTTTGTAAGTTCCGTTATGGGAGAAATGATTTTAGAAAAGTCTTTAATGAATTTCCTGTAGAAGTTAGAAAATCCTACGAAACGTTGCACCCCCTTTTTGTCTGTAGGTGCAGGCCAGTCCAGGATGGCAGACACTTTTTGTGGATCCATCTTAATACCTTCCACAGAAATAATGAGGCCCAAAAACTGGATACTTTGAAGTTCGAATTCACATTTGTCAAGTTTAGCGTATAGGCCATGTTGCCTGAGCCGAGCAAGAACATTCCGGACGTGCCTGCGGTGATCAGCCAAGGAAGAGGAGAAGATGAGTATGTCATCCAGATAAACAATGACGTAGAGGTCCAGGAATTCTCTAAAGATGTTGTTCACAAAGTGCTGGAACGTGGCTGGGGCATTACAAAGACCGAAGGGCATGACCAGGTACTCGAAATGCCCGAAACGAGTGCGAAAGGCGGTCTTCCACTCATCACCCTCTCGGATGTGAATTAGATTGTATGCACCACGAAGATCCAATTTAGTGAAAATTCTGGCAGTGCCCAGCCTTTGGAATAACTCAGGTACCAGGGGAAGCGGGTAACGATTCTTAATTGTTATCTTGTTCAATTCGCGGTAATCGATACATGGTCACAGAGAATGGTCTTTCTTCTCTACAAAGAATAAGCCAGCACCGGCTGGGGAAGTGGACGGGCGGATAAATTTTTTCTTCAGGTTTTCATCTAGGTACTGCTTCAGGGTGCCCAGCTCCTGCTCAGTCAGTGGGAAGATCCGGCCGAAAGGTACCTCGGTTCCTGGAAGCAGTTCAATAGGGCAGTCGTAGGGCCTGTGTGGAGGTAGTAATTCTGCACCCTTTTTGCTAAACACATCCGTGAAATCTTGGTAAGGCTCAGGAATAGCTTGGAGCAGTTCAACATCAGGATGTAAACAGAGAAGTTGGGTAACCTCACGGCCGACCCTTTGTAGACAATGTTGTAGACAATATCCTGAGAGAAACTCAACATTACCAGCAGCCCAGTTGATTTGAGGGTTGTGAACCTGTAGCCATGGTATTCCTAGGATGACTGGGAAAAGGGGTGAGGAGATGGCGTCCAAACAGAGATATTCCCGGTGTTGATGGCCCATGATAGCTTCTAAGGGGACGGTTTCTTGAGTGACCGGACCGGAACGGAGAGTAGAGCCATCTGCAAGATGAACCGCCAGGCTTTGAGTTTTGGGTTGGAGAGGGATGTCATGTTGAGAAGCGAAGGTCCGGTCGATAAAACAACTGCAGGCTCCAGAGTCAATGATGGCTGGAACTTGGATAGCCTTTCCGGGAAGCTGTAAAGTGACAGAGATAGTTAGGTGTCCGCCAACAGTGGGTACAATAGTAGCACAGGTACGATCAGCAGAGCGACACTTACGCGTCTTGTTGGGGCAACTGCTGGCGTAGTGCCCGGGTTCCCCGCAGTAGAGGCAAAGGTTATGTGCCCGTCTGCGTAATTTCTCTTCTGGGGTCAAGGAGGGGCGAAGTAGACCAAGCTGCATTGGTTCTGGTGCATCACTGGCCGAGACTGGTGAGGGAGCAGAAGATCTGCTGGGAGGACAGGGTACTTGTGGGAGCATCCAGGTGGGACGAAAGGTACTGGTGGTTCTTTCGGTACGTCGTTCTCTCAACCTACGGTCTATTTGGATGGACAGGTTGATTAGCTCTTCCAGGGTCTGTGGTACCCCTACCCGTGCCAACTCATCCTTGAGAGGATCTGACAACCCCGACGGCATAATCTTCTGCTGCTCGACGGCCTTGACGAAGGACATGTAAGGTGGCTTCCGCGGTGGCGGTAAGCTGGGGGTCTTCGTATAGTTGAGACATAGCATCGAAGAAGGCATCCAGGCTTTCCAAGACAGCAGACTTTTGCTCCAAAAGTCGGTGAGCCCATGTTTGAGGTTCGCCAGATAGTAAGGAGATAACGAAGCCCACCTTAGTGGCTTCTAGAGAGAATGTGCGTGGCTGAAGGGCAAAGTAGAGATTACAGGCATTCCGGAAAGCACGATACCTACTTCGGTCTCCAAGGAATCTTTCAGGTACTGGTACCTTTGGCTCTGGAGGTAACATGACCACGGAGGGTGCTGGGGTTGCAGCTGCGGATCCCTGCGGGCCAGAAGGTGCGGATAAGGCCTGTACACACTCTTCCAGGCTTGAGTATCCCTCTTGTAGGCTCTTCACGGCCTGGGTTAGACCCGCCAGATGTCTGCAGAGTTCATCCATGGGAGAAGCCCCCTGCCCGGACTCGGTCATGGCTGCCTGATATTGTCAGGCTCCTACTTACCAGACCGGCGAGTCCAATCGGGCAGAGGGTAGGCTCCCTTATGCGTCCGACTAACGGCCCCTGGTAGAGTAAACAGAAGGCATGAAAGTACGGAGTGGTATGAGAGCCTGTATTCACTGTCCAGGTACTGCAGGGTTAACAGATGAGAAGGCTGAAGCTGGCTGGAGCACAGGCACAAGACTGAGCAGGTTTGTTTGGAAAGCAGGCTGGGTAGACAACAGACAGGCAGCTGGGATCCAAGGGAGCAGGCAGACGGATGGTCAGGAAGCAGGCCAGGTTCGGTAACAGACAGACGGCAAAGGTACAGTGGAGCAGGCAAGCGGATGGTCAAACAAGCAGAAGTCAGGTACAGGCAGAGTTCAGGGAGAGGTCCAGGAGACAAGGCCGGGTCAGCAGGTAATCAGGAACGGTCAAGGTACAAGGTCAGGCACTAGGACAACTAGCTGTTGATCAGGCAGCACTGGTCACAGGGGCACGCCGGCTTAAATGCCTCTTTTGGCGCCAAACGACGTGCACGCCGGCGTGCACAGCAGGACGACCCTGAACACACACACCAGCACCGCGAGGAACACGCACAGCGGGGTCCACAGGAACGCCGCGAGCACCCTGCCTGCCGAGGTACGCCCTCTGACACCGTCTTTGTAAATACAAATAGCAACATGTGCTAATTTAACCATTTTTCTTTGATGGTCTGGAAATAAGAGACAATGATTAAAGATGACCTCGACAGCATGACAGTTCCTCTTGATGGAGAGACTGTCAACTCAAGGATCAGAATATGCTACCAACACAACATAGCACAAAGAAGCATACAGTTGGAAACCTGAATCTATGCAATATATATTAGTTGGTCACTGCTGAGCTGCATCCAGATGCCCAGGACCCCTCCCATTTACCATCTCTGACCCTGGGGACACCAGGGCCCTCTCTGATCCTCCGCCTGTTTCATGACCATCTACAATTGTCCAAACTCACCAGTGTGAGTGAGTAATCTACCCTGCTGCCAAGTTACTCAAGCCCTGGAAATGATAACTGCCTGTCAGGTCACTTTGAGGCTAGGTGACAGATGCACTCTATAGGAATTGGAAGTGCACCGCTAGGTAGTGGACCCTAGGACTGACTGCTGTGGATTGAACCCTGGGAGGTTCAGGAAGCAGGTCTACTGGATCACTAATACTCTAAGTCTAGTCTCAGTCTAAGAGCCAGCATGTGTTCACCAGAGCCTCTAGTGGTGAGGATGGACTGCGCTGCAGTCTGGCTCCAGATCGCGGCCCCCAGGGTCTCACAGCTCATGCTCACGGTAGACTACAGGAGAAGAGGAAAGAGGCAGCAGGCTGGAACAACAAGCAAGTAAGGGATAAGCCAAGGTCGGAGCCACAAGCAGACAAGGACAACAGAGTACACGCCAAGGTTCAGGGTCACAGGCAAAAAGGGATGGTCAGGGACACGCCAAAGGTCAGGGTCACAAGCAGACAGGAATAGTAGAGAACAGGCCAAAGTCGGTTAACTGGAATCAGATGTAGGAAACACAGCCAGTACACACGAAAGCTAACACACAATGGTTGATCAGCACTGCTGGCTTGCAGTAAACAGGTTAATATAGGGTTCCCTGATAGGAGCTGGGGTGGAGCCATGCTAGAGGAGAGCTTACAAAAGCAGTCAGGTGAGGGTCAGCTGGTCTCTAGAGATGAACACATGGAGACAGGTATGCTGACAGACAAACTCTATTGCATAACCATGATACTGTCCTTTGAACTGTTGCCCCTTGTGATTGCGTTAGCCTGTGAACCTCTGTCCGGTTAACTGTTGCCCTCATGATTGCAAGCCTGCAACCTATGTCCTGTGAACTGTTGAGGACTGTATTGAGTAAGCCCTGCTGTAACTATCTGCTGTGTAATGTATTCTGGTGGAGGGAAAGCTGAACGGCGTGACTGGACACAATACATGGGACTACCCTTTGCACATTGAAATAGTGTAGAGAGAAATCTCATCAATTTTCTAAGTTCAGCCTGATGGTTAAATGTAGAAAAACTACAATTATAAGGCCTCTAGTAAGTTAGTAACAATATATGGACTAGTTCATTTAGATAAACATCACACAAATCTAATATGGAAAGCAAAACTCAAGAAAACAATTATTTCTGAACAAATTTTTTTATTTAACGTATATCAGTTAACATAAACAAAACAAACAAACAAAAAAAAAAATTAAAGCACATTCTCCCCCAACCTGGTGACCAGTCGCTGTAGGGACATATTAATCCCAGCCAACTGGTCACCAAGGTACCGCGTACCGTGTCTCCTGACGCTGGTAGCTTTCCAGAGCCACATAGTGACTGAGCTGCCGGCGATTGTGGAGGGCCAAAGATCGACACAGCCTCCGGGTGACTGCAAATTGTCTCTCTTGGACCTCCACAATGCGCTGCAGATAATCCGTCATATGTGGATCTGGAGGGTGGGGGATGTGTGCCTGTTCTGGAGCGGGTGAAGGATGCACTGGGCAGGAGGCAGCAACAACAATCGGTGTGTCACTGTCCAGGTGGGGGGATGTTGAAGGGTGGAGGACTGTAGAAACCACTGGGGACTCGGAAGGACAGTCAGTCCAACCAGACGCGGGCAGGTCCAGGCCTTCATCCAGAGGCTGCAGTTGCAGGATGAAGATTTCACCTGTGAAGAAAAGAAAGTACATTAGATAGATAGATAATACAATACACATGGCTTCTTCACCCTAACATTATATAAAGTCAAAGATCTCCCAGCCCTTGTAGACAATCCTGTAACATCTTGAGATGTTTTCACTTCCATACCAGTTTTCCATTTTTGATATTTAGTGAGATGCACCCAATCAATTTGTGTGTAGGAGATAGTGGTGTCTGTGTCAATTCGCTGCGTCATACTAAGTTTGCAGAGCTGTGCAGGAAGGTGTAGTACTACTTTACTGTACTCTGACCGGGGCGGAGCTGAGTGTCCTCCCCGGCCAGAGTACAAAGGGATTCCCCTCTACACATCGAGCAGTGTAAAGGGGAATCTCCCAAAGATTTTATCCGCTTGGTCGCACGGGCGGCTGGAGAAAATCTTAAGGTGTAATGGACGCCTAAGTGCTACTGCTAACTAATCTACCTCATCCAGACTGACTGACTTTGGCAAATATGGAAGATCAGTTGCACTTGCAGAAAAACATATAAGCTATACCAGCTTTTAACATTACACTGACCAAAGAGAAGCCATTCAAGCAATTGAATTTGGGATGACCTAATAAAAAGTTGTTTAATAAAATATAGCAGGCTAATTTTTAAAGTTGATAATTTTGTAAGGCCACTGATTGTTGAATAAATTAAGCCCCACTTCTGTTCTAGGCTAGGTAGGTTACTCACTCCTGGTCTAGGCTAGGAGGTATAACAGGTATAACATCATGAGAAAAGTGTTAATGCATGCATTAAGGTCAAGCCAGAGATTGAACATGTCCAGGGACTGCCAGCCAATAGCTGGAGATTCTTTTCTGACACACCCCCTCCAGCCTGCTGTGTTATTTATAATGATTAACAGTGATTGGCTCAGACTGGGAATCTGAACTGCAGCAAGAAGATGGCATGATCAGGGACATTGAGGAAATATTAACAAGCACAGGTCACGCTAACAGGAAGACTGGAATCAGCTGCAGAGGGGAACTAATATAATTAAAAATTCCAGCTAAACGGAAGCCTTGCAGAATAAATCACAAGCTATTCTAGACAAGGTATGCTATCAGCATTTCATATTTAAAATACTATATTTGCCTGGAAAATACAAAAAAAGTTATATTTACTCCCTGGATCTGCCGCGTCTGGCTGTTCTGCCGCATCCCCAGCAGCCTCTACAGGGCAGGTCTCCTCCACCTCCTGCTCAGCAGCTGTTGATTAATGATAGAAAAGAACATTACAATCTGCAGTGTACAACAATCTCACACATTAGTACAAGAACATTGAAACATGTATCATCACTCAGCAGATACCAGCAAGATTATACTAACTTACATGTGGGCGTTGCTGCCTCAGCCTCCTCCTCAGTCTCCCCCTCTGACTGGATGACATCTATTTATAAAGGAGAAATGATGAACGTTAATAAACATAAATAAATATACTGTAGTGTAAATAGATAAAATTAATTATCCATTAGCATGGCAATACAGGGCAGGTCACTAACGTTTATCTACAAGGCAGGGACATGCATTCACCATTTAGAAAAAATTATTTTAAAAAAACAAATACGAGGCACTTACCTGTCCTGGTTCCAGCGGCGCCGGCGAGTGCTAGGTGCACCTCCACTGATCAGGCGCCTCAGTTCAGAGTGGCGACGTTCTGTCAGATTACGTAAGTTACGCAATCGCTTGCGTTACCTGACAGAGCGTCGCAGAGGATCTACCTGTCACTGCATGAGCGAGAAGTAATGACACTGGAATCAACAATGGAAGGCTGGACAAATGGAAAAGGAACCACTGTATTAGTGTCACTACTACAATACTTACTGCACGTTGATGACGTGGAGGACTGCTCCTCCGCCCTCTGCCTTTGGCGGCGCTGGGCCTGGAGACGATCTTTAAATAAAATCAAACATCATGGTAAATGACTATGTCGCGTCGCATGGTTGACAAAAAAAATGTCCTGCACACAATGTAATGCTGACACCAACCTTGATGAGCCAGCAGTTTTCTTATCTCATCCTCCCCTACAGCTGCTAAGAGCTCCTTCTCATGGGGGAGGAGAGATACCTGCTTTCCTCTGCGCCCCGACTGCCTGTGCTTACGCGCTATGGAACTGCAAAACAAAAAGAGAAGAGAAACGGGTTCCACAATTAAACTACAATTGTAATCTGAAAATGACCTCAACACATGAAACACATGTAGAATGAACCCGTAGAATGAAACAATGCAAATTTAATTTTTGGATTAGGCACATTTTTTTCATATAGCACAAGGTTTGGGCAGTCTGGTCCGGGATTCACAGAGACTCGGATAGCAGCAGATAACATCTGTGTCCCCAGGCTGTGGTACCACAAGAGGCTGCATTTTTTGGCCGACCAGACTGGATCCAGGGTCCTCACTTTCTGGTCTTCCTTTCACGCTTCCTTCCGGGCTGTGGCTGTGCAGTTGGAGATGTGGCAGGAGGAGGAGTAGGACCTTGAGGAGGACTGGGAGGACCTGGAGGAGAGGGATGACGAGGAGGAGGACCTGCAGGAGGAGGAGGAGGACCATCGCAAAGGTGTGTCTCAGGTGTAATTTGGCCCCTCATACCTTTCTCCAGAGCCTCCGATATGAGGGCCTCACACATTACTTGTTATAAGTAGAAAAGTCCGCGCTTAGGACAATGTGAAGAGCTGCTGCCTATTCCCAATTGGTACCCCAACAGGTCCAATATGCAAGTAAATAAAATAATAATGGAATAAAGACGGCGCTGCCCTCAGTGTGATTAAGTGATATAGACTAGTAAAATAAAGTATGTGAACCCAAACTATATATTCATAAAAGCAATCTTTACTGGATGTGTAAAAATAACCTAAGAACGAAAGATCCAGAAAAATCAAAATCACTAAACAGATGCCGCAATCTCATTAATTACGACACTACTAATACATGAAAAATAAATTAAGATCCTCCCGGTGAATAAATAAATTCGTGCATAGTGTAAGTGATAAAATAAACTGTGATTGAATATACAATATCTAGTTTCCTCAAAACTCAAAAGTTTTGGGACAAAATGGCGCCAAGGGTGATGTAAATATTATGCTGAAACATAATTAATTGGAGGTGTGTATAATATTACTATGGTCTCCGTATATCATTACCATGTGTGTATAAAATAATTCCTAAAATTACCAAAAGTATTGGGACACCATGCCACTTGTGAAACACACCAACTTGATTGTGAACCATAAACAACTTATTTGTGACACCCTGTTAGCACACTCCTGGTGGATAAGTTGCAGTTATATAAAAGTGCATACAACAACCATAAGTCCAGTTATAAAAGTACACATTCAGCAAACATTAGTTCCTAAAAAGTCCATTCAGGGGGTCATCCATTAATGACCAGATGGAGAAGACAAAGTTCAACACTATAAATGCTGTAGATTTTTTTCTTGGGTACACACTGCAGTGACTTCCGTGCCTTTCACTCAGGACAGTGACTTTCAGCTGCTCACCCCCCAAACGTACCCCACTCACCAGAGATGAACACCCCTACAGGGGTACCGAGCGACAGAGTGGGTGTCCCGGGGCATGTGATATTCACTCCAAGTCTGCTTGCTGTCCTCTGCAGCGTCCGGTCCTCACCGATACTCCAGGGAAGTATTTTGATGTGATCAGGATACTACAACGGTTTACCACCTTCAGCTCACCAGTGTACCGGAGCAAAAGAAAAAACAAGGGGGCCTCCTTGGTGAAGTACGTTGTGTTCAATTTATTGCACAAAATGTTACAAAAAGAGTCCCATTTCAGATATCCAATAGTTAAGCCAAAAAACGAATAAAACAAGCACCGCTGTGTGCAGGGTTGGAGCCGGCTGCTAACTGCGAGCGTGCGTTCCACCGTGCGTTCCAGCCAGCACTTCAAGGTATGACGTGTGAGCGTGGCTCCGCCTTACGCGTTTCGTCATAGGACGTTTTCAAAGACGGTGTCACACATTACTTGTTGGCCCTCCTCCATCCTTTGCATTTTATATGCAATGACGGCAGCAATGTCCTCCTCCACGGTCTGTGGTGCTCCCAGGACCTCTGTAGCCCTCCAAAAGACTCCTCCGGTAGCCTCCTCTAGGGCACTCCTCCTCCTGCCACTTTCTCTTTTCAGGGGGGGTGGAGGGACCTTGATATCAGCCAGCCTGCTCGGCCCGGCCACCTCCTGGCTGAGACTTCCCTGTGTATGAAAAAGGGACATGGTTTTATGTTTTGCATCATCAATCACAATCCTAAATTAGTACTCCCAACTAACATCTAGTTAACATCATTGATTGGACAAGCAGAAATATTTAGAGGAATGCTATACCTGGCTCAATCTGGGCTCCTCCACATGTGGCCTGGAAGGCCCAGGTTGGGCGTCAGAAGCCTCAGCCGGGGGGGAAGGAAGTGTGGAAGGAAGACTGGAGAGGGATGGCCTGGGTTCAGTCTGGCCTGCCAGAAAATGCAGCCTGTCGTAGGACAACATCCTGGGGACATAGATGTCATCTGCTGCTCCGGATCTCTGTGAATCCAGGACTTTCTTGCGCTCCCTCAGGTATGTGCTCCTCAGGCCACCAATTAAGATCTTTAAATAGGTGATGTCTGCCGTGGGGATCACCTGCTTCACAATTACCAACAATTGCACCAGTGCTGCCTTCCTCTTTGCTTGGTTCTTGAAATGTGGGTGTTTAATCTCCCACAGACAGGGCAGCTCCCTTAGCATATCTATGAATACTGACATGAAGTCATTATCTTTGAGTACAATATCCATGTTCACTGCAAGACACAACACAAGCCAAAGCCTAATGTCAGACAAAACTCTCCTAATCTTGTTACAATATAGGCCTCAATGTAGAAGCAGTATAGGCACAAGTTTGTCTCTTACCTTCGTTCTTACGATCGGCGCCTCCAATGCTCCTTCCTCCGCTCACAGATCGTACGTAATACACACGCGTGTTACGCTTTATATACACTGCGCATGCGTGTAACTCCGCCCGCCCCTAACGTTCTTTCTAGTCTATTCCCCGCCCCTTTTCGTTCGGCGCAGTGGGGGAAGAGCACATGGCGGAGTCACAGCAGGTGCGTGCTAATTGCAGGAACGAGGAGGAGGAGGAGGAAAGCTTAAAAAATTATGGAGAACACAGCAGGCAAGTATTATATGGTTCAGTTTATACTCCGCCATATGGATGGGTGTCAGAAATAATCGGAACCGGCTGGCCAGGATTCCAAATGTGTTCTCCACCATTCTTCGGGCTCTGGCCAGCCGGTAATTAAAAACCCTCTGTTCCGGGGTGAGGGTCCTCATCGGGAATGGCCGCATCAGGTGGTTCCCCAGCGGAAACGCTTCATCAGCAACGAACACAAATGGGAGACCTTCAACATTGTCCTCTGGAGGTGGCAAGTCCAAGCTGCCATTCTGGAGACGCCTGTAGAACTCCGTCTGGGCGATGACTCCACCATCAGACATCCGGCCATTCTTCCCCACGTCCACATACAGGAACTCGTAATTAGCCGACACCACCGCCAACATCACTATACTATTAAACCCCTTGTAATTATAATAGTACGACCCCGAGTTGGGTGGTGGGACGATGTGGACGTGTTTCCCATCAATTGCCCCTCCGCAGTTAGGAAAGTCCCACCGCTGGGCAAAGTGGGAGGCCACAGTCTGCCATTCCTGTGGCGTTGAAGGAAACTGTTGAGGAAAAAACAATAAACATTACTATTTTTTCACAGAAACATGGCAAGCAGATTAGACACAAACATTATGGGGCAACCTCCAGATAGCATTTATTAAGGGGAATTTAACAGCACCAAAGTATAAGGTACACCTATCATATTCCCCCTCCCCCCCTCTCATGGGCCATTTCTAACATTATAGGGGGGGGAACTCTTGGACAGGTAACCCTCTTCACTTCATTGAGAGATGAATGCCTAAATAATGGGTATTACTTGGAACAGCCCCTCCTTAGTTACACTATTGGCAGACCACTGGACAGGTAAGAAGTGTCTGAATACAAAGATATAAATACACACTGTACACATTTGAGCACATTTGAACATTCTGCTATTACCTATCAAGATAATAATAGGATACAAAAACTTTAAACAGTACCATTGTAAAGTATACAGGCAGGCCCTTGCACTACATGCTTTGGGGAATTCATCCATAAATCTGACCAGTAAAGAGATGGGTATAGTGTGTATGGGTTTGGCAAAGTCAGCAGATAGATGATTGAGGATAGAGAATTGTGATCAGCTGACTTAGCAGTTGGGGGGAGGGAGGGTTACAAAAAATTTGGGGACACAACAAAAAAAAGCCTCTGGCACTCTGCCTGAATTTAAATCAAAAATAACATTACCAAACATTTTAGGAGGTGTTTGGGGAAAAGCACTACTATGGAGCAGATAAAATACATTGTTAAGTGACTACATGAGGTGAATATAGGGCACGAGACACCATGCTGGGGAGGTTATTGAAGGGCAAATATGTATGAAGGACATAAAATAATAATTACATAAAAATCCAGCATGCATGAGAACAAAGGGGACATTCACAGCATATTACAATCATGGGAATTAGGGAATGAGGAAAGAAATACAATATATTATCAAACATTCAATACAATAAAATGTGATAAAAAAGGATAAAAATCTTACCTTCATATATTCCTTCTGAAGGACCTGGATGATGGCAGAACAGATCTCTGGGATAATGATCCCCAGAGCCTGGGGGGAGATGCCTGTCAAGAACTTGAGGTCCTGCAGGCTTCTCCCTGTGGCCAAATACCGCAAGGTAGCGACCAACCTCTGTGATGGCTTGCCTCATGCAGGTATCCTGCCTGCTGATATAGGGGGTCAGCGAAGCCAACAAACGGTGAAACACGGGGTCCGTCATCCTGAGAAAGTTCCTGAAATCATCAGGATTATTCTCACGGTTCTCACGGAGCAAAGGCATATGACAGAACTGGTCACGCTAAAGCAACCAATTCTTGGTCCATGAACTCCTCCCCACCCTGTTCATGGACTGGACTTGTGTCAAGGTCAGGACCCCAACACCAAGCCCCCGCACAGCACGAACTCTACGAGGAGTACGCATACGAAACATGGCTAGAAAACGGTCGGCTGCTCAGAATGAAGTAACAGAACGCACTGAAGAACAGCAAGGCCTGTGAAGAGCAAACTGAAAAACAGTAACGAACGAACAAGAATACAATGACTACTTAAAGTCACGCGGAACTTGCTGCACGCACTGAAGAGCAGATACAAACCCACAAGCACAAACTGAACTGCAGAAAACGGTCTGAAAGCCACGAGTCTGAAAAAGCGCGAATCGTCTCTCACCAAACTTTTACTAACACGAGATTAGCAAAAGGAGCCCAAAGGGTGCCGCGCTTGGTTCTGAACCGGCCTTTTCTAGTCTCATCGTACGTGGTGTACGTGACCGCGTGGTTGTCGATCGGAAATTCCGACAACTTTGTGCGACCGTGTGTAGGCAAAACAAGTTTGAGCCAACATCCGTCGGAAAAAATCCTAGGATTTTGTTGTCGGAATGTCCGAACAAAATCCGGCCGTGTGTACGCCCTATAAGAGCTATTATGGGGAAAAGGTACCTCCACTGATGCTTTATCACCAAGGCTTGTTTCCACAACAACCCAAAATTTTCAAAATACCTTTGTCATTGGGACAGGAAGTGAGGTGAAATCTTCTGAACAGGGGCACACACAGCAAAACAAATGTTACAGCGGTGTTAACCCTTCCCTATGCTATCCAAAAAGCTTAAAAATCGTTTTTTTGGCTGGAGCTACACTTAAAAAATGTACCTGTTCCGACTTACAAACAGATTCGACTTAAGAACAAACCTATAGTCCCTAACTTGTTTGTAACCTGGGGACCCCCTGTATTTATATATATATATATATATATATATATATATATATATATATATATATATACTTAACTTTTTTATTTTTCAATAACAAAAAATGTAAAACCCAGCGGTGATCTAATGCCACCAATAAAAGCTCTATATGTGGTGGGAGAAGAGCATAAATTTCATTTGGGTAGTACATTGCATGAGCGTGCAGTTTAAAGCTGCAACGCGCTAAATAGCAGAATGTGGCCTGGTCAGAAAGTGGGCGTAACCTACAGGTGGTCAGGTCAAGTGGAACTTAAAAGCACTTACTGCTCAGTGTAGTGATAACTAACTAAGAACAAATAACGGGCATGGAAATATTCCTCTTAAAATGATTGTGGCGATAATATATAACATGTGCAACTGCAAACTATGTGTAGGCTAGGCACACCTATGCGCAAATTTGGTTTTTCACAGGAGGGAGGATAAATGGAAAATTATTTATTCCTTTTTAAAAAAAAATTCACTTAACTTTACTGACATCACATGTGATAGCAATAATATATGTTTATGTGTGTGTGTTAAATCAGTGCATTTTTGGAGCTTTTATCATTGTATAAATGACAATGGTCCCGAAATGGTGTCCGATGTGTCTCCGCCATAATGTCGCAGTCACAATAAAAATCGCTGATCGCCGGCATTACTAGTAAAAAAAATTGTTAATAAAATGCCATAAAACTATCCCTATTTGGTAGATGCTATAACTTTTGCACAAACCAATCAATAAACGCTTATTGCAATGTTTGTTACCAAAAATATGTAGAAGAATACATACCGGCCTAAACTGAGGAAAAAATTTGTTTTTTATATATTTGTTGGGGATACTTATATAACAAAAAGTAAATAAAAACCGCAGAGGTGATCAAATACCACAAAAAGAAAGCTCTATTTGTGGGAAAAAAAGGATGTCAATTTTGTTTGGGAGCAACGTCACACCACCGCGCAATTGTCAGTTAAAGCGTCGCAGTGCCGAATCGCACAAAGTGGCACGGTCATTTGGCAGCCATACCTCCGGGGCTGAAGTGGTTAAAATGTAAAAAAAAAATAATCAGACACGTTACTTACCGTTTTATGTCGCCAAATTTTTTGCAACAGGCAGTCAGGTCACGCCGATGGCGATATGTCTCCTCCACCTTCCTGGAGATCTCCTCCCACTTCAACTCCGCAGTGGTTTCCCTGGAGCGGGGGTCATACAGCTGCATCCAGCAAGGAAGCGTTTCCCTTACCAGGACCTGGGACTCAATATGAGTCCACATCAGGTTACGCTTCCTGCTGGATGCAGCTTGTGTCCCCCTCCTTTTTGGATGCTGCCTTAGAAGGCCCAGGAAGTTCAGGAACATCCTCCTCCATGCTGCTAGTGCTGGAATGGGTTGCTGCTGGTGCTGCCATTGCCATTATCTCTAATCGACACAGAGTCGGATTTTGCGGCCGCACTTCCGATTGAGAAACGAATGTGAAAGTTTGGTTGGCTGACTGCTGGGGCAGAGTAGACCAATGAGCATGAACGATGAAGATTCGACACAGAAACGAAAACATGCAAACGTAAATCTTTGGCTTATGGTGTCTGTCAAAAGTTAGAAGATTCGACAGAGCAGCTAAACAAACTGTAGGATGCTGCTATCGTACATTTCCGGTCAAATGCATCCCGGAAAATTTGACCAGAATGTATGATTGCGACGTCGTACAGTTTAGCTGCTCCGTCGAATCTACTTTGAACATTCGACAGACACCATAAGCCTTTAATGACAGATTCGACCTTAATTCATTTCGATTTTCGGAGTTTTTAATGAAAAACGAAATAAAGAAAAACAAATTTCGGGAGTAACTAAATAAATTTATTTTTCGGACGAAAACGAAATTCCGAAACAAAATATTTCAGTGTGCACTTGTCTACTGAACACTGTGCAGAGGTCACACTACACTAACTTGTAGTTTTAGCTGAACACTGTTCAGAGGACGCACTACACTAACTTGTAGCTTTAGCTGAACACTATGCAGAGGTCGCACTACACTAACTTGTAGTTTTAGCTGAACACTTTGAGGAGGACGCAGTACAATAACTTGTAGCTTATTTAGCTGCCTGCGGTAGTGATAGGAACAGGAAAACACCACCAACCTTCTACAGGTAGCTTTAGGTGAACACTGTGCAGAGCTCGCAAAAAACTAACTTGTAGCTTATTTAGCTGCCTGCGGTAGTGATAGGATCAGGAAAACACCACCAACCTTCTACAGGTAGCTTTAGGTGAACACTGTGCAGAGCTCACAAAAAAATAACTTGTAGCTTATTAAGCCACCTGCGGTAGTGATAGGATCATGAAAACACCACCAGCCTTCTACAGGTAGCTTTAGGTGAACACTGTGCAGAGCTTGCAAAAAACGAACTTGTAGCTTATTTAGCTGCCTGCGGTAGTGATAGGATCAGGAAAACACCACCAACCTTTTACAGGTAGCTTTAGGTGAACACTGTGCAGAGCTCGCAAAAAACTAACTTGTAGCCTTTTTAGCTGCCTGTGGTAGTGATAGGATCAGGAAAACACCACCGACCTTCTACAGGTAGCTTTAGCTGAACACTGTGCAGAGCTCGCACTACACTACAGTAACTTGTAGTTTTAGCTGAACACTGTGAGGAGGACGCACTACACTAACTTGTAGCTTTAGCTGAACATTGTTCAGAGGACGCACTACACTAACTTGTAGCTTTAGCTGAACACTGTGCAGAGGTCGCACTACACTAACTTGTAGTTTTAGCTGAACACTGTGAGGAGGACGCACTACACTAACTTGTAGCTTTAGCTCAACACTGTGCAGAGGTCGCACTACACTAACTTGTAGTTTTAGCTGAACACTGTGAGGAGGACGCACTACACTAACTTGTAGCTTTAGCTGAACACTGTGAGGAGGATGCACTACACTAACTTGTAGCTTTAGCTGAACACTGTGCAGAGGTCGCACTACACTAACTTGTAGTTTTAGCTGAACACTGTGAGGAGGGCGCACTACACTAACTTGTAGCTTTAGCTGAACACTCTGAGGAGGGCGCACTACCCTAACTTGTAGCTTTAGCTGAACACTGTGCAGAGGTCACACTAAACTAACTTGTAGCTTTAGCTGAACACTGTGAGGAGGACGCACTACACTAACTTGTAGTTTTAGCTGAACACTGTGCAGAGGTCACACTAAACTAACTTGTAGCTTTAGCTGAACACTGTGAGGAGGACACATTACACTAACTTGTAGTTTTAGCTGAACACTGTGCAGAGGTCACACTAAACTAACTTGTAGCTTTAACTGAACACTGTGAGGAGGACGCACTACACTAACTGTAAATAGTCTAGCTGCCTGACTGTGGTACTAATAGGATCAAATGTACACCAGCAATTTTCTTCAGGGAGCTGTAAATACTGTAACAAGACAAGCCTGCCTGTCAGTAGGAAGATAACAGGAACGGATCCAACTAAACTGAATACAGTGTATATATATATATATATATATATATATATATATATATATATATATATATATATATATATATATATATACAACACCTGGGATGCATATATATACACAATACACTGTAAGTGCAGCTAACTCACTGACTGTCCTACCTAATCTATCTAACTTAAATCAAATGACACTGTCTCTCTGTCTATCTCTTTCAACGCCGGAACACACTACACAGGGCCGCCGTGCAGGCGGCCTTATATAGTGTGGGGCATGTACTAAATCCCCTGAGCCATAATTGCCCAAAGCCTCCTTGGCTTTGGCCAATTACGGCTCTCTGTTCAGACGGCGCTGTGATTGGCCAAGCATGCGGGTCATAGTGCATTCTTGGCCAATCATCAGCCAGCAATGCACTGCGATGCCGCAGTGAATTATGGGCCATGACGCGCAACACGAATTTGGTGCGAACGGCACATATCGTTCGCAATTCGGCGAACAGGCGAACAGACGTGGGTTCGATTCGAACACGAAGCTCTTCCCTAGTCTTGAACATTTAAGTTACGTATCTGTTATATGTTTGTTTTTTTCAAGTTAATTTTGTTTTTTATGAGACTAGAAAGCAGTAATTATTTATGTTCATTCTTTAATCATACTACACTTTTATGCTGGTCTCAGTGTATTTAGCACAATGATTTGGTGGTTTGCACTGATGTCTACAAAGCACTCATGTTATGAGTTCAAATCCCAGTCAACCTATCTATCATCCACCTAAGGTAGCTATGTTGCTTTTTCCAGTCCACATGCAAATTAAAACCAAAAAATGTAAACTAACACCCTGCGCATTAACTAGTGTGTGATGTTTGGAATTCCACACCATAATATTATTAAATACTTACATACCATTGCATGCATTTGAAGAGTTAATATAATGGAATCAACCAAACTGATGTGGCATTGGCTATTAGGCATTCGCCTATTTTCAGCATATGCTGCAGAATAAAATGAAAGCTTTAAGTAGGTGATACCCTCTGTGGGATTTGGACCCATGACCCGAGTCTTTGAAGACAGGAGTGCATACCACTAGGCCAGTGATGGCAAAACTTGGCACCCCAGATGATTTGGAACTATGTTTCCCATGATGCTCATACACTCTGCTTTGTAGTTCATGGAAAATGTAGTTCCAAAACATTTGGAGTGCCAACGTTCACCATCACTGCACTAGGCTATTGAGCTAAACACAATCATACTTAGAAAATACATTTTCATACATACATTTACTAGTGTTTGGGTAAAATTATGATCATTTGGAAATACTAAACAACACAGAAAATTGTGACTCATTTAAAATTTGCATCAGCAATGGTATGGTTTGTGGTTTGTGAAGACACCTGTGGGAGTGGGGAGGTCAGTGTGGAATGTTTGGTCACTTTTGTACAGGTAGTCAGAGTGTTTTCCATTAATGGTTGTTGTTTCAGTATATTATTTTTTCGTAACCCTGGGTTCCATAGGGAAAAGAGGAGGGGGTATGGGCTCAAACCTTCTTCCAGTGCTACCCAGTCCTTGGCCCTCCTGTGTCAATGCCAGTCTATCACCCTTGTGAGATGTGCAGCTTGATAATATTTCTTGAAATCCGGCAGCCCCATCCCTCCTAATTCCTCAGATCTGGTCAGGAGTGCAAATTTAATCCTGAATTTTTTGTGTGCCCAAAGGAAAGCAAGCAAGGCGGTTTGCAATTTTTTGAAAAATATCTGGGGTAATTTGACCAGCAGTGCCCTGAGGAGATAAAGAAGTCTGGGCAACATTACCATTTTTAGGATGGCGGCCCTCCCAAACCACGAAAAACAGCCTGCGTGCCATAGTTTTAAGTTTTTTTCTATCTTTTGGAGTAAGGGAAGGAAATTTGCCTCATATATCCTTGATAGTTTAGGAGTCAACCATATCCCCGGATATTTCGGAGCTTTCCCTTGCCATTTAAAGGGGCAGTTGGCTTGTGTTCTGACTAGGTCATTAGGGGACATATTGACATTCATAGCCTCTGATTTTGTTAGGTTTATTTTAAGGTTAGAAAGGAAACCATAATGTGTAAAGGCTTTCATAAGATTGGGGAGAGTGATATGTGCATTTGTTACAAAGAATAAGAGGTCATCGGCATACGCTGCCATTTTGTATACCTTATCTGTGATGAGGATACCTTTTATTGCATCTTCTTTATTAATCATTCGGATAAATGGTTCTAGTGAAAGAATAAATAATAGCGGGCATAGGGGGCATCCCTGTCTTGTACCATTCAGTATCTCTACTTTTTCTGAAAATGACCCATTAACCCTTATCCTAGCTGAGGGTTGTTGGTATAATGACTTGATCCACGCCATCTTGCATGTGTTTAGGCCTATGTGTGTGCAAGTCGCGAACATAAAGTCCCAAGCTACCCTGTCGAAAGCCTTCTCCACGTCTGATGCCCATTATATGTTTAGAGGTGTTGGGTTCTCGTAGGGCCCTAGCCAGTAGTTTACCAGACTTATCTCCAGCCTCATAGTATATATTTTTTTTTAAAGAACAGGAGGCGTTTTGTTTTAATGTCTAGAATCTGTTGTAGATTTTTCCTCAGCTCCAAGAGAGCTACGGCTGAGGATTCCGACAAGGACTATTTGTGTGCGGTCTCTAATTGAGTAATCAGTTTTGTTAGTTTCAGCCTCCTATAGCCTTTTGCGTTGTGCCCCCATGCATATCAGATCTCCTCTAATTGCGCATTTATTGGCTCCCCAGATCATAAGGCGATCAGCTCCTGGGGTCTCATTGAGATTGAAAAATTCCTTGAGCTTAGTTGTGATTTTGGGTAGTAGTTCAATGTCCGTCAGGAGTGATGCGTTTAGTCTCCAGGAGGCTGTATTGGAAATGGTGTGTTTCCTGTTATTGTCATAGATGTGGGTGCATGGTCTGATATGGACTGGATTCCAATTTTTGCCACTGTTACACTGGATAGATCCCCCTGTTGTATGGGATAGAATGATGCATATAGTCCTTATCAGTTGGGTGGAGAAATCGCCATGTGTCAATTAAGTGTAAGGAGTGTAGTAACAGTTTGATTTTTTTGAGTATCTTATAGGTGATGCAAGTCTTTCCTGTGAAGTTGTCCTTTAGAGGGTTAAGTGGAATATTAAAATCTCCACCTAGTATTAAGCATCCAGATGTAAAGCCCGTCAGCGCACGTACTATCCGCTGACAACAGTTTACATGTGCTGAGTTGGGGAAATAGATGTTCGCAAGGGTAATGGGGGACCCCGTGTATATGTACCTCTCAGAAAGACATACCTTCCTTCCAGATCTACTAGTTTGTCTATTAAATCAAAAGGTGCATCCTTGCTGATCAGAATTGTGACCCCCTTTGATTTGGCTTCATTGTTAGTGGCGTGTATAGCCTCTGTAAAATATGGGCTGGTCAGTTTCGGTACGTGATTGGTTTGGAAATGTTTCTCCTGCAAGAAGGCAAAATGAGGCCTACCTTTCTTGAGTTCTCTTAATAGCGTGGATCTTTTTTCTGGTATGTTCAACCCCCTTACATTATGCGAGATGACAGTGGGGCTGTGCCCCAATGACGGTTAAGCCATCTGGAAAACCAACAAGCTCGGTTCGTCTTGGTAAATCTGTAAACAAAACTTCAAGCTGGTCAGAAATCAGTGTACAATAATACAATGGTATATAGGATAGGGAGGGGGAGGACATATTAGAAAAAGGGGTGGGAGGAGTTGAAAGGTAGTAAAGAAAGATAAAAAAGGAAAAAGAAATTGGTGGTGTGTGAAATCAGTATACAATAATACAATGGTATATAGGATAGGGAGGGGGAGGACATATTAGAAAAAGGGGTGGGAGGAGTTCAAAGGTAGTAAAGAAAGATAAAAAAGGAAAAAGAAATTGGTGGTGTGTGTGTCTCTAAGTAGATACGGCACCTCATCCCAGCAATGATATTAAACAAAAATGAAGGGCCGAGTGTAAGGGATTATTACGGTGCCAGAATACAACAATACAATATTATAAAAATAATTAAGTTTATTACAAAAAGTTAAAATTACAGTTCATAAAGGGTACAAAATGGAGCATAGGCAGATCATTACAACAAGTTGATGGAAATAGTTGATATATCCCTACTAGTTTCGCCAAAACATTGGCTTCCTCAGGGGATATGATAGGTGGTAGTTCTACAGAAAGAAAAGATCTTTTATTAATATAACAAAATCTAAATAACAGATAACACTGTGCATATCACTGAGGGACTGTGCAAAAAGATTAGACAAGTGTGGTCTCCCCCAAACAATTAATCCCAACCAAAAGGGTGGAAAGCTGTCCCAGGGACATAACATCAATCAAGCATCATCATAACCTACCCAAGTAGCCCAGCTGGGCATGATGGACAACATCCAATGTGAGGAGAATGGTCGTCCTTCACTGCCTATATTGTGGCTGCAGGAGGCTTGATAAAATAAACTTTGGTATATAGCTGTAAAAATACATAAGTGTAAGGCTATAAACAGCTCAACTATCTATAATAAAAAAGGAACAATTCCTAAATACTCACCAAATACAAGGTATACTAACAAGTAACCGGGACGCTGAAAAGATCAATAATAATTGATCATATCGAACAATTGAGTTGGTACATAGACTAGCTTCACTGTATAAAAATATAGAAAAAGAATTGTAGTTTACCAAAGATTGAAATCATTTTTGTTATGCGACAGGAATTATCCAGTAAGCTTGGTTAAAGAATCCTACCTCCATGAGGGAATTAGGAGATAAGCCCAGCAGTATAATAATGACCAGAGACAGTATAGTAACTACAAGTTCAAACAAAAAATATATATGCACAGAGTATCCACACCAGTTACAGTGCATGAGCCTGTTGGACACAAACAAAAAAACCCCAGTGAATAGGCATAGTGATAGAAGTCCCTGTGGTCAATTATGTCTGCATATAATGGTGGTGTAGTGTATATTTTTGTTGTCCTTTTTCTTGTCATTCTTGTTTTTGCATCAATGTGTATTATGATTTGACTTTAAGCACTGTGCACTTTACCACTCGGCGACTGTGCAGCTGATTGAACTGCCTGGTCTTTCCCTGTCCGGTCCTCCCCCTCCCCTTTTTTCCTGCCCCTGCCATCTCATTGCCATCCTTCTACCTGCCCTGGTCCCCTTGGGGCTTCTGGCTTCCCCTGATGTCTTGGGTTGGTTTGCCCAGTCACAGCCCATGGCTGTATGGACACCCAAGGGCTGGCTGTCTATGACAGCCAGCCCGCCTCTTGGCCTGTCTCCGCCCCCTACCCTCCACCTTTTCCATCTGACTCATTACAATCTCTCCCCCCTGGCTTCTGGGTTCTTTCCGCCCCTCGGGCTGACCCAGAGCCCAGCCACGCCCCTGCTCGATTGCGTTGGACGGACGCATCTATAAGGTGCTAGGCTTTATGGGAATTGTAGGCTGTATGCGGTGGTCAGTGCAAAGGCGCACGGGCCACTCTCTGTCCGCTCATGATTGACAAATTGTAGTTGCCTATCAGGTGGGGGGCTTTAAATAGGCTAGCTAGTAGTCTGTTCATGTGGACTCACCGGGACGCTGCTGTGTTTATTTTATTATACAGTGAAGCTAGTCAACGTACCAACTTAATTGTTCGATATGATCAATTATTATTGATCTTTTCAGCGTCCCGGTTACTTGTTAGTATACCTTGTATTTGGTGAGTATTTAAGAATTGTTCCTTTTTTTATTATAGATCGTTGAGCTGTTTATAGCCTTACACTTATGTATTTTTACAGCTATATACCAAAGTTTGTTTTATCAAGGCCCCTGCAGCCACAATATAGGCAGTGAAGGACGACCATTCTCCTCACATTGGATGTTGTCCATCATGCCCGGCTGGGCTCCTTGGGTAGGTTATAATAATGCTTGATTGATGTTATGTCCCTGGGACAGCTTTCCACCCTTTTGGTTGGGATTAATTGTTTGGGGGAGAGCACACTTGTCTAATCCTTTTGCACAGTCACTCAGTGATATGCACAGTGTTATCTGTTATTTATATTTTGTTATATTAATAAAAGATCTTTTCTTTCTGTAGAACTACAACCTATCATATCCCCTGAGGAAGCCAATGTTTTGGCGAAACTAGTAGGGATATTTCAACTATTTCCATCAACTGGTTGTAATGATCTGCCTATGCTCCATTTTGTACCCTTTATGAACTGTAATTTTAAATTTTTGTAATAAACTTAATTATTTTTATAATATTGTATTGTTGTATTCTGGCACCGTAATAATCCCTTACACTCGGGCCCTTCATTTTTGTTTAATAGTAAAGAAAGATAAAGAATAGAGAGAGAGATATCTATATCTTCAGAGAGCATCTGTCTTCAGAGACACATCTGCTGCTCTGAAGTAATTAATTAGTGGATCTGTGGGCAAGAAAAAAATATCCTGTTCACCAGCTCCACTGTGTGGGAGCGTGGTAGGGTTGCTTTCTAGCAATTAAGGTAGAGATTATTACCTATATCGCTCCACCAGTCAGCATCTATTGCGGATAGAGCAAAACAGAAGCAACAACCTAGTTTCAAAAATATAAAATGCAGCCAAAAAAAAGGGGAAGGAATCTGGCCTATAAAAACCTTAAAGATCCAGCCTGCATACAGTGTATGCATATTGGTTGGAGTGTAGACAATAGAACCCTTCAAAAATACTTACTGGAATTTAGTGTGCAGAAAAACATCTGTTACAGGTAGTGACTCTGAGACCTTTCTAGTCAGCACGTTTCATTGGAGCATAGTCTTGTAGTGTTTCAAGTTGTTCTGTGTACATAGTTCCAAGGGGTTACATAGGAGGGGAAGTGAGGTGGGAGAACCTGGATGTCTTTTGTCCGTCCCCTGTTAGTTTTATTGTTTCAGATCTGATTAACTAGTCCTTGCTTTCTAGGTAGATGAGAAGGGCTCTCCCAACAACAGTCCTTAGACGATAATCAAGGAGGGGGGGTAAACGTTCCTTCTCATCATAATTGGTCTGTAATAAAGGCATTATAAGATCCTCACTTTTGTTGTAGGTTCAGATGCAGTTTCAGTATCATATCCCCAGATACCGAGTCTAGGTTAGACCGGTACGGTGTTGAACAGTTGTTTACCAGGTATGCAATTCACCTTGATCTTCTTTCGGGGCCTTGGAGGTGGATTGTCCAGATTTAGGAGTACCGCCATGAGAGCTAGGGCCTCGGTTGTGTTTCTTTTTTTGTATAATCTTTTATCTGGAGAGGAAAATGGGGATCTCTGTGTCCCTCCATCCGCTCGTGGGAGGAGAAATTCCTGGTACCAGTCTGGAAGTGCGATAGGCTCCATTTGCAGGGACTCAAAGAAGTCAGGCAGATCTGCAGGAGTGTGCAATACATGTTGTTTGCCTGCCTGTGTCACGGTGAGGGCAAAGGGGAAGCGCCATGTGTATTTTAAGTCATTTGGCCTTAATTTGTCAAGTAAGGGTCGCAGAGCCCTGCGATTCCTTAGGGTTATTTGTGACAGATCATGAAATAACATGATCGTCTCGCCGTTGAACACTATGCTGACGTTTCTCCTGGCTTTATTCATTATGGCTTCTTTAACCACTTCAGCCCCGGAAGGATTTACCCCCTTCCTGACCAGAGCACTTTTTACAATTTGGCACTGCGTCGCTTTAACTGCTAATTGTGCAGTCATGCAATGCTGTACCCAAACGAAATTTGCGTCCTTTTCTTCCCACAAATAGAGCTTTCTTTTGATGGTATTTGATCACCTCTGCCGTTTTTATTTTTTGCTATACACGGAAAAAGACCGAAAATTTTGAAAAAAAATGATATTTTCTACTTTTTGTTCTAAAAAAAATCCAATAAACTCAATTTTAGTCATACATTTAGGCCAAAATGTATTCGGCCACATGTCTTTGGTAAAAAAATGTCAATAAGTGTATATTTATTGGTTTGCGCAAAAGTTATAGCGCCTACAAACTAGGGTACATTTTCTGGAATTTACACAGCCTTTAATTTATGACTGCCTATGTCGTTTCTTGAGGTGCTAAAATGGCAGGGCAGTACAAAACCCCCACAAATGACCCCATTTTGGAAAGTAGACACCCCAAGGAAATTGCTGAGAGGCATGTTGAGCCCATTGAATATTCATTTTTTTTTGTCCCAAGTGATTGAATAATGACAAAAAAATAAAAAATAATTACAAAAAGTTGTCACTAAATGATATATTGCTCACACAGGCCATGGGCATATGTGGAATTGTACCCCAAAATACATTTAGCTGCTTCTCCTGAGTATGGGGATACCACATGTGTGGGACTTTTTGGGAGCCTAGCCGCGTACGGGGCACCGAAAACCAATCACTGCCTTCGGGATTTCTAAGGGCGTACATTTTTGATTTTACTCCTCACTACCTATCACAGTTTTGAAGGCCATAAAATGCCCAGATGGCATAACCCCCCCCCAAATGACCCCATTTTGGAAAGTAGACACCCCAAGCTATTTGCTGAGAGGCATGGTGAGTATTTTGCAGCTCTCATTTGTTTTTGAAAATAAAGAAAGACGAGAAAAAAATTTTTTTTTTCTTTTTTCAATTTTCAAAACTTTGTGACAAAAAGTGAGGTCTGCAAAATACTCACTATACCTCTCAGCAAATAGCTTGGGGTGTCTACTTTCCAAAATGGGGTTATTTGGGGGGGTTTTTTGCCACCTGGGCATTCCATGGCCTCTGAAACTATGATAGGCAGTGAAGAGTGAAATCAGAAATTTACGGCCTTGGAAAGCCTGAAGGCGGTGCTTGGTTTTCGGGGTCCCGTACGCGGCTAGGCTCCCAAAAAGTCCCACACAGGTGGTATCCCCGTACTCAGGAGAAGCAACAGAATGTATTTTGGGGTGTAATTTCACATATTCCCATGGCATGTTTGAGCAATATATCATTTAGTGACAACTTTGCGCAAAAAAAAATAATAAAAATAAAAAATTGTCTCTTACTCGCAACTTGTGTCACAATATAAAATATTCCATGGACTCGACATGCCTCTCAGCAAATAGCTTGGGGTATCTACTTTCCAAAATGGGGTCATTTGGGGGGGTTTTGAACTGTCCTGGCATTTTATGCACAACATTTAGAAGCTTATGTCACACATCACCCACTCTTCTAATCACTTGAAGACAAAGCCCTTTCTGACACTTTTTGATTACATAAAAAAATAATTTTTTTTTGCAAGAAAATTACTTTGAACCCCCAAACATTATATATTTTTTTAAAGCAAATGCCCTACAGATTAAAATGGTGGGTGTTTCATTTTTTTTTTTTTTCACACAGTATTTGCGCAGCGATTTTTCAAACGCATTTTTTGGGGGAAAAACACACTTTTTTAAATTTTAATGCACTAAAACACACTATATTGCCCAAATGTTTGATGAAATAAAAAAGATGATCTTAGGCCGAGTACATGGATACCAAACATGACATGCTTTAAAATTGCGCACAACTTTCCTGGCTAGGTAGGGTGAATTCAGTGAAAATGACTCTTCTGCCCCGCCTCCTGTATCTCTTCAGATCTTTACCTATCCCCATCCCTAAGATACATCTGCGGAATTTCCAATCAAAAATCATGAAGTTTGTATGGGGATCCAAGGGGCATAGAATTGCTAAAGGGACTCTCTTCCGATGTAGAGATCAAGGGGGGGTGGGTGTGCCAAATATACTCTGGTACTATCAAGGGGGTGGGTGTGCCAAATATACTCTGGTACTATCAAGCAGCACAACTATCTCAATTATCCACTATATATTCTAAAATTGCTCACCCTGATTGGGTTCGTATGGAAAGACAAGCTATTCCTCACTACACTCTAGATTACATACTTTGGTGCGCTACTAAGACCAGACCGGCCATACTTGCACCCACACTTTCTCACTCCTTGACACTTTGGGACTCCCTCAGACTCAACTCACACTTGATCTCCCATTGGTGCCCCTTATCCCACATCTTCAGAAATCCCCTTTTCCCTCCGGGTCAAGACATTAATGCCTTTAAATGGTGGTTAGATAAGGGGCTTTATAGGATTGGCCACTTTGTTCACCCGACAGGCCCCCTCACCTTTTCTTACTGCACCAGTAAACTTGACATGCCAGATTCGGAACGGTTCAGACTCCAACAGATATCCCACTTTATCAGATCTCTTGGACGCTCCGTTCACAAACCTTTGAACATTACGGATTATGAACTGTGGTGTGGTCAGGCCATGGAGCAGAGGGGGGGAATAACGGTGATTTATCGAGCGCTTGCTAGGGCTGATTCTAAAACACTATTCATGAGGGAATGGGAGACTGATCTACAACAACAATGGACCCTGTCTGAGTGGCACAGAGCCTTCATCACTGCTTCTAAAGGAATTCTTAATATTGCACTTGTTGAGGCGAACTTAAAAGTTCTAATGAGGTGGTATATGGTCCCTTTGCGGATAGCTAGGATCTTCACGAACGCATCCCCCTTATGCTTCCGTAACTGCGGGCATATTGGCTCCATGCTTCATACCTGGTGGGAATGCCCCAAAATAAGGGATCTATGGAACAAAATTTTCTGGATTATCAGGAAAATAACTAATTTATCCATTCCAAAAACACCACACTACGCACTATTGAACTTTCCCATCCCGGGGGTACCAAAATTGGCCCACAAGCTTATCAGGTTCATCCTTATTGGAACTAAATTGACAATAGCCCGAGCGTGGAAACAGCCCACAGTCTCACTTCTGTTAGTTAAACGAAAAATATCCTGGATTATGGCTCAGGAGAAAACAGTAAGCATCCTCCTGGACACGGTAGACAGAACCGAGGCAGTATGGGAACCTTGGGCGAAATACGTATCCAGGCCACTAATCTGTTCATCTATACCTGCTTGAGTGTGGACGAGCGAATACCACACCGTCGCTTCTCGCTCTATCTACACATCTTTTCCTATCCTCTTTTTTCCTCTCTATACTCTTTACTGTTTTCGCTATCCCTTTATTATCTTGGTTTGTTTATTAGGTACAGCTTGGTTTAATATGAGGTTACTAATTTTCAGTTCAACATTGCCATATGCTAAGATCTCTGGAGGTACCCATAGGTACTTCTACAGGCTCTCATTTCAGATCCTCTGACAGCATGGAGTGGTATAAGGAATATGTTTAGGGCTATCAGGGTGGGGTGACACTCCTTAGACTCCAACACAGTTATTACCCATTAGGGGTGTTGGATCTGAGGAATAATCCCTAACCATGGCTGTTGATGTACACTGCTCCTTGTTTCTTTTTCTCCACGTAGTTCCTTGTGAGCTTTGGCTTTGTCACGCCTCTACACCATACAACTTATGTCTTCTACGATTGTTGCTTCTCTTGGCTGTAACATGTTATTTTGCAAATGCTGAAACCTCAATAAAAATCTATTGAAAGAAAAAAAAAAATTGCGCACAAACGTGCAGTGGCGACAAACTAAATACATTTTTAAAAGCCTTTAAAAGCCTTTACAGGTTACCACTTTAGATTTACAGAGGAGGTCTACTGCTAAAATTACTGCCCTCGATCTGACGTTCGTGGTGATACCTCACATGCATGGTGCAATTGCTGTTTACATTTGACGCCAGACCGACGCTTGCGTTCGCCTTAGCGCGAGAGCAGGGGGGACAGGGGTGCTTTTTTTTTTTTTTCTTTATTATTATTCTTTTTTTTATCTTGTTTTTAAACTGTTCCTTTCATTTTTTTTTTTTAAATCATTTTTATTGCTATCTCAGGGAATTTAAATATCCCCTATAATAGCAATAGGTAGTGACAGGTACTCTTTTTTTGAAAAAATTGGGGTCTATTAGACCCTAGATTTCTTCTCTGCCCTCAAAGCATCTGACCACACCAAGATCGGTGTGATAAAATGCTTTCCCAATTTCCCAATGGCGCTGTTTACATCCGGCGAAATCTAAGTCATAAAATGCTCGTAGCTTCCGGTTTCTTAGGCCATAGAGATGTTTGGAGCCACTCTGGTCTCTGATCAGCTCTATGGTCAGCTGGCTGAATCACCGGCTGCATTTTCAGGTTCCCTGTTGAGACAGGAGAGCCAGAGAAAAACACGGAAGACGTTGGGGGGGGGGGCATTCGCTCCCACGGCTTGTAAAAGCAGTCTAGAGGCTAATTAGCCGCTAGGATTGCTTTTACATGAAAGCCAACCGCTGGCTGAAAAGAATGATACCAAGATGATACCTAAACCTGCAGGCATCATTCTGGTATAACCACTCAAATTCGTGAATGGCGTACCTGAAGACAAAAAAATGGTTAACAATAAAGCACAGTAAATGGTAAAGTATAAAAAATTGCATACCTGAAAAGCAAACATGATAAAACATAATAACAATAAAACATTGCAGAATAGAATACAGGAAAAAAGAGCAGAACAATAGAGAGAATAGAGAGAGAGAGAACAATAAAACGACAACTATTTTTTTTTAATTTTATATTTTTGTATGTGTTTTTTTTTTTTTTACACTTTTTTTTGTAACTGTAACTTTTATAACTGTAACCGGTTCCAGGTTCGGGTCTCTCAAAATGCGATGGCATCTTGGGAGACCCTGTGAAAGTGTGTCCTAGTCTGTGCAATGCTGTACCCTACGCTAATACTCAACTAGTGCATGGTAGCGTTCAAAACATTCACCAATGCAAAGACCAGGATTGTCAGGACAGGAGGGACAATAATAGCGGGTGTCACGCCTATATCCGCGCTTGCTGCAGACACAACATCTTATTTGGGGGGGTTTGTTGGGTAGGTGTACTCGGGAGGACATAAACATGCCTCTCATGCAGCCGACTGCATTTGGTTGGGGATGTGAATGGGGGAAGTACGGGCGCTGCAGAAGTGGTGGGTTCCCAATTAGGATTGGCGAATGCAGCAGGAAGGGCACTATGGGCATGACGGGCCTGTGTTTGTCTTTTTGGTGGCAGCGGGACACTACTTGTGCTTGCCACCTCACCAGCTTGAACTGCATTTATGGGACTCGCCACGTCACCAAGTGTTACTGCAGTGCTGGTTTGACTAGGACCGGGGTGTACTAGGCCGCTGGTGCTTGCCAGTTCACCAAAACGCTACCAAAAAAACTGTTAGCGATCGCAGGGATCAGGCCTGACTCTGCGAACGCTGCAGTTATGCATTTAGTGTTTTGTAAGTGACAGTGATCGATCGATACTGCACTTGGGTGGGCTGGGCTGGGCCAGGCGGAGGGACAAAACGCAGGTGCTAGCAGGTATCTGGGCTGATCCCACTAACACTGCGTTTTTGGGAACCCTAAACTGCTGGGGACGCCAGTATAGATCTGATCGGATCAGATATTGATCCGTTCAGATACTATACCACTAAGGGAGGTGTACGGTGCGTGCGTGGGTGTTAGCGGTACTGGCGCTAACCTGTCGCTGCCTGGGGCTGGTGATTGCCAGTTCACCAAAACGCTACCAAGAAAACTGTTAGCGATCGCAGGGATCAGGCCTGACTCTGTGAACGCTGCAGTTATGCGTTTAGTGTTTTGTAAGTGACAGTGATCGATCGATACTGCACTTGGGTGGGCTGGGCTGGGCCGGGCGGAGGGGAACGCAGGTGCTAGCAGGTATCTGGGCTGATCCCGCTAACACTGCGTTTTTGGGAACCCTAAACTGCTGGGGACGCTAGTATAGATCTGATCGGATCAGATATTGATGCGTTCAGATACTATACCACTAAGGGAAGGCGTATGCTGCGTGCGTTGGTGTTAGCGGTACTGGCGCTAATCTGACGCTGCCTGGAGCGACGCATTTCACCGCCGGGCGATCAGGGGGCTAAACCTTTATTCTGTAATAAACGGCGGGTGCCCTGACACTATAAAAAATAAACGAACTAACCAGCGTCACCCGTAATGGTTATACGGTGATCAGTGGTGAAAGGGTTAACTAGGGGGCAATCAAGGGGTTAAAACATTTATTAGATAGTATATGGGGATCCCTGACGCTATAAAACGCTGACGGCGAACCTAAATATTTACGTCCCTAACTAGCGTCCCCAGCGACACTAATACAGCGATCAGAAAAATGATCGCTTAGTGACACTGGTGACGGGGGGTGATCAAGGGGTTAAAACTTTATTGGGGGGTTAGGGGGGTATCCTAGACCTACAGGGGGCTAATACTCACTGCCCTAACACAGTAACTGTTACAAACTGACACCATGCAGTAATCAAAAAAAAAACCTGCTTGGTGTCAGTTTGTGACAGGGGGAGGTGATTGGGGGGGATCGGGGGCGATCGGGGTGTTTTGTATGCCTGGCATGTTCTACTGTGTGTGTGTGTGTTGTGCACTCACATTCCAGTCTTCTCTCCTCGGCCCGGAACGGAAAATACCGAGCCGAGGAGAGATGACATCATTTCCTCTGCCTCTGTGTACAATACAGAGGCAGGGAAATGATCCCATTGGCTGGGAGCGATCGCGAGGGGGGGGCCACGAATGGATGGCCTCCCCCTCACCACCGATCGCCGGGGGAGATTTGCCGACCGCCGCAGGCACTGGGGGGGGGTCCGATCGGACCCCCCACCCACGGGCAGGCAAGGACGTACAGGTAAGCCCTTTTGCCTGATCGTGCCGCTCTGCCGACGTACATCGGCGTGCGGCGGTCGGCAACTGGTTAAGCGGGAAGTTTTGCAGGCAGCAGATTATAACCCTGTGAGGTGCGGTGTCAGGGCCTTTAGGTCTGAGGGCTCTATGAGCTCGTACAAAGTCAATTGCTGTGTCCTCTTGCCTTTCTAGGAGGCTATTAAAGACCCTCTGCAGGGCTGGTATTATCTGTGCTGTATCCACTGATTCAGGGATCCCTCTCACCCTAATATGGCATCGTCTGCCCCTGTTGTCCAGGTCCTCGAGATGTCTATCTCAATAGGGTGAGAGGAATGCGTAAGTGCCACGTTTTCAAGTCTATGCAGTCTTTTGTCCCTCTGTTTCCCAGCCGTTTCTACAGCAGCCAGTTTTTCAGTCAGGACAAGCAAATTAGATTTAAGATCCGTTACAGCAGCTGAGAAAGTGGATTTTATATCCGCTGCGAAGCCTGACATGTCCGCATAGGTAAGGGGTTGATTTGTTTGGGTATAGCCCCTACCTGAGTCTCCTGCTCTGGATAGTGAACCCTCAATGGAATCTTCCTGCTCCCACTGCGTCTGCGCCATTTTGTTCCCCGCCATGCTGCCGCTGGATATCGCCCAGTATTTGAAGAGATCGGTGATATTCCTGGCAGATGTGATTGTGGTGGTGCATTTAGGTCGGGTCTGTGGGGTCTGGAGAAGCTCTCTGCCCATAGCGGGATCACTGGAAGCAGGGTATCACGCTACAGGCCGGGTTTCCTCACGGAGCTCTGCTAGTGTGCATCCGTCACCATCAAGCACCAAGCCACGCCCCCACGAGTGCATTTTTTTGGGGGAAGTAACCATTGTATCATTATAATCAATGGTTAAAACTTGCACTTAGCTATATAACTTTCATTTTCACTGGGGGGGGGGCAGAGCCGGCAGCCAGAGCTCTTGGACGTGTGAGAGGAGAGCTCTGTCACACCGGGTGTAATCAGCGGCTCACAGCGCACCTAATATAGCCAAAAAACACATCATCTGAGAGAGGAGAGCGAGGGGCACACAGCGGGCACGATGTACAAAAGAAAGGAGAGAGAAGGACCCCGAAAATTGATGGATTTCTTCCGCCCTGCTGAGGGCCAAAATTTCCAAGATGGCGCCGGCGCCGGGAGCCGTTCGTCAGGCTCCACAGCACAGACATACAGCAATCCAATGCCATCCTCGGGTGAGTCACAACTTAAAGACAATCCCTTGTCATCCTCCCCATTCTGCAGCCCTGTTAAACAAAAGAGGAAGCTTTGGGAGGGAGGAGAGAATGAAGATGAGACAGGAGCAGCAGGGGATGAAATGGAGGAATCCTCCTCACATGCAGCACAGCTAGATGCTTTCCCCACCTCAGGGCAGACTATTATTGACACTACAATGAAGGAGATGCTGCAGACCCTGAGGGGAGCCCTTCAATCTGATATGGCAGCGTTTATGAGCAATACTAAAAGGGAAATAACAGCTGTCAGCAACAGAGTGGAATATGTAGAGAATAAAATGGAGGAGCTCACTCTAGCACACAATGAACTGGTTGATGCTCACTTTGAGGTAGAAGACTAAATCAGAGCCATGCGTCTCAAAATGACGGATATTGAAGATAGGGCCCGGAGGAACAATATCAATTTTAGGGGGGTCCCCGAGACTGTCAAACCCGCAGAAATCACTACCTACCTGCAAAAGCTCATGATGACTGTCCTCCTATCTCTAAGCCCAGCAGACATCACTATTGACAGGGCACACAGACTGCCAAAACCATCCTTCCTGCCTGAACAAATACCTAGAGATGTGATAGCAAGAATCCATTTATACCACATTAAGGATCAACTCATGCGATTCGCAAGACAACATCCTTCCCTCCCTGACCCATATGCTGGTATCGCACTTTATGCAGACCTGTCGCAAGCCACCCTGTCAGCCAGGCACAACTTGGTACCTATCACTAAGATTCTGCGCAACCATAAGATCCTCTACAAATGGGGTTTCCCTGCTAAACTTCTGGTCGACAAGAACAATGAATCGCATGCGATCACATCGCTAGAAAAGGGCCTGGACCTTCTCCGAAAATGGCGCTTGCTTCCCGCAGATGCAGTACCTGAGGACCCTAACCCACAATATAACAGACGCAACAACCAACGTACAGCTAAGAAAAACAAGTAGCAAACTATACCACTTGATGCTTTTTCTCTTAGTGTGTACTCTCCTTTCACAACTGTCAACTGGCTAGTTATGGTGATTGCAGCTTTCTAAGAAGCTGTTATTTCTGATCATCCACCCGATGTTCAGCTGTTCAAGGGTTTACCCTATTGAATCCCCTCCGTTAGTTACGAGATGACTCCCTTGACCTACTATCCGCAATTCATGAGGCCTACATCTCACCATTTATCAACAGTTCAAGTTTGTTCAGTTAAACTGTTCACTTGCAAAGCTATAAGGACATTACTTCCTCGGATCCCCTGCATACTGACCATACCCAACATCTCAACTCCACTTCCTGGAACTTCCACTAGATGGCTCTGCTGCGCAACTTTGCACAAGAATGAATCTTAAACTTATGTCATACAATGTGAGAGGCTTGAACAGCCCCTACAAGAGAAGAGCCCTCTGGAAATCAGCCTTGGAAGAGAAATGTGACATTCTATGTGTACAGGAAACTCATTTCGCCAGTGAAAACTCCCCCGAAATGTACACATCCCAAGTTTCTGCAAGTATTTATGGCCAAGAATACGACAAAGGAAAATGGAGTAATGATTGCATTTAGGGACACACTAACCTTCTCTCTCTTACAGGAACATATTGATCCCCAAGGTCGCTTTCTGATCGTAATCGCAGAACTGGACCATGTCACATATACTATAGTTAAATGAAGTAAAAAATAGAGAGGTAGCGGGACTTTTTATATAAGATACCAATCCTTATTTGCTTTGATAATTTTAGTTTTGTTCTTCTTTATTCTACTTTTTCGTTTCCTATTTTTAACCTTACTTCTAATATTTACTTTTACCTTGTTTTTTTCTTACATGCACGCAGGGGTGCGTGCGTCTGTTGGTTTGCCGGGCCTGCCTCTCTGTCTTGTTCGGGAGCTGCGACGCGCACTGCGGACCCCCCCTCCACCCTGTTGTGACGGAGGGTGGGCGGGGCTGTGCTCACTGCGCGTCGACGTCACACATCCCGGCCGGACACGCTGGCGCCATATAGCGCGGCGTGCCGTCCGAGTGATCACCATCCCCTGGCCCATTGGGGGGTGGTTTGGTCGCCGCCGCCGCCGTTGGGACCATCAGTCGCTTGGGTCCTGGGCTGTCGGCGTTCTTCCCTTCCCTCCCCATCTGTGGGCCAGCGTCTGACGTTGGGGACATGGCTGCGGGGGCTTGACGGTTATGGACCCCATCCCCGCATGGATTCTGCACCTCGTTTGACATACACTTTGTTTTCACTTATCACCCATGCATCAATGCATCCTTGGCTGGACACACTGTCTATCAGGTACACATTTTTTCTCTCATCATTCTTGACTTTCAAACCGAATTCCACTTTCCCCTCATCACTTTCCTGGCCTTGTAAATTTCCCCTTCCTCCTTTTCACTCCTGCCCTTTCTTTCTTTCGCCTTTCCTCCTCCATCCAGTTCCTCACTCTTTGCCCATTTTGCACCACCCCGCTTATTCTACCCCCTCTTCTTTCCCCTTTTCTCTCTCCCATTCTATCCACCCTTCTCATGTCCTCACACCTTTTTTCCATTCACACTAATTCTTTTTCAACCCCTTCCATTCCTTCCCTTGCTCGACATCTCTCTCTCTCCACCCATTTTCCTCACTCTTGCCCCACATTCACTTCACAGCCACATAATTATCTTTCCCTTACAGATTTGGTCCCTCAGTTCACCACTATTTACAATGATACTCCTGCGGGACGTCGTCCGTTCCTGTGTTTTGCCCGCTGCAACATGTCCCCTCAGCTCCCGTGCATGGCATGGTTGGTTTGGCCTGTGCGTTCCGTGGCCGCACCGCCACTGTGTGGACCATACATGTAAGTGTACAGACAGTTCGGGTCCATTAGGGAGGACCCTTCCTGCCTGTTCTGAGCTTTTCTTCTCCTTTTTTTTTTTTTTTTTCTTCCCCCTTTTCCTCCCCTTCTTCTTTTTTCTTTTTTTCCTCTTTCCCTTATACTTTTAATTAAATAATTTTCCCTTCAAATTTTTAGATTATCACTATGGTTCCTTGCTCCTGATGATAGGTCAAATACCTTGAAACGCGTAGAGCCTACAACAACCTAGTGTACATTTTGATGCATCTTACCAGGCCGTTCCATAACAACTCGTTTTTTGCCCCCTATGATTTGAAACCCTCTCTTTTCTCTTTGTTCTTCAATTTTTCCATTTAATGATGTAACCTTGCTCTAAATGTTTTTACATTATGTATTATGTATTGATTCCTTGTTGGAACATGTATGTATTTATATCTCTTTTGGTTTCAATGAATTGTAACAGTTGTACGAATGATTTTATATATAGCATCATGCATTGAATTATTCGAATACAGAAACTTTATAACCATTTGATTCCAATAAAAGCTATTTATTTTTATTCCCGCTCCCGAGTGTCTATATAAAAAGTCCCGCTACCTCTCTATTTTTTACTTCATTTAACCGGGATGGAGGGGGGGACCTGAACGGCACCCCTATACCTCATATAAAGTCCCACTAATTCCCCCAAATTTTTTTCCCCATTATTATTAACCAATTAGGGATGATAGGCACTTGGCGGCGTTAACCATTAATTTACATTGTAATATTACTCTGACTCCCACTTCTATCTGCCAGAGGACTCATTGCTTCTACAATCATTTATATCATTTTTCAATCCAATACCAATCCTTATTTGCTTTGATAATTTTAGTTTTGTTCTTCTTTATTCTACTTTTTCGTTTCCTATTTTTAACCTTACTTCTAATATTTACTTTTACCTTGTTTTTTTCTTACATGCACGCAGGGGTGCGTGCGTCTGTTGGTTTGCCGGGCCTGCCTCTCTGTCTTGTTCGGGAGCTGCGACGCGCACTGCGGACCCCCCCTCCACCCTGTTGTGACGGAGGGTGGGCGGGGCTGTGCTCACTGCGCGTCGACGTCACACATCCCGGCCGGACACGCTGGCGCCATATAGCGCGGCGTGCCGTCCGAGTGATCACCATCCCCTGGCCCATTGGGGGGTGGTTTGGTCGCCGCCGCCGCCGTTGGGACCATCAGTCGCTTGGGTCCTGGGCTGTCGGCGTTCTTCCCTTCCCTCCCCATCTGTGGGCCAGCGTCTGACGTTGGGGACATGGCTGCGGGGGCTTGACGGTTATGGACCCCATCCCCGCATGGATTCTGCACCTCGTTTGACATACACTTTGTTTTCACTTATCACCCATGCATCAATGCATCCTTGGCTGGACACACTGTCTATCAGGTACACATTTTTTCTCTCATCATTCTTGACTTTCAAACCGAATTCCACTTTCCCCTCATCACTTTCCTGGCCTTGTAAATTTCCCCTTCCTCCTTTTCACTCCTGCCCTTTCTTTCTTTCGCCTTTCCTCCTCCATCCAGTTCCTCACTCTTTGCCCATTTTGCACCACCCCGCTTATTCTACCCCCTCTTCTTTCCCCTTTTCTCTCTCCCATTCTATCCACCCTTCTCATGTCCTCACACCTTTTTTCCATTCACACTAATTCTTTTTCAATCCCTTCCATTCCTTCCCTTGCTCGACATCTCTCTCTCTCCACCCATTTTCCTCACTCTTGCCCCACATTCACTTCACAGCCACATAATTATCTTTCCCTTACAGATTTGGTCCCTCAGTTCACCACTATTTACAATGATACTCCTGCGGGACGTCGTCCGTTCCTGTGTTTTGCCCGCTGCAACATGTCCCCTCAGCTCCCGTGCATGGCATGGTTGGTTTGGCCTGTGCGTTCCGTGGCCGCACCGCCACTGTGTGGACCATACATGTAAGTGTACAGACAGTTCGGGTCCATTAGGGAGGACCCTTCCTGCCTGTTCTGAGCTTTTCTTCTCCTTTTTTTTTTTTTTTTTTTTTTTTCTTCCCCCTTTTCCTCCCCTTCTTCTTTTTTCTTTTTTTCCTCTTTCCCTTATACTTTTAATTAAATAATTTTCCCTTCAAATTTTTAGATTATCACTATGGTTCCTTGCTCCTGATGATAGGTCAAATACCTTGAAACGCGTAGAGCCTACAACAACCTAGTGTACATTTTGATGCATCTTACCAGGCCGTTCCATAACAACTCGTTTTTTGCCCCCTATGATTTGAAACCCTCTCTTTTCTCTTTGTTCTTCAATTTTTCCATTTAATGATGTAACCTTGCTCTAAATGTTTTTACATTATGTATTATGTATTGATTCCTTGTTGGAACATGTATGTATTTATATCTCTTTTGGTTTCAATGAATTGTAACAGTTGTACGAATGATTTTATATATAGCATCATGCATTGAATTATTCGAATACAGAAACTTTATAACCATTTGATTCCAATAAAAGCTATTTATTTTTATTCCCGCTCCCGAGTGTCTATATAAAAAGTCCCGCTACCTCTCTATTTTTTACTTCATTTAACCGGGATGGAGGGGGGGACCTGAACGGCACCCCTATACCTCATATAAAGTCCCACTAATTCCCCCAAATTTTTTTCCCCATTATTATATACTATAGTTAACTTGTATGCACCTAATGTTAAAACTCTAATGCCGCGTACACACGAGCGGACTTTACGGCGGACTTTGCCCGGCGGACTTTTCGACGTACTTTCCGACGGACTTTCTGAATGAACGGACTTGCCTACACACAATCCACCAAAGTCCGTCGAATTCGTACGTGATGACGTACGACCGGACTAAAACAAGGAAGTTCATAGCCAGTAGCCAATAGCTGCCCTAGCGTGGCTTTTTGTCCGTCGAACTAGCATACAGACGGCGGACTTTTCGACCGGACTCGATTTCAACGGATAAATTTTAAACAAGTTTCAAATCTAAGTCCGTCCAACTTTTGAGAAAACAAAGTCCGCTGGAGCCCACACACATCGAATTGTCCGACGAAATCCAGTCCGCCGGGCAAAGTCCGCCGTAAAGTCCGCTCGTGTGTACGCGGCATAAGGTTTATTCGCAAAGTTGTAAGTATGGCTAAAAAGGTGCAAAAAGGCAATTTATTAATATGTGGTGATTTTAACTTGATTATGAACACAGAATTAGATGTGTCCTCGGTGGCCTCTAAGCGATGGCCCTCTCTAGACTCGCTGTGCCACGAAGAGAGGCTCTATAACCCTTGGCGCTGTCTTAGATCCACCGAGAGAGACTACACATTTTATTCAGCTGTACATAAGAGCTATTCTAGAATAGATTTTTTCCTCACGGACCTGTATACTTTGCAAAATGTCCAGAAAGCTGACATCCACAATATTACATAGTCTGACCACGCCCCAGTGACTATTAAGATTGTGGATGCCAACAAAAACTCCCACAAGCCGCTGTGGCATAACAATACATTTCTTCTATCACACCTCAAAATCAGAGACGAAATTACAGCAAAAATTACGGAATTCTTTCAATTCAATAACAATGGAGAATGCTCACCTAAGACCATCTGGTGTGCACACAAAGCATTCGCTAGAAGCGTCCTCATACAGGTAGCCTCTAGGGAAAAGAAAAAGAAACAGCAGCGCATGACAAAACTACTTGAGAAGAAAGCAGATTTAGAAGCACAACACAAGAATCCTGCTACCTCCTCAAGTGAAATACTCAAAAGTCTCAACAGCTACCGTGAAGAAGTAAGACAGGAAATTAGAGCGGATTATGATACCTTCTTTAAAAAACTAAAAGTCTCCTACTACTCCCAAAATAACAGGGCAGGTAAAATCCTAGCTTCCCAGCTTAAAAGGAAACAGGCACGTTCTAACCTCAAAAATATCAGACATCACAGTACCAAAGTTATATACCAAAATCCCAAAGATATTGCCAACGCCTTTAGGGACTATTATGAATCCCTATACAATCTTAAGACGGACCCACTCACTTACCAACCCTCTGACACAGAGATTGAAGAATTCCTACAGACCGTTCACCTACCCTCAATAGACAAAGCTTCCCTACAAAAAATAAATGCGCCCATCACACTCAAAGAGGTTGAATCCGTTATTCACTCACTACCCATGCACAAATCACTAGGAGCAGACGGATTCTCCGCTGATTATTACAAGGCTTTCTCTGCTCACCTCGTCCCCGAATTGGTAAAAATTTTTAATATAGCAGCTTCTGTTGGTTCCTTCCCGAAAGAAATGCTCCAAGCTATTATTATCACTATCCCTAAACCCGGTAAAGACGTATCGGACCCACAAAACTTCAGGCCTATTTCCCTACTAAATTCTGATTTAAAGATATAGACTAAAATTTTAGCAAACAGACTTATGGAAATAACCCCCTCCCTCATAGGGCTTGACCAGGTAGGTTTTGTAAAGGGCAGACAGGCACCAGATGGGACGAGGAGGATGCTAGACCTCCTGCGCATATCAGAAATCAACAAGCAGCCCAGCATCTTTTTAGCACTAGACGCGGAAAAGGCCTTCGACAGGGTCCATTGGGGTTACCTGTCCAGGACCTTACTCAAGTTTGGCCTCTCAGGACTGATACATTCAGCAATTATGTCCCTGTATTCCGACCCATCTGCAAGGGTCTTCACCTCTAGCATGCTCTCTGACCCCTTTAAACTATCTAATGGTACCCGCCAAGGATGCCCATTGTCCCCAATAATTTTTTCCTTGGTCATAGAACCACTAGCAGAATCTATTAGAGCTAGCGACAAAATAGAAGGCATTAAAGTTGGCTCTGATAGCCATAAAATAGGACTGTTTGCTGACGATATAATCCTTTCTTTAACAAACCCAGCAACTTCTTTACCCATCGTCAAAACGATATTACATAAGTTCGGGCAAATCTCCTTTTACAAGGTTAATACAACCAAATGCTACGCACTTTCGCTTCACATATCAAAAGAAAAACCAGGTTGGAAAATATATTTCCCTGCAACTGGGATCCCCCTTCCATTACTTATCTTGGTGTGCAGCTGACTTCCGCTTCCTCCAAAATCTACTCACAAAACTTCCCTCCATTACTGACAAAAATTGAAGAGGAACTAAATCAAATTAATAAACTACACCTTACCTGGTTGGGGAGGATAGCTGCATACCAAATGCAAATATTACCAAAACTCCTATATTATTTTAGATCATTGCCCATACCAATTCCCCAGAAATTTTTTACACAACTAGAGAAATGCCTGAAAAAATACATATGGGGGGGGGGGACCCAGAATAGCATTGGCCCACCTCTATAAACCTAAACATCTAGGGGGAGTAGGATTACCTAATGCACAGATATACTATAAAGCTGCAATATTGTACCAAATGCGTTACTGGTTCTCCTGCCAAACAGACAACTGCTGGTCAGTTATTGAACGCACCGTTACACCAGGTTATGACCTCCCGGCGTTGGCTATAGCAGCCTGTATACATTGCAAACCAAACACCCCACCTTACCTAACTATACGAGCAACAATAGATGCCTGGTCCTCCTTAGTGCATAATCACTTTACAGACACCACAATTAGGAAACTAAACATACCACTAGCATCCTACGAATACCTAATTCCAAACTTCTCAGTCCAAACATGGAAATCCTCAGGAGACAACTTCACCGCACCTGCTCCGTCTCATCAAAATGCGGTAGATAGATATAGAGCATATCAAATACACCACTACACGAGCAAACATCCAACACGACAGATAGTCATACCACAGAAATTGTGGGACTTCCTCTTAAGCAAACCTTCCAATAAGCATAAGGGAATATCGCTCTTTTACAAATTCACTACCCCCCTCTACTTACAATCCAAAACCCCCAGCATGGTGAAATGGGAATTTGAATTACAAAAAGAATTTTCTATGTCCCAATGGCATGAAGCGATAAAATATAATCATAAATCCTCAGCATGCGTAGACCACTGGGATAATGCACAAAAACTCTTACATAGATGGTACATAACTACGTCACCTCCCAAAGTTGAAGAAGTCATATCTAGAGTAAATGCTCAATACACTATGGAAAAAATGCTAGCATATACAGAAAGAAGAACCCAGAGTTTCCATAAACATTGGGAAACTTGGAGTTCCGCTAAATATGCCTCCTCACATGTGTGAAAATTATCCCAACTTGTTGGGTATGGTCATATATGGTATGGTATTATAGTTAACACATAACATAGAAATAATACACTGTTTACCTCATATTAAAGGACTGAGGAAGTCTAACTGTTATAAATAAGTCATTCTAAGTTTATTATTATTGGTTAATGACAAAAACTACAAGGAACTTACGTGGCAGTATGTTTGAGGGGACCCTCAGTAAGGTCCTCTCAGGGCTAACTTTGAAAACTTCAGCAGAAAGTCTGTTTACAGTGTGTACCCACAAGGGGTGACAGGCTTGACAATTACATAATGCTTAAATGAGGATATTTCTTAGTAACCCTACCAGTTTATCCTTTGTACTCTACTAATGCAGTAAGATCCTGAATGTCGAACAATATGTACAAATGAGAAATGTACAATATGCTTGTATTTTGTATACTCTGGAAAAACTACCATTAAAAATTTATTGTTTAAAAAAAACTCTCATTTTCACATTCGCAAACGCTTTTTAGCCCAGCGGTAATTTGGGAATTTACTATAGCTCTTAGTAAAAAATGAATGGGAGCTAAAATTAGAGTATTTTGCATGTCTGAGCATGCTCACTTGTGCTGGTACATAGTTGTAGAAAGAGGGGAAAATGTATCTCTTCTCAGACTTTCAATGATATTTCAGTTTATATATCACTTTTTTTTTTTAGCAGTTTAAAAGCAGACTATCTTTAAACAATATACCACATATTTAAGTACCATTTAGGCTATCATATCATGCTCAAAACATGATTCCCATGTGCAATTCCTGTGTTTATAGTATAAGTAATGTTTAGGTCTCTGTTGTCTGGGAGCTATAGTGAAATTGATTTTGGGAGTATTTTTTCCCGGGCACTATAGTGAATTAATTTTAGAGCTATTTAGCCCGTTTTGGCTGTTTTGAGAGTATTTATTCTCCCATTCTCCTATTAGCACTTTAGTAAATAAACCCCACAGTCTTTGATTACAGCAACATGTGTACAGTTAGACTTCAACTGGAGTTCCATGTAAAGTTCAATTCCAATTTCAGTCTGAATTTCCAAAATTCTGACACATTTCATTTAGTTATTCAGAGCATTCGGTAACATTTGTTTATATTGTAATCAGATATTTGGATATATCCAAATCTCTGAATAACGAACAAATTTGTCCTAATATTAATTCAGAATGAAATGAGCCGCACATGTCTATACTTTACATGGACAGGTAATGTGCCATTATGTCAGCAGTTTCTAGGGACGGGGCGTTTGTAAGTACCCGCTGATTTCTTAAGAACAAGTGACAACAGGAAGCTGTCATATATAGAAGCAGTATAAATACTAGGTGTTTAATGAATCAAATGCAGAACTTCCTCTAGTGGTCAATCTATAACCACTGAACCATTTAAAAATCGAAAACAAAGTGACTCTGTTCCCAAAGCCCCTCAAATTTCTATCAAATCCAGCCCTGACCATTTAGCTTGTCTCCACTCAAGTCCAGCAATAAACAAACATAGCGACTGCACACCGATCTTAGCTAGATTTTCCCTTATTGGAATGGATTTAGCTTAGTTATAGGATTTCTATGACTAGATAGATAGATAGATAGATAGATAGATAGATAGATAGATAGATAGATAGATAGATAGATAGATAGATAGATAGATAGATAGATAGATAGATAGATAGATAGATAGATAGATAGATAGATAGATAGATAGATAGATTTACTAGGTTGCAAAATAAAAGCAAATATGTTGAACAACCATTTAAGCTCAGAGTGAATACACAGATGTAATGAAAAGGAAAAACATACTTTTCATTGCCAACGTGGTATCACTTGTAACTTTTGAATGCTTTAAAGTTGCACAGATCTTTACTGTTAAAGAATGGAGGGGAAATGAAAAATATGCTTTGTGTGAAAGTCATGCAGAATTAGAAAGATCTGTGAGATACTGCTCTAGGGAGTCTGGGATAGGAGCTGTCAGTTGTAGAATTTATTAAATCTGACTTGAGTATAATTTCAAGAAGGCTTCACATTATTCCAATACGCAGGTGACCATGACTGAAGCATCAATGGAATTCCAATTGCTCTTTAGGCTGTGTCCAGTTTGCTACATGGTCAAACAGTACCCTTGTGAACCTGGATACAGTATTCAATTTCTGAGACTAAAACTACTGTCAACTTTTCCTGTGCCAGTATGATTAGAACAGATTTTATGTGTACCTTCTCTTGATCAAGATTTTTTATTAGATAAATGAATAGGGTACAATATAAAGAGGGTACAATATATATACATGGAAAAATTTGCATGGTAATATATATGATTTTTGTATATATATATATCTATATAGTATATATAGATATATATATCTATATATACTATATATATATCTATATATATTATATATATATATAGTATATATATACTATAGATATGTATATATCACGGTCGGATTTTCCGATAGAAAATGTCCGATCGGAGCGTGTTGTCGGACACTCCGACCATGTGTGGGCTCCATAGGACTTTTTCCAACGGATTTTCCGACACACAAAGTTTGAGAGCAGGCTATAAAATTTTCCGGACTGCCGCACTCCGGATTGGAACAATAAAGGTAAAATCTTCTTTATTGAAAAAATGACATGATATAAAATGCGTACATTGCTCTGTTGAAGTAATACAGCATAACCGCTGATGCGTTTCACGCTCCCATAGAGCGCTTACTCATAGCTTCATTGCACCTATACCATTGGAATAGCAATCGCCAGCACCTGGAGCTCTCACAACCATTCACCCAGCGGAGGACGGGAAATTCAAACCCAGTTACCTGGAGCGGTGGTCACCAACCTGTCTATAAAATTTTCCGACAACAAAATCCGATCGCGTCAATTCCGACCGTGTGTGGCCAGTTCCGACGCACAAAGTGCCACGCATGCTCAGAAGAAATTCTGAGACAGAACAGCTCGGTCTGGTAAAATTAGTGTTCGCACTTTCGTCACTTTCGTCAGGCTGCAATGTTTGAAATAGTTTAATACAGCGCACTCTCTTCTTCTTTATAATGTGAGAAGAATGAAGTAGTTTTGCTGCTCATATTCACACAGACTTCTCAAAAACTTCTTTCTTTATTATTTATTGTGATTCCCTCAATATATTTAGATTTGTCACATCTGACCAAATTTTTTTTTTTTGGTTTTTAAAATTTTTTTTTTTTTTTTTTTTGGTCAAGGCATTTTTTTTTTTTTTGTATTTTTGTATTTTTTCCAAGGCTGATGTTTTTTTTTTGTTTTTTTTTTGTGTTTTACTCCATAATATTTTTGTGTGTGTTTTTTGTGTCAAGTTACCACAACACCATTATTATCTTGTATTATTGAATCTCAAGGAGATTGTTTGTTGTTGGTGTCCCTTGTTAATTTCACATTGTATTTTTGAAATGTACCTGCTTCTCACAAACAAACTGTCCTTTTTGAAGGAAAACACACATAGGCGAGTATAATTGAAAACAAAAATCCTTTACTAAGGGCTCAGAACTAAACAAAGAGTGAGGCAACGCTGGAGAAACAGCAGAAATTGGCGAAGCCTTTGACCCCCAGGGCACACATCAATTCTTTTACAGCAAAATTGGTGGCCTGAGGAGTCCATATCTAAGGCAGTGCAGTCTGGTCCAGAAGTCCCAGAGATCCGGAAAGCAGCAGATGACATCTGTGTCCCCAGGCTGTGGTACTACAAGAGACTGCATATTTTGCCAGACCAGACTGAACCCAGGCCATGATTCTCTGATCTTCCTTAGACGCTTCCTTCCACACTGTGGCTCTGGTGTTGGAGATGTGGCAGGAGGAGGAGTAGGACCTGGAGGAGGAGGAGGAGGAGGAGTAGGACCTGGAGGAGGAGGAGGACTATGTGTGAGGTCACAAATGTGGGTAGCACATGTTATTTGGCCCCTCAACCCCTTATTGAGAGCTTCCAAAATTAGGAACTCACACAGGAGTCGTTGGCCCTCCTCCATCTGCATCATTTTGCAGGCAGTTATGCCAGCAAAGTCCTCCTCCACAGTGAGGGGGGTTCTCAGGGCCTCTGTAGCCTTCCAAAAGAGGCCTATGGCAGCCTCCCTCAGGTTACTCCTCTTCCTGGCACTTTGTCTTTGAAGGTGGAGGGGAGGGACCTGGATATCAGGCAGCCTGCTTGGCCCGGCCACCTCCTGGCTGAGACTTCCCTGTGTATGAAAAAGGGACATGGTTTTAGTTTTTGCTTCATCAATCACAATCAGAAATTAGTACCCCAAACTAACATCTAGTTAACATCATTGATTGGACAACCAGAAATATTTAGATGAATGCTATACCTGGCTCAAGCTGGGCTCCTCCACATGTTGCTGCCTGCAAGGCCCAGGTTGGGCGTCAGAAGCCTTAGCTGGGGGGGAAGGAAGCGTGAGAGGAAGACTGGAGAGTGCTGGCCTGGGTTCAGTCTGACCTGCCAGAAAATGCAGCCTGTCATAGTACCACAGCCTGGGGACATAGATGTCATCTGCAGCTCCAGATCTCTGGGAATCCTGGACCTTCTTGCGCTCCCTTAGATAAGTGCTCCTCAGGCCACCATTTAGGATCTTCAAATAGATGATGTCTGCTGTGGGAATCACCGACTTCACAAACTGTATCAACTTATCCTCTTTGTTTGGTTCTTATATTCCGGGTGATTTATCTGCCGTAGACAAGGCAGCTCCCTGAACATATCAATGAATATGGGCAAAAATTCCCCATCTTTAAATAGATCCATTTTCACTGCAAGACACAACACAAGACAAACCATAATGTCAGCCTAAAGTATACTAAACTTGTGCAAATACAGGCCTCAATCTATAAGCAGTATAGGCCTAATGTTAAATCTTACCTTCGCTATCACGATCGGCGCCTCCGTTACCTCTTCCTCCACTCACAGATCATACGTACTATGCACGCGTGTTACGCTTTATAGACACTGCGCATGCGTGAAACTCCACCTGCCCCTGACGTTATTTCTAGTCTATTCCTCGCCCCTTCTCGTTCATCGCAGTGGGGGAAGAGCACATGGTGGAGTCAGAGCAGGTGTCTGATAATTACACCAGCGAGGATGAGGAGGAGGAAAGCCCGGAGCCTGAAACATCCTGATCCAGAAAGAGACGATATAAGGCATCAAATATGTCCTTTGGGGAGATGTTGGAGATGGTCGACATAATGAAGAGGGCCCACTATGATGGGAAGTATGGACCTTACCCCAACCCCAGTGTCCGAAAGGCCAAGATCATGGCGAAAGTGGTCAAGAGTCTGCACCGGAATTTCGGGGTACGACGATCGAAAGATAAGCTCAGGAAATGATGGTCGGACCTCAAATTAAGAGAGCATGAGCAGTACAGAAAGATCCGGAGAGTGCTGCAAAAAAGTAAGTAGTTGTGCTGTGTTCCACTTCTTTAGGTTTATTACGTTCGTGCTGCTCCATGTGCTTTTCTTAACTGTTATCCAGTTTAAAATGTCAACTTTCATGTTCATGGGCACAATATTCGTTCGTATCAAACATTGTTCGTTCGGCCTAGAAAACACCATTGTTTTGGCCATATGCATTTCACCACATTTTTTAGGGCCTACTTGTCTGAAACTAATTTGGTTGTGTAGATGGGTTGGTTACTAGAATGAAATGCTAACTCGACTCTGTGTAAGGAGAGGACACTCAGCAGCTGGTTACACATCTGGATGCTGGAGCACTAGTGTGGGACACAAGAACACCCTTTTTATTTTTACAGGTGCTCCAGTGTATACTATAGGGGGGTCTCCATCTGTGAAGCTTGTACAAGACAGGTAAAGTATTCAAGCTTGACAAACGACAAGACAAATGCAACATCTTTGAACTCTGCCAAAACAGACAATAGTATCCCACTTCCAAACAATGTTTCATATTCCTATTTCTGCCATCAAATATCTGTGTGCTAAGTATACCTATTTTTCTTGTACATAGGGGATAAAAGACTCGGAGGACACCCCTCATCCGAGGAGACCACAGACCCCCCACCTCTGGAAGAAGGGGAAATCCACCTAAGACCAGCAGAGCAGGAGGAGGAAGACGTGGTGGAAATTGGCACCACAACAGGTGAGTGTCTGCGACCACAGGCTCAGGTAAGAGATGGATGCCGCCATATTTATAATACATGGTGTTTTTTTGTTTTGATCTTTTTAGGGGATCGTGATGTTGTGGATCCAGATCCTTTCACCTCGGAAAGTGCCCAGATCCTGATCGGGGAGATCATGGGATGTAATAGGGACTTGGAAAACATTGTGAAAGACATCAATGATGTTCAGCAAAAAATGAAGAACATCATTGATGTTTTAGGGAGAGTTTAAAACCCCGCAAAATCCCTTGGGTTTTTGTTGTGCCAAAATTTTTTGTATTTTTTATGTCAATTTGTAGCAAAGCCAAATTTGGAAGAGGCACACAGTGTGTCACCATGTGCTATCTGCCATCACGGGAGATCAATGGATGCGTTTTGGAGGTGCAACCCCTTCCTCAATAATAAAGTAGCTGTGAGGAAGGGGTTGCACCCCAAAAACACGTCTCTTGATTCCCCCGTGATGGCAGCTAGCACATGTTGACATTTGGAAATTTGTGTGCTTCTTCCAAATTTGGGTTTTCTAGTGGTGACTTCACCCCATCTGAACGCAATATCAAACACAGTTTGTAAATACTCATGTCTGATATTGCCTTCAAGTTCTACCAAATGTGAACTTTGTAAGTTCTAAATTTGTGTCTTTCTTGTGGGTTTTACACATGCCTGTTTTATCTTAAATGGACATTTCTACTTTTTCTAATGTGATCCCAAAAATTGTTAAACAACAAACATGTCGGTTTGTTTTTAAAACCTTTTGGAAATGCTCATGTGATTGTGCTGTTATTAAAAAGATTGTTAATCGAGGGGCGTGGCCGACCGGAGCTGTAGATGGACGCCTGATACCTCAGCTCATCTCACAGGGGAGATATTCTAACTACTCAGGCCGCACAGACAACCTAATTCAGTGCCATTCTAGCGCCTGGGACACCGGGGAACATGGCCAACATGTCCAGGAAGAGAAACCCGGAGTACAAGCCCAAAAAACTCACCGAGTTCTCCTACAAGCCGGCGGAGCAGGTCAGTGACATCCAAGATGGCGCCGGCCAGGTCGCGCCGCGGGACTCATACACGGATCTACCGGACGAATTTCCGGTAGAATCCACTCCATCTGACCCCCCAGCTTTACCCACACACCCCCTGGAAGGTGACCACCTCCTAAATAGCCCAGCTAAGGCTAAGATGAGGCTCGATGCGCCGCCGCAGCGGCCGCCCACAGCACAAATTGAGGCCCAGGCTTTTAACCCCCTTCTCAGCAACCAGGCCCTGCATTCATCTATGGCATCCTTCCCCACCTCGGGTCAGCCTGTGATGGACACCACATTAAAGGACATGCTACTGTCTCTGCAGACCTCCCTCATGACAGATCTCTCCTCACTATTTGCTAAAATCTCCTCAGACATACATACAATAGATGAAAGAGTGACATGCATTGAAAAAAATATGAGTGACTGCACTTCCACAGTTAATGAAGTCATAGATGTGTGTGAAGATGTGAGAGAGGAACAAACATGGATCCGCACCAAGCTGGCCGATTTAGAGGACAGATCTCGCAGGAACAATGTCAAACTGCGCGGAGTCCCCGAATCCATAATGCCTACAGATCTGCCACGATACGCGAAAGAAATGATGCACGTCATTGTCCCAGAAGCATCCCCCAGGGACATAATCATAGACAGAATACACAGAATAGCCAAACCATCCCACCTTGCTGCCTCCATTCCCAGAGATGTTTTAATGAGAGTCCACTTCTTTCACATTAAAGAGAAACTCCTGCTGGGGGTCAAAAACAAATCACCATTACCAGCTCCGTACACAGGAATCCAGTTTTTCCCGGATCTCTCTAAATACACTCTCCAGCTAAGAAGAAACCTGAACCCGATCACAAAGGGGCTCCAAAACAATAAAATACCATACAAATGGCGCCATCCAGCGACTATCCTGGTCAGTGGTCACTAGAAATGGTCAATCTCACATCATACAGGACCTAAACAAAGGCCTGCACCTCCTCCACAACTGGGGAATAATCACTGAACCTCCCAAGACCCCACCAATGCGCAACGGCCCCTCTAACGCCCGCAACCGTATGGATCACCACCCCAACTGAGGAGACCCCACAGTTATTGTCACAGTAGGCCTAACTACTTCTTCTCTCATCCCCTGGAGACTGCGAAATCTTCCATTGATTGTTCAGCTCCCTTCGATACTAACTGTTTAAACCCCCAAATAGAGGTTGAAGCGGTGTTTACACCCCCTCTACGTTGTTCTTTTCAACAAGGCACAGTTGCTTTATCGGCAGTTTGCTCATTGGGTTCGTAATATAAAGTGTGATTAACATTTTGCTCTATCTGCAGCTCTATTACCCAACCAATTCTGAGTCTGGGGACCGAACTCCTTCTACCAACCGTCACAGATCGTAGGATCCTCCGAAACTTAGACCGGGACAACTAACTGTAAGAGATTCTCACTCAAACCTATTTCCATTTCCCATCACCATGCCACTAAACATCTTATCGCTAAATGCTAAGGGCTTGAACCATCCGGCTAAACGCCACTCTTTATGGAAAACCGCCAAGGCTCTCCAGAGCGACATTCTCTGTATCCAAGAGACACATCTGATAAACTCAGACTCATCACTATGCACCAACCGACAGTTTCCACACATCTTTCATGCCTGCCATTCTACCAAATCCAAAGGAGTCATGATAGCAATCAAAGACTCAGTGGACTTTCACCTATCCAACCTACTAATCGACCCTGAAGGTCGCTACCTAATCTTAGTGTGCACCATCAACAAAATTTTCTACACTCTATCCAACATCTATGCACCGAATACCCAACAGATGAAGTTCATGCACAAAGTTATAAGGTTAACCAATCAGATAAAAAAAGGTCATTTAATTCTATGCGGGGATTTCAACATTGTTCCTGACATCACCATGGATACAACGGCACCTGCGAAGAGGCGAATATCGCCATTGAAAAATTTTTTGTCCTCACAGGACTTATTTGATGTGTGGCGCTGCCACCATGGATCAGAAAAGGACTTTACCTACTATTCTCACATGCATAATTCATATTCACGAATTGATTTATTTGCAACTGATAAATGGCTCCTCCAGAATGTATGTAAATCTGAAATCCACACCACAACATGGTCAGACCACGCCCCAATATCTATCTCTATTTCAGACACCACTCCACAACGCAACACATTTTTGTGGCGCACAAACAATTACATACTGCAAAATGAAAAGTACACAACAGAAATCTCCAACCATCTCACTGAATTTTTCTCTATAAACAAAGGCACAGCGTCTGACCATGGGGTGGTGTGGAATGCCCATAAGGCCTATATTAGAGGTATGTTAATCAAACTAAGCTCCCTTCACAAAAGGAAGAGGACGCAGCGTATAGATGAGATAACCACCCAAATTGCCTCCCTAGAACAACAATATAAGACTAAACCCCAAAACCCACAAACCCACCAACTATTGAACCTAAGGCAAGAACTGAAAACCTTGCTCCTTCAATCATTTGAATATCTCCAGCGTAAACTAAAAGCCACCTCTTATGCCACATCCAACAAAGCAGGCAAATCTCTAGCAATGAAACTTAAGGGCAGAAGACTTAAAACTAAAATTTCCCAGATTATCCACCCCCACACTAATATACCCCAGTCCAACCCTCAAGATATAGCCAACGCATTCAGCAATTACTATAGCGACCTCTACAATTTAAAACACGACACTAATATACCACAACCCTCACCAGAAGAGATTAATCACTTTCTCCATTCCATTCAGCTACCTACCCTGAATGGGAACCAACTAGAGAAACTCAATAAGCCTTTTACAGAACAGGAAATTCTCTCATCAATAGATTCCCTACCTAATGGGAAAGCCCCAGGTCCTGACGGCCTAACAGCTGAATATTATAAACAATACTCCCCATAGATCGCCCCACAACTTACTGAGCTATATAATAACGTTGCCTCCTCTTCTAAACTTCTGAATGATTACTTAAATGCATTAATAGTTACGATACCAAAGCCAGGAAAGGAACCAAACTCCCCCAAAAACTTTAGACCAATCTCCCTACTCAACCTACCCTCATACATAGAGACCAGACAGGATTCACTAAAGGGCGACAAGCACCAGACGCCACAAGAAGAATGCTCAACTTGATACATCATGCGGAATCCACCGGAACGCCTTCTCTGCTCCTGTCTTTGGACGCAGAGAAGGCGTTCGACAGGGTTCATTGGACCTACCTTGAAATGGTCCTCCAGAAATTTGGATTCAGAGACCACATCCTTAGAGCCATCTTAGCTATGTATACCACCCCTTCGGCCCAAGTCTTCACACAAGGTATGCTCTCTAAGCCATTTCCCATTACAAATGGCACACGTCAAGGATGTCCCCTGTCCCCACTTATCTTTAACTTGCTAATGGAACCTCTAGCACAACACATTAGAACCAATACTACAATATCCGGAATACAAATAGGTAATGTCTGCCACAAAATTTGTCTTTTCGCGGATGACGTTATTCTAGTACTGACCAATCCCACATCTTCCCTGGCAGCAGCACAAGATACTCTAAACTGGTTCAGTAAGGTATCCTATTATAAACTAAACACAACCAAATCTTCAATTCTTGATATTAATCTTGATGCCACCACCAAGAATTTACTCCAGACACAGTATTCCTTTGCCTGGGCAGACAAGGAAATCACATACCTGGGAATCCAACTCCCAAAAACTACTAGGAATGTCTACTCATCTAACTTTCTCCCACTCCTTCATAAAATCAAAACTGACACACAACATATTGTTAAACATGAGCTCTCCTGGTCGGGGAGATTGGAAGCTTTCAAAATGACATGTCTTCCTCAAATATTGTACTTCTTCCGAACATTGCCAATCCCAGTTCCTGCCTCCTTTTTTAAGTCCCTTCAATCAATCTTCAACAAATTTCTATGGAAAGGGAAAAAACCCAGATGAGCACACGCAAAATTAATCAAACATAGACTGGCGGGAGGCACAGGATCCATAGACTTTAGGGATTACTACCTGGCGGCAATACTTGCACAACTCCCAGAGTGGTTTCAACCTACCACCCAATTTCTATGGGCCCAGATAGAAAACCTCTCACTGATACGCCCAAACCTAAAAAAACTGGCTAATGAGTACCCCTTTGGGTTCTTATGTATCACCCTCCATCTCCCCGACTATGAAAGCTTCAGTCTATGCCTGGAAAAAAATGATCACCCTCTCAGAATATAACCCCCCTAAAACACTCCTCAACATACCCCTAGAAACTCTTCACCATTTGACACCTGACCTCGGACTTTCAAATTGGTTCCTCAGTGGAATACACTCACTACAACATCTTCTACAAGGTAATCAAATTAAACCCTTTTCCCAACTACAAAAGGAATACGCTCTTCCCGCCTCTGAAAGCTTCACATACCTCCGCATTCAACACTGCCTAAATAAACTACCTCTCCCCCTCTACAACATCCCCCAAAAGACATGGGATTTCCTCACAAACCCCACACCACGGCCCAAAGGCATATCCTACTTCTATAACCTCCGACAGGGAAAAAGATCCTTTACCAAGCTGGCCCCCCACTATCAATGGGAAAAAGATCTCACAAACACATTTTCTGACGCACAATGGCAACTAGCTCTCAAGTCCACCTACAAAGCAACCCAATGTTCATCACTTTGGGAACTCACCCAGAAAATCTCGCTCCGTTGGTACTTAACCCCAGATAAGCTAGCTACATTCAACCCTCACACCCCCAACACTTGCTGGCGATGCAAATCATCTAGAGGAGACATGCTTCATATCTTTTGGTCATGCCCCTCCATCCGAAAATACTGGTTAGACACATTCAATCTGCTTACCAACATTAACAAAATTCCTATCCCACCTTCACCCGAGATGGCACTTCTAAACTTAAACATAGATAGTATACCTAGACCTCTCAGACACACAACAACCCACATTCTCTTAGCTTCCAGACTCAATATAACACGGAATTGGAAATCAGACACCCCCCCACCATAACACAAACAAAAGACCTGGTCTCACTCCACTTCAGTTACGAAACAATGATGGCTACCAGCAATGGTCGTGCATCAAAAGCCAATAAACAATGGTTACCCTGGATAAACTGGACTAATGCTGCAGTCCATACCCAGAAGCCCCATGACAACCTTAAACCTTCTTGACCGAGCAATATGTACATCATGTATGTGCCCTTCTAGTTACACCCTTCTACAGTAGAGGTTTCACACCTCAATAGACTAGAAATGGATTGTACCTAACTACTACTCATGGGAGCCGTTCTCCCCTTGCGGCACAAAGAGATCCCATATGGGGTGGTGCGATGGGAGAAAGGGCCCTATATGTATAATTTCACAGCCACAGTACGGTGTATTTCTTTACCTAGGCTCATTTGAATGCACGTTGCCCAATGACGAGCTGCTGTCTGTTACATTTAGTTCATTTAAAGTTGATTCTTCATTCTGTCTTGTACCTATACATCACGTCGTTGCATGACGTACAATATCTTTAATTGTACTTTGTATTTACTTGCATAAAAACAATAAAATACTTTGAAAAAAAAAAAAAAAAAAAAAAAAAAAAAAGATTGTTAATCAAGATTGTGTGGATTATTGTCTCAACGCTCCCAAACATTTGAGGGTTATTTCCTAAGGGAAAATACACTTTGCACTACAAGTGCAGTTTCAGTGCAGTTTCAAGTGCACTTGTAGTGCAAAGTGTCTTTGCCTTTAGTAAATAACAGCCAACAGTGCTTTGTAAGGTTACACAATCACGCCATTTTCACGACTCACCACATTTCTGTCAGGGTCAGCTAAAAAAAACACAAGCAGTAAATGTCACCAAAGATTTGAGTTCTTTTTTTTTTTTTTACATTTTAAAAAGGTTTTACACATTGTCTGGCATATTGATAGCCCCCCTACCCGCAAAGAATTCAAGGTATCTTAGCCGGACATCACGGGCACTCAGGGGGGGCAAGCCAGGACGGCCACTTTCAAGCGCCGTCAGGGTTGGTTCATTTTGAATTCCGGCCTCAGGCCCAACTGAGCCAGCATAGTTGGCAGAATGTTTCCGTAAAAAGTTGTGTAGAACACAGCACGCCAGGATGATGTGATTCAATTTGTACTCCGCCGTATGTATGGGTGTAAGAAATAGGCGGAACCGGCTGGCCATGATTCCAAACGTGTTCTTCACCACTCTTCTGGCTCTGGCCAGCCGGTAATTAAAAACCCTCTGGTCCGGTGTGAGGGTCCTCATCGGGAATGGCCGCATAAGATGGTCCCCCAGCGCAAACGCTTCATCCGCAATGAAGACGAATGGGAGTCCTTGCACATTGTCTTCTGGAGGTGGCAAGTCCAAGCTGCCATTAGGGATGAGCCGAACACCCCCCTGTTCGGTTCACACCAGAACATGCGAACAGGAAAAAAATTCGTTCGAACACGCGAACACCGTTAAAGTCTATGGGACACGAACATGAATAATCAAAAGTGCTAATTTTAAAGGCTAATATGCAAGTTATTGTCAATAAAAGTGTTTGGGGACCTGGGTCCTGCCCCAGGGGACATGAATCAATGCAAAAAAAAGTTTTAAAAACGGCCGTTTTTTCAGGAGCAGTGATTTTAATAATGCTTAAAGTCAAACAATAAAAGTGTAATATCCCTTTAAATTTCATACCTGGGGGGTGTCTATAGTATGCCTGTAAAGGGGCGCATGTTTCCCGTGTTTAGAACAGTCTGACAGCAAAATGACATTTTGAAGGAAAAAACACATTTAAAACTACCGCGGCTATTGCATTGCCGACAATACACATAGAAGTTCATTGATAAAAACGGCATGGGAATTCCCCACAGGGGAACCCCGAACCAAAAAAAAAAAAAATGATGTGGGGGTCCCCCTAAATTCCATACAAGGCCCTTCAGGTCTGGTATGGATATTAAGGGGAACCTCAGCCAAAATTTAAAAAAAAAATTGACGTGGGGTTCCCCCTAAATTCCATACCAGACCCTTCAGGTCTGGTATGGATTTTAAGGGGAACCCCGCGCCAAAAAATAAAAAAAAACGGCGTGGGGTCCCCCTAAAAATCCATACCAGACCCTTATCCGAGCACGCAACCTGGCAGGCCGCAGGAAAAGAGGGGGGGACGAGAGTGCGCCCCCCCCCCTCCTGAACCGTACCAGGCCACATGCCCTCAACATTGGGAGGGTGCTTTGGGGTAGCCCCCCAAAACACCTTGTCCCCATGTTGATGAGGACAAGGGCCTCATCCTCACAACCGTGGCCGGTGGTTGTGGGGGTCTGCGGGCGGGGGGCTTATCGGAATCTGGAAGCCCCCTTTAACAAGGGGACCCCCAGATCCCGGCCCCCCCCCTGTGTGAAATGGTAAGGGGGTACTTACCCCTACCATTTCACTAAAAAACTGTCAAAAATGTTAAAAATGACAAGAGACAGTTTTTGACAATTCCTTTATTTAAATGCTTCTTCTTTCTTCCTTCATCTTCTTCTTCTTCTGGTTCTTCTGGCTCTTCTGGTTCTTCCTCCGGCGTTCTCGTCCAGCATCTTCTCCGCGGCGTCTTCTATCTTCTTCTCCTCGGGCCGCTCCGCACCCATGGCATGAGGGGAGGCTCCCGCTCTTCTCTTCATCTTCTTCTCTTCTTCATCTTCTTCTTCATCTTCTTCTTCATCTCTTCTTCCTTCTTCTCTTCTTCATGTCTTCTGCGGGCCGCTCCGCAGCCATGCTGGCATGGAGGGAGGCTCCCGCTGTGTGACGGCGTCTCTTCGTCTGACGGTTCTTAAATAACGGGGGGCGGGGCCACCCGGTGACCCCGCCCCCCTCTGACGCACGGTGACATGACGGGACTTCCCTGTGGCATTCCCCGTGACGTCACAGGGAAGTCCCGTCATGTCACCGTGCGTCAGAGGGGGGCGGGGTCACCGGGTGGCCCCGCCCCCCGTTATTTAAGAACCGTCAGACGAAGAGACGCCGTCACACAGCGGGAGCCTCCCTCCATGCCAGCATGGCTGCGGAGCGGCCCGCAGAAGACATGAAGAAGAGAAGAAGGAAGAAGAGATGAAGAAGAAGATGAAGAAGAAGATGAAGAAGAGAAGAAGATGAAGAGAAGAGCGGGAGCCTCCCCTCATGCCATGGGTGCGGAGCGGCCCGAGGAGAAGAAGATAGAAGACGCCGCGGAGAAGATGCTGGACGAGAACGCCGGAGGAAGAACCAGAAGAGCCAGAAGAACCAGAAGAAGAAGAAGATGAAGGAAGAAAGAAGAAGCATTTAAATAAAGGAATTGTCAAAAACTGTCTCTTGTCATTTTTAACATTTTTGACAGTTTTTTAGTGAAATGGTAGGGGTAAGTACCCCCTTACCATTTCACACAGGGGGGGGGCCGGGATCTGGGGTCCCCTTGTTAAAGGGGGCTTCCAGATTCCGATAAGCCCCCCGCCCGCAGACCCCCACAACCACCGGCCACGGTTGTGAGGATGAGGCCCTTGTCCTCATCAACATGGGGACAAGGTGTTTTGGGGGGCTACCCCAAAGCACCCTCCCAATGTTGAGGGCATGTGGCCTGGTACGGTTCAGGAGGGGGGGGGCCGCACTCTCGTCCCCCCTCTTTTCCTGCGGCCTGCCAGGTTGCGTGCTCGGATAAGGGTCTGGTATGGATTTTTAGGGGGACCCCACGCCGTTTTTTTTTTTTTTTTTGGCGCGGGGTTCCCCTTAAAATCCATACCAGACCTGAAGGGTCTGGTATGGAATTTAGGGGGAACCCCACGTCAATTTTTTTTTTTAATTTTGGCTGGGGTTCCCCTTAATATCCATACCAGACCTGAAGGGCCTTGTATGGAATTTAGGGGGACCCCCACATCATTTTTTTTTTTTTTTTTTTGGTTCGGGGTTCCCCTGTGGGGAATTCCCATGCCGTTTTTATCAATGAACTTCTATGTGTATTGTCGGCAATGCAATAGTAGTTTTAAATGAGTTTTTTCCTTCCAAATGTCATTTTGCTGTCAGACTGTTCTAAACACAGGAAACATGCGCCCCTTTACAGGCATACTATAGACACCCCCCAGGTACGAAATTTAAAGGGATATTACACTTTTATTGTTTGACTTTAAGCATTAATAAAATCACTGCTCCTGAAAAAACGTCCGTTTTTAAAACTTTTTTTTGCATTGATCCATGTCCCCTGGGGCAGGACCCGGGTCCCCAAACACTTTTTATGACAATAACTTGCATATAAGCCTTTAAAATTAGCACTTTTGATTTCTCCCATAGACTTTTAAAGGGTGTTCCGCGGCATTCGAATTTGCCGCGAACACCCCAAATTGTTCGCTGTTCGGCGAACTTGCGAACAGCCAATGTTCGAGTAGAACATGAGTTCGACTCGAACTCGAAGCTCATCCCTAGCTGCCATTCTGGAGATGCCTGTAGAACTCGGTCTGGGCGATGACTCCACCATCGGACATCCGGCCATTCTTCCCCACGTCCACATACAGAAATTCGTAAGTAGCCGACACCACCGCCAACATCACAATACTATTGAACCCCTTATAATTATAATAGTACGACCCGAATTGGGTGGTGGAACGATGTGGACGTGTTTCCCATCAATTGCCCCTCCGCAGTTAGGAAAGTCCCACCGCTGGGCAAAGTGGGAGGCCACAGTCTGCCATTCCTGTGGCGTGGAAGGAAACTGTGGAGTCAAAAACAACATAAAAAATTAGTCTTTGTCACATAAACAGGGAAAGCAGATTAGACACAAACATTGTTGGCCAACATCAAGATAACATTTATTAGAGGAAATTTTTAAAAAACAAAGTATAAGGTCCAACTATCAGATTCCCCCCCCCCCCCCCCCTCTCCTGGGCCATTTCTAACATTATAGGGGGGGACGGGACTCTGGGACAGGTAACCCTCTCCACTACATTGAGAGATGAATGCCTAAATAATGGGTATTACTTTGAACAGCCCCTCCTTAGTTACACTATTGACAGCCCACTGGACAGGTAAGAAGTGTCATAATACAAAGATATAAATACACACTGTACACATTTTAGCACATTTGGACATTCTGCTATTACCTATCAAGATAATAATAGTATACAAAAACCTGAAACAGTACCATTTGAAAGTATACAGGCAGGCCCTTGCACTACATGCTTTGGGGAATTCATCCATACATCTGATCACAAAAGAGATGGGTATAGTGTGTATGGGTTTGGCAAAGTCAGCAGATAGATGATTGAGGATAGCTAGAGAATTGGTATCAGCTGACTTAGCAGTTGGGGGGAGGGAGGGTTCCAAATTATTTGGGGACCCCCCAAAAAAAGACTCTGGAACTCTGCATGAATTTTAAGCACCAATCACATTTCCTAAAATTTTAGGGGGTGTTTGGGGTAAAGCACTACTATGGAGCTGCTAAAATACATTGTTAAGTGACTACATGAGGTGAATACAGGGCCAGGAGAACATGCTGGGCAGGTAAGTGAAGGCAAATATGTATGAAGGAGCAAAAAAATAATTACATAAAAATCCAGCATGCATGAGAACAAAGGGGACATTCACAGCATATTCCAATCATGGTAATTAGGGAATGAGGAAAGAAATACATTATTATTATAAATATATTATCAAACATTAAAAACAATAAAATGTGATATTAAAGGATAAAAATCTTACCTTAATATACTCCTTCTGCAGGACCTGGATGATGGCAGAACAGGTCTCTGGGATAATGATCCCCAGAGCCTGGGGGTAGATGCCTGTTGAGAACTTGAGGTCCTGCAGGCTTCTCCCCATCGCCAAGTACCGCAGGGTGGTGACGAGCCTCTGCTCCGGAGTGATGGCTTGCCTCATGCAGGTATCCTGCCTGCTAATATAAGGGGTCAGCAAAGCCAACAAACGGTGAAATACGGGGTCCGTCATCCTGAGAAAGTTCCTGAAATCATCAGGATTATTCTCACAGATCTCACGGAGCAAAGGCATGTGACAGAACTGGTCATGCTGAAGCAATCAATTCTTGGTCAATGAACTCCTCCCCACCCTGTTCATGGACTGGACTTGTGTCAAGGTAAGGACCCCAACACCAAGCCCCCGCATAGCACAAACTCTACGAGGAGTACGTATACGCAACATGGCTAGAAAACGGTCGGCTGCTCAGAATGAAGTAACAGAACGCACTGAAGAACAGCAAGGCCTGTGAAGAGCGACCTGAAAAACAGTAACGAACGAACAAGAACACAATGACAAGTCAATGGTACTCGCTGCACGCACTGAAGAGCAGATACAAACCCACAAGCACAAACTGAACAGCAGAAAACTATCTGAAAACCACGAGTCTGAAAAAGCGCGAATTGTCTCTCACCAAACTTTTACTAACACGAGATTAGCAAAAGGAGCCCAAAGGGTGCCGCGCTTGGTTCTGAACTGGCCTTTTCTAGTCTCGTCGTACGTGGTGTACGTCACCGCGTTCTTGGCGATCGAAAATTCCGACAACTTTGTGCGACCGTTTGTGCCAACATCCGTCGGAAAAAATCCATGGATTTTGTTGTCGGAATGTCCGATCAATGTCCGACCGTGTGTACGGGGCATAAGAATGGGATGCCATTAAAGTTCATTTGCGTTTAAAGGCAGGTGTCCCAATACTTTTGGTAATATATTGTATATATATATTGCAGCTGGGCGGTACCCTGACAGGGTCCAGATTTTGTAAACAGCCAGCACACTAATGGGTCATCTGTGTGCTGGGCTTTACGTATAGACCTGACTGGGGTTCTGGTGGTGAGTTGGTGAGCGTCCAGCCTGTGGGAGACAGACCAAGGCCTAAAGAGTAAGTTCAGAGCAGGAGTGCTGCATGTACAAGCCAGAAGGGCTGATTATCCTTTATTTTGAAGAAAGATTGAAATGCTAAATACCCATGCGAGGGAAACTCCTGTATGTTTGCTAAACTTTCTTTTAAATAAAAATGGGCAAGACCAGCCCTTAAACAAAGAAAAAGTCACTGGCGGTGTCCTTAAAAGCTCTACACTGCAAGATCTTCCAATATATATATATATATATATATATATATATATATATATATATATATATATATAGTATCTTACAGCTTTTCCCACAATACAACAATGTCATGCATTCCCACAAATACATAAAGTAGTTTTTCACAGTTCAGCATATATTGAACCATTAGGCCTATTCAGTATGGCAAAGCAGAGTGAAATAATTTGTAAATTAATCATGTGTAGCCAGGTGCTGGGCTACAGCTAGATGGGGAAAGCGACATTTCCTTGTATTCCTCTCTCTCTACTGATTTACTAATGTTATGCTGCACCATTCTTCTCTGGCCAACAGGAGGAAAGCTAAAGCCAAGCAAGCTCCTAGACGTCTATGCAGGGCAATGAGAATCCTGGCAGTTGTAACTTGATAAAACAGTAACATAATGGGACAAATGCAATACATGGGACAAATACACATTCCCAATAGGCACTGTGCAGTAAGAGGAGTAGAGAGATATTTTTTATTAAACTGCCCAGGAAAATTCTTCCTCTTGGCACCAAGGGAGTGAGAAAGAGCACCTCTGTCTGGATATTCATCTGCTGGCAGGATACCATACCAGCAAAGATCCAAACCTGAGACTGGGAGCAAGGTCACCTGGGGTAGCCTAGCATCGCCCACATCATAGCACCTGAACAGCTGCCACAGGGAAACTGGAGCTTTCACTCACCGTCTGTTTCCCACCACTAATCACCGGAGGCTTTTATGAAGACGCCAAGGGGGCTCCCCTTCTACAGCAAGAGGTCACTGTAGAATCCCAAGGACTGGTGAGAGGGCTAATTCACTCGTTGTTAATACTACTAGCAGGAACTGAGCCATTAGACATGTGCAGAATGGAAAAATTTGTTTTGTTTCAAGTAGATTCGTTATGTTACTATTTTTTTTATTGATTCATTTTGGAATTAGTTTAGTTTAATTTCATTTAGTTTATTAACTTTCTAAGGAATTCCAAATTTTCGGAGCAATTTGAATTCTGAATTTGAAAAATGATCGACTGATTTGAATTCCGTGTGAAGAATAGCTGGTTGTTAAGGAGCAGGCCGGCGGTGGCTGCCCCCTTTTTAACAACCGATGACTCATCAGATGTCAGTGGGTTTCCCCACTGACATCTGAAATGTAAACAAAAGAATGCAGGCAACGAAAAATTCTGAAAAAAAAACAGTGTATGTGGTACCTCACTAATTCATACCAGGCCCTTTGGGTTTGGTATGGATTTTAAGAGGAACCCCATGGCAAAATAAAAAATAAAAAAACACATCCCACAAAATCCATGTCCCCATGTTGATGGGCACAAGAGTCTCTTCCCCACAACCCTGAGCGTTGATTGCGGGGGTCTGCAGATGGGATCCATTGTCAATCACGACACCCGGAGCATTGTCGAAGGCTCCCGCCATCTCCCTGCTCTGCTGCCTGACCATTCTTACATAACCAAGGGGCAGGGTCACCCGGTGATATAATTGGGTGACCTCACCCCCTTGTGGCATCATCGACCCAGCATACCTCGGCTGATGACTTCACAAGAAAGCAGGGTCACTCAGTGACATTACCGGGTAGCCTCACCCTTTTTTTTTTGTTTTACCTTTTTCGGGTCCAGCCATGCGACAGGCGCCGTGATTGAGGATGGATCTACACTGGGAAACGTTTTTTTAATTTTTAATTTCTTTTTAAAGGACTTGTCAAAAACGACCTATTTCCTTTTCTTTTGGACAGTGTACACCCAGTCGGTCTAGGACTAGCATCACCTCCATAAATGCGTTCTGGCAGTATAGTTCTAGCACTCGGTAGATTAAACTTTACTACTGCTCACTGCTGCACTTGAGGTGGCCTTGCTAATGTTTATGCTGATCTGGACGCCAAATGTCATCTTATGCCTAGTCCCTACTGCTAATCACTTTGTATGCTAAAATGTGTTATTACGATTGATAATCCATGTTATGCTTGCCTAGCTACCAACCATATTGGGTGACAATGTATTAAACTATATCTAAAGGTAAAACTTTTTTTCTTAGTTTTGGATAGAGTGGAGATGGAATAGAACACTTGTCCGTTTTTATTGTTGTCTGTGCCCACATTAAGGACATTCGCCCTCTCTGTTTGTCCTGTTTACCATTATCTTTGAAAGTAAAAGTAAAAGAAAATCCCAAATTTTACCCAGAAAAGTAATAGATGGGAAATCTTCAAATGTGGCCCCTAGCTATGGTGACCTGGGGGCCCCCAAGGAATTCCCTTAATTAGCAAAGATTTCATCTTACTTTCTGTTTGGTTATGGAACAGGAATTGAAGGGAATCCCTGCAATAGGACACAGATGGTAAAAAAAAGCTGACAAGGGTTATAACACTCCCTTGCTCTATCCAAAATAAAAAAAAAAATGTTACCTTATACTGTAGTTCTACTTTACAGTCCTGGCAAATGAATGCATTAATTCACCAGGCTGTGTTCTGTGCAGCCTTAATACACTACCTGGCCCTTGAACTCAGGTCAGGGCTTAGATGCTTAGAAGGTCCAAAAAGTGTACTTTTTTCAGAACCCAGACCCCTCACTATAAAAGGATGAGGACATAGCAGCCATATTGGCAATGTGCTTGATCTGTGTTATAGGGAAAGTATTAAAAGTGCTGCAGACAAACTACATAGGGATGGAGAAGTGTAAGACTTGCAGGCACTGGCAGGTCTGTAAAAGTATATTTAAACCCCTACTGCATGACATGTAGGTAGCAAAATGCTTTACATATTATATAATTGGACTGGGTAAAGGTAAAGATTTTTACCTTTTTTTTTTTACCTTGCATCTTAATATTGCTGCTTTTCTTTGAATTGCAGTATCTGGAGATCAATTCCTTATGTGCCCTGCTTATGTGCATAGATCTTTACACTCAAAAATCATTTTAAGGATCAATATCTGTCTGCAAAAACTGTCTGATACCTTATCAACACTTTATCATTTTTTTAATGAATTGGTATTTTCCTATTTTCTTTAGATTATAACTTTTAGCTTTGAGTAAAAGTGGAAATTCCTGCGCTGTCGGGGGGGGGGGGGTTGGGGCTACGCTAAAAGGACACTGCTGCAACACCTAAGTACTGATCCAAGGCAGGACAAATGAGACCTGAGACCTTGTAATACTAACGAGTCACATGACACTGGGAGGGAAAATGGCTAATTGGACCCAATTTGGACATTTTCATTTAGGAGTGTACTCACTTTTGTTGCCAGTGGTTTAGACATTAGAGGACTCCAGTGGCAACCTGTGAAGCTCTGGTGAACTCCATGCCCAAGAGGGTTAAGGCAGTGCTGAAAAATAATGGTGGCCACACAAACTATTGACACTTTGGGTCAAATTTGGATATTTTCACTTAGGGTTGTACTCACTTTTGTTGCCAGCAGTTTAGACATTAATGGCTGTGTGTTAAGATATTTTAAGGGGGCAGCAAATTTACACTGTTATACAAGCTGTACACTCACTACTTTACATTGTAGCAAAGTGTGATTTCTTCAGTGTTGTCACATGAAAAGATATAGTAAAATATTTACAAAAATGTAAGGGGGGTACTCACGTTCATGAGATACTGTATACTGCTTCATCTATCTCTGTACCTATAAACATTGTGAATAAATGGATTTTTAGAGTTTTAGAATTTAAAACACAAGCATTAAATATTGGCTCTTTCTGACAAATCTCTAGGGCAAACATGAATATTAGTTCTATCATCCAGTCCAAAAAACGAAAACTCGTGATGAGAAACACAAAACAATTCCAATCGTGAAGGGAAGGGGGATCTTCAGTGAGGACACCTCCGTGTTTGCAAGCCACTTACCTTACAGCTGTAAGGTGTACAGCCTGTGTTGCAAATGACCCGCAGGTGTAGACGTTCCGTGTATAAGGTAGTGACAATGATGAACATGCCAAAGCGAAATATAAAGAATAAAAAGTATACAGCATGTAAAATAACTCTGCGATAACCACAGTGGAGGGGGGGCAAGATACACACGGGGGAAGGTTACACTCACTTTCATGAAGTGAGTGTGGGCATCAATCCACGAGCGCCGAGCTCGTATGCCTCCAGGAGTATCACCAATCTGGAATCTGTCCCCGTGCCTGGAAACTGGAATATGTCCCCGTGCCTCTCTCCTCAGTGTTTGTCAGGTAGAGTAGTGATGTACAGTGTGAGGGGGGAAAGAGACGCACATAGCGTGATCCCATATAAAAGGTATATTTATTTAATAAAACAAGTCTAATCAACGTACATTTAAAACAATGCTGCAGTGTGTAGTAACTACGAGCGCCGAGCTCGTCTCCTGTTGTTTGTCTATGGCAGCGTCCCGTGCTCCAATCCTAATGCATATCGTCACGTCACGCGACTTCTTCAGAGGATAACCTTAGCTTTGAGTGTTTGGCGCACATGAGGCCTCACTGCAGCCCTTAAAAAATTTAAACACCACACACTCTTATCCTAGATTCACCACAGCTCTCTGGCATATCCCCATATACTAAACTTTATGAAAATATCAGTGCCTTAGGCATAGGTCATAGCCTTTAGACATAGGTCAATAAAAACTTTCCATGATTGGAAATAGTATGTGAATGTGGCCAGGTAGAATAGGCTACATTTTGAAACACAAGTAAGGTAGAAATTCTGCTAAACTAGAAATTTAAACTGATTGTAAAGGCATAATATTTTTCAATTAAAATAAGGGAGATGTTACACCTACCTGCTCTGTGCAATGGTATTGCATAGAGTGATCCTTTATTAACTTTCCTGAAGTCCCCTGTCAATGCTGTCACCTCCATGCTATGTGCTGAGGGGGCATTCATGTGGGCCCGGCTGATGACAGCAATAAATATTGTGTGAGCCCGGCTGTGTCCATCCATAGACACAAGCAGCACGGCTCAGCCATGCCCCCCACTCCCACCTCTAACTGACAGCAACAGGGGCCTATGAGACCAGGAGGACAGGACAGCATCATCACCTCAGCTTCCTCTATTGGATTATGTTATATCCTTTATGTTCACTGCCCCATATGACCTCCGTTGCTTCATATCATAATCATTTACTGTAGCTTCCTCTATTGGATAGTCTCTCAGCCATTACAGTACCTCTTTACATTCAGTGACCCTATATGATAGTGATTCTCAAACTGTGTTCTGCAGCATGCTAGTGTACCGCGTGAGATTTGCAGGTGTGCCGTGGGAATTTTGAAAAATATTTAAAATTGCTAGCGTTTTGAAACCTTGAACATATCGAAAAATTATGTCGCAAAAGCTTAAAAGTATCAGTCTGTCATTCCTTGGTTCTTTTTGTAACGTGAGACCTGTGCGAGATCTCAGAAGAACTCAATCACTCTAATTATATTATAGTAATAAAGACCATTCCATTTGTTCCTTCCGTTTGTTGACTTAGGAGTAGGGATGAGCTTCGTGTTCGAGTCGAACCCATGTTCGACTCGAACATCGGCTGTTCGACCGTCCGTCGAATTGCGAACGATATGGGCCGTTCGCGCCAAATTTGTGTGGCGCGTCACGGCCCATAATTCACTGCGGCATCGCAGTGCATTGCTGGCTGATGATTGGCCAAGCATGCACTATGACCCGCATGCTTGGCCAATCACAGCGCCGTCAGTAGAGAGAGCTGTAATTGGCCAAAGCCAGGGTGGCTTTGGCCAATTATGGCTCAGGGGATTTAGTACACACCCCACACTATATAAGGCCGCCTGCACGGCGGCCCTGTGTAGTGTGTGTTCCGGTGTGCTGAGAGATAGAGAGAGAGAGAGACAGTGTCATTTGATTTGAGTTAGATAGATTAGGCAGAACAGTCAGTCAGTTAGCTGCACTTACAGTGTATTGTGTATATATATGCATCCCAGGTGTTGCATATATATATATACACTGTATTCAGTTTAGCTAGATCCGTTCCTGTTATCTTCTATCTAGACTATTTAGTGCAGTGTGTCCTGCTCACAGTGTTCAGCTAGATCCGTTCCTGCTATTTACATTCAGTGCAGTGCGTCCTGCTCACAGTGTTCAGCTAGATCCGTTCCTGCTATTTACATTCAGTGCAGTGCGTCCTGCTCACAGTGTTCAGCTAGATCCGTTCCTGCTATTTACATTCAGTGCAGTGCGTCCTGCTCACAGTGTTCAGCTAGATCCGTTCCTGCTATTTACATTCAGTGCAGTGCGTCCTGCTCACAGTGTTCAGCTAGATCCGTTCCTGGTATTTACATTCAGTGCAGTGCGTCCTGCTCACAGTGTTCAGCTAGATCCGTTCCTGCTATTTACATTCAGTGCAGTGCGTCCTGCTCACAGTGTTCAGCTAGATCCGTTCCTGCTATATACATTTAGTGCAGTACGTCCTGCTCACAGTGTTCAGCTAGATCCGTTCCTGCTATTTACATTCAGTGCAGTGCGTCCTGCTCACAGTGTTCAGCTAGATCCGTTCCTGCTATTTACATTCAGTGCAGTGCGTCCTGCTCACAGTGTTCAGCTAGATCCGTTCCTGCTATTTACATTCAGTGCAGTGCGTCCTGCTCACAGTGTTCAGCTAGATCCGTTCCTGCTATTTACATTCAGTGCAGTGCGTCCTGCTCACAGTGTTCAGCTAGATCCGTTCCTGGTATTTACATTTAGTGCAGTGCGTCCTGCTCACAGTGTTCAGCTAGATCCGTTCCTGCTATTTACATTCAGTGCAGTGCGTCCTGCTCACAGTGTTCAGCTAGATCCGTTCCTGCTATATACATTTAGTGCAGTACGTCCTGCTCACAGTGTTCAGCTAGATCCGTTCCTGCTATTTACATTCAGTGCAGTGCGTCCTGCTCACAGTGTTCAGCTAGATCCGTTCCTGCTATTTACATTCAGTGCAGTGCGTCCTGCTCACAGTGTTCAGCTAGATCCGTTCCTGCTATTTACATTCAGTGCAGTGCGTCCTGCTCACAGTGTTCAGCTAGATCCGTTCCTGCTATTTACATTCAGTGCAGTGCGTCCTGCTCACAGTGTTCAGCTAGATCCGTTCCTGGTATTTACATTTAGTGCAGTGCGTCCTGCTCACAGTGTTCAGCTAGATCCGTTCCTGCTATTTACATTCAGTGCAGTGCGTCCTGCTCACAGTGTTCAGCTAGATCCATTCCTGCTATTTACATTCAGTGCAGTGCGTCCTGCTCACAGTGTTCAGCTAGATCCGTTCCTGCTATTTACATTCAGTGCAGTGCGTCCTGCTCACAGTGTTCAGCTAGATCCGTTCCTGCTATTTACATTCAGTGCAGTGCGTCCTGCTCACAGTGTTCAGCTAGATCCGTTCCTGCTATTTACATTCAGTGCAGTGCGTCCTGCTCACAGTGTTCAGCTAGATCCGTTCCTGCTATTTACATTCAGTGCAGTGCGTCCTGCTCACAGTGTTCAGCTAGATCCGTTCCTGGTATTTACATTTAGTGCAGTGCGTCCTGCTCACAGTGTTCAGCTAGATCCGTTCCTGCTATTTACATTCAGTGCAGTGCGTCCTGCTCACAGTGTTCAGCTAGATCCGTTCCTGCTATTTACATTCAGTGCAGTGCGTCCTGCTCACAGTGTTCAGCTAGATCCGTTCCTGCTATTTACATTCAGTGCAGTGCGTCCTGCTCACAGTGTTCAGCTAGATCCGTTCCTGCTATTTACATTCAGTGCAGTGCGTCCTGCTCACAGTGTTCAGCTAGATCCGTTCCTGCTATTTACATTCAGTGCAGTGCGTCCTGCTCACAGTGTTCAGCTAGATCCGTTCCTGGTATTTACATTTAGTGCAGTGCGTCCTGCTCACAGTGTTCAGCTAGATCCGTTCCTGTTATCTTCCTACTGACAGGCAGGCTTGTCTGGTTACAGTATATAAAGCTACCTGAAGAAAATTACAGGTGTTCTTTTTGATCCTATTAGTACCACGGTCAGGCAGCTAGACTATTTACATTTAGTACAGTGTGTCCTGCTCACAGTGTTCAGCTAGATCCGTTCCTGTTATCTTCCTACTGACAGGCAGGCTTGTCTGGTTACAGTATATAAAGCTACCTTAAGAAAATTACAGGTGTTCTTTTTGATCCTATTAGTACCACGGTCAGGCAGCTAGACTATTTACATTTAGTACAGTGTGTCCTGCTCACAGTGTTCAGCTAGATCCGTTCCTGTTATCTTCCTACTGACAGGCAGGCTTGTCTGGTTACAGTATATAAAGCTACCTTAAGAAAATTACAGGTGTTCTTTTTGATCCTATTAGTACCACGGTCAGGCAGCTAGACTATTTACATTTAGTACAGTGCGTCCTGCTCACAGTGTTCAGCTAGATCCGTTCCTGCTATATACATTTAGTGCAGTACGTCCTGCTCACAGTGTTCAGCTAGATCCGTTCCTGTTATCTTCCTACTGACAGGCAGGCTTGTCTGGTTACAGTATATAAAGCTACCTGAAGAAAATTACAGGTGTTCTATCCCAGCTTAGTGCAGCTACAGGCCATTAGTATGTCTGGAAGGCCAAGAAGGAGAGGCAGACAGTCACAAGCCAATAAGAGAGGGCAAGCAGGCTCTGTGTCTAGTGCTGGTCGTGGAGACGGTGCATCCTCATCAGCACGTGGCCATGGGACACGCTTGGCCTTTTTTTCGGCAGCTGGCCGTGTTGAGCCGCAACATGCGGAAGACTTGGTCGAGTGGATGACCAAGCCGTCCTCATCCTCCTCATCCTCTCTCACCCATGCCCAGGGTGCTTTGTCTGGCAAAGCAGCGGCCTCTTCCCTCAGCTCAATGTCATCAGTGACTCCTTCCCTAGCTCCACCATGTCCTCATGAGGATTCCCTCGAACTGTTTGACCACAGTGTTGGGTACATGCTCCAGGAGGATGCCCAGCGTTTGGAAGGCTCTGATGATGATACTGAGCTCAATGAAGGCAGTAACATGAGCACGGACAAAGGGGGTGCCCAAGAAGGACAGCAATCTGGCAGTCATGCTCCCCCTGCTGCAGCATACTGCCAGGTTTGCTCCAGTGATGAGGAGGGAGGGGATGATGAGGTCACTGACTCAACGTGGGTGCCTGATAGGAGAGAGGAGGAGGAGGAGGAGGAGGAGGAGGTGGCACATCACCAACTAGGCAGGATGCCCTCCAGGGGCCAGCCTAAGGGCAGCACATTGACTGCATCACACCCCAAAGCTCCACATGTGCAGGGCGCTGCAGTCTCTGCGCGTTATTCAAAAAGTTCTTTGGTGTGGGCCTTTTTTGAGACGAGTGCATCAGATCGCACCGCTGCTATTTGCAACATATGTCTCAAGCGTATCTCGCGTGGCCAAAACATCTCCCGCTTGGGTACCACATGCTTGACCAGACATATGTTGACCTGCCATGCAGTTCGTTGGCAAGCGTATCTGAAAGACCCACACCAAAGAACAAAGACGATCTCTCCTTGCTCCTCATCAGCTGAGATTTCCAACCCCACTAGACCTTCAGTCCTCTCTGAGACCTGCAGTGAGAGGAATGAAGGTGTAGAATTAGGTGTGTCACAGCCAAGTACTTGTGGGCAATCTGCTTTTGGTACACCGACGTCAGATTGTACCAGGCAAATTTCCCTGCCCCAGCTGCTGCACCGCCGAAAGAAGTTTGCTCCCAGCCATCCACATGCCCAGCGGTTGAATGCTAGCTTGGCAAAATTGCTAGCACTTCAACTGCTGCCTTTTCAGTTGGTAGACTCTGCCCCCTTCCGTGAGTTTGTGGAATGTGCGGTTCCTCAGTGGCAGGTACCCAAACGCCACTTTTTCTCACGGAAGGCGATTCCGGCTCTCTACCGGCATGTGGAAGGCAATGTCCATGCCTCGCTGGACAGGGCGGTCAGCGGTAAGGTGCATATTACCGCTGACTCATGGTCCAGCAGGCATGGACAGGGACGTTACTTAAGTTTCACGGCGCATTTAGTGACTCTGCTGGCAGCTGGGAAGGATGCAGGACAAGGTGCAGTAGTGTTGGAGGTTGTTCCGCCACCACGCCTCCAAAATGCTGATTGTGACACACCTCTCTCCTCCACCCCCTCCTCTTCTTCTTCCTCCATGGCCTCTTCCTCGGAACCAGCGGTGCTCCGTAGGCGTTCAAGGGGCTACGCAAGTACGCAGGCCAAAAGATGCCATGCGGTGCTTGAGCTGGTGTGCTTGGGGGACAGGAGCCACACTGGGGCAGAGGTTCTGTCAGCTCTGCAGGGGCAGGTTCAGAGGTGGTTGACGCCACGCCAACTTAAGGCAGGAATGGTGGTTTGCGACAATGGCACCAACCTCCTCTCTGCCCTCCGACAGGGACAACTGACCCATGTGCCCTGTTTGGCTCACGTCCTTAACTTGGTGGTGCAGCGGTTCTTGGGCAGGTACCCGGGCTTACAGGATGTCCTGAGGCAGGCCAGGAAAGTCTCTGTGCATTTCCGCCGGTCATATAATGCCAGTGCTCGGCTGACGGACCTCCAAAAGGAGTTTAACCTGCCCAAGAACCGCCTAATCTGTGACATGCCCACCAGGTGGAACTCGACGTTGGCCATGCTGCAGCGGCTGCACACGCAGCAGAGGGCCATCAATGAGTACCTGTGCGACTATGGCACCAGGACAGGGTCAGGGGACCTTGGTTTTTTTTCCCCACGCCAGTGGGCCATGATCAGGGATGCATGCACTGTCCTGTCACCATTCGAGGAGGCCACGAGGATGGTGAGCACTGACAGTGCATGCATCAGTGACACTGTCCCCCTTGTCCACCTGTTGGAGCACACGCTGCGTGGAATAATGGACAGGGCACTTGAGGCAGAACAGAGGCAGGAAGAGGAGGACTTCCTTAGCTCTCAAGGCCCCCTTTATCCAGACAGTGTTCCTGCGTGCCCGCCGATCACACAGGAAGAGGAGGAGGAGGAGGAGGAGGAGGAGGAGGAAGATTGTGTCAGTATGGAGGTGGAGCCTGGCACTCAGCATCAGCAGTCTTTAAGGGATCAGTCCCAAGGAACACATGGACTTGTACGTGGCTGGGAGGAGGTGGCTGCGGACGTTGTTGTCCTTAGTGACCCAGAGGACTCCGGACCGAATGCCTCAGCAAACCTACGCTGCATGGCCTCCCTGATCCTGCAAAGCCTGCGTAAGGATCCTCGTATTCGTGGTATCAAGGAGAAGGACCAATACTGGCTGGCAACCCTCCTTGATCCACGTTACAAGGGTAAGGTTGCGGACCTTATCTTGCCATCGCAGAGGGAGCAGAGGATGAAACATCTTCGGGAGGCCTTGCAGAAAGGTCTGTGCAACGCGTTCCCAGAGACTGGGAGGTTACAAACTCCTGTTTCTGGACAACGTGTTGCTGAGGCTTCGGTCAGTCAAAGAAGGAGCGGTGGAGAAGGTGGCCGTCTGACCGATGCGTTCAGACAATTTTTTGGTCCGCAGCCCCAAGGTATGATCGGTTCCAGCAACCATCGCCAGCGTCTGTTTTACATGGTGCAGGAATACCTAGGGGCAAGATCAGACTTGGACACCTTTCCCACCGAAAATCCTCTGGGTTACTGGTTCTTGAGGATGGATCACTGGCCAGAGCTTGCACAGTATGCAATTGAGCTACTGGCCTGTCCTGCATCCAGCGTTCTTTCGGAACGCACATTCAGTGCTGCTGGAGGCGTGGTAACCGATCACAGGGTGCGTCTGTCCACCGACTCGGTCGATCGGCTGACCTTCATAAAAATGAATCAGTCTTGGATCACCACCAGCTACCAAGCACCTGATGCAGATGTAACCGAATAATTTTTTTTGAAATCTCAGATCCCTTCAAAGACTGCCTATGCTGATGCTGAGTGACTATCCCTGAGTAATTATCCTCTTCCTCCTCAATCATCACGCTGATAGCTTGTAAGAACATTTTTGGTTCTGGGCGCCACCACCAGTGCCTAAGGCACAATTTTTCAGCCCCTGTTTAACAGGGGCGTGTAATTACAATTTTTGATGCAATACTTTGCAGCAGGGCTTGTTCCTGCGTTTCAACTAGAGTGTCTGTGAGGGGTTGCAGTGTTGTGGCACCAGCACCAGTGCCTAAGACCCAATTTTTCTGCCCCTGTCTAACAGGGGCGTGTAATTACAATTTTTGATGCAATACTTTGCAGCAGGGCTCGTTCCTGCGTTCCAACTAGAGTGTCTGTGAGGGGTTGCAGTGTTGTGGCACCAGCACCAGTGCCTAAGGCCTAATTTTTCAGCTCCTGTTCAACAGGGGCATGTAATTACAATTCTTGATCTAATATTTCACAGCAGGGCCCTGTGAGGGCTTACAGTGTTTTGGCCACAGCAACACCTAAGGCCCAAATTTCTGCTGAGTATATAGGGCAGGACCCTACCTTCAAACATCTAACTTACAAACGACTCCTACTTGCAAACGGTAGGAGACAACAGGAAGTGAGATGAAATCTACCCCTAAGGAAGGGAAATTCTCTCCTGTAAGAGTTAATATGGGAAAACAATTTCTCCTTTCCACTGATGCTTTCCAATCCTTGTTCCACAAAAAAACCCAAATTTTCAAAAAACATTTTTCATTGGGACAAAAAAGTGAGGTGAAATCTTCTGAAGAGGAGGAAAGACGCAAAACAAATGTCACAGGGGTGATAACCCTTCCCTATGTTTTCCAAAAAGCTTAGAAAAGATTTTTTGGCTGGAGCTAAACACATTAAAAATGTTCAAAATTACAAACAGATTCTACTTAACAACAAACCTACAGTCCCTGTCTTGTTTGCACCGCCTGTATACTGCTGTTCAGAGTATATAGGGCCTGGTGGCCCCACACCTTTCCTTATTTTAATTTGGGTGTGGGGTTCCCCTTAATATCCATACAAGACCCAAAGGGCCTGGTAATGGACTGGGGGGTACCCATGCCGTTTGTCTCACTGATTTTCATCCATATTGCCATGACCCGACATGACATTAAACCCGCAAGCAGTTTTAAATGAGATTTTTTCCTTTAAAAATGACATTTGGTGCAGGGACTGTTCTAAACATGGGAAACACGCGTCACTTTACAGGCATACTATAGACACCCCCCAGGTACGATATTTAAAGGAATATTTCACTTTTTTTTTTTTACTTTAAGCATCATTAAAATCACTGCTCCCGAAAAAACGGCCGTTTTTAAAAGTTTTTTTTGCATTGATACATGTCCCCTGGGGTAGGACCCGGGTCCCCAAACCCTTTTTAGGACAATACCATGCAAATTAGCCTTTAAAATGAGCACTTTTGATTTCGAACGTTCGAGTCCCATAGACGTCAATGGGGTTCTAACGTTCGTGCGAACTTGCGGTCCGTTCGCGGGTTCTGGTGCGAACCGAACCGGGGGGTGTTCGGCTCATCCCTACTTAGGAGCCTCGCTTTAATCTGATTTGCTCTCGAAAACAGGCACATCCTTCACATCAAATTGAAAATTAAATATATATGTAAAAATAAATAAGTTCTTCACCACAAAAATTGTTGACACACTGCTATATGACCTCTGTTGCCTCAGCTCCATCTATTGGATAGGAGTGTCTCTTTAAGTATTGCATAATCTCCCAGCCAATTATCCCTAGTTACCCCATTGTTGACAGATTTAAAATTGGGGCCAAATGCATGTAGAAAGCCTAACTAAAGAATAGAGGACTTTAAAAGTACCATGTATTATGTAAAAAGTCAATGTTTTATTCTACAAATATTAAAAAAGATATATAACATTAACCTCTTGCCGACCACCATCATTTTACTGCAGTAGGTCGGCACGATCCCGCAAACCGTCGTAGCTATACGTCGGCTCGCGGGATCAGGATAGCAGTCACGCACGTGCCGCCCGAGGCGTGCGCACGCGCCCGCTGCATGGCGGGGGTGCCGCTGCTTGTGGCTGACGGTTGCGATGACTGCCGGCCATGAGTGATCGTGAGCACGAGAGGCAGAACAGAGAAGTGTGTGTGTAAACACACAAATCCCTGTTCTGAGAGGAGTGACAGATCGTGTGTTCCTATTAGCTAAGAACCACGATCCGTCACTTCCTCTAGTCAGTCCCCTCCCCCTTCAGGTAGAAACACATACTGTAGCAAAGAACACAGTTAATCCCTTGATCGCCCTCTAGTGTTAACCCCTTCCCTGCCAGTGACATTTTTACAGTAATCAGTGCATTTTTATAGCACTGATCGTCGTATAAATGCCAATGGTCCCAAAAATGTGTCAAAAGTGTCCGATGTGTCCGCCATGATGTTGCAGTCCTGATAAAAATCGCAGATTGCCGCCATTACTGGTAAAAAAATAATAATAAAAAAAATGCTATAAAATCTACCCCTATTTTTTAGACGCTATAACTTTTGCGCAAACCAATCAATATACACTTATTGCGATTTTTTTCACCAAAAATATGTAGAAGAATACATATCGACCTAAACTGAGAAAAAAATAGCTTTTTAAAAAAAATGGGGATATTTATTATAGCAAAAAGTACAAAATATTTAATTTTTTTCAAAAGTGTCGCTCTTTTTTTGTTTATAGCGCAAAAAATAAAAACTGCAGAGGCGATCAAATACCACCAAAAGAAAGCTCTATTTGTGGGGAAAGAAAGACAGCAATTTTGTTTGGGTGAAGCGTCGCACGACTGTGCAATTGTCAGTTAAATCGATGCAGTGCCAAATTGCAAAAAATTGGCCCGGTCATTCAGCAGCCAAATCTTCCGGGGCTGAAGTGGTTAAAAAGACAACAATATTGCGTGTCAACATTGCAAGTTTCAGCTTGACTGTAGTTATTTTCCTGATGAAGTGGGCAAAAACCTGTGAAATGCGCCAAAGTTACAGCAAGCACTCCATCGCCCAAGTCTGGTAGGGATGATGAGTAGGGATGAGCCAGATGTTCAAGTAGAACATCGGGTGTTTGCCTGTTCGCCGAACAGTGAACAATATGTGGTGTTCACAACAAATTCGAAAGCTGCCGGAACACTGTTAAAGTCTATGGGACACTAACATGAAAAATCAAAAGTGCTAATTTTAAAGGCTTATATGCAAGTTATTGTCATAAAAAGTGTTTGGGGATCAGGGTCCTGTTCCAGGGGACATGTATCAATGCAAAAATGTTTTTTTAAAACAACCGTTTTTTCGGGAGCAGTGATTTTAAGAATGCTTAAAGTGAAACTATAAATATGAAATATTCCTTTAAATATCGTGCCTGGGGGTGTCTATAGTATGCCTGTAAAGTGGCACATTTTTCCCGTGTATAGAACAGTACCACAGCAAAATGACATTTCTAAAGGAAAAATTGTCATTTAAAACTGATCGCCGCTGTAATGTATTGTCGGGTCTCGGCAATATAGAAACAGATAATTGAAAAAAAGGAGCATGGGACTCCCCCAGTCCATTACCAGGCCCTTTGGGTCTGGAATGAATAATAAGGGGAACCCGAATCAAAATAAAAAAAATTGCATGGGGGTCCCCCTAAAATCCATACCAGGCCCTTTGGGTCTGATATGGAAATTAAGGGGAACCCTGTGCCAAATTTAAAAAAAAATGGCGTAGGGGTCCCCTCCCAAAATCCAAAATGGTTGTGGGGGTCTGCGGGCAGGGGGCTTATCGGAATCTGGAAGCCCCCTTTAACAAGGGGACCCCCAGATCCCGGCCTCCCCCCTGTGTGAATTTGTAATGGGGTACAAATGTACCCCTACCATTTCACAAAAAAGGTGTCAAAATGGTAAAAAAGACAAGAGACAGCTTGGGACAAGTCCTTTATTAAAAAATAAAAAAATAAACATGTCCCATAAAGTAAGTTCACGCCGCCCGACGGACCAAAAAATAAAAAAAAAACTACAACTGACCCGCCTCCTTGGGAGGCTCCCACCGTCTGACGTGTCTTCTCTGTGACAGCTGTTATATAACTGAGGGCGGGGCCACCCGGTGACTTAACCGGGTGACCCCACTCCTCTCTGTCGCACGGTAGCTTTCCAATTTGCCGTGAACACTGCATATTGTTCGCTGTTTGGCGAACAGGCGAACAGGCTCATCCCTAGATGTTACCTTTCCTTCACGGCACACTGGGTAACTCTGCTGGCAGCTGGAAAGGATGCAGGACAGGGTTCAGTATTGTTGGAGCTTGTTCCGCCACCACGCCTCCAAAATGCTAGTGGTGATTTTGCCACAGCTCTCTCCTCCACCCCCTCCTCTTCTTCTTCCTCTATGGCCTCTTCTGCAGATTTCTCCTCTGAACCAGCCGTGCTCCATAAGCATTCAAGGGCCTAGGGGACAGGGGTATGCTTGAGGGGTTTAACAGGGGTATTAAAGTGATAAGGGAATAAAGACGGCGCTGCCCTCAATATGATAGGGTGCTATAAGCTGATATGGTAAGTGAACCCACACTATGTGTTCATAATGCAATCTCACAAAATTAGCAGAAGTGACCAAAAACGAGAAATCCAAAAGATCAAAAAACAAAAAACAAAAAACAAATGCCGTAACCTCAGTACATACGACACTATTACATAAAGTGAAATATAATAAAATCCCCCCAGTGGGTTAAATAAATATATCAAAATAGAGTGATAAGATATCAGTGAACTGTGATTAAAAAATAGAAAATATTACATTTCCTCAGAACTCAAAAGTTTTGGGACAAGATGGCGCCAAGGGTGATATGAATTTTATGATGGAAGATAATTAATTAGATGTGTGTATAGTGTTACTATGGTCTCCGTGTACCATTACCATGTGTATATAAGATAATGCTACAGTTTCCAAAAGTATTGGGACACCATGGTGTTTGTGAACCAAAAAAACTTTTTGTGAACCATGAAAAAAAACTTAATTGTGACACCCTATTAACACACTCCCTATGAGTTAAATGTGATTATATAAAACAGCATACGGCAGCCATAAATCCAATTTTAAAAATGCATAATCAACAGTCATTAGCTCCTAAAAGCTCCATGCAAGGGGTCATACATTAATGACCAGGTGGAGAAGACAAAGTTCAACAATATAAATGTTGTTAATTTTATCACACTGCAGTGACTTCCGTGCCTTTCACTCCAAACGGTGACTTTCAGGTGCTCACCCCCCAATGATACCCCACTCACCAGAGATGATCACCCCTACAGGGGTACCGAGCGACAGAGTGGGTGTCTCAGGGCAGGTGATATTCACTCCGAGTGTGCTTCCCTTCCTCTACAGCTTTCGGTCCTCACAGCTACTCCAGGGAACAGGTATGTTCTGATGTGATCGGAATATTACAACGATTTGCCACCTTCAGCTCTCCAGTATACCGGAGAAAAAGAAACACAAGGGGGCCTCCTTGGTGAAGTACGTTGTATAAAGTTTATAAAGTTTATTGCACATAGGCATTACAAAAGAGTCCCATTGCAAATGTCCACAGGTTACAAGCCAACAAACCGAAGTAAAAGTTTTGAACAAGCACCGCTGTGTGCAGGGTTGGAACCGGCAGCGAATTACGGGCGTGCGTTCCACCGTGCGTTCCAGCCAGCACTTCCGGGTATGACGTGTGAGCGTGACTCCGCCTTACGCGTTTCGTCATAGGACGTTTTCAAAGACGGTGTCAACGCCTACGCTTCACACACTGATATAGTTCCACAATGCACATAGCCACTCCCCTTATTATGGTAATGTCGCTCGGAGGGGAGGGTGGCTATGTGCATTGTGGAACTATATCAGTGTGTGAAGCGTAGGCGTTGACACCGTCTTTGAAAACGTCCTATGATGAAACGCGTAAGGCGGAGTCATGCTCACACGTCATACCCGGAAGTGCTGGCTGGAACGCACGGTGGAACGCACGCCCGTAATTCGCTGCCGGTTCCAACCCTGCACACAGCGGTGCTTGTTCAAAACTTTTACTTCGGTTTGTTGGCTTGTAACCTGTGGACATTTGCAATGGGACTCTTTTGTAATGCCTATGTGCAATAAACTTTATAAACTTTATACAACGTACTTCACCAAGGAGGCCCCCTTGTGTTTCTTTTTCTCCGGTATACTGGAGAGCTGAAGGTGGCAAATCGTTGTAATATTCCGATCACATCAGAACATACCTGTTCCCTGGAGTAGCTGTGAGGACCGAAAGCTGTAGAGGAAGGGAAGCACACTCAGAGTGAATATCACCTGCCCTGAGACACCCACTCTGTCGCTCGGTACCCCTGTAGGGGTGATCATCTCTGGTGAGTGGGGTATCATTGGGGGGTGAGCACCTGAAAGTCACCGTTTGGAGTGAAAGGCACGGAAGTCACTGCAGTGTGATAAAATTAACAACATTTATATTGTTGAACTTTGTCTTCTCCACCTGGTCATTAACCACTTCAATACCAGGCACTTAGACACCTTCCCGCCCAGCCCAATTTTCAGCTTTCAGCGCTGTCACAATTTGAATGACAATTGCGCGGTCATGCTACACTATACCCAAACAAATTTTTTATCATTTTGTTCCCACAAATAGAGCTTTCTTTTGGTGGTATTTGATCACCTCTGGGGTTTTTATTTTTTGCGCAACAAATAAAAAAAGACCGAAAATTTTGAAAAAAAACACGTTTTTCTTTGTTTCTGTTAAAATTTTTTGTAAATGAGTACGTTTTCTTCTTCAATGACGGGCACTGATATGGCTGCACTGACGGGCACTGATACGGCGGCACTGATGGGCACCGATGAGGTGGCACCAATGAGGTGGCACTGATGAGGTGGCACTGACGGGCACTGATGATGGGCACTGATAGGCGGCACTGATGCGCACTGATAGGTGGCACTAATGGGCACTGATAGGTGGCACTGGTAGGTGGCACTGATGGGCACTGATAGGTGGCACGATGGGCACTGATAGGCGGCACTGTTGGGCACTCGTAGGTGGCATTGATGGGCACTCGTAGGTGGCGTTGATGGGTAGTTATGGGTGGCACTGATAGTTGGCACAGATAGGCACGGATGGGCACTGATAGGTGGGCACAGATGGGCACAGATGGGCACTGACAGGTGGCACCGATGGACACTGATGGGTGGCACTGATGATACTAATTGATGGCAGTGATGCCCCTAAGTGTGGCATTGCTGGGCATCACTGCATCATAATTGTGCCAATCAGTGCCCATTTGTGGGCACTGATTGGCACAGATTTGGCACTGACTGGGCACATGTGGATGGCCATGGGGTACATACATGGCCATCCACATGTTTCCCTTCCCTGGTGGTCCTAGTGGCGATCCCTGGTGGTCCAGTGTGGTGATCTGCGGGGGGGGGCTGCGCTGATAAACAATCAGCGCAGACCCCCCCTGCCAGGAGAGCCGCCGATCGGCTCTCCTCTACTTGCGTCTGTCAGACGCGAGTGAGGAAGAGCCGATCAACGGCTCTTCCTATTGACAGCGTGATCAGCCGTGATTGGACACGGCTGATCACGTGGTAAAGAGCCTCCGCCGGAGGCTCTTTACCAAGATCGGTGTAGCGGTGTGTCAGACTGACACACCGGTCCACCAATCGCCGCGATGCGCGCCCCCGGGGGCGCGCTGCGGCATGTTATCCTGAAGGACGTCATATGACGCCCAGTCAGGATAACTGAACCACCGCCTGGCCGTCAATCCGCTATAGGCCGGGCGGGAAGTGGTTAATGTATGACCCCTTGCATGGACCTTTTAGGAGCTAATGACTGTTGATTATGCATTTTTAAAATTGGATTTATGGCTGCCGTATGCTGTTTTATATAATTGCATTTAACTCATAGGGAGTGTGTTAATAGGGTGTCACAATTAAGTTTTTTTTCATGGTTCACAAAAAGTTTTTTTGGTTCACAAACACCATGGTGTCCCAATACTTTTGGAAACTGTAGCATTATCTTATATACACATGGTAATGGTACACGGAGACCATAGTAACACTATACACACATCTAATTAATTATCTTCCATCATAAAATTCATATCACCCTTGGCGCCATCTTGTCCCAAAACTTTTGAGTTCTGAGGAAATATAATATTTTCTATTTTTTAATCACAGTTCACTGATATCTTATCACTCTATTTTGATATATTTATTTAACCCACTGGGGGGATTTTATTATATTTCACTTTATGTAATAGTGTCGTATGTACTGAGGTTACGGCATTTGTTTTTTGTTTTTTGTTTTTTGATCTTTTGGATTTCTCGTTTTTGGTCACTTCTGCTAATTTTGTGAGATTGCATTATGAACACATAGTGTGGGTTCACTTACCATATCAGCTTATAGCACCCTATCATATTGAGGGCAGCGCCGTCTTTATTCCCTTATCACTTTAATTTATTATTGGACCCTTTGGGGTACCAATCAGGAATAGGCAGCAGCTCTCACACGGTCCTAAGCGTGGACCCTTCTACCTATATTTAACAGGGGTATGTAATTACAATTTTTGATCAAATATTTCACAGCAGGGCCCGTTCCTGCGCCCAACAAGAGTATCTGTGAGGGGTCACAGTGTTGTGGCACCACCAACACCATTGCCTAAGGCCCAATTTTTCTGCCCCTGTTTAACAGGGGCGTGTAGTTACAATTTTTGATCAAATATTTCACAGCAGGGCCCGTTCCTGTGCCCAACAAGAGTGTCTGAGAGGGGTTACAGTGTTGTGGCACCACCACACCACTGCCTAAGGCCCAATTTTTCTGGCCCAATTGGGGCATGTAATTACAATTTTTGAAATAATATTAAGGCCCCGTTCACACCTATGTGAATTAGATGCAGCTTACATTGCATCTAATTCGCAGGACATTTTAAACTAAATTAATTTGAATGAGGCTGGTTCACATATATGCGTTGCATTCGCACTACGCATTGCCCAAATAACGTGTGCGTTTTCTGGTCATTGCAGTGCGAATTTCAAGCACATTATCTTCTATGGGCATGCATCTGATTCACAGGTGTGTTGTGGTGTGAACAGAAATTATCTCTCCTCCTCCTACACCTCCCCCTCTCCCAGCTCCTCCCCTGTCTGTTTGGTGCTGCTGACCTGAGCAAGCATGGCAAAAAGAGGTAGAAAAGTGGCGTGAAAGGTCAAGGAATCTGTGGATTGTGAGGAGCTGATCAGACTTGTCAGGGACAAACCTATGATTTATGACACCCGGCATCCTAAATATAAGGACAACGTGCTGAAAAAACGTGCATGGCTTGAAATTGACAGAATTATCTTGCCAGAGTGGAGCATGTGCTCATCCCAAGTTCAGGCTGACAAATGTAAGTTGTTTATTCTCTTTCACTACCTGTAGATGCTGTCCTATTGTTTCTTTATGTTGTCCATTTTTATTTTTTGAAATATTTCTAAAAACAACAGCGTGCGGTCGCCCACAAATCCATACCAGGCCACATGCCTTCAACATGGGGTACATAATGGCGTCAGCGACAGAGGAGTCCCTAAATTAATTAATAACCTAAGATTAGCTTAGGTTAGCCAAATAATATCTAACACAAATGTGAACAACATTATTTTTATTTAAATAAACCAAAATGACAAAAAAATACATTATTTGTAAAAGCACACTTTACACTTTGTAAAGGCCATGATAATATTAGGCAAACCAATACACACTTTTTATGATTATATAGAATCCATCTGCCAAGGCACCTCCCCAGATGGCGACATAAAGAAATTTTGGAATTCACCCCGAATATGTGTACCACTAGTGGTGCCCCTAGTAACATTCCACTATGCCGCCTCCATGTTATGACTCAGGGAATCCTCAAATACATAGCCATCACATTCACGCACATAGTTGTGCAGTGCACAGGCTGCTTTAACAGCACTGATAGCATGTTAAATATTGAGATTTATTGAAGTATGCATGAATCTCCACTTATTATAGAGTATACCAAATGCACATTCCACTACTCGTCGTGCCCTAGTGAGCCTATAATTGAACACTCTTTTTTCTGTTGTCAGAGATCGACTAGAAAAAGGCCTGAGCATGTGCTCTGCAAGGGCAAACACTTAATCTCCTACAAATACATGTGGGAGGGAAGGCTCAGTTGTTCCGGGCAGGGGAGAATGATTGGGCAAGTCAAGTGTATTCTCCCACAGCATGCGCTCAAAATGATGAATGGGAAAAAACACTAGAATCCGAACTGCTGCCATAAGAACCCACATCAATGTAAATAAATTTATAATTGGCGTCTGCCACTGCCATTAATACCAGAGAACAAAATTTTTATAATTAAAATATTGGCTCCCACTAGCTGGAGGCTTGAGGATGTGCTTCCCATCAATGGCTCCCGGACCGTTGGGGAAGTTGCAACGCTCCCAGAATAGCTCGGCTACCTTCAACCAATCTTGTTTGTTTGGCTTCTTCATCACCAAATTCTTCAGTACTTTCCATATGACTAGGCATGTTTCATGAATAATGCCACTAATAGTTGATTTCCCAACCTTAAATTCAAAGTACAGACTTCCAAAAGAATTTCCTGTAGCTAGGTACCTAAAAGCAAACATAAATAACATTAATTTTTATGTTTTTCAGTGCACTACTTACAGACAAGGTGGTGCAGCATGCGTGATGCTTACCAAAAATATATACGCTACCTCAAAGAAGTGAGGAGTGGCTCGGGGGCAGCGCCTAGGGTACCCTATATGTTTGCTGGGGACTTAGAATTTCTACAACCCATTGTGGAGATAAGGTTTCATCTATAGCATCTATGCATCTGCAAACCTCTTAACTTTGATTATGCCTAGTTAAGTTACACTCTTTTTTTTTGGAAACAGGACAGAAGCTAGTTGGGAGGCACAAGATGTTTTGGATGACCAACCGGAGGCACAACCGGAGGCACAAGCCCAGATTGCTTTTCAGGAAGGCACAAAGGATTTAGCACAAATACAAAGCTCTTCTAATCTGTGGGAAACAAACCCAGAAGAGCAATCTGCAGTGGCAGAGGCTATCCCTGGGCCCTCCTCCGCTCCTGCAGACATTGGTCGGCCAGCCAAAGTGCCACGGAGGCAAGCACCTGTATCACAACCTGACATAAGTGAAAGCCTACTTGAAATGTTGAAAACCATGTCTGAAAGGGTGGATGCTTTTTTTGTGTCTGGATACTATACTGGTACTCAGTTTTGTCCCTCTTATCAAAAAAGTTAAACCTGAGCGCTACTTCGAAATGCGAAGCACTATCGAACAAGTGCTGCACTCCGTCTCACAGCCACATGAGGAAGCTTCATTTCAAGTGCCATATGTGCCACCAAGACCTCACCTTAACTATGCCAGGTACGTCCACTATCCCGAACAACAACACCAACCTTACCCCTATATTCACCCATCCTATTCTTCTAGCTTTGAAAAGGCAACCTCCAGATATGAAGTGCCACACAGTAACATTCCATATCCCATCCCGTCCCCAATTGCTTTCATCAGGCCCCCCCTCAAAATCCTGGTATGTATGTGCCAAGTCAACATGGCGAGGCTAGGCCTGCTCCCAGCACTGCCAGTGATCAACCAGCTACTGCCAGTCACTACTCCAATGAGGCCCCTTTCCAAAAAACATATCACAATTTGTGATTTATGAGGTCTGTTCAACGTTGATGACCATGAGGACCATTGTTAATTAGGTTCAAGAGGCCTACTTGAGAGACATGTTTATTTTTTATTGGGGTTCAATGTTAATTTATGTTGGCTACATGAGCAAAAGTTTTATTTTTTTACTATTTTATGATACTTGAATAAATCATTATTACGCCAACTTTTGTGGGGTTATTTATTTCCAATTACACATGTTTGAACAGTTAAAAAACAATTATATTGTATGCTCCAAATTTCACCTGACAGAGGACATCAGTGGTGAAAAGTACCTTAATATGATTAGTAATCTTTCAGCAGTGGATACTTGGTCTGTAGCATGAGTTCTGACGCTCCAAGCAAGGGGAGATTAGTCCAAGCAATTCATCAAAACTAATTTAAAAAAAGAGTCTTTTATTTTTTTTATTTTATTTTTTTTCCAAGTCAAAGTTTATTGTACATTTAGGTTAAAATACACATTGAAGTACACAGAAGTGGTACAAAGTAAGAATGCATTAGGTGAAGAACAGTGCTTAGGAACAGAATGTTAGATACATTGACCTTATTTGTTCATTATATAGTATACATTAATAGTGAAGTATGGTAAAAGTCAACAAAAGTCGTAAGCTTAAAACATTTAACAAAACTGAACGTGGGCGGCTAGCCCATCAAAAACTAAATAGAGGATATTTCGAAACGGATACCCCTTTAGAAAGGTGTGTTGTCATTTCCGAGCTATGACGAGGTAGTTCCTTAAGCTGGTAAAGAGCGCAATTAAGGAACGATCAGATGGGGTTCATAGGTTAGTTTGAGGAATTGTCAGTGAACAATAGCCTACTTTCATGTGAAGTAACAGTTACTATCAGGATTGCGGTCACCGGACCACTAGCAATCCCTTGGGATGGTTTATCCAGTAGGTGTAGAAAAAAGTTAGGTTAAGGTATGAGATTGGTTGAATGGGGTTCTAATGTGAGCGAGGAGAGGGTCGGAAATGGAAGGTGGTATAACATTTTCCAGGAGCATATAGTAGGCCTATTAAATGTGTATTATTAGTAAAGATGGAGAGTGGGATGAGGGGGAAGCGGGTAGTATAGAAATATTCTGAACCTCATCTCTCCTGGCACTAACTGAGTCTAACGGGCCTTTGTGTGCTCCTAAGACATTAGACGGGTGTATTCGTCTGTTGTTTGGAAATGTTGCCAGCAAGTGCAGGTAGTTCGGAATTTTGTGGACGTGTCTTTGGATTGATGTATTAACTCCTCCATTTCAGCTACTTTAGCTATACGCTTGAACCATTCAACAATGGATGGGGGTTTGGAGGATTTCCAGAGGGGAGGGATTCACATTTTTGCGGCATTTAATAGATGTAGCGTTAGGGAATGGTGATAGTCTTTTTTGGGGATAGGGGAATGTTGTAGAAGCATTTGCGCAGGGGTAAGATTGATCTGGTATGTGGTTATGTTAATAATGATGCGTTGGACTTCCTTCCAGAATGGTTGGATAAGTGGACATGACCACCAAATGTGGAGTAAAGAGCCATCTCCTTCAGAGCACCTCCAACAGTTGGGGGGAATGGTGGGGGAGATTTTATGTAGTCTGGAAGGAGTTTTATACCACCTAGAGAAGACTTTAAAACCATTTTCTTGTACCGACACGTTTACTGAACCCTTATGAATGTAGGTGTAAATGTTTTCCCAATCTTCTTCTGATAGATCAATTGCAAGATCTCTCTCCCATATGCGAGTTGCTATGTTGGATTTAGGGTTGCTATCAGAGAATAGGAGGGAATAAATTACTGAGATCACATGTCTTTGAGGTTCGGTCTTGGTACACAAGAT